>CAWUFW010010531.1:0-686448 GCA_963921515.1 Calotriton arnoldi
AGGGGCCCATTACGATACCCGGCGTAAAAAAATCCGCCAGGCATGGAAGCGGCAAAAATCCGCCCGCACACACCGTCTGAACACCGACCACGCCATTACGATTACACAAACCGAAAACCGCCATCGGCGGAAAAATCACACAAGATACCGCCCGCCATCGTCCGAGTCGGAGTCAAACCGCCCGCCACGGACGGAAACACGCACGACAACACAAAACTCGCCCGCCCTCTCGGCCGACACACCGCACGTGAGATTACGATCGCACCGCCATGAGCGCGGGAAAACTACAAATATACCGCCCGCCAGCGCAAACAACGCCGATGAGAATCGACACGGCAGAAGCCATGGCGCCCACGTCCCTGCACAGAAACCATCCGCTGACAAAACCAATCGCACACAACATGGCCAACAAGTCCACACAGCAAGGCACGCACAAATACACAAGCACAGTACACATCCCGAAAACACCCCCCTGGACAAACAAAAACTACAAAGGCCAGAACACCAGACACAACACACCTGAAAACAACAGACCATGAGGACACACCCACATAGGTAAGTACAAAAGCAGCACTCCCACAGACCACAACCCCTTGCAACATTGCAAACTAGAGAGGAGAGGAGAGGACACAGTGACACAGCAAGGACAGCAGCACACCACAGAAACGCACACATCACAACCACCACCACCACCACCACCAAACACCGGCACCACAAACCCCCTGCACATTACACAACACACACCGCACCAGCACCACAAACACCATGGCACCACAAAGAATGCCCAAGTTCACGCCCATTGAGCTGACGGTCATGGTCGACGAGATCATCAAGGTGCACCCACAAATCTATGGGAACCTGGTCCAGCACACACCACTAGCCACCAGAAAGAGAATGTGGAACCGGATCGTAGACCAGGTCAATGCAGTCGGGACCCTGCCCAGGAACAGAGTTGAAATCAACAAACGGTGGAATGACGTCAAGAGCCTGGTCAAGAAGAAGGAGAGCAAGAACAGAGAGCTGGCAGCCGTCACTGGCGGAGGGAATCCCGCGCTCTTCAAGACCTTCAAAGCGTGGGAGGAGAAGGTGCGAGTCATTATACATCCGGAGATCCTCGCCGGATTAGCAGGGGGAGTGGAGGCTGGTAAGTACAAACTAATGTATACCAGCACACCGCTATGTACTCACATGCACTACCACCATGCCACAGCTCCCAGGGACAAACACCCCCATGTCCAGCACACAATACACAACACATCACACACACATGCAACAGACACCACCACACACAGCCCAAACCGAACAACTGTAAGATACGTGGGGACATGTGTACACTCAGCCAGCCACGTAACCACCAACAGGTCCCCAAGTATGCCAGAAGCGCCACAACGAGCACCCACCACACCCATGTGTCCGCCATAGCTGCACTAACCGACAAGTAACAGGTAAGTGGCAGGAACACAAAGTGCAGTGGGTGGGAGGGTGGACAGCCCAAGTACAACACACACCAGGCCCCTAGTCCCACAGCACAGCAAGGAGGAGCATCCCCCACCCCCCACAGCCACGTGTCAGCCACCGCAGTGCACACCGACAGCCGAAAGGTAGACATCACGATCCACAACAATCGGTGTCAGTGGGTGTCCAGCCACCACCACGACCCACAACACCCCCCACCCCCACAGACCTGCAACATGGAGCACCCCCGCTTAGAACCATGTGGCATCCAGTACAGTGCACGCCCGAACAACCTGCAGGTGGGAAACTGGACAGGGCTGGATTACTGGAGGCATGAGGACCGTAACACGACCAACACATGGGACATGTCACGTAGCAGACGAACACGCAGCACCGCCCACCGTCACGAACAAGTGAACAATGTGCACACGGACATGAACCACAGACTCACACCTCACATGACCCATCACAGACACAGCAACACCCAAGGAGCCACGTCTGCATGCACAAGCCACACTGAATATAGTACCACACGGCAGCCACTGTGCAACTCATCACACACAACCGAAACACCATTGAAGTCCTGTCCATGTAGCCCCTACTGCCTGTCAACCACACACCCCACAACTACGCCTATGTAAGACAAACAACACTAGACGCAACAGAGCGGAACAACATAAATGCACACGAACACCACTGAACCCATCAAACACACAGACACACCATGCACATACAACATACCATCCATCCCATCCGTCAGCCCCAGTCTCATGAAAGGCATGTCATCCGCACAGCTGCCACACATACAGCAGTCACGCTAAGATACATGCCCATGACCAACCATGTGCCAGAAGTCAATGAAGCGCACGCCACACTGTGAGCAACAACACACAACATGGGCCACACCCCCCCGAGCACTGCAGTGATGCACATGGCACAGGGCAGCACGCACACCAAGGAGATGGGACAACTGCAATACGTTGGCTGGCACACAACCATCACTCACTCATAACGATGCGTCCAATGCCATGTCCAGTAATCACAACAGACAGCAAATATGCAGGCCATGTCAGGCATGCACACACCTCAGACCATGCACTGTCATGCTGCCACAACACATGTCACGTTCGGCACCCATGGCTCACAGCATGTACCCCAAAAGCATATTCCCTCCCAAATGCGAATCTGGGGCATGGCCCCCATGTTGCCATATGCGTTCCTAAGCGTTCCATTTGAACCCCAAAAGCATATTCCCTCCCAAATGCGAATCTGGGGCATGGCCCCCATGTTGCCATATGCGTTCCTAAGCGTCCCATTTGAACACCAAAAGCAAAGTACAAACCAGACCCAGGATGGGCCAGGAGCCCGCATACACCAGAGTCACAATAAGTAGGGGCACAGCAACACACCCATCGGCATGGCCAATCCGTCCCATGCCACATGTGCACAGCACACAGTCCCATTGCCAAGCACACACAACTACAAATGGTACAGCCACACACACGCCTCCGGGAAACCCATGTACGAGATTGCACGAACTGTTAATGTCAGACGACAAATACATACTTCGCCAGGTGCAACACAATAACAAATCTCATTCTCTCCACAGGTGACGAACTGCTGGATGCTGGGGATGGAGACAGCAGCCAGCACAGCCAGCCTACAAGCCCCCAACGAGGACACACGGATGTGGAGGATCTGTCCTCCTCTTCGGACACGGACCACCAAGCAGGCCCATCTGGTGTGGCAGGGCCCAGCCGCTCCCCAGGACCCCTCCTACCCACCAACCCATCATCCAGGGCTGCTGAACATTCCCAGCCCCCTGCTGCCACTGTCGTTGCGGCCACACCCACGGACATTGCGGCCACACCCACGGTCATTGCGGCCACACCCACGGTCATTGCGGCCACTACCACTGCCGCAACCGCCACCATCGCCGCACCGACCACCACCGCCGCCACCACCACCACGTCTTCGCTGGCACCAGCCCCAGCGCAGGTGGTGGCCCGGCCGACTGGATCCACCCTGGGAGCCACAGCGAGGACCGTGGTGAGCAATGTGGCTAGTGGGCAGGCCGGTGGCAGCAGTACCGGTAGGAGGAGCAGGGTCAGGGAAACGCAAGTCTCCCCTGGGAGCCATGCCCTGCCTCAAATGGCCAGAGTCCTTGGGGCCTATGAAGAGGCCCAAGGACAATGGGCCAGGTCTGCTTCAGACACGCGGGAGGTGCTGGGGGTGCTGAGGTCCATGGACGCCCGTATGGGCCAACTCGTGGACCTCATGGGCCAGCTGGTGGTGAGGTCACAGCCAGGGACAGCAGCTCCACCACCGCCACCACCTGCCGGGGCGCAGGGTCGTGCAGCTGTGTCCAGTTCCCCTGCGTCCACAGCCAGTGAGCACACCTCAACCACCAGCAGGTCGCAAGCAGGCACCCCCCTCGCAAACGTGGAAGGGGCCGTCCGAAGTGGAAACAGATCTCACGGGAGGACTTCGCACGCTCCAGACGCAAGTGAGGCAGCCAGCCAGCCCTCCTTGACCACCCACTGCATTGACTTGGACTACGATCCCACTCCACACAGCCATCTGGATGGCATGTGTCTGTTGGACCATGGACATAGAACCAGTGGGTACACCCTGGGCATCACGCAGCCATGACCGACAGCTCATTGTCACTGCACGCACCACTTTTGTCATCACCTTACACACAATCACATGTCACAGTTTGAAATAAATGCACCTCTTACACAAACTGCTGTTTGTGCCCTGTGTTTTATTTGTACGGAATACAACGGCCACCTTGGGCGGAAAGGCACCTGATGCGTGGCATGGCAATGGAACCGGAGGGCCTGTAGGGACCTAGGGGTGGGAGACAGAACAGGAGCACATTCAATGAGTGTGTCACACACCCATCACACAGTACATGTCAACAACTACAAGCAATGTACACACATCGCACAGAGCAATAGGGCACAATGCCACAGCCACCAACAGTGGCATACTACCCTGGCCATGGAGCGTTGACACACAGCACGCAGTGAACAAACGGCCACCCTGACACAGCACACACACACCTGCACAGATACAGCCACATCAGCCGTCGTACATGGACACTCACCGTCAAGTGAAGTAGTGGGCGATGAGCTGCTGCCGCACATTACCAGCTTCCTCCTCTCCGCTGTCCTCCTCACTCGAGCTGTCCTGGTCTGCGGGCTGGGGCCCTGGTTGATCTCCGTCATCCACGATGAGGGGGATCTGCTTCCGAATGGCCAGATTGTGCAGCATGCAGCACGCCACCACTATCTGGCACACCTTCTGTGGGGAGTACGCCAGCGCACCCCCGGTGCGGTCCAGGCACCTGAACCTGGACTTGAGGAGGCCAAAGGTACGCTCGACCACACGTCTGGTCCTCCCATGTGCCTCATTGTAGCGATCGTCTGCTGGGGTGCGAGGATTCCTCAATGGACTGAGCAGCCATGCCCCATTCGGGTACGCAGAGTCACCTGGGTGTGAGGGACACAGAGAACCGTTGCTATTCCAACTGGACAGGGGACAGCATCGCACAACCAGCACGCTACACCACTCCACATACTCACCGACAATACAGCCACGATCCTGTTGCAGATTGGACATCAGTCGTGGCAAGATGCTGTTGCGCATTATGTGTGCGTCATGGGCCGAGCCTGGGAACTTTGCACACACGTGGGTGATCACCATGTCCGCAAGGCACACCACTTGCACATTCAGGGAGTGCGTGTGCTTCCTGTTGCGGTACAGGTGCTCAGTGGCCTGTGGTGGAACAAGGCCAACATGTGTGCAGTCAATGGCTCCAACGACGTGTGGGATTCTGCCAAGGGCATAGAATGCACCCTTCACTGCCGCCAATTCACGAGCCCTGGGGAAGCGGATGTACCTGTTTCGGTACAGCATCATGGCTGCCAGTACATCCCTCAGCACCTTGCTGAACATGGGCTGGGACATCCCTCCTCCACTGCCCACTGTGTGCTGGAATGACCCAGTGGCGAAGAAATGCATGGCGGCCATCACCTTAGCCGTGGGGGTGACAGCTGTCGGATACACCCTGCGGGGACGGAGATGGGGTTCCAACATGGCACACAGTCGATGCAGGGTTGGCCTGTCCAGCCGAAACTTCCTAATGACCTCTGTATCGTCCATGTCCGCCAGCAATTGGTATGGGCGGTCAATGTTCGGTCTCCGCCTAGGGAAAATGGCAGTGGACACATGTCAAAGCAACACAACACATAGCAATTTCGCATACACATCACTGACATGACTGAGCAAGCACATGAGCCACAGCCCAGCTGTCAAGCTGGGACGGCACGGCCACAATACACTTACACAGGTCTCCCAACAATGGCAATGGCTAGTGATACAAACCACTGCCATGTGCATGCACATGGGGATCTAGGCCCCAATGACTTGCGGGGCGTGCTGATGGGGACTGACTGCATATTCGTCAAGCGGCAACGCCACGGCAACATGAATGTCTGCTGAGCATGGAACTGCTTCCGAGGCTGGATGAGTATGGCACACGACGACGACGATGTGGGCACAGGCTGAGCGGCCAAAACAAGTGGGACCTGTGGCACGAGGGGATATGAGACAGTAGTAGGTGTCAGCACTGCACCCTATGTACAGCACTGTACGGATCACACCTCCCGAAACATTGACAGGTGTCCACATTGACAGCCCCATGCCAAGACGGCTGTGTGCTTGCAGTCACACGTCACAGGTGAGAGGTTACATTGCACGTGCCAGGTGGCAGACGTACATAGTGGGAGCTGGCATGTGTGTGCATGTGTCTCCTGTTCAGGATCCACCAGATGGGCGCTGACTCTGTACTGACCATTGGACACAGCATGTTCCGTGGAAGGCTTGTGTGTGTGGGATGGTGGCACTGGATGTGCCTCCGTTGGGTGGGGGGCCATGCACAGGGCGGGTACGTCGATGATTGCGCATTGTTGGTCACGGTGGGTGCACCCACTAAGATGTGTTGCCCTGTGTTCAATTCCTATGTCCGCATGATGATGGACTGTAGATGTGGGCAGACTACACATTGGTCGATGTGCTGTCTATATGCATGTGCCTTCACACCAGGCACAGCTGCCCCTGCACATGTGACCCCTGCTGGACTCGCTGCTGGGTCTGTGGAGCTGATGCACCTTCTGTGCGTGGGGCGGACAGCTCTCCTCACTTCCCTCATTGCGCATGTCATGACTTTGCCGCAGGTGACATGGATCATGGAGGGCCCACATGTACGCGTGGGTAGGCTACACATGATTGTTCACTGGTCGCCACCCCCAGTCAGTGTTTCGAATGGGAAGGTTGTCGTGCTGGTGGTATGTTCGATGTGGCGGATGGGCGGGCCTAGGTGCGGGCTTACATTCCGGACATGGGGGGTAGTTGGATTGGCGACTAGTTGCAGTACACACGGGACACGTCTCTTCCTTTCCACATCTGGGTCATCCCTTGTACTCACTGACAGTGATACAGTCATCTTCGCCCCAGCCCTCATGTCCTCCCCTCGCTCCCCCAATATGCATGTGCACCTGCGAGGCTAGCGCTTGCACAGGCAGCCCCAAGCTCGCACCAGAGAGGGCAAGGAGTGTATGTGTGGGTCCAGTTGCACGAGTGGGCTGTCTCAGGGTATGATGTGTTGCGGGACGCCGTCCACCTGCGTGGTGCCCCAAATGGAGACCCGGCCTGCATGGACTATGCATCACAGTCTTCGCCTTCCGGATCCGCCACCTGCGACACCCAGTGGCTGTGGCTGCCCTTGCGGCCAGGCCGCGTCCGTCTGTGACTGATGGCCCACACATTCACTCTTTGGCCTCTCTGGGGAGGGCTCGGGGGTGGTGGCGCACGCGCTTGCACTTAGTCGCAATGGCATGTGGCGTGGTTGGTATAATGGGCAATGGATGGGATGGTGCGAGCCACCTCCCGTGACGTCAGTGCTGCTCGTGCTGTGGTGCGTCCCCCCTACACTTCCATTTGACTTGTGCCATGCTAGACGTTGAGGTTCTATTGCCTGCGTGATATGACCAGGAGGAGCGCGAGGAGACCTCTCACACACCATGCTCCACTGCCATCCCGTGCCCTGTATCGCCTGTGCGGATTGACTATGTTGGGGTTACACCTGGTCGACTGGGGCTGTGTGTGCCTTGTCAAGGGGCATGGCGGGCGCACAACAGGATCCAGCTTGTCCACAGAGGGTGGGCTGAGGTGCGCCTGGTACCGCTTTGTACGTGTGCCCGGCTGCTGTGCACACACGTGTTCACTCCCCCCGACAGGTGTCCTCTCACAATGCCCAGGGAAGCGGTGGTGTACTGTTCATGACCCCTCCCAACACGGCGTGCTCCAACTTGGCATGTGCGCATCTACCCGTCACACCCACCCACCTGAGCACTGCGTCCATACGACTTCACACGACACATGTGTGTCTTCCACAGTTGTGCTACTCATTTGCGTTGACATCCAATACCAGTGGACTACATGGTCATGTCACGACTGCCGTGTACTTCACATACTCTCATCCTCTCTCATTCGTACTTGTGAAATGAGTCAGCGGAGACAGTTTTGGTTTCAAACATTATATTGAGTCTTCTGTCCTCTGTGATGCAGTATAGTGGACACTACTGGCAGCGGAATACATGTTGAGGATATACTGAGCATGATTGCAAATGGGATAGGGTGTGGGGTTACATGTGATTGGCTGTTGCATGTGGGATGTGGGCTTCAGAGTTACATCTGCTTGGCCAAGGCTGTGCTAATGTACATTTACGTATAGCTGCGGAGCTGCGGACTTTGACACAGACGGTATACATGTAGCCTACCAGACCGCTTGGCATCATGGGCACAGTCCATCTCAGTTCCATGTGACAGGTTTGCTGCGGTTGTTCCTCATGCACGCGTGCATGTGAGATGACATCAGGGCATGTGCTTGCGTGCATGCAGCGGCGTGCCACTTGTTGTTGCAATGTGGTGGTTACTGGACATGTCACAGTCACTGGGGTCGTGTTGTTGTTGTATGCACTTGTCGTCCATGCAAGGGTCCTGGTATGGGATTCCCGGGGCGGGGGTGGGAGGGGTGCAGCACCCACAGACTCCAGGCGACCTATTCATGTCCACTGAGCGGTGTGTGTGTCCATGGGCGCTGGATCCATGTCGTGTCCTGGTTGTTCGTGCAGTTCCGTCCATGTGGGTGCGATACACAGACCCCATGCCACTGCCTCCCACGATGCATGCGGTGTTCCTGGATGTGATGGGGAACAGTGTGCATGTCCCGGTCATATCCGATGTCATGGCGATGTCGTTGATGGTGTGGTAACAGTTGCCGGTCGTTTGGTATGGCTGTTGTGGTGGTGACTGGCCAGTCCGTGCGGAAGCTAAGCATGGGTGCGGGGTTGGACATCATAGGTCAATCGGGGAACCTGCGTTGTGGTCCGACGAATTTACAGGTTGTCAGGTATGCGATGCCGTCCAGCAGGGCTTCCATGTCATTGGTGGTGTACATGTTTGCCAGCCAATGTAGCGGATGGTGGCTGTCAAGGTGTTGTTCGTAAGTTGTCCCTTGGAGGACCATGATGGGGCATGCTGGGTGACATTCGATGTAGCTGTTCTCGATGATCCGTCGTGTGGAGGCACAGTGGTCCCATTTCAGTGCGGGTGCGATGTTGGCCACATACGCCATGCCCCCATAGGCAGAGCAGGCCCTGTCGTGTGCGTCCAGAGGGAGGAGTAGTGGTAGCAGGTCCGCCTTTAGACATGCCGGGTTGGAGAGGCATATCTCCACGGGATGATGGTAGGGACACCTCCGACAGTAGAAGACGGGCATGACGCAGCTGAACAATGTGATGCGGTAAGTCAGTCGGTAACTTACGTTCAGCAGGGACAGGAGATCGCATCCCAATATATGTATCAGGTTGGTTTTGTACAGCTTGAGCTGTCCGGCGTAGTTGGGTAGGTGTGTTGCGGTTGCCATTTCGCAGCGGTGCGTTGTGGTGGCGTGCTCCGGCTGTGTGTGCAGTCTGCAATGTGCACGCTCCGAGGTTGCTGTGAGCTCTGTGTAGTCGTAGGGAGACAGGACTTGTGTTCTGTTGGCTTGTGCGGAGGACACGGGCCCTCATCCCACATGCTTCTCAGACAGTTCAAGGTCAGTGATGTGTGACTCCTTCCAATTAACTTGCATGTGGCCGACATGGGGGAGTGTTTTCTTTTTTCTTCCCCGTCCGTTGTGTGCTTCTGTGATATGCGCTATCTGCCCTGTGGTCGGTCTCCTCGGCATGCCTGTGTTGGTCTTTTCTTGGACAATGGCTGTATTCACCGGCTTCTTTCGTAGGGCTGTGGTTTCGGAGTTGGAATGGAAGGTCATTCAGTGCTGTCTGCTCTCCCTTGTGTGGGCGGCAGGCTGCCTTTCCGCTCTGCGTTGGGCCTTGTGTGTGAATGTTATTCTTGGGCCACCTGTTGTCGGTCCCCGGGCTCTTTGGTGTTCCGTTTTATATGTCTTGTTCATATGTGCAGGGTGGTATGGGTGTTTCAGTGTGGTACTGGCGTTCCTCTTCCCGAAGGGGCCCTGCTTCTCCTAGTTGGTGTTGCCGCCGCTGTGTGCTACGCCATGTTTGTTACACTGGGGTGTGTCCTGCTGTTGCGTGACTTCACTGACATGTGTGCGTCGGTTGTGTGGCGTTGGGTGTTGTCCGTGAATTGGGCGTTGGGGACATGTCTGTGGCAGGCCTGTCACGTGTCATGTGCGTTCGGGGTGGGGCTGATGTGTGTGCTGCTTGGTTGTGTCCCTGTGTCTGTGTGCGACGCATGCATGGCGCTGCGGTTGGCCTCTGCGTTGTGCGCATGTGTGGCGGCGTCATCGCCGCTTTGGGGCCGTGACGGGGTCGTTGGTTCCTAGTCCCAGGTGGTGTGTACACATGTGTTACGCGATGTTACGATTTGGCCTGTGTGTCATATGTGGATGCAATGGTGGATGTGTAGTGTACACGCGCTGGTGGGGGGTTGTCCGCTTTTTCCGCCCTTGCACTGTGTGCGCTGTTTGCGTGCACTTGTTGTGTGTGTGCCTACCTGCGTCTCCGCGGTACGTTGCGTCCTTGGTGGTGCATCAGCAAGAGCATGGGGAGGGCCTGCAGTGCTGGATTCATGCTCGGGGGAGCCGCTTCTTCGTTGTCCGTGCTCGGCGTCCGTGTTACCGCTTCGGTTTGTCGTACGGTATCTCTTAGCCGTGGGAGCCGTTTGTTTGCGGCATCGTAATTTATACGCCGGGCGGGACGTGATTTCGTCGGACGGTGTGTGTCAATTGTGCTGCGCCGCTACGTGTACGGACGCACTTTGATGGCGGACGGTGTTGCTGGCTTGCCGGCGGTGTTTGGCCTACTTTTCGCATCGTAATTGGGCGGGCGTGTGGACTGCTGCGTGCCGGCGGTAACTGGTGGTTTTTGCATCCGCCAGCACGGCGGTTGTGCTTCCGCCCGCCATCGTAATGACCCCCTAAATTATTAATTAATGAATTATTAATTTTTATAATGTAAATTAAATTACTTCCCACCCTATTCCCCTATAAACCCACAACCCGCTACGGAACTAATATACGCAAAAATTCATTCACATAAAATCCATTACCTTAAAAAAATTGTAACAAACATTAAAAAAGTATGATATATTTTTAACACATATAGTAACATATAAAACAATTAAAAAAAAATCGATATAATAAAATTCAATATAATGACATTCGATATTACCTATATGTCGATATTTTTTCCAACTATATTATGTCTTTTCTATATTCTGTCCTCTCAATATTTTGTACTCGATATTTTGTCCTTTCGATATTAAAAATTCGATATTTAGGGGCCTATTAGGATGGCGGGCGGACTTTCGTCCGCCCGCCACCCTAGCGGTGCTGGGACCGGCCGCCAGTGGTGCGGCGGTCCCGCACCAGCGATTAGGATGCCACCGCCACAGTGCACACAGCACCGCCCGCCACAATGCTGGGAATGCACTGTGTGCATTGTCATGCACAAGGTGACAGGCACCGCGCGGTGCCTGCCACCTTGTCCATGACAATGTAGGGGGGTACCATAGGTACCCCCCGTGTGCACCCCCCACCCCCCCAATACCCTGGGGGCCCGCAACAGGCCCCCAACAGCAAACTCTGCATGCCTTTTCATGGCAAAAGACACACAATTGATGGACAGAATGCAGAACAAATCAAAACATTCACCCCCATTCAAGAGATCTGGGTTAAATCCATCATTCTTTTGCTCACCATGCCACCCCAGTTTAGACCTGGCCATATGCAAATCAGTCTTGACCCTGTGCCTCATGGGAACAGTCCAGCCCGAACTGCCAAGCCACGGAAAGGCTGCTTCCCGCACCCATGCTAATATGGATGGCGGTGTCTAGCAGACACCGCCACCATATGTAGCCCCTTTTCCGCCCGGTCGACTCGACCGGCGGAAAACCGGCGGACAGTCTCTCCGTCCGCCGTGGTCCCCCCCGCCATACTAATATGGCGGGGGGAAAATGGGTGGCGGGCGGAGGGAAATGTAGGGCGGATCACCACCGCCATGCGGGCGGTGGCGATCCGCCCTACATCGTAATGACCCCCTTAGTCTCTACACCCTACTTCCTATATCAAGCAAATATATATGTAGTACTCAGATAACACCTCGTTATGCCACAGCTCCTCCAACCTGCTTCATTTAGTCATCAGTTTCTTTAATCTCCTTTTTACCATCCTCATTATGCTGCTGTTCTTCAAGGTCCAGCCCATGATACCATAGCTTTGAAAGCTCTTAATCTGCAACTTTAGTCCATATGTCAGCAACCTGGACATTGCTGGTTACCCTTCTGATAGAAACTACTGGAGCTAGGATCAGAAACAATACACAGATGAGGGGATAGGATTCAGTGGAGATGCCCACAAAATATATATGTTCAAAATTCAACGTCTGTTTATACTACAGGATCCATGAGACAGCAAAAGAGCGGAACTTTAGCTTGGAATTTCTGGCTTCAACCATGGACGTCATTTAGGGCTGGCCAGGGGGTCGCAGCTGCAACCCCTGGCGTGCCCCTTGTGACCCCTGGCACTGCATTTGCGACCCCTGGCCTCAGAGGAAGCCCACTCAGTGCCAGGAACTCATGGGCATCTTGTACATATGGACATCGATTGGGGCGCCAATCTCTTTGTTTTTCGTCATTTGTTTTATTGCAGTATCAATGAATAATAACATATCATTCAATATTAATGTAATAAAAAAAGGAATATGATTCTCCCTGGCAGTAGAGATAAGTAAAAAATGTTTTTAAATGTATGTTGTGTGCATGCGTGAATGTGTGATTCTGTGTGAATGTGTTAGCATGTGTGCGTGAGTGAATGTAAAGGTCAAATGGCATGTGATGTCACTTCCGCTACCCCTGGCCTCTTGGTAGATTGACGTTCATGGATTCAAGTTGAATATGCTGAAATATGTAATTCTGAGTCTAACTCGCAAAAGGGAAGGAAGGTATGGGAACTGAAATGGGCATTACAATCACGAGAGGCATTTGGGGCAACTCCCCGTAATTATGCAATGACACAGAAAAGTAACTAGGGACATCAAAGCATCATGCTTCCAATGAAAATTTCCTGGACCAAATCATAGGGATTCATAAGGGAGGTGCAGAAATTTTGCAATGACATCCTTCTGATACCCAGAATGCAGCACACATAGAAAGAGCAAAAAACGAGGAGAAATTAAACATTTCTCCTCATATTACCATTCAGGTATTACCTGGCCTTAGTTTTTGGCACCAACCAAGTTTTGTAAATTTGGGGCAGTGTGAAAAAGCAATGGGTGTTGCGGTGGAACGCCCACAGCAACACCCATTGCTCGCCCCTTTGCCGCAGCAGACTGCTGCGGAAAGGGGCATACTTACAAGGTGGCGTTAAGACATGTCAAGTGGCTTAGTGACAACTTGTAAAAATGTGAAATGAGCGCTACGCCACCGGAGCGTCAAAAAAAGTGACGCTCCGTTGGCGAAAGGGGCTTGTAAATATGTCCCAATATTTATGGCAGATGATGTTCTGACTATAGTATTCTGGTACCACACCTATACAGGCCACCCTGAGGACTTTCGATGGGCTCATGACGATCCATATGAAACATTGCTTCTGGCTGGCTGCTAAATGGAAATCATTCAGAAAACATGGTGGCATTCCTAAAAAACTTTTAGAAATGTGAAGCTGACTTTGGCACAGGTGAAGGAGATCAGTTGCAAACTTTTCAACTAACCTATTGGGTATTGCATCTAGAAATAAAGAGCAGCGAAACCAGCAGAAACGTTACTATTTTCAAATATTTCCTTCTTAGATCTTCTGAATCTAGAGGTTTGGTATAAGATATTTACAAGATCAAGGTAATGCATAGTACAGAAATTCATCGTGTCCACCAGACTAACTGGGGCACAGACCTAGGAAGAGTAATGAAGGCTTAAGAATGGGAGTTACTGTGAACTGGGAAAGTTACCACTGTCATTTGATTACAACATAGAGTAATTCATTGGTAGATATTGTATATGTTGTATCCTGATGTCAGTTTCGTATCAGAACGCTGAGAGGTGGAATGTAAAGGACTCCAAGGGAGTCAGTGGCTGCTGCATGGGGAGGCTGTTGGAGCTTGCATCAGGCTGTGAGTAAAGAAGATCTTTTTACCCACCGTACTTGGTCTTAACAGTGGGTAAGAGCGTTACAGCTTACCCAGATTCTACTATTTTAACTCAGGCTTCGGTGATCCAGAAAGTGCATTGCCCCTTCCACTGGATGCAAAGGCGGCTGGTGACATTTGAAAGTGGTGAGGAGTAAAAGTTAGGGATGAATGTTGCGCAGCAAGCGAGCTTAACCATCATAAGGAGGGTTTGGGGGATTCTCCAGACACACCCCTCCCCCTCGTCCCCCGGAAATTCTGACAAAAGAATGAGCACATGGCGCATTTTAAAGCAAATTTGAGAAAGCAAGAAGGTTTATAAAGCATTGTGAAAGTGTGGACTTGAAATATTTAAACATGTTACACTTTACTTTGCAACTAGTACATAAATATTACATGGTCTTTATAAGAACCTGTCTGAAATTTTCTTTATATAGTCTAGTTATCACATCAACATTACCCAAAGGTGTTAGAGCGCTTTACAATAAAACAGGTTTTATTACAAGAGATACAATTTTCACAAACAGTTGCTAGTTAAGATCATTACAGATGCTCAAAGAGGCGGGAAGATGTTCTATAATTGCTTGCAAGTAGGATGCCACTTCGGCTTCTTGTTTAACTTGTAAGGTATATTGATATAGGTCTATAACTTATAAGTTATACAGATATATGTATTCTGTCACTGTGTGCTGCAAATCAAGCTAGCTGCACAGCACATCTGCTAACTCCCAGGCCTGGTCACAAGAGCAGACTAGTGTGCATGATCAAAGGAAACTGGGTCCCCCAGGGATTTCCTTCCCCAAAGATTATTCTCCAGCAGAGCAGAGCAGAGCAGACTACAGACAACAGACTACAGACCGAGGCCATCCAATTTGTTAGGTCTCGCCTACGCAGCGCGCATGCGCTGCATAGGTAAAAAGACCTTTTGGAATCGCTTCGGCTTTTCAGCCAAAAACGTGCACGCGTTTCATTGCCTTCAATGGCAACGCGTGCACGTTTGGCGATTCACTTGCGGGAGCGAGCGGCGCCATATGGTAGCAATTATCGCTCCTGGCGCCGCTCGCTCCCGCAAGGGAAACGCTTTCCCTTTTGTTTGCAGTGCTTGTTTTTTTATCCTCAGCACGCCATGCGCGCTTTCAGTTACGCTTTCACTTTTGCCGACAGTGCTTGTTTAGAGTTGCAACTGTGATGTAGAAGGTTTATCCTCAAGATAACGAATGATGGCGTGCCTGTTCATTACAAAGCCAAAGCGCACCGTCAGCAGACAGAATAAATTATTCAAAATCTTAGTCCAAAGGCAGTTGTCGTATCTCCACTACAGCAAGAAATAAAGTCCTAGCATACGCTACATCCTAAATGCTTTACATTCAGCAACGATTACCAGGGCAGTCAACCACGCGCATTATATTATACCTTATTATTGCAGAATTTTATTATCAGCCCCATTAATCTGCGCTCACAAAAACCACGCTGCAGTAAATGTCATTTTCAATTTCCCAATCTGCGGTGCAGAGTTAAAGATGTGGTAATGGCAAAACCGTATTCCAGCAATTTCTCGCACACCAACCATTCGGGTGGTTCAGAGTTGCACTCCAAGAAGTCCGGAGTCAATGAAATTGTCCACTTGTTACCATATATAGGTCTTTACCATAAATTAAGTTATTAATCCAAGGTTTAAAACAAGTACACCTGTCAGCAGCTTACAGAGTCCATCGTGATGTCATGTTTAACGTGGAACCTAAATGACTTCATGCAGTGAAAGTCTAAACCACCCAAAGTTAGTATGTGAAAAATGACTTATTATTTATTACCTGCAACAGTTATAACAAAATAATTACTTCTGAATGCGTCTACCTGCCAAGTAGTTTTGGGGTAAGAGTGAAAGAATGCTACAACAGTAGGACATGATTTCAAATGTTCTGTCACAGAGCATGCTAGCGGTTATATACTATGACACAATACATGCCCTAATAATAATAATAATAATAATACTGAAATTTATATAGCGCGAACATCTACCTCAAAAACAGAGGTGTCCCGGCGCTCAAGCAGCAAGCAGCAAGCAGCAAGCAGCAAGCAGCGCATGCACATAAGTTTAGGCACTGAGGTCAGGCCTAATCATTGCTAAAGAGCCATGTCTTCAGCGCTTTTGTAAAACTGGTCTCAGTGTTAGCTTGGCGGAGAAACCCATGTAGGGCATTCCACAATTTAGCCGTTCTTACTGTGAGCGCCCTACCGCCCAGACGGGCTTTCACAAAGCGGGGAGCGTAGAGCAAATTCTGAGAGTTTGACCGCAGGGAGCGATTTTGCTTATACCGGCCAAGTCTTTGTTTAAGATAGCTAGGACATCTTCCCTGAAGAGCCCGATAGGCCAAAGTCAAGGCCTTAAATTCAAATCTTTTGGCTACCGGGAGCCAGTGTAGCTCCTGTAAATGCGGAGAGACATGATGTCGAAAAGGAATGCGTCTAATTAGTCTCGCAGCCGCATTCTGCACCATCTGCAGACGTCTAATCGAATATTTAGGCAGGCCAAGATATAGGCCGTTTGCGTAGTCCAGCCTGGATGTCACTGTGGCATGGACTACGGCTTTACGGCAATCTTCTGGCATAAAATGTAGAAATTTACGAAGATTTCTCATTTTACTAAAACACGAAGCGGTGACCTGTTGGATTTGGGCCGAGAAAGAGAGATCCGCCTCCCATCTCACCCCTAGATTTTTAATACTCGTGGTAGGAGAAGGCGGAGGGCCCATTTCTACTGGCCACCACAGATCTGAAGCAGGCACAGGGCCATTGCCGAAAAACAGCACCTCTGTTTTACCCGCATTGAGTTTTAGTTTGTTTATATTCATCCATATGGCTATGTCTCTCAAGCAACCTTTAAAATTCATAAAAGCCTCTGTCGTTCGCTCCTGAAAAGGGAAAACCAGCTGGGTGTCGTCAGCGTAGGAGATTGCCTTCACACCCCAGTTGGCAATCAAAGAGAAAAGAGGGGCTAGGTACAAATTAAAAAGTAAAGGACTCAACGCGGAGCCTTGAGGGACGCCGCACCATAAGGCTTTAGGTTTTGATTCAAATGGTTGTAAGGCGACTCTTTGGGTACGGCCGCTTAAGTATGATTTCAGCCAGGTCAAAACCTTCCCCCCAAAACCTGTGTTTTGCAATCTCTGCACCAACATGGCGCATCCATCCCTTTTAAAGGACGCTGAAGATGGCCCTATGGAACGGGCTTATGTATGGGTGATGGCTTAGGCGCCGGGCTGGGGTGTGGCTGTACCTACACTGCCATCATACATCTATTCCCACTCTACCACCTACCCCAACACATACACTTCACACCAGGCCCGCAGACATTTTACGAATGTGTGGCTGTGCTCTATGCATAACTATGGAGAAGCCGCACTCGCCATATAATCATCTAAGCCACACAGTCGCAACCACTTAGCAAGCAGTAACTACTCTCACCTTCCCTTGTTGAATGTACGTATTAAATTGGTAACAAGGTGAAACTTATTCTCAGACTTTAATAATGCTCCTTGTTGATGGACTGTGGGTGCGGGGTTGTTTGTAGCGTAAAATATATCCTGACATATTTAAAAGTATTTCAGCAGTGATTAAACAATGATTACTTCTTGCCATGCAAAACAGTTCTTTCATTAATCGTGGAAATCATCGTTACACCACACACTGCTCTCAATGCAGCATGTATTTAAACAAGCATTGGCATAGCCAATAGGTCTCGCCTTTGGAACCTTATAAGTGTTTAGCCATGCAACACTTGATGTTGTTGCACCAAGGATATTGTGCTGGATAACTAAACACTTATAAGGTCCCAAAGGCGAGACCTATTGGCTATGCCAATGCTTGTTTTTGTTTATGTCCTGACACAATGGCTTGAATTTATTGCTATCATTTGGGAGGGGCGGAAGATCCTGCTTTTGGTAAGCCAGTTTTATTATTCAAGCTGCAGCCATTTGTCAGGACAAAAAAACACACGGCTCAGGATGGGCTACAAAAGTATGTTGGTGAAGGAAATCCCAGGCGTCTTGCTTTTGATTTGCACACTCAATGACATTCCATTGTGTATTTTATAGATTTAATTTCTTCATTTGTGCAAGAAGCAGATTACAAAAATCAAATAAACCGCAGTTTATTAGCATTAGAAATAAATATGGAAAAGTTAACAGGTCATTCCTCTTTTGAAAAACTTTTAAACTTTAGTAATTATGACACAGATAGTGTTTGTGGGTTTAGGGACGAGGGGTTCTATCTATGTTCTATGCTGGATCGAATCATTTACACCGGTCGCTTTTGGCAATTTATTTTAAGAATTGTAATAACATGGTGACAGAACATTTGCCTTGGCAGGCCATCTAAAAGAGACAACTTTTGACAGACGCAGAGTCTCTTTGCCCCCCAATGCTGAGTTTATTGTCCTGCCCCTCCTAACACAAAAATAGCTATGCCGTGGCCTGCGCTGGCCACATCATAGTGCTTTTTTTAGTGACTTTCAGCCACGCTGAAAAGCTGATGTGCTGATGGACAACATGGCTAAAGGACATTCACATTGTCCAGGCCCATGGCAAGACAGAGGAGAGAGTGAACACTCCAATACCATTGGATCGTGCATAACAAATAAACCATTGCTCTTCATGTTTTAACAGCTTTTTACGAAATGCATTTGTTTATATACATGCGAATGCATTTTAGTGGTATGTTTGTATGTGTACAAAGGAGACTATGGCAAAGGCGGAGGACGGAACGAGTGCTCCTATACCATCGAATCATACAATTTAAAAAAAAAAAAGCAGCAATGAAGAGGGAGGTAGTGGGGAGACGGGTAAAGCAGGGAAGCAGAAGGAGATGGGGAAATGGACAAGCAACGATGGTAGAGGGCGGGAGGAAGCAACATTGATGCCGCCTTTGAAATGCAACCCAGGCATGTCCAGATAGTGGAGGATGCCAACACCCCTGTCCTGCTCCACATTTGGCAGGAGGACAGGAGGAAAATTAGTTAGATTAGGAGGTGTGCTCACATTCAACCAGCACCACCCCTAAGGTCCGGCAGGTGATGTGGACACTACTTTTCCAATTCCTCCATCTTGAGATGACAGGAATTAACCTATCAGGGCTAAGGTAGTGCCCCTTTCCACAGGACGTGGTCACTTAGAGGGTGTAGACACCCTAAAGGTAAGTAGCCCATTGGCTACTACATGTCACTCCCCTAAACGCCCCTAAATTTAGTATTTAGGTGGCATCCCTGGACCCTGAACTTAGATTTAACGGATACAAAGAAAACACGAACAAAGAAGAGCTGCTGACCAGAGAACCGAAGACCTGCTGCAGCATTTTGGTGCGAAACCCTGCCTTCTGCTCCCAGGGCTCAACCTTCGTGGTGTGCTGTGTGAGACAGCACACCTTGCAAATGTGAAGCCTCCAAGAACCCCAGAGCACCTCCAGCCCTTCGCCAATCACCAGAGAACTCCATTGGGATAGATAAGCTACTCCCCTGCAGTCAGCAGGCACCAAACCCACAGAGTCTAGTTTACCGACTTGTTGCTCCCGGGCATCTCCGACGCAGGATCCAAGCAAAAAGAGGTACATCAGCTCCACAGGATCAGATCTGTCTGCCCAACGAGTGTGAAGAACCCAGGACCATGCTGCACCAATACCCGGGTTACCAGACCACCTGCCACCAGCACCAAGATGAAGAGTCCAATCCGGACTCCAACTGCCCAGAAATCAAACACCCATCGAGGGACGTCAAGACCCCTGAGATCCACTTCGTGAGTGGCCCAGCTGTCCCGGAATCATCCATGCAATCTGCCTGCCCCTGACCGCGACGACATCTTGACGCACAGCACCCGGCTGACCTATCTGCTCTGCAACCAGCCCGCCTGCCCAGATACCGACGAACCAGCTGTGCTCCCATGGTCCTGAGGCCCTTGAGTGGGACCCCTTGGGCTTACCTTTAAGTCCCCTTGTGCAGTGTGTTTTCTGGTTGCCCCCTTCTCCATAGCGCCTGCTACCAGCGACCTCAGCACCCTGCTCTTGGCCAAATCCCAGACGCTCCCGACAATCTGCTGGTGGAACATTGGACCTGGTCTTGCTACTTACCTAAATCCAGAAGGTGAACCTCGAGATCCAACTGTATGATTTTATATGCATTTTCCTATTTTGTCCCATAGACTTCTATGGTGCATAATTGCGCCCAAGAGTGTGTTATTTTGTGAACTTTGAAAATTCATATCTTAAAAAGTACTTACCTTAGAACGAAGTTCTTGCTCTAAATGTTAAAAAAATCGATGTTATTTTTACAAATTGGTCTTGGATTTATTCTTCAGTGTGTGTTTCATTTATTGACTCTGTGAGTACAACAAATGCTTAGCACTACCCTCTGATAACCCCAACTGCTCGCCCACGCTACCACTAATAGAGCTTTAGTATTATTTACTTTTGCCTCTGTATACCAACCTGGGATCCAGTGGGTTCTCTGCATGCTGTTCTTTGTTTTAGTGCACTATATAGAGAGCCAGCTACCTACACACTCCATCTTTGTCATAGCAGTTTGAGGTTGGACAGGGTGGGGGGTATGTCTCCATGCTCTTTCTTTCTTGCCTACCTGTTTGTGTATTTGTAAAGTTATGTGTATTTGTAAAGTGCACTATCACCCACAAGGATATCCTAGCACTGACCAGGTGTGCATTCCTAGCCCTGCCCAGGATGGGTTGGTTAATTGAAAAACCAGGTCTTCTATGTCTTTTAGAATTCAAGAAGCGAGGAGGAGGCTCTGATGTGCAGTGGGAGGTTGTAAGCTTTACGAGCAATCTAAGAGAATGCCATTCCTCCTGCTCTGGTTTTATGTATGCCTGGGATGTGTGCGAGTATGAGTCCTGAGGAGCCGAGGTGTTTGGTGGAAGGAGATGCAACTGTTCAGGTTAATCAGGCCTAAGTTGTGTAGTGCCTTGAATGTGTGTGTGAGGAGTTTAAAATGAGCGCTTTTGTCTATCAGGACCCAGTGGAGCTCCTTGAGGTATGGTGTGATGTAGGTTCTGTGTGGGAGGTTGAAGAAGAGTCTGGCTGCTAAGATCTGGATGGTTTGCAGTCTTTTGGTGAGTAGCTTGGTTATCCCGGAGTAGGGGGTGTTCCTGTAGTCCAACTTGCTGGTGACTAGAGCATGAGTAACGTTTTTTCTGGTGTTGCTTGGGAGACATTTGAAGATCTTCCTTAGTATTTTCAGGGTGTGGAAACAGGCTCTAGTGACAGTGTTGACTTGTGCAGTCATGTCCAGTTAAGTGTCGATGATTGATTCCGAGGTTCCTGGCGTGGATCCTCGGTATAGGTGTGGGTCCAAGTTTAGAGTCCCATGGCGTGGTGTTCTTGCCAAAGATCACTACTTCCGTCTTGTTAGTGTTGAGCTTGAGACAGTTGGCTTTCATCCAGTTTGCAACTTTGGTCAAGCAGGCGGTGAACTTGTTTGTTGTGTTGAGGGTCTTGTCTGAGAGGGAGAGTATGAGTTGCGTATCGTCAGCGCTGGAGAGGATGTTGATGTCACGTGCATGGATGACGTAAGACAGAGGGATCTTGTATGCATTGAAGAGGGTTGGGCTCAGTGATGACCTGTGAGCCACTTTGCTGATGAGTTTGCAGGCTTACGAGGTGTAAGGTGTCAGGCTGACAGCTTGTGTTCTATCCATTCATTCTATCTATTAAGAAGCAGCAGATCCAGGGGAAAGCAGGTCCTTGAATGCCAATCTCTTGTAAGTGCCTCATGGGGATGGGGCGGGAGACCGTGTCAAATGCTGCAGAGAGGTCCAGGAGAATGAGGGCTGCTGTGTCCCCTCTGTCAAGGATAATGTGGATGTCGTCTGTGGCAGTGATGAGTGCTGTTTCTGTACTGCAGTTAGGCCTGAATGAGGACTGCTTGGAGTTGATTAGCTGGTGGTTGATGAGGTTGTCAGTGAGGCATCAGTTAGATATTTTCTCTAAGACTTGACTAGTTATGGTAGGAGGGAGATTGGTTTGAGTTGGAGAGCGTGGTTAGGTCAGCGGATGGTTTCTTGGGCAGGGGTGTGACAGTGGCATGGGTCCTTGTGTATAGGAATGTGGCTGAGTTGATGGCAGCATTAAGGATAAGTGTTAATGCTTCGCCGATCGGTGTGAGATCTTTGGTGAAGGCGTGGTGGGGAAAAGGGTGAGATGGGGCCCTCGAGTAATTGGTCTTCATTGTAGTTCCAGTTTTCGGTTCAAACTGTTTATTTTTGCAAGAAAAACAGAAGGAGACTGCTCGTGGCACAGCGTTTCGCCTACAACCCTATGGTAGGGGCCGGCCGCGTAGGATAGGTAAGCTGTCGATAGGCAGCAGCAAGAAGCATAACTGAACAGTATGTCATGTAAGTAACACAGCAAGTCGCCTACAACCCATTGTGGGCCGGCCGCGTCAAAGAGCAATTGCCAATAAATAGCATATGTATGGAGAGAGCAGATGGCAAGTCGGAAGAAAGAAGAGAAGGTGGAGAAGGAGAGGAGAAGTAAGAGAGACAAAAAAGGGAGGTGGGCGAGGGGGGGAGGACAAAAAACGCTAAGCCCCTAGGGGTGGCGAACAGCGTGCAGGAGGGGACTATTCTGAATCCGGGGGGTAGATTGCATCCTCGAAGATACGTAGGGCGCAGAGTTTTGGGGGCTGGAAGCGGGCGTGTTCTAATTTGCAGAGATGGGTAACAAGTGGCTGCCACAATTTAGTAAACTGGGAATCGCGAGACTGCAGGCGAGCAGTGAGCAATTCCATTGAGACAGTGTGCCATAGGCGCGTGAACCAGACAGTGATTGGGGGGGTCTCCAGCTTTTTCCAGTACAGGGCAATGAGCTGTTTGGCAGCGCCTAGCAATTGGAGAGAAATATGCCAGTCAGTGCGTGTGAGTGCGCGCAAATTGTCAGGTTTGAGGCCTAGAACAGCTGTGGCAGGAGTGGCAGGCAGGGGAAAGCCAAGCACCTCTTTGATATGGCTGAGGATTTCCTTCCAGTAGGAGGTCAAGAAGGGACAGGACCACCAAATGTGCAGGAAGTCGCCCGTGGCGCTCGAGCACCTCCAGCACAGCGGAGATGTCGCAGGGAACATCTTATGCAGTCGGGAAGGCGTATAGTACCATTGGGTCATGGTCTTGTAGGCGGTCTCCCGCTGGGAAACACAGCGGTAGACCTTCTGGATATCCCGCCACAGACGAGTCCACTGGGCAGGGGCTATGTCCAAGGTAACGGTCGATTGCCATTTGCGCTGGTAGAGGTGGGGAGTAGTGAGTGGAGGATGTTGCAATACGTGATAGGTGCGGGATATAAGCCCTTTAGAGTCATCGAAGGCACGCACTAGGCGCTCAAAAGGCATAAGAGGTCGAGTGGCTGCCTGCGCCCAGGAGGAAGTATGTATCCAATGGCGCAGTTGGATATATTGCAATCGGGCTCCCTCCGAGAGTTGGAAGTCCACCTTGCACTGATCAAAAGTTTTAAAGGTGTCGCCCAGGAAGAGGTCACTAATGGTCCGACACCCACCGTCAAGCCAATCGGAGAACGCTAGGGGACGCGCTGCCGGTGGAAAGTGGAGATTCCCAGCAATTGGGGTGAAGGGGGACGGAAATGTGGTGAGGCCCTTAGGGACTGCAATTTTATCCCAAATCTCTAGTACCGTCCGGGTGGGGGGGCCAAGTAGGCACTGCGCGACCGCGAGGCCCGGTGCTGCCACGGGAGGTCCCAAATGGATCTCCCAGTCACCGCCCTATCCATATGGAACTATACCTTTTCACTTTGCCGAGCCATCCACTCCGAAATAAAGCGGAGGTGAGAAGCCCAATAGTACTCCAAAAGATTGGGGCAAGCCAGCCCGCCCCTGTCCCGAGGAGACATGAGTATTTTGTTGGAGAAACGCGGCCTGCGTCCGCCCCAGATGAACCTAGTGATATCTCGTTGGAGGCTACCGATCTGGTGGAGCGGGATGGGGGTTGGGAGAGATTGGAATAGGTACAGAATTTTGGGGAGCACCGACATCTTGACTGCATGTAGTCGCCCCAGCCAGGAGAGAGTAAGTGGTTTCCATGTCCTTAGGTCCCCAAAGACCGATTTCCGGCATTCCTGCCAATTAATTTGAGACCAAGAAGCGAGAGTGGGGGTTAACTGGAGACCGAGGTATCGGATGGAGTGGGAGGCCCATTGATAGGGGACTAGAGCCTGAAGTGTAGGGATCTCGTCTCGGGGGATCGTAAGGTTTAGGGCCCAGGATTTCTCGTGATTAATCTTAAGCCCAGACGCCAACTCAAAGGATCGAAGGAGGGCCGGGAGGGAGGTGTGGGGCTGTGAGAGTGTAAGCAGGAGGTCGTCCGCAAAAAGGGCCACTTTGTGCTGGAGGCCTCCGAGGGGGATGCCGTGGATGTCAGGGGCCTGGCGGATTAAAGTGGCGAGGGGCTCCACCACAAGAGCAAATAGTAGGGGTGACAAGGGACACCCCTGCCGGGTACCTCTGCCGATCGAGATAGGGGAGGAGAGCCAGCCATTGACCCGTACCTGGGCGGTCGGGGAGGAGTAAGGGGCCATTATCCGAGCTATCATTAACGGGCCGAGCCCGATTTTATGTAGAACTGCCCGAAGGAAGGCCCAGTCCACCCAGTCAAACGCCTTCTCCGCGTCCAGCGACAGAAGGCAAGCCGGGATGTTCCAGTGGTGGGCCTTACTCACCAAGTGTGCGATGCGCCGCACATTGTCCGCGCCTTGGCGATGTCAGATGAATCCAACTTGGTCCGGTTCTATGAGGCTGGGGAGAAGTGGATCGAGTCGTTTAGCTAGTATTTTCGTGTAGATCTTCAGGTCCGTGTTAAGCAGGGCTATGGGACGGTAGGACGGGCAGAGTGCAGGGTCCTTGCCCAGTTTAGGAATAAGAGCGATTTCCGCCAGCCCCATAGACTGGGACGGACCATCGTCAGTGGCAAAGGAATTAAAAAGACGAACGAGGTGTTTCCGAAGCTGTGGCAGGAACATGCGGTAAAAAGATAGGGGAAGACCGTCCGGCCCCGAAGACTTTCCGATGGGAAGGTCCTTCAGGGCCCCAGCGAGCTCTTCACAAGTGATTGGGTCCTCCAGTTGCTGGGCTTGATAGGTGCTGAGTGGGGTCCAGGGGCAGGCATCGAGCAGAGCCCGTACCAGGTCTGGGGAAGGCGAAGCTGGGGCATATGGGGAGGAATAATATGCGTGGAAAGCGGCGCATTTAGAATCTTCCGTAGTCGCGCGAGTGCCGTCTCCAAGTTGGATGTTGGCTATATGTGCCTTAGCTGCGCGTTTCCGCAAGCGCCGAGCCAGGACCGTGCCCACCTTGTCGCCCCCCTCGTAGTAGCGCTGTTTCAGTGCTAACAGAGCGCTCTCAGCCTTGTTAGTGCGGTGGGCCCGCGGCTGACCACGGAGAGCAGCCAGCCTCCGTTTATGAGCAAGTGATGGGCGTTCCTGGTCGAGCTTTTCAAGGGCCTTCAGGTCCTTAGTGAGATTGGCTTCAAAGAGGCGCGCTTCCGTGCTCGCGCAATCGCGATAGAGGTGATATGACCGCGGATGGTGGCCTTGAATGCGTCCCACACAACAGGAAAGGGGGTTTCGGGGATATCATTGAGCTCAAAGTAGGAGTCGATAGCCGTTCGCAATTCCGCCACGTCTACAGGGTCCCGGAGGATGTGTGGAGGGAGGCGCCAGCGAGGCGGGAGTGGGGTGCGCGCAGAGCTAAGGCGCAGGAGAAGTTCCACGTGAGCGTGGTCAGAGACCGATATGTCGGACTTGGAAGCAGAGACCGTCTCGCCGATAAGGGCATGCGAGACAAGGATATGGTCTATACGTGAGTACGAGCGATGCACATGGGAGTAATATGAGTAGTCACGAGCTTCAGGGTAGTGGTACCGCCAAGAGTCAAGCAGCGTGAGATCTGTCAGTTGCCTCTTTAAGGCAGAGGACATAGCCCCAGCGCCCTGGAAGGAGCCGTCACTTCGATCCGAAGCGGGGTCCCAGACCAAGTTAAAATCGCCCCCTATAATAAGTGAAGGGTCGTCCTGCGGCACTTGTTCCCTCAAGAGGGCTCGAAGGTAAGGGTCCTGCGCCTGGTTAGGGGCATAAATACTGCACAGCATGAGAGACCGGTGTCCGATCAAGACCTCGACTTTAAGGAAGCGGCCATCGGGGCTGCGAGAGATTTTAGATTTCCCCTGCCGAATGCCAGGGCCACAGAGTATTGCCACACCAGCTGTTTTGGAGAGGGCCGATGCCCAGAATTGGAGGGGATACCGGGGGTGGGCCATGCGAGGGACATCGACTTTCATCAGGTGGGTCTCCTGTAAAAGGATTATATCGGGGTGCTGCTGAAGGAGATAACGCCATATCTGGTGCCGCTTATTAGGGGAGTTGAGCCCCTTGACATTAAAGGAAAAGATTTTCAAGCATGGGGTAGTGGTCATGACCTCTAGGGAGTGCAATCTGGCTTAAGTGGAAGGCAATGGCTAGGAAAGAGGGAGAACCGCTGTCTTCCAGAGAGCAGAGGAAAATCCACCGGGAGCGCCCCCACCCACCAAGGAAAGGGAAAGGGACAGAGGAAAAGGGGAAAGAAGGAGAAAGGGAGAGAAGAGGGGCTGATATTCGAAACGGAAACAATCGACATTGGCCAACAGGGCCACAATATGAAAGAGAAAGACAAAGAAAAGAAAATATCGACATACTGTGAAAAATACAACGGTGGCCAACAGGGCCACCATTGTGTTTTCCTGTCCTGTTTCAGTCCAGGGGTGATCGCGGCCCAAGAGTACAGATCATCCCGGAGAAGTCACTCTCCCAGGAGCAGGGGGGGGTATCCTTCAAACTCAGAGCGTGAGGGCAAGGAGAGTGAGCCCGTGTCACTAGCCTTTATAGTAAGGAACCGGGAGGGCGCCGGGCATGGAGAGGGGCGATGATGCAGTAGTTCCATGTGGCAGGTGTGGGCAGTGGGTCGCAGTGTGACGGGCGGGAGTGCACGCCCGCTCGTTCATGGCATGGGGGGGCGAGATTTGGCAGGGGAGAGCCTCTCTTCCATAGAACGGATGTGTTGGATGATTTCCTGCTTGGCTTGGGATGCCGACTGCTCCCCAGGATGTGATGCTCTCCTGCGGCGAGACACCTGGGACCAGGACAGCTTGGCCGGTTCACGGGCGCGGGAGGATGTGCGAGCTGGGCTGGGCGGCGGAGAGAGGGGAATGTGCAAAAGCCGGGCCGCTTCTTGGAGGGATCGCACCTTCCGACGCTTAGAGTCGCACTGGAAGAAGAGCGCGAACGGGTGGCCCCATTGGTACTGGATGTTGAGGCTCCGCAGCTTGTCCATCACCGGTTTGAAGTCCCGTCGCCTGCGCAGCGTGGTGGGAGCAAGATCCTGGAAGATCTGTTTGGTGGCGCCCTGATAGGTGATCTCCGGTTTGGAGTGCGCGGCCTTGAGGATTGCCTCCTTCTCGGTAAAAAAGTGGACCCGGGTCAAGATGTCGGGAATATGGCCCGCTCGGGCGGAGGGGCCGGAGACTCGGTGTACCCGGTCAAGGGCCGGTGGGGAGGCGTCGTCATCGTCCCATATTTCATGTAGTAGTTTCACCACGAACGTCATAATGTCTGACCCCTCTGAACCAATCGGAACCCCCCTAATGCGGAGGTTGTTGCGACGGCTCCGGTTTTCCAGATCCTCCTGTTTCAACTGCAGGTCGAGATGTTGGTCTTCCAGAGTGGCCATTCGCTGCCAAAGTTGCTCCTGTTCTTCCGTTCGGGCGTACACTGTCTTTTCAAGACCATTCACTCTCTCCCCAAGGTCGGAGACCTCTCTTCGAAGTTCCCGGCACAGGAGTGGACTTCCGTGCGCAGGGAGCCTATTTCGGACTTGAGCTCCGTCATGAAGGTCGCCATGAAGGATTGTGTGATGGGCGCCGAATCGTCCCCGGTTGAGGATGCCATTGCTCCAGCGGCAGCGGATCCCGGCTTGTTCCAAAGCGCCGCGACCGGGTTGTCCTTCTGGGGCGCCGCATGCTCCTTCCCCTGCTTGGTGCGCGTCATCGTCTTCCCGGGTTGTTCACCCTCGAGGCCCCAACCAGGTGGTGGAAGCGAACGGGAAGGAGGCGTCTAAGAGTTAACCACGGTCCGCCGGTTATGGAGGAGAGGAGCGAGCAGTCAATGTGGCAGAAGGCAACACTATGTGGGTCCCGTCACCGTGTGGGTCAGGCACCCGAGAGCCGGAACGCAGTGACCAGGGCCGCCGCAATCCACCCCAAGGGCAGGCTGTTGAGAGAGTAGCCAGGAGTCAGGAGTTCACTTCAAGTCCCCGCATGTGAGATGGCGGGCAGGCGGTAGCGGCGGGGCCACCAAAGCGTTGGTAGGCGGCAGAAACACTCACAGCTGGGTAGCTCAAACCTCCAAGAAGGGTAGAGTTGCAGAGAGGGTCATCCCCCGCGTGATGTGCGCCAGTGGGGGAGCCCCGCAGGCCCGGCTTCCCCCACGCAAGCTGAGGGTCCACCAGGCGGACAGCCCAGCTACAGGGAGGCACGCAGCTGCCCAAGAGAGTCCAGCCCCGAGGGGCTACAACTGGAGGTGGTCCCACCCACTGGCGAAGGGCACTGTCCCCGTGGGCCCCTCGCCGCCGAGAGTAGTCAAATGCTAAGGCGCAGGGGGAGCGCTCCGCAATGGGGCCAAGGATGTCGCCGCAGCAGGCCTCAGGCTTCACCCGCGTGGCGTTAGAATGCGCAGGGGGGTCAGGGGCAGGGTTCGAGGGGAGATATACATAGTCCAGCTCCCTCGAGCCTGTCCAGGCGGGCCACAGTGCGCAGGGACGCCCCCGCCCCTCACCTCACCTGATCAGCGGGGAACCACCCCAAGGTCCTGCACGATGATGGCGCGGGCGAAGCAGGGAGCAGAACAGCGTCGCGCCCAGGCGCGGGTCCGCCAAGTCAGGGGAATCGCTGCTCGCAGACTGTGGCCGGCCCTTCCAAGGGCTAGATGTCTCCAGTTCTCCCACTAAGGATCCGGTAGGCTCCCCCAGGTGCACAAGTCTATGAGGCTTAGGGCCCTATGAGCAGGCGTAGACTGGGCCCAAGATGGCGGCCGTCGTGGGCAGTGATGTCGTAGGGATCCCCTGCGCAGCCACCAGCCAGGTGTAAGGAGGCTCCACGCAGGGTACGATGCTCACCGCTGGACCACGGCTCTCCCCGCGGGGCTAGGGGGGGCAGATGGCAGCGTGCAGAGGCTCGGTTGCCTCGGGGACGCGGGAGTCAAGATGGCGGCGGCCGCCGCCGAGTGCAGCCGAGAGAGGTAGCGGAGCCGCCCCTCCACGTAACAGCAGCCCCGGTCTGTGCCCGTTCGCCAAGAGGTGCCTCAGCTGTACCAACGCCCCCGCGCCCTGATTTGCGGCGCCGATTTAGCCCCGGTTCCGCTTTTCAGGCGGCTGAAGGCGGCGGTTTGCGAGAGCTCTCCCTAAGCACGTCTCACGCCATTCTCGTCGAGACCACGCCCCACGTAGTGCCAGTTTTGACAGTGGTGATGGTGTGCCACAAGGTCAGGGTTCATTCATCGGCCGTGATGGCAAGTTAAGTTGCGACGGTGACAGGGTCCGGTTGAGGGCCTCAGTTGGCATATATGTAAGTGGTTTTGTTACAGAAGAATTCTGAGAGCTTGTTGCGAATGTCTTGTAAGGGGGTGATGTTGCTGGAAGGGGCAGGAGGCGTGGTGAAATCCTTGATGATGGAGAAGATTTCCTTGCTGCTGTTTGTGCCAGCGGCAATGTGGTCTGCAAGAGCTGTGCAGTTGACGTTCCATGTCTGCTGGTGGTAGCATCCTTGGGTGGATTTGAAGATGTCTTTATCTGTGGTGTCTTGACGTATACAATTTTATGCTTGTATGGCCCCCACATGATACCATGGCCAGCTGTGGAATGGGATAGGAGTCATGGAGGACCATACAAAATATGACCCTCCTCTTACAGATTACCTGCGCACCAAAGCTTCCTGTCTTCCTTTCTTTGGAAACCACTTGTAGCAAATTCTTCCTGTTTTTCTGCTGCCCCCACCCACCTCCTTGAGGTATTCCTCACTCTTATACTTCGCTCTCCTCCCTCACCCTCAGGCCATCTCTGCACCTCCTGGACTTAGCATGTTCTTTCGCCTTCCTTCTCGGAGAGAAGGAAGCAGCAGGTACCATGCTCAGGAGCTCCAATGCTCCACCACATGAAGCTGTAGCCTAGGACAGCAAAGATCTGTTGTCCCCTGTGGATTTGTGAAGCCCTACGAGAAGCGTAGGTTGTGGGTGGTAATGCCATGCCTGCATTGCCATCCACCGATCTCTCAGGTCTGTGGAATCTCTGGCAAGTGACAGACCATTACCTGATGCTTCCCCTGTGTCTCAGGAGAGCTGTTGGAGGTGGGACAAAATATAGGAAGAAACCATTTTACTGGTGGCTAAGGGTATGAAAAGCGATTTATCATTGTTATGATGTCATATGAGTGATTAACTGGGAACTGGTTCATCACTACAAGCCAATATCTTCCTAATGCACCCATCCAAAGCTTTAACCTTTATGTGTCGGATACATAAAAGATTTACATAATGGAAAACGTTTTACCTGCGGGGGCCTTTGGTCAGGCCACCAGCCCCTAGAGCAGGGGTCATCTGGTGTTGCGACCTTCCAGTCAGGTAACTTGGGACCTAACCACAAGTTCGGTTCTTTGGGCGCAGGTGTCTTCGTGGTGTCGACTTTGGTGACTTCTGAAAAGTAAGATGATGAGCAGGTTAGAAAGGCTCAATCATGAAGGCTATAACAGAACATCTTAACATTGTAAGAAATGGGAACAGCGTGGCAAGTCCGTAAAAGGCTTCCCCATTAAAAGCTACTTGGCACGTCAACAGGGCTGCAAGGATGGTTTTGAATTGCTTTTTCCTTTAACTTCTGACTTTTGGATGTTGGGAGTAATTCTCATTCCCAATGGGAGTATTGTTCATCTGGTTAAACAACTTAAATGTATATTTTTAATGTTAAACCATGGTTAGTATCTATGCAACCTTTGCTGCACATTCATCTAAATGAAAAAATGTATCATTCACCTTAATGTCTTTCACATTACAGTCCCTCGTTGATGTAGCTGACCTGGTCGTAGGACCAGCACTAAGCTTGGGCAATGTCCATTACTCCCTGTCTGTCTCTTCTGGGGGTAACAGGCTGATTATAATAAACAGAAGCCTAAAGACAGGCACAAGGCCTACCATAATGCATAAAAGCCTGGAATAAAGTCAATTAGTCACTTCAATAAGAAGGCTTTCCATCGCCTGTTTTCTTTTTGTTTGACTCGTTCCCAAGACCGCCGGAACAAGATTCGACACAAGACAATGCTGCTTATTGTAATACTGTATAACTGATTGCATCACGATATATGTTGTAAAGCGCTCTGATACCTTCGGGTCTGTCTAGCGCTATATAAAACTCTTAAATAAATAAATAAAAATAAATAATATATGTATAAATATGTAAATATGTATATGTACATGCATGTATATATATGTATAAACTCCAGTCTCCAATTTATTTATTACAGTTTAGTTGTAAAATCACTAGACAACTGTAATATGAAAATTACATAACTAATTTACAGTAAGAACTTATTACAGCCGAGTAATAATGTCAGAATGTGGGCTGCCAGAGCCAGCAGACAGTGTGAAAGGCAGGTCATGGGCCAGATGTATAACTTCTATTTACATAATCAACACGCTTTTCAGCTCTTTTGTGCTATAGTTCCTCGAGATTATGGGGAGGATTAGGAAGGCAGGCGGATCGCCATCGCCGGCCAGGCGGTGGCGATCTGCCCGCCATCTCCACCCGATTTACCCCCCGCCATATTATAATGGCGGGGGTACCGCGGCGGACGCAAAGTACGTCTGCCGCTTTACCGCCGGTCGGCAAACGTTCCGATTGCTGGCAAGGCGGAGTTGGGTCCTAATATGGTAGCGGTGCCTAGCAGGCACCGCCATCCATATTAGGATGTATGGTTTTTAAGGCCTTTCATGGAAAGGGTGGCGGGGAATCGCTTTGGGGGGCCGTTGCGGGCCCCCGGGTGGGGGGCTGCACTTGGGGGGTACCTATGGTACCCCCCTACATTGCCATGCACAAGGTGGCAGGCACCGCACGGTGCCTGCCACGTTGTGCATGGCAATGCACAACATGGCACTTTGGCATTGCGGCGGGTGCTGCTTATAGCAGCACCCGCCGCAATGTCAAAATTGCGGAATGCGACCGCCAGGGTGGCTGTCGCATCCTAATCAGCGGTGCGGGACCGCTGCACGTCTGGCGGCCGGTCCCAGCACCGCTAGGGTGGTGGGCGGACTAAAGTCCGACCGCCATCCTAATAACCCCTTATATGTTTATATTTTGCATGGCTAAAGTTTATTCCCTAGAACAAGGAATCTCTGTGAATGATACCACACATTCTGAACTACAACCGCGTTTGAAAGTGATGTACATTGCACTGCTTCTAACATATTATTGCAGCATATTACTAGCTGCTTATTGGTGTGTTTAATTTCATTTTACAGACTCAGCATTTATTCTACATGCCCACAACCACACTTCAATCTGTTCCCATATCCAGGAGGCAGGTTGAAGGAGAAATATTGATGAACACAACAGCGCTTCCTACAAGATATTCCAATGTACCAATAGAAACTGCATAGTGCACTGTTGGACAAATTAGAAATCCATTTCTTTGTGTTAGGCAATGAGCAGGAATTAATAAATTGAATAGTTGCAAAACAATTAACTTCAAGATTGGCTAGTGGGACAAGGGGATAAATATCCTCGCCTCCATTAAGGCTGCAATGGACGGTTTTAAATACCTGATGTCAAGCTGGATCTGGAGCGTCCCAGCTGGTGACCCTACAGAGTGACATGGCTGGATGGTGGAAGCTCCCCTTGACACTACTCGGCAGAATAACCATACACAAAATGATCATCCTTCCAATATTCCTGTACGAATACGCCATTTCTGATCCCGGAATCCTTCCTCGCCTCCACTGCCTCCTCTGGAATGTAGTGGCCCCACTGATACCTCTGGGAACCCTCTACCAATCGGTGTACAGTGGGATTACTCTCCCATACCGCAGGGCGTACTATTGGGCCTCTCAAATCCAGGTGAATAATGATTGGGCGTATGCCCTTAGGGAGACCCGGCAGTCCATCTGGATAGGTGCTCCATGGTTGAGCCCACTTGGGTGCACTATATCCATGATGGGAAGGCTGATCTGGCCCATTGGCCCAGGCGCAGGCGGTTTTGATTACCTGGGACAGAGCAGGACCCACGTGGGATGAAAAGTCACAAAGGGTACGCTCTACGGTAGGGCACTGTGTTAAAGGAGCTCAACAGACTGCAGGTCTTCACCAACTGGGATCTTATTGGCATTTCCTGCCTGGGGGGATTGTGGAACACAGGATTATCAAATATTTTGAACGATTGCAAGAAGAATATGGGCTTTCACATACGCAACTCAATAAATACACCCAGCTCAGACACACTCAACACGTGAGCTACCGACTTTTCTGACCTGCCTGATTTCCCCGCGGGGGAGGGTGGTCTCCATGATACATAAAGCAATCATTAACAACATTCTCAGCGGTCTTGAGAGTCCCAGGCGGCAATGGGGGCACAATGTGGGTGACATAAAAGATGTGGACATGCCCTGATGTGCCCTTGTGAAGTTGCTATCAGGGCATGCTTCCATCTAATCCAACTGAAGAAGATCCTATACAGGATATACATTGCCAGGGAAAGACTCCACAAGATAAGGGAAAATCCCTACGACTGATTGCTTGAGATCTCGTGACGCCAATGGGTCCTTCTTCTCCACGCTATGAAAGCACCCAGAGATACTAATATACTGGGAGAGTATACTGAGGAAAATGGGGAACATACTAGAGGATGACATCTCCTGCCATCCCCAGTTTGTTCGCTTGGGAGCCCTCGGAGACATTGATCTCCCCTGTAGGAAGCTTGTGTTTTGCTCACTGGGCCTAGAGAGTCTGAAGAGGGACATAGCCCAGGTATGGGGTGCACTCACTGTGCCTGCCCAATGGGTTATTGATATGAATGTATGCATTGGGGCAGAAAAGGTGGTGTACACAGCCAGAGGGTGCCCTATAAAATTTGACAAGGTGTGTAGCCGGTGGAGGGCCTACTACAGCACTGGATTTGATGGCTCACACTAGTCTCCGCGACAAGATATGGACACTAAATAACTAGCCAGGTGGGACTGGCCCAGTGGCCAAGGTGGTGGTTCCCCTTCCCCCAGTCCCAGGGTGTATCTCGGTGGTGCTCCCAAGCCCTGCCTAACCCTGTTCAGCAAGAGGGCTCCTGTTAGTATGTGATGGTATAATGTTCTATGCTCATTACGTATGTTTGTGTACAGAATGTGTTAATAAAACAGTTGACAAATAAATTAAACAATTAAGAGCATGTGACTTTGGAGATGTGGGCTTCAGAGCCATGCCTTATGATTCAAGCAGGCTGGTATGGTGACAGAATATAATTGCCTAAATATGACCTGACATACAAACTAGGTCTTAAATATAGTTTACAAAACTATTGTCCCATTGGAGGTAATAATAGGACCGCTACACCCACTAGAACTATGTTTTTGTAGATGATATTTAGGTGACAATATTTATGTCAGATGAAGTGTTGGTTAACGATATTCTGACATATAACCTTCAAGCTTACGTGATAAAACCTTTCCTTGTTTATGCACTGGGATGGACAATACAGCAATAGCAGTATTTATAATGGAAGTGCCTATTTACCTGGCCGCCAGCCAGATTGCACAAAATCTCTGCTATTTACCCAGCGGCCGGCAAAATAGTACATAATCTCTGCTGTTTAGCTGGCCATAGACTAAGGCCCTGATTACAAGTCTGACGGTCTGAGGACCGCCAGACTCGCAGAGGCGCAGCAGTGGCGGTCCAGCCACCGCTGCACCGGCACTCCGACCGCCCCATTACAAGTAGGGCGGTCAGACTGCCATTGCAGTGCGGTTGCCGCTAGGGAATCACTGTTCCCTGGTGGTGGCGCGGTGGTGTAGATGCAGCAATATGCTTGGCGAGACAGCCGCAGTCCCACCAAGCATGTTAAGAGTTTCCTCTCTGCCATGGTTTTCATGGCAGTTCCTCCTCCATGAAAACTGTGGTGGAGAGGAAACAAAGGGAGCCCTACAGGGCCCCCTTGTGCCTCTGGGTCCTGGGGTGCATGCAGGGGGGCACACCATGTGCCCCCTGTGTGCATGCACCACAGTTCATCCACGGCATGGACTTAATAGTCCATGCCGTGCAGGACCTTTTTTGGGCATTCCATTTGCGGTGCCCATTTTCAGAGGCACCACCAAAAAAAGCCCATCAGACACAAGAAACACTAGTAATATGGCATGCAGCCCGACCACGGGTTTGGCAGTGAGGGAGCAGGCCGCTGGCATGGCTGTCCACTCCCACACCGCCAAACTCGTTATCAGGCTCTAAATAGTAGAGATGATGTACTAGTCACACTAGTGATGTGAAGGAGACCTTTCTTTAGCCAGCCATAAAGGAAAAAGGGACTCCAGGCAATGGAAGTGTGGTAGCCATCTTGTAATGGGGATACAACATGTGTGAAGTTTTTGAAATATGCACTTTTGAAAGAAAGTGCATATACAAATGTACAGTAGTTTAAAAATGTTTTTATTGAACATTTTTCCAACATAACATACAAGGAAAGAACGGAAAAGAAAAGATTCCCCCTGGACGTTCACAGTATTATACAGTACATTCGGCACAAGTTCACAACATCATATTACATCGTACATTGGCAGTTAGTGTTACACATCAGTTTCATCCTGGGTTGTATGTGTAATGATTCTTGAACATATCAAGCCAATGTGGCGGCATGTTGTATATACCCATGAAGGTAAAACATTCAAAACATTAATTTCCTATGTGCAGGCGTATACGCCAAAACGGGAACCCATTTACATCGTTATTTTGTCCTTAGGTCAGAGCACTTCCACTCGCCCATGTTTTATCAAGGCCCCACATCATCCTGTCTGCTAATGGTAATCCCTGTATCGTCTGATGTGGACAGGAGGTAAGCCTTCAGGGGATCCCATATATCTCTTGGCCTGGAGGTAGGTGGGAGCAGTTCTGCATACGTAAACATTTGTTCTTGCCACAATATCAGATCTTGCAGCCAGTCTTGTTTCAACTTCATCTGTGTATGCTAGTTGAGCGGTGGTCGGGGATAACGGAAGTGGTGTACCCACCATCTGTGACATAGCTGCAAATATATGTTGCAGTATTCATGTATAACTGGGCACTCCCATGCTAGGTGTAAAAATCCAGCCCCGTCCCTCCCACACCTCGCACATCTGTCATTATCTCATAGCTGAAATTTATGTAGTTTGGCAGGGGTGTAGTATAACCTATGTAAAAACTTATAATGGATTAGTCTTAACCTGCTATTGGCTGTGATTGCCTCTGTCTGCTTACAACAAAATTCCCACTGCTTGTCGGAAATTGTTGTACCAAAATCAACTTCCCATTCTGAACGTGATGATGTTTTATAGGGTTTAGTTGCTTTTTGTGTGCTGTGGTAGATAAGCGAGGTTGCATGTTGGGGTGGTTCAGTTTGCAATATCTCATGTAGTGGTGGAAGAGCCCGCCATCGTAATGACCCTCATAGTTAGAATTATTAATTAAAAAAAAATTTATAAGTAATAAATATAATGTATAAATAAATTAAACATACATATATATAACATATAATATATATATTTACTTAATAATATTAATAAATAACTATTTTAATAAATTATAAAATGTTAGAAACATAATAAAAATTATAAATACATATATATATATACATACACCTGTAAATTAAAAATAAAAATAAAATATATATATATAATAAATTAAAATATTAAAATATTTTTATTTTTTTTAAACTAAATTTTACACTACAGTAACTGCAACAGTAGGTACAATTTTGGATAGCGGAGGGGATAAAATTACTATTCCAACTCCAGGGAGTGCAACAGTAGGGAAAGTGTTGGATAGCGAGGGGAATAATTTACTATTCCCACTCAGCAAGTACAACAGTAGGGAAAGTGTTGTATAGCGGAGAGGAATAATTTACTATTCCCACTCCAGGGAGTGCAACAGTAGGGAAAGTGTTGGATAGCGTAGGGGTAAAAATTACTATTCCCACTCCAGGGATAGCAACAGTAGGGAAAGTGTTGGATAGCGTAGGGGTAAAAATTACTATTTCCACTCCAGCGAGTGCAACAGTAGGGAAAGTGTTGGATAGCGGAGGGGATAAAATTACTATTCCCACTCCAGCGAGTGCAACAGTAGGGAAAGTGTTGGATAGCGAACGAGTAAAAATTACTATTCCCCCTCCAGGGAGTGCAACAGTAGAGAAAGTGTTGTATAGCAGAGTGGAATAATTTACTATTCCCACTCCAACGAGTGCAACAGTAGGGAAAGTGTTGGATAGCGGAGAGGAATAATTTACTATTCCCACTCCAGGGAGTGCAACAGTGGGGAAAGTGTTGGATAGCGTAGGAGTAAAAATTACTATTCCCACTCCAGGGATAGCAACATTAGGGAAAGTGTTGGATAGCGTAGGGGTAAAAATTACTATTCCCACTCCAGGGAGTGCAACAGTAGGGAAAGTGTTGGATAGCGCAGGGGTAACATTTACTATTTCCACTCCAGGGATAGCAACAGTAGGGAAAGTGTTGGATAGCGTACGGGTAAAAATTACTATTCCCACTCCAGCAAATTAATTAACATTAATTAACAAACAATTAATTAATTAAAAATAATTTACCTCCCACCATATTCCCCTATAAATGACACCACCAATGTCGTAAAACATGACAATTAACATAATTAACAATTAATTACTCAATTAATAACAATTAACAAGCAAAATAAAACATTTTTTAAATAAATTAATTCACACAATTAACACTATAAACCAACATTAAATAAATATTATATAAAAAATATAAAAAAATGTATTACAATTAAATTACTTCCCACCCTACTCCCCTATCAACCCACAACCCACCCCTAAAAAAATGACACAATTACCACAATTAACAATTAATTAATAAATATTAATAACCAATTAATAACTAATTAATAATAAATGATTTACCACAATTAACATTATAAAATATTAAATACATAAATATGAATTAATAATTTTTTAAAATTAATTAATTATAATGAAATTACTTTCCACCCTACTCCCCTATAAACCCACAACCCACCCCTAAATGAATGCCACAATTAACATAATTAACAATTAATTAATAATTATTACCAACCAATTAATAAATAATTAACAATAAATTAATTACCACAATTAACAATATAAAATATTAAATACATAAATATTAATTAATAAAAAATATTAATTAATTAATTATAATTAAATTACATCCCACCCTATTCCCCTATAAACACACAACCCGCTACGGAACTAAATCGCAAAATGTAATTTAAAAAAAATTAATAACTTCTAAAAATTATTAATAAATTTAGTATAATTAAATTACTTCCCACGCTATTCCCCTATAAACCCACAACCCGCCCCTAAAAGAATGCCACAATTAACATAATTAACAATTAATTAATAATAATTACCAACCAATTAATAAATAATTAACAATAAATTAATTACCACAATTAACAATATAAAATATTAAATACATAAATATTAATTAATAAAAAATATTAATTAATTAATTATAATTAAATTACTTCCCACCCTATTCCCCTATAAACACACATCCCGCTACGGAACTAAAACGCAAAATGTAATTTAAAAAAAATTAATAACTTCTAAAAATTATTAATAAATTTAGTATAATTAAATTACTTCCCACCCTATTCCCCTATAAACCCACAACCCGCCCCTAAAAAATGACAATTAACATAATTAACAATTAATTAAGAATTATTAACCAATTAATAAATAATTAACAATAAATGTATTTCCACAATTAATATAAAATATTAAATACATAAATATTAATTAATAAAAAATATTAATTAATTTATTATAATTAAATTACTTCACACCCTACTCCCCTATAACCCCACAACCCGCTCCTAAAAATGACACAATTAACATTTAATTATTAATAATTAACAACCAATTAATAACTAATTAATAAAAAATTAATTACCACAATTAACAATATAAAATATTAAATACATAAATATTAATTAATAAAAAATATTAATTAATTAATTCGAATTAAATTACTTCACACCCAATTTCCCTATAAACACACATCCCGCTACGGAACTAAAACGCAAAATGTAATTTAAAAAAATTAATAACTTCTAAAAATTATTAATAAATTTAGTATAATTAAATTACTTCCCACCCTATTCCCCTATAAACCCACAACCCGCCCTAAAAAATGACAATTAACATAATTAACAATTAATTAAGAATTATTAACCAATTAATAAATAATTAACAATAAATGTATTTCCACAATTAATATAAAATATTAAATGCATAAATATTAATTAATAAAAAATATTAATTAATTTATTATAATTAAATTACTTCACACCCTACTCCCCTATAACCCCACAACCCGCTCCTAAAAAATGACACAATTAACATTTAATTATTAATAATTAACAACCAATTAATAACTAATTAATAAAAAATTAATTACCACAATTAACAATATAAAATATTAAATACATAAATATTAATTAATAAAAATATTAATTAATTAATTCGAATTAAATTACTTCACACCCAATTTCCCTATAAACCCACAACCCGCTACGGAACTAAAATGAAAAATGTAATTTAAAAAAATTAATAACTTCTAAAAATTATTAATAAATGTATTATAATTAAATTACTTCCCACCCTATTCCCCTTTAAACCCACAACCCGCTACGGAACTAAAACGCAAAATATAATAACTTCTAAAAATGTAACACATATATTAAAAAACAAATGCAATACTTACATAAAAAAATAGAACACATACATTTAAAATACACTCTAAAATACATAACACTAACTAAAACAACGATATTTTTAACAACAATATTTTTGCAAACGATATTAATGACCGATATTTTTAAAAATGATATTACTTACCTTCAACTCGATATGCTTGACAACGATATTCTGACAGTCGATATTTTTGTATTACAATATTTTGCACTCGATATTAGTGCAAGTCGACATTTCCAACTCGATATTATGTCTGTTTACCGTTTAGACAACGGCGAGGTAGATCGGGATCTGGATCTATTGGAGTTTGCCTTGGATGCCGCGCGTTGGTTTCATTTCAGAAAATCCTCCGCTTGTTGTGGATTCCGAAAAAAGAATTGTTTCCCCTGATGGGTGACGCAGAGCCGCGCCGGATACAACATGGCGTAGTCGATTTGAGTGTTTTGAAACTTTCTTTTAACTGGGATAAACTTCTTCCTTGCTTCATGGACGCTTAATGTAAAATCCGGGAAAAACGAGAGGGTGGTATTTTCATATTCAATTGTCTTTTTTCCCGTGCTAAACGAAGCACCATGTCTCTAGCTTGTTAGTTAAGAAATCTGACAATGACAGGTCGCGGCTGTGCTCCAGGGGGTGGTCGTGCTCCCAGCGATCTGTGAGCCCTTTCGATCACCAGATGCTGGGAGAAGGCCGCAGCTCCCAACACCTCGCAGAGTAAGCGCTCAGTAAAGTCCTCCATACAGCCTGTATTCGTTGTTTCCGATAATCCTAGTATACATACTTTATTCCGCCGGGATCGTGCCTCCAAATCTTCATTCTTGGCAGCGATAACTTTCAGCAGGCGATCCATTTGGGAGATTTGTTCTTTACTGCTCGTTGCGCTATCTTTAAGTTCGGTGATTTCAGTCTCTGTAATTCTATGATCGTGTTTTTCTATCTTGTGGACTATAGTGTCCATACGGGAAGACATGGCGTCCATTTTGGATTCAATAGACGTGAGACTGTTTTTCATAGTAAGTAGGAGCGACTTCCAATCCTTATCTTGGCTGTCAACAGGAGCCTCAGCATTTGTTTGGTCTTCAGATTGCGTTCGGGTAGTTTTCCGGGCTTCGAAGGGGAGTTGACTGTTTGCTGTCAGTTCTACCCATCTTGCCATGCCAGCAGGTCTGCGCACATGTACTACTGCTATCTTACATGGAAACAGGCTGGCGTGCTATAATGGGGCCACGTTGCAGCAGGAGTTGTTCATTACAGGCCTCAGAGTTGCGGTAGTCTGTCCGTTTTTGTCCAAGACTGCATCCCCTGACACAGGAGGGTGGTGATTCTACTGGTGTTGCTGCCTACCCTTCCAGCTGTGTGCTAATCGCTCTCTGCGTTGCGGGTCTGGGACCATGAGGGATGGTTGGACTACTGGAGCGGTGGTGTGGTGTCACTGGGTTCGAGATTTAATTCGGGTTCGTCCTTTAGTCTAGAAATGTCCTAGGGAACCCAGCTTTTGGTGAAGTATGGAGGGCTTCCTTTAACTTCTGGGTCTCTGCGCTTTGCCCCTACCCCGATGTTCAGTCCTTCCGATACCTGTCCTCGCCGGCATCCACACCAAGCAAGCCGCGACAGTGCGGGGGGAACACTGTTCTTCTTTTTTTTTAACCTACGGAGCGGGGAAGTTCCCAGAGGAAGCTCTCATCAGGCGATGCCACCAAATGCAGGCGGTATGGCAATGCAGTTCTTTTGCCCACCTCGGTGTATAATCCAGGGGGGGCAGTGATAGTGGGCTGTTTTTACCGCAATTACGCGACTTAGCAGCGTGTCCAATACAGGAGGTGAGGAGGGGGGGCATGACACACACCTCTCGCCCGATTCCCGGCCCTCAACGAGACCAGGAGCGAACGCGCACGACGACCCCGTATTTCCTCGTCGGCGTTGCTGTAATGACTCACCTCCCATGCGCAATTAGTGTGATGACCAGGGTACAGGGCCTCAGACAAACAGCTCGTCCATGCGGTGTGCCTCAGATTGGAGCCGCGAGCAGACAGGCGGTGCGGCCTGCACCTCGTGTGCAGCACCGGCCTCGATTACCAGCAGCTCCCGCTGCACCGCTACAATTGCTCTGCCCTCTAACACCGCCGGCCCAGCTCAGGCTCGATTTTCTCACCGTTCTCGCGGGAAGTCAGTCTTCGTCTGGCTGGTATCCATGTCTCTGCGGATTATTGCACGTAATTAGGCCCTGGCAGCTTGAGCCTCCCAGACGTGCGGCCATTTTGGTCGTGCGCGCCCTAGCGCCCCCACCATAAAATCAATTTTGAATAAAAATATTTATGCTATTTTAAATTTGATCTTCAAATAAGATATAGAAATCAAACAGAAGCTTCAAGATATGGCACACGGCTATTTTGCACTTCAGTCAGGGAGTATTTGGCTGACGTCAATATTGATGCCAACATTTTAGAAGAGGAAAGCTAGAGATTTAAAAAAAATAATCGGAAGAATGTATTTCTCCCATCGACTTCTATTGAGGGCGAGGCCTTAATTGGGTCTATTGTCATGTATAGGACTTGCAAGTGTGCTGCTGCAAGGTTGGCAGAAAACCAAAAATACATTTTTTTCTTACCTATCAGGAGCACGGAGAAAGCACTATAGCAGGCAGAGAGAGCGTGACAAAAATGTTGTGCACTGGCCTGTGGAAGCAGGTTACTGTCAGTGCATGCTCCGAGTTACACAAGACTAGTCTCTGTCGGCAGAAGCGCATCGAAGAAACAGGTTTTTGCATGTAGTAATTGGGAGGGAGGAGACTAATCTTGAAATCGGTAATTTCCCGTCTGAATCGGAAGGGTTGGCATGTATGCTATAGAGTATGGTTTTAAAGCATGTCAGATACATTTTTTATACACTCATGAGAAAACATTGTTTTGTTAATGTTCATGATGCTCCTTTTGATGATTTTTTAGGGCTGGGCTCTTTTTGGGCTTCTTATGGAAGGCATTTTTTTATTTTTTATTTATTGAGTTTTATATAGCGCTGGCTAGACCCGAAGGTATCAGAGCGCTTTACATAAGGAACAAGAGCGAGTTAACAACAATAATAAATTAAACATTTTTCACGGAAAATATCAGAGTGAATGCACAAATAAAGGGAGGCAGAGAGGGAAAGGGGGGACAAGAAATCTGAGTGAGAGGATAGGAGGGGGAGGGGGAAAGGGAGCCTGAGGGGGAGGGGGAGAAGAGGCAGAAACGGGCGACAAGAGAAAAACGTTCGATTCACGCGTCACGCATCATAGCGATTAACATGGGGTAAAGGAGAAGTAATTAAAGATCGAGTAGCAGGGAGTTAACAAGGATAGTGGAAAGATCAAAAAGGGTGGGAGAGAGGGTAGAGGGGGAGAAATAGTGTTATGAGAGAGGGTGCGGGGATAGGAGGGAGCCGGGGTGTGGTGGAGTAAGGCAGAAAAGAAAGAGGGAGAAATACTTTTTAGGAACGTCAGGGGGAGAAACTGAGGGGAAGGGGGGAAAGGACATAGGTTAAACAAGATGGTGGGTCCGGGTCATTGGCGTTGATCAGGAACAAAAGTCGCGCAGGGCAAAAGTCAAAACGGTAAAAAGTCCATAGATGCGAGCCAGGGAGCGTGAAACGAGTGCTAAAAGAAAGAAGTCAAAGGAGAGTACGTAGTTCAAAGTAAGGGGCGTGCGGAAGGGTGGTGAGGCGAGCAGGCTCGGGACCACTGGGGCATCGGTGTAGGTAATCCGCCGGTCCTGGCCCCCACGCCCCCATACCTTGTGACGGCCTCACGGGTCTTCGGAAGTCGGGGTCGAGGTAAAACACATCCCAGTAGACGGCCCGCATGAAGAGGCAGCGGGGCAGCAGCGAGGAGAGGTAGACCGCCGAAGGAGAGTAAGCTGTGCCATGTGACGGCAGACGGCCCGCATGAAGAGGCAGTGGGGCAGCAGCGAGGAGAGGTAGACCGCCGAAGGAGGGAAAGCTGCACAATGGGAGGCCCCATCATCGGTCTTCTGCGGCAACTAACTCCGAGGAAGTGAGCAGAGTGAAGAATAAACAGCAGTAGCAGCGGGAACGAGGAATACTTTCCCCGATGTCCAGCTGGGTAGGTGATGGCCGCGGGAGACCCCGGGCCGAACTCCTCGATAGCCGAACCAAGCGGCTCCACTGGGCATCCCCCGGGCCGAACTCCTCGATAGCCGAACCAAGCGGCTCCACTGGGCATCGGTCAAGTCGTCACGAAGTCCCGGCAAGAGTGGTGACGGGCCCCAGAGCAATCCGATGCCATCCGGAGCCATCCAAAGGAGCCAGAGCTGCGCCGAGGCTGGTCAGTCATCCTGAGGACGAAAAGCTCTGAGGGAGGCGGTAGAGTCGAAAAGAGGAGTATCAGCGTGGAGTGGTAAGCCATGCCCGATGTCCGGCTGGGTAGGAGACGGCCTCGGGAGAGACCCGGGCCAGACTCCCCAACAGCCGAACCAAGCGGCTCCACGGGGCATCGGCCAAAGTCTTCACCGTGTCCGCTGTCCGGATACTGTAGAAAGTTCCGGGGAAAATGGGGTTTAAGGGCCAAAACAGGAAACACTGACCGGGAGCTCCCGGCCGGAGCTCCTCACCGGGCGGCCATCTTTGTTGAAAGGCATTGTGCTAGCTTTAGGCTTCTGTTTAAGGGGCATTGTGCTTGCTTAGTATTTAGAATCTGGCAACACATATCAGTCAACAAGCAACAGCAAACAGGGAATGCAGGCAGATAGGTGGTATCTGGGACCCAGAGGGAGGGATATATGCAGTAGGTAATTGGTGTTTGGGGGCACAGTGCTTTGGGGCACTTGCAGGAGGTAACTTGAGTGAAACACCGTAATAGGGCCTCTTTGGAATGGGAAAGTAAAAGCAGAAGACCGGTAATTAATGCATCTGGGTAATTCACAGGAAGAGTTCATCTGTTGCCTGTGAATAAACACACTTTTTCATTTTATTCACCCAGCAGAGTAGGTTTAGGGCATTGATATTTAGTGGTTCCATGTCATGAGTGGCCCTTCAGCGACACTGACACATCAGAGTCACTTGCACAATGCATTTTGGGAATGGTAGTTTTGATTTTTAACATTTGAAGCAGTGTATTAGCAGTGTATTAGGTGGGCAAGCTCAGGTCTCTACTGAGCCCTCATTTCTGTACTTGACAGTGTTGTCTCAGTAAAAGAAATCTGGAAGCCAAAAAATATAAAACATGTGTGGCAGCCTTTCGAGACTGTACCTGACTGAAGTCATTGTGGAGGGGGCTGGGGAAGGAAGCAGTAGGAGGAGAAAGAGGAGAATGAAAAGTAGGAAAATGAGGGTCAAGAGGTGGACCACTAGGAGGGCTAGGATGACCAAAGCCAGGAGGACCAGGCCCAGGGAGACCTTATCTGTGAGGACCAGGGTTACCAGCCAAAGGGTACCAGAAACAAATCGACGATGAGGAGCAGGACAATGAATAACAGCAGTAGGGGGACCAGGGCGAAAAGGATCATGGGGGACAGGAGGATGTTGAACAGAGGGATCTGGACCAAGGCCAGAAGGAACAGAAGGACCGGAGGTAGAAGGAACAACAGGCACTGCACCATGACAACAAGGAGGGCTGTGAGGGACTGTGCGCACCGACTAGGACCAGAGGTACCAGGACAACCAGGTCTAGGTGAAGTAGACCCAAGTAGACAGACCAAAGAGGACCAGTACCAGGAGACTAATGGAAAGAAGGACCAGAGACAGGAGGGCCAAGACCACAGACATCAGATCAAGGAGGACCAAGGGACCAGACACAAAAGGACCAGGATGACTACAACCAGAAAAGACCAGGGCTATCAGGACCTGGAGACCGTATATTAGAATGACCAGGGGGGTTATAAAGGATGAGGAAGTCTCGGCCCAGTGGGACCAGGATCAGAAGGTCCAGGAGGGATCCTAAACCATGGTGACAAGAACGACAATCACCCAGGGTGACCCGAAACATAGGAACTACATGGACCAGTGCCAGAAGGATGAGGAATACCAGGCCTAATAGGACCATTACTCGGAGAACCATGATAGAGGGGCCCATGGTCAGATGGATGAGAACGAGGTGGAACAGGCAAACCAGGTGACCAGGAGGAGTAGGATGAGGCAGGAGGACCAACGACTAGGAGGGCTATGGAAACCAAGGCCAGTGGAACTAGCACCAGAAGACCAGATACATGAGGATCAGACAAAGGAGTACCAGAACTAGGACCAGGACTACATGGATCAAGGTGATCAGGTTCAGAAGAATTAGGAACACGCAAACAAGGGAGCAGGACCAGGAGGACTGATGGACGAGAATTAAGGTGAGGTGGATAAAAAGGCCCACGACTGGGAGCCTGTGAAACAGGAGACCCAGGATCAAAGTAACTAGGGGCAGGGGTACATGAGAATGACGACCAGTCAAATCAGAACCAGCGAGTACAGGGCCAAAAAGTTCTTAGACTAGCATGGACCAGAGGTCAAGGAACATCAGAACTAGGAAAGGCTAGGATGATTTGTAACAGGACAAGTTATTACAGAGTCATGTGGGGAAGGAGCAGGAGGACGATGGCCAGGAGAATCAGGACCAGATTGAAGAGGACTATAAAGACCAGGACCTGAAGGGCAAGGGTCAGTTTGTCCAGGATACTAGGATAAGCAGGACAGGAATTAAGAAGGCTGAGGGGTAGTACCAAGGGCACCCAAAAAACCAGAGCAAGAGGCCTAGTAAACTAAAAGGATCATGACCAGCAGGACTGGAAACAGAGCTAAGAGGGCTCGGATTTCCCAGTGAGGCAGAGCAATCATTACAAGTAGCAGGACCAGGATGAGGAGGATCTGAGGTGAGAAGATCATCCAGCATCTGGAAGACTAAGTGGAATGGACAGTGGCGGGCAGGAGAACCAGGACCAAAATGACATGGCTCAGAAGAACCTGGATCTAGAAGACCTGGATCAATGGCAGAAGTACCAGTAGGTCTAAATGGACAAGGAACAGATCCAGGAGAACAAGGACAACCAGGAGGACAAAGTCTAAGAGTGCCAGGACATGAGAAGCAAGATGGGCCATGACCTGTGGTCCCAGAATAGGAGGTTGAGGCTGAGGAGAACCAGGACAAGGAAATTAGGACCAAGAGGACCACAAAGGAAGAGTTCCAAATGGGCCAAGACTGGGGGAACCAGGCAGGGTCATGATGGCCACAAGGCAAAGTTTATGATAACAAGCACAATAGGAACAGGATGACCAGGACCAAGGAGACCAAGACTAAGATAGCAGGTGGGTCAGGTCCAAGAGAACCCAAGAGGATCAGGGACAGTGGCCACAGAATCACAAAAAGGACAAGCACTATGAAAAACTAGAATACCATAACCTTGGCCAGGAGTGCCAGGTAGCTGAGACCAGGGACATAGACGGCCAGAGTCAGAAGGAAAGGTTTTAAGAGGACCAGGAAACAAAGGAATAAGGGAACCAGGACGATCAGGGCACAGAGGATCAGGACCATTAAGGACCAGGGTGAGGAGGAAAATGAGGATCAGGACCAGGGACATCAGAACTAGGTTGATCACAGCCTGGAGGTTCAGGCCACAGGGCTAGGAAAAGGATGGCCAGGAAGATGAGCAGCATGATGGCCAGGCCTAGGAGGGCCAGATAAAAAAGGACCATGATGAGTTTGTGTATCAGCACAAGGACAAGCAGCAGGAAGATCAGGGCAGAGAGGATCAGAACCAGATCCAGGAAGACAAGATCCAGGCCAATAGGACTGGGGGCCAGAATAAGCAAGAGTTATGAGGGAGTCAGTACCAAGAATACCAGAGGACCAAAGCCAAGAGGACCAAGATTAGAGCAAGGAGGATTATAAGGATTAGCGCCAATAGGACCAGGAACAGGTCTAAGAGTGCAAGGGGGACCATGACCATAGGGCCACGGCCCACAGTACCAGATGGATTAGAAAGACCAGAACCTGGGAGTAGCTAGACCAGGGTGAGAAAGATCTAGAGATTTAGAGAACCAGAAAGACCGAGGTGATTGGACCTGGATGTCCAGAAGGATCTGAACTAACATATTGAGGCTCAGAAGGATTCAAACAAGGAGAACTAGGACCAAGAAGTCCCAGACCATTGGGGGAAATGCCAGAAGGACCATAAGGACAAGGCACAGAGCCAGGAGGGAAAGGATGAGCCAAAGCAGAAAGACAAGAGCTAAGAAGGCAAGGCCTAAATTGGGAAGGACACAGGAGGACAGGTAGAATGAGGGGACTTGCAGGACCTGGAACTGATGTACTGGGAATCAGATGAATGGGGGAGAAGGATCTGAAGGACCAGGTTATATGGACGAGGGTCAAGAGGAACAGGAAAGAAAATAAAGAGTTAGGAGAAGGGGGTCTGAAAGGACCAGGGTAGCCAGAAAGACCAGAAACAATAGGATTAGGCATTTAAAGACCCACACAAGCCTAGTGGGCACAAAACCAGGAAGAGAACATGGACTGTGAGGTACGGGAATGGGAAGACCATTGCTAGGCAAACCAGACTGAGAGTGAGAAACACTAGGAGAACAGGGCCTGAAGAATAAAGACAAGATGGCCAGGCAACCAGAGCCAACAGGACAAGAGCTAAGATGACCAGGGCAATGAAGACCAGTGGGACCACAACCAAGGCGAAAAGGAATCTCAATTCACAGAGGCCCAGGAATATCAGGACCTGGCATACAAGGACAAGCAGGACCCAGATGAGGAGGAAAATGAGGACAAGGAATGCTAGGATGACACAAGCCATGATGACCAAGCTGGGTAGCTAAGTGCGACTAAGAACAGGATGACCTGAACAAGGAGGATCAAGATAAAGTGGACAAATTATCCCTAGCGAAGATGGATCTATGTTACTAAGAAACAACATTTCCATTTAACTGTTTTGCTTTTACAAATCATCCTGTTAAGGTGTTGTAGTCTGATTTGTTTAATTGAACTGAACCAGAATTATTATTTCCAGAATGCACTGATTTGCTGCAGAATAATAGTTGGTCTCATAACATGGCATTTGGGGAGCACAAGACAGCTCCATAAAGGGACTCTCAAGTCCCTATGTCTTAGCCCACAGTGTAATGGAGTGTCATTCTGTGCCATGTCTGTCAAAGTAACTTTAAAACATTCAAATACTTGGGACCTTTAGAGCTATAAATTAGTGCCTGCATCTAAGCCCGTTTTAGCACTGGGTGCCCCATGTCACAAAACCACAAACGTACTTATCAAAATATACAAAACCCTTTTTGTGAGTTGGAATTTTTTTTAGATTATTAAAATGACTTTATTATATTGATAGTTTGTGACTGCAATTGCTGTAGCAAACCCTTGATGAGCTAACAACCCCCGAGTTGGGGTGGTACCTAATTTGCAAAGGGGAAGGGGTCCTCTTAGAACAGGATGTTGGCAGCCTCAGAGGGAGAGAAGTTTTCCAAAACCATTTTTTTTAAACAAACACTGGTTCCTTTAATGGTTTGGAAAAAAACATTGTGCTTTTTGGTATGCAGTCATAGTTGGTGTGCTGTCCCTTGCTGTGATTGATTACAGCCAATCAGAGAGGGTCGCAAATTGTCAATTGCCTAATGAATATTTTTTAGGCAGGTCGTGCTGCAACCCCTTGGCATTTGGTATTTTGTGAACTGACCAAACAATACATAAGTCGGTTTACAAAATAATATTCCATTTGCACAAAGTATGTGGGGATTTTTCAACCATTTTTTTGCAAATGACCTAATAATATATCAGGACCCTAACTTTCATAAGGAGATGGATACCAATGGTGTTCACTCCTTGTTTTCAGTTCTACCTGTTGTAAGTACCTGTTGAAATCTGCAAAATAAAGCAATTTAAGCTGTTTAGACAGCAGCCAGGTAAATAGTGTGGTTCCTCTGATATGTGCACAGCTAATGGCTAAGTTGTGCATACTGTCAACTATTTATCTAGCCACCAGGTGAATAATGAAGTTTCTTTTATTTGCAAGACAACCGGCAATACAGTACATAAGTTATGATTTTTAGCCAAATTAATATTGCCAGGCTAATGGTAAGATAATATATCATTTCTACTATTTATTCAGCGGCCACATAAATAATTACGTTTATTTGCTGTTTGCATGGCTGCTGGCCTAATTGTACATGTCTGCTGTTTTGCCAGTAGCTGGCTAACGAGTGAAGTATTTTTGTTTGCTTGACTGCTGGCCAAATAGTACATTAGCTGGGTAAATAGTGACGTTTTTCTGCTATTTGCACGGCTGCCAGACGAACTGCGCAGAATCTCTACTAGTCATCCAGCAGCTGGGTAAATAATGATGCTTTTCTGGTATTTGCACGGTGTTAGAAATGGGGGTCTCTAGTTGGCAATGGTTTGCACCGCTGTCCAAGTTGGGACCCTTCTTCTTAGTCAGGGTAAGGGGGATACACTTCTAAAATAACCCCTTCTCACCCGCTTGGTAGCTTGGCACGAGCAGACAGGCTTATCTCAGAGGCAGGGTGTAAAGCATTTGTGCACACATACAATAATACAGTGAAAACACTACAAATGGACACCACACCAACTTAGGAAAATAAGTAATCTTTATCTAAACCAAACAAGACCAAAACGACAAAAATCCACAATACAGTTATCAAAATAAACTTCTTAGAAGGCAAAAACAGTTCTGTCCATAGCAAACTATAGATGCGACACTTTTAACACAAAGTACCTTGGATGCGTCCAAATCAAAAACAAGAACAGCTGCAGGGAAGGTGATGCGTTGGTTCCTTACGTGCAGGGAAGGATATGGTTGGTTCCTTACTCCAGGGGAGGCGATGCGTCGGTTCCTTACTGCCACACAGGGGAGGTGATGCGTCGGTTCCTTACTGAAGGGGAGGTGATACGTCGGTTTGTTACTGCGCGGGGAGGTGATACATCGGTTTCTTACTGCAGCCCCGGTGTCCTTGTAGACTTGGCGCCCCGGTGCGATGCGTGGGGATTGGGGATCGGGGATGCATTGGTTCTTGATGTGGTTTCTTCAGCCGTGGGCCCACGATGCATTGGTTCTTGCAGCCACACAGCAGGGCCTGCGTCGGAAAGGGTGCAGTGATCTCAGACTCCATAGATCGGTGCACTCAATGTGGCATGTAGCGATTCCTCCAGCTGTGGGCAGGCGATGCGTCGGTTTCTTCAGCGGCACGATGACGATGTGTGGAACTTCTTCCCGCACGGCGGCGATGCGTCAGAAACAGGTGCGGATGCATCGCATTTCTCTTCGTTGCGTCGCTTTTCCAGCTCCCAACAGCAGGAACAAACTCCATAGGCCCAGAACAGCAGCAGGCACCTCTTGGCAGGTCAGAACTCCCAGCAAGGACTTCAGAACAGGGGGCAAGCTCTACTTCAAGCCCTTGGAGATCTTCCTCAAGCAGGGGATACAGCACACAGCAAAGTCATTGTCCTTTCCTTGACAGGAACAGCCACTGCAGGCCAACCCCAGACAGCACACAGCAAAGGGGCAGTACTTCTCCTTCAGTTTCTCCAGCTCTTCTCTTTGGCAAAGGTTCCTCTTGAATTCCAGAAGTAATCTAAAGCTCAGGTGTCTGGGCCCTAACCTTTATACAGCAATTCTCTTTGTTCTCTGGTGGCAGAGAAGCCCTGTGCTCAGTCCAAACCAGTTCTGTCCGCTCTGGTGCAGCTTCCCGGCAGGAGGTGGAGACAGCATTGTGTAAGGCAGACCAGGCCCATTCAGGTGAAAGGAAATGTCCTCCCCCTATTCTAAATGCAACCCAGGTCTATTCAGCCCAGCCCTGACTCATCCAGGAAAGGCAGGACACACCTCAACCCCCCCCAGTGGCTGTCTAAAGTGAATGCACATCCCCAACCCCTGTCACTCTAAAACCAGACAGTCAATACACAACCCAGCAGAGGCACACAGGATGGCTAAGCATGAAAATACCTACTTTCTAAAAGTGGTATTTTCAACCACAGAATGTAAAAATCATCCTTACTAAAGGATGCACCTTTATATTCTGAGTTCAGGCATACTAAACTTTACCCTCCTATCTTGTCCCAATGGAAAGTTATATTTATAAGATGTTATAAAGAAAACTCCCATTCTATCCTATGGGACAGATAGCCTTTCAATAGTGAAAAACGAAATTCACTGCAGTTCACTATCAGTACATGTTACCCACCTCACAACATATCCTACCTTTCACAGACATTGCACCCTGCCCACAGGGGTACCTTGGGCATACTTTAGGGGTGACTCACATGTCAGAAAAGGGAAGGTTAGGGCCTGGCAAGTGGGTGCACTTGCCAGGTCGACATGGCAGTTTTAAACTGCGCACAGACACTGCAGTGGCAAGTCTGAGAACCTTTTGAAAGGCTGCTTGTGTGGGTGGCACAATCAGTGCTGCAGGCCCACTAGCAGCATTTGACTTACAGGCCCGGGGCACACACAGTGCACTGTACTAGGGACTTACTGGTAAGTCAAATAAGCCAATCATGGAAACATCAATCCATATACACAATTTACAGAGAAAGCACTTGCACTTTGGCACTGATCAGCAGTGGTAAAGTGCCCAGAGTCATAAAACCAATAAAAACAGGTCAGAACCAGGAGGCTAAGAAGCAAAATGTCTGCGGGTAACCCCATTGAAAAAGTCCGGTCTAACACACGGACGCCAGCGGATCGGTGAAAAACATCTACTATTCAGCCAGGAGACTGGAGAGGCCCGAGGAGGCCACGGCCCGTTCTGAAAGAAACAAAGATCAGGGAGTTACTTCAGTATTTGCCTGTAAAGTGTTCAGGGGGAAGAAGGCAGGAGCCTACAAGCCTTAGAACTGCTCGCGGCTGTCGCCGCCAACGCCCCGTCATTTTCTCACCCAGAGGCGCTACATCTGCAGCTCGGGGCTCCCATAGCGCGGGACACCCGTCATCGCCGCAGGTGGAAGAAGGCTGGAGCTTACAAGCTTCAGAACTGCTCAAGGCCTTTGCCGCCAACACCCCCGTCATTTTAGTGCCCAGAGGCGCTACATGTGCAGCTCAGGGCTCCCGCAGCGCGGGACGTCGGTCATCGCTACAGGGGGAAGAAGGCAGGAGCCTACAAGCCCCAGAACTGCTCGGGCCATCGCCCCCATCATTTTCGCGCCTAGAGGCGCTACATCTGCAGCCTCTGTCCCCGTGTTCGAGCACCTTTAAAGGGACTTGGAAACTGTGAAGCTCCAAAGTCCTTACCTGGGCATTGAGCCCGTATTCCTCCTGAGGTATTGTATTTCACCTTTCTTCAAGTGCTTAGAGCAGTTTCCTTTTCTACCCATGGCCCGTGCAGGCTTATTACTGTTTGCGCAGTTTTTTAACTTAAATTCCCAAACAATTGTCAGGATCATGGGCAAAAGAAAAGGGGGTGTTTGTGGTACTATTTTATCTCCTGCAGTCAAGTCTACCCCAAAGTCTACACCAAAACCTACTTCGATTGATTGGATGCTCGAACGAGCAGTTAGTGCTATTAGCAATGAAATTGCCAGAACCGAACAGAGGCTTTCCATCAATGCAGATGGCCTCAGTGGGTTCTCCCGGGCCTGTCCGCTTGTTTTACACCGGACATACTCACAGACACACCCCATAACAATGCTGAGCCTTTTTCCACTCAAGGCCCTTTAACAAACCAAACACTGACTCCTCCATCTGCCCCTCCCTCTGATTTCTCTAAAGCTTCAATCAATAAGACCTTTTCTACTGTAGTGTGGATTGTGGCCTTATAGCCGACATTGCTAAGTTAGCTTAGGCCTAGCTGCCATGATGCCCCTTTTGCGCACGTTACTTCGTGACTTTGTTTTTCCAGATTCTGCTTGTGCCTATGTTCATGAGAACTGTCTACATTTCTGCCTTTCACTTTTTCTGCTGTTCTCTGTGGTTTTCGTCTGCACACGATGTACAAGGTTGAAAAACAACATCCCTTGTTATTCTGTTCTGGTCAGCCCCTCGCACTTAGACATAACATGAAACACAGCTGCACTGGAGAAATTCGGGTACTTTTAATATTGTGACCTCCCTGTTGGAGGGACACTTGGAGAAAACCCTTTCCAGAGAGAAGAGCTGTGCTTGTCAGATGATGTAAACCTTGCATCTAGTTCTTGAGGTATGGGGGTCCCCCTGACAAAGCCCAGAGGTCTTCTATTTTTATAATAAATTAGTTACTAGAACGGGGAGGGTGGCAAGGCCTTATGGTCCTTTATCCACTGTCTTTATAAAATGCTGTCCCCGTTTGTATTCTATGGAATTGTAACAATGCTTACTGTTTTGACTTTATGCATTATGCTGCTAGTACTGGCACGTGTACTGTGTCTTAGAGCACGTTAGTTGAAATAAACATTTTAAACTATACTGTGTCTCTTAATACGCACGTTGTGGACAAGTATGAGTGAGTAATTAAAGAGTGTTCTTGCTCCCGCGATTCCTGAAAGAGTCCGTGTTCTGGGATGTCTAATCATTGGTAGCTTCGCTGTAGTACGGAGAACGAATGAGACACTATAGCTAGTCGGATTGGGATTTTGGGCACTAAGGTGGATGGTTGGTACACCACCATACACCGAGGTCCTGTTTTCCTGCGCATAGTTCTGTATATGTGCAGAATCCCCGCAACATGGCACCCAACGTTGGGCCTGCTTCTTATCTGCGAGACGCTTGAGTAATGCTTGTGCTTGTCCACAATTCCCCTCACTTCTGTTTCCGGAAACAGATGTGAGGGTGTAACCTCCTATATTGATGTTTTTATAGGTTCTTTCAAGCTTGAAGTTTTTAAAAGGTATTGTCTTTATTATTACCCTATATTGCGCTGCCACGCACTAGGTTGTTCTTCATTCTTAGTCTTGATGGCTGTGAATATAAATATCCCGGCACAGCCGCGCTCCGTGCTCATTTAACAGCCTATGGAGTACCTGACGCGGGTGTCGCCCTCATCTTTGTGGTACAAGCTGATCCGGCTTACCACTTTGAGGTATTTTACTCATGGGTCACTTTTCCGGCAGTGGAAGGAGCGGATAATTTGTTCCACGTTTACGCTCCCACGGCCCTTCCTAATGTTTATCACCCTTTTCAGGCTCTTGAAGTTCCGCTCACGGCATGGCAACAACGTGTTTGGTTTAATGGCGCCCTCCCACACCCGGTCACCCCGATTCGTTTAGGCCCTTTATCGATAGAGGGGGCCGCTTGGCCTGTTTTGGCTGGGTATACCCCGCATCCACGTTATTTAGCGGTTCCAGTAGATGAACTGCGTGTGATGCATACGTCTTTGATCCGTGTGCACAGAGCCTTAGTACAGTATGTCACAGGCAACGTCCAGATGGCCCCTCCTAGAGTTGCGGCGCATCCAGCTGGACTTGGCGGTGTGACTATAAGTCCAGTCATGGTTATTTCGGTTATGGGCAAACGCCCACAGAGTAAGGATGATTTGCCTTATTGGCTTGCTGAAAAATTTGACCAGCTGGAGGCGGTGTTTCCGAATACCTCTCCTGTGGAAAAACACAGGATTTTGACTATAAGTTTGCCAAAAGACTTAATTCCAGAGTTGACAGAATGCAACAACTGGGGTAAGGTATTTGTGGCAGTGTATGCGAAGTGTTTCGGCACTCCATCCATGACGGTCCTCCCTGCCGTGATTAAGCGTGTTCAAGATGAACATGGCCCTGAAGCGGCTGTAGAATTGGGGATGAGACTAGTGGGAGTGTTTGATGTAGTGGCTGATCTGATCCTTGCGAATGTCAAGGGTGATGCAGTTAACTTTCAAGTAGCTAATGCTTTGGCTTTAGTCCCAGAACTGGACAAGCCTCGCGAATTACCGAAAATTATTGCACAGGCTTATAAAACCATTTGCCGCAATAGTTTGGGAGTTAAACCTTTTGCTAAAACGCAAACTCAACCACAATAACAACCAACATCTCAGTCTGGTAAAGACGAGAAACCATTCTTTTCTAAAAAGAACTGGAAGTTAAAGAAACAGGGTAAGCAACAACCAAAACCAGGGTCGCGTGCTGCGTCACCGGTTTCGGTATCTTCTGAACGCACTTATGATTTGCGCGACCGATAGATTTCCTGATAGATTTCAGGTCCCTGACCAGCGTTCTCCTCGTTCTTCACAGGCACCATCGACCTCACAGGCTGGTGGAGGAGATCGCCAGGAAAGAGGCAGGGGTCGCTACGCCCCACAGGGACGAGACCAACCTTGGCAACCTGGCAAAGGGAAACTAGAAGAATTTCCACGTTCTTGCCCACAGTTTCAGAAGAAAAACAGTTGCGGCTTTAACAGCAAGATATGCCACAGACGGGGCAAGATGGCGGCCGCACTGCTGGCCGAGGGAGCTGACCAGGCAACCTCTTCACCGCTAATCTTCCCTTCTGGCTGCTGATTGAGAATTATGCTGCACGGCAGTCAAGTTGACATTTTCTTGCGTCACTAAATGATTTGGCGCTCGTGGCTTTGGCTGTGGGGGATTCCATTGCCCTCTAGACTGGCGTCGGGAAGCACATCCATTCGGATTTCTCCTCCTGCTCCACTCACCTTTTCGCTTCTCCCGATGCCGCCGAAAGCGTCTACCAGGGGCAGCAAGGCTCGCGGGCCCCCAATAAGCTCAGGTAGTCCAGGGAAGCCCACCGTGGACGACGATGGAAGGATGGAAGAGACGGCAGCATCCCGATCTGCCGTGGGAACACCGGCCAGAGTATCGGGGGCAGGGGCTCAAAGCAGGAAAAATAGTGTTTCTGCTCGAGGGCGGCAGACGGTCCCTGCTCTCTTTAAAGCTCAAAGCGTGAAGAGCAGGTCGCTGCGGGACCCGGCGATTGGAGGAAGGGTGCCCGTTACAACAACTGGTCCGCCATTACCTGGTACTGTAGACCCCCCCACATCTCTGGTGGATGCCACACGGAATGTGGACGCTCTTGTCGCTGAAACCAGCGTGACTGTAGAGTCGGGAGATGCTTGTGAGCCCGGGAGGGAAGACAGCCTGTCTGGTGGCAGCGGACAGACCGACGGACGAGAAACTCTACTGTCTAAGGATAGCCCTCCGGTGGCAACTGACGGTACAGCGTTACAACAGCAAGACCAATGCATTATGGGAGATGGAGTACTTACCAGTATTGGCCAGAATAATACTGATTTAGGGGATGGCTGCTTGGAAATTAACGTGCACACATCTCATGATGTCTACGCCGCCTCAGGATTAACTAAAGAGGAGGAATTGATGGACAAATTCTACTCATTGTCGGATCATTCTAACTCCTCAGGTGACGACAGCTGTGGTAAAGACTGGGCCGAGGAAGAGAGCGACATCATTAGCTTGCATTGGGAAGAGGAGAGTGAAAAGACAGCGTATAATCTTGGGACTGTCCGTAAATTAAAAGATCAAATCACTATCCCTGAGCGGATTCCGGTTGCCGGTGGCTCAATGACATGGGATTATTCTTTCTCACCAGATCTGGATGGAAAGAAAGCGCCGGATGGGAGTATACTCTCTGGAATGGCTCATGTAAACTCCAGTGGACCTGAAGAAATTACACTCACTACGGTATATCAGAGTATTATGGCCCATCGTGAGGAGACTAGAGCTGAAAGCTCACGTACCCAAGGTGCGTGTCGTAAACTTCAAAATTCCATACGTAGAATTGCAAAGACCTGCTCTAATGTTGCGGTGAGAATGGGCGAAGCCAAAACCAGAATTTCCTTGTTAGAAGATGAGCTGACGGCACAAAAAACTCAGGCCGAGTCGATGAAAGCCTTGAGAGATGACACAGCGTGGAAATTGACCGACCTGGAAAATCGGTCAAGGAGAAATAATCTACGAGTCTTGGGTATACCCGAGGGGAAGGAGGGCACGGATGCCCGTCAGTTTGTTATAGAACTTTTTGAAGAGGCACTCCCAGAGCTCAAACATTGGGATTGGAAAACTGAATTGCAGAGGGCCCACCGATTCCCTTTCAACCTACGGAAAAACGGGGGGAAAGCTGATAATCGGCCACGGGCTATCTTGATTTGTCTTAACAATTTTTTGGCTCGTGAGGCATTATATGACTTGGCCAGACCTGACCGAAAAAGGGTGGGCAAGGGCTGCGATTTTTTTGTCCGGCCGGATTTCTGTCAGGCGACTGTCGAGAAAAGATGGCAATTGCGCCAATTAATACCTCAGTTCCAAGCAAAAGGGGTTCAGGTTTTTTTGCTCAACCCTGCTAAATTGAAGGTGGCATTTCAGGGGCAAGCACACTTTTTTCAGTCTGAAGTGCTAGCTAAAGAATTTATGTCCTCATTGTAGCTGTAGTTGAAGTTGCAGGAAAAAGGTGTGGTGATTGTAGGTTTTAGGATCTCAGACGGGGGTGTGCAGCATTCTTTGTTCTGGATATCTCATTGAAGGGAGGGTTAGCTGGGAGGAAGGGGGTATGGTCTAGCTCTCCATCACCAGGGACCTTGGTCCCTTTGCCTCATGTGGTGGGTAGTTGGGAGGGGGCAGGGTGGAAGGGGAGGATGAGGGGGGGTCTCAGTGGGGAGGGGAGTGGGGGTGGGGGGATGGGAGTCACTTTTTCTGTTTCATCTGTTGGGTCATGGCAGTCTCTTTTTGGCGGAATTAAGGTATTTAACAGTGTCCTGCGGAACACTCTTAACTGTTTTTTGTGGGTTGTTTTTCTGAACCGTCTGCATGATTGTGTGAACAGCGATAAAATGCTGGTAAATCATAAAGATCATGGATAGAAAGGGCAAAATTCGAATTTGTTCCTTAAATGCTTGTGGCCTCAATGATAGGAAGAAAAGAGTCTTGCTGGCCAAGCTTATTCGATACATGAAGATAGATGTGCTTTGTCTGCAAGAAACCCACATCACTTGGAATAATCGGGGGTGGTTAAAGGATCTGGGACTGGAACTACTGGCTAGTACACGACATGGCACTAACACACGGGGTGTAGCTATTTTAGCTAAGCATGGTATGATAACTTGTAATCGAATCAAGGAGGATAAACTAGGGCGGTGGGTGATCGTGGAGGGAGCAATTACTGGGGTAACTACAGGCTCCCCGCTGTCAATCTGCTCATTGTATGGCTCGAATTTGGATGATCCTGAAGTTCTGAATTTTCTAAGTATAGAATTGGCCCTCTGGCCCTCCCCGCTAGTTCTGTGCGGTGACTTCAATATTCATCTTGATAGCAGTTTTAATCTTTTTAGTCACCTCCCGTATCAGGGAAGAAAGGGTAGGACTTTTAAGGCATTACAGGGGCTTATCAGGGAGCATGGACTAACCGATGTTTGGTTTAGGCATAGGCAGGGGGATTCAGGGTACACGTTTTTTTCGGCTCCTCATAATAAACTCGTCCGTTTGGACTACTTTTTTATCTCTAGCCAAACGGCTGAACAGGTTAGTATAGAGCTGCATCCGAAGATTATATCGGATCATAATCCATTAATTGTGGAATTTCCAGTAATTGACTATTCCCGACCCCTGACGACATGGTCGTTTGAACGGAAGCTCCTACTAGACCAGGAATACTGTGCGCACATGGCTAAATGGATAATGGCATTTTTTAACATAAATAGAGGCACCTCCTCTGAAATTATAGTATGGGATGCTTTTAAAGCTGCTGTGAGGGGCGAGACCCTGAGTTTCTCACTGTATAGACAGAGGGCGGCACAGGAAAAGATTAAAGGCTGGGTGGAACAGCTCAGGTTGGCTGAGGCAGAGCTTATGAGGGTAATAAGGGATGTTCAAAACACCGATGACTGCCTGCAGCTTATTGCGGTAATAAAAGCCAGGATATATCAATATTTTGGGAAGGAACTTGCTAGCAAATACGTACAGTACCGGGCGGAGATATATGAATATGGGGAAAGTATGGGGAGACTGCTGGCAAAACGAATACAACAGAGGGGAGTCTCTAATAGAATTTGTAGGATTAAAGATCATGCGGTTCAGGACTCCCCGGACGCAGTCTTGAAGGTATTTCAGGGATTTTATCAACAACTATATTCAGAGGAGGGGGAGGTGGCAGCAGATTTGGTGGAAGATTACTTTAGGGATCATGAAACAGTTAAAGTCACGCCGGAACAGAACGAGACTCTTTTAGCCCCGATCACCTGGGAAGAGGCCGAGCTTGCAATAACCTCATTAGCTGCTGGCAAGGCGGTGGGTCCGGATGCATTACCCTTAGAATTTTACCGGACATTTCGCCAAGCACTTCGAACTGACTTGGCATCAATATTACAACTGGCTCAAAAGGGCCAGACGCCTGATTCTTGGCGGGAAACCACCATAGTTGTTTTAAAAAAAAAAAGATAAACCCGCATTAAGCCCATCATCTTACAGGCCTATCTCGCTTATTAATGCAGACAGCAAGATTTTTTCAAAAATCATTGCTTTACGGCTGGGCGTGGTTATTACCCCATTGGTCTCTCTGCGGCAACATGGGTTTATCCCCGGTCGGGATACCACTGACCATGTTAGGCGAGCCATCTCCTAATTTGATTGGGCTCAGGCCACGGGGTCACCTCTCGGGATGATCCTGTTGGACGCTGAGAAAGCGTTCGACAGGGTCTCCTGGAGGTTTCTCTGGGCCGCCCTTCAATGGAAGGGATTCCCCACCGACTTTATTCAATCAATACAGGCACTCTATTTGTCCCCTAAAGCACGAATACGTATATCTGGACAAGTATCTAATGTATTTAGTATTAGTAGAGGTACCAGGCAGGGATGCCCTTGCTCTCCGTTGCTATTCTCGTTATATATTGATCCCTTCCTTAATAAACTGGACGCTAACACAGATATTAGAGCAGTAACAGTAAATAACTGCGAGTATAAAACATTAGCATATGCTGATGACATTGCGATATTTACAACCAATATAAATTCCGCTCTGCCGGCAGTGAAGCTTGTGGCTCAACAATTTGGCTTGGTTTCGGGGTATAAACTAAACATTGATAAAACTCAGGTTCTACACACGGGAAGTGTGCCCTCGGTAGATGTCCCCACTGTCTCAGTAGCCACTTATCTGGGGGTGAAGATTTCGGCAGAAGTGGCATGTATACCGGAGCTTAATATTCTGCCAGTAATTGGAGAGGTTAACAAGACATTGGAGAGACTGGACCATTTACATTTATCAATGCATGGTCGCTGTAATGTCATTAGAATGTCAATCTTTCCGAGGTTTTTATATTTGTTTCGGACTATACCTCTGGAATTTCCGACACTTTGTATAGCAAAAGCAGAAAGGGCATGCTTTAGATTTCTATGGGGATACCGGAGATGTAGAAGGGCTAGTAAATGGATGACCTTACCAAGATTGAGGGGCGGGTGGGGTGTGCCCAGCCTTCTTCTGTACCATTGGTCAGCACTTTTACAACATATGGGGATATTGCTGGTAGGGGCTAAGGCAAAAGTGCCGGCTGCACTTAGGCCAACCATTTACGAAATAGCACTCGGGGCGGATGCTAGGCAATGTTTAGTCAAAATCTTAGAGCCAAGCTACTATAAAAAGACCAAATTCAAAATAATTCTGGCAGCCTTCTCGATCTGGAGAAAGATACGACGCAGGTTTAGGATCCCTAATATCAATGTATATACTCCCTTCTCCTCACCTGGTCTTTTACCACCGATATTTCAAGATCAAACTACTCTTAGGTGGGGGAATTTAGGCATTAATTCTCTCGGGGATATGTGCTGCGAAGGCCAAATTGCCCCTTTTTCTAATTTACAGGAGAGGTTTGGACTCTTCAAAAGAGATTTTTTTAAGTTCTTGCAGATTCGTAGTTTTTTGTGCAAGGCTATGCACCAATCGCATGTAAATGTGGGGAAAATAGCTTTAGTGGATGCAATTGAGAACAGATCCCGGATAGGGAAAATTTATCAAATATTTCTGGAAGGTCTCCCCGATGACTTGAGTAGTCAAAATACTAGATGGGAGAGAAAGCTTGGTTTAGATTGCGTGGATCTAGAGGGATCATTGGAATTAGCCAATCAGATTATAATAACTGGTAGCTTGAGGACCCAACATTTCATGTCTGTCTTCGACTTATACTACACTCCTATCAAGGTTTCCAAATGGGGGGGTTCACGGGGCATTGCGTGCAGTCGGTGTGGGGCATGGGCAGCCGACACCCTACACATGTTCTTTAATTGCCCCAGTCTAATTAAATTCTTACAGGATGTCGAATCCTTTTTGAACCTGATTCTTGACAGTCCTGTAACACTAACTCCCCATTTAATCATCTTGGGTGTAGAAGGCAATCTGCAGGGTAATGCTCGCTCTAGCTCGGAGACCCGATTTGTATTCATGGCAATGGCTATTATAAGACTATGCATAACTTCCCTGTGGATAAGTTCTGATTCTCCTACGTTTGTTAATTGGCGGGCTAGGCTATTAGCCATATACAATATGGAATTTTCTGTGAATAGGGTGAGTGGGCGCAGGAGACGAGAATTGGGGGGGAAAATCTGGACTCCCATTATCCGATGGTTAGAATCAAATTAAGTTGCAGTTCTGGCTTTGGTTGTCAGGGCTTGGTTTTCTTTTCTCTGGGCTCTTCGGGATGTTGCTGTCTAGGGGCCTTCTTAACTTTTTTCTTTTATTTTTCTTTTTTTTCTTTCTTTTTCTGTGGCCAGTTTTGGTAGTGTAGCATGCATTGTCAGGGCCTCTCTTTTCTATTCCTTTTTTGTTTCTTGTATTTTTATGAACATTATGTGAAGAAGAATCGAAATGTGGATGTATTATCTGTATTGCTCTTTGCCATGACACTGTGACAGAATTTATTAATAAAAAAAATAAAAATAAAAAAGATATGCCACAGACGGTGAGAACGAGACTCCTGAATTGGACGTGGGCAGTGACGCTGCTAGACAGCACAGCGGAAGTTACCATAGTGCGGGAGGCACTACGTCCTCATGTGGAGGCGACAGCAACTGACACTTTCATTACTGTCGAGACAGCTGACACCCAAATTGAAGGTGACATTGAGCGTGTTATTAAAGGGATCTTTTGGGAAAATCTGACCTCTTCTTACGACATATTATTGGCGGAGGCGGATTGGCCACCACCATTTGTTCTCGCTGCTCCGAGAGGGGAGGAAGTAATCCTTCTGAGTTTTTCTCGTCATGTCCCCAAGGAGCATGCGGAGGCTTTCGCAGCAGAATGGGCTGTGGCCCAGGCCCCGGCACTGTACCGTAATCACGTGGGCTGGGATGAGGATTCTCCCCCCCATGATATACCATTGCGGTCTATGCCACAGGCTCAACCCCAATATCACCTCCGGCAGGAAGCTAAAGGTCCCGTTTCAGACATTCTGACACAGTTAGAATATCAAGGAGTGATTGAGACATGCGTGTCACCAATGAATAACCCCCTTTTTGCGGTTTCTAAACGCGATGGGTCGTACCGCTTAGTTTTAGATTACCGGCATTTGAACTCTCATTGTTGAACCTTTGCGGTACAGAATACCCATAGTTCTGCGCTCAATGGACCGCGTTCACTTCCGGTGGAAAACAAATAAAATTCCGGCGTTTGCCAATGGGCTACAAGAACAGCCCTGGGGTCTTCGCCGCCTGTGTTGTCTCTTTGTTGGACAGCATAGACCCAGATGCGTATTCGTACGTGGATGATATATATCTGACAGACGACAAACTATGGCCGCATCTTTCCCGAGTGGACCGCATTATTCTTGAATTTGCGGACTTCGGTTACAAATTTAATTTTGCCAAATCACAGATCGCAGAGTACGCTGTGTTGTTTTTGGGCTACGAGCTCAACAATGAAGGTAGGGGCTTAGCTCCCCACTTCCTGGAGAAGTGCGCACTTCTGCGCCCTCCAACGACCCTGAAAAAACTTCAGTCTTTGCTGGGATTTTTGAACTTTGGGCGTTCTTACATTCCCGAGTATGCCCAGTGTATCAAGCCTCTTTATGCCTTGGTAAAAACCAACCTTTTCGAAGTCTTGCTGGCTTCCGGAACACTCAGCTATTCTACAATCTTTAAAGTCTGATCTACTTGAATCTAAGTTCTTGTTGACTCGTGATAACCACACAAACCTGGTGATCAGAATCGTGCCAGGCGCAGTGGGTTTCACTTACTTGACGTTTAATGAAGGAGACACAGTACCTATTGCCTACAAGTCGCATCTTTACACTTCTGCTGAGTTGCGCTTTTCAACTGTGGAGAAAGTTTTGACTGCAGTGCAAATGGCGATTCTTAAAGAACGTGCACTGGCACAGGGGAAACGCATCTTGGTAGTAACACCCTATCCTGCCCTAGAGGCAGTGACAAAGGCAAGTGTACCAAACTCTAAGGCTTTGCTCCCCCGTTGGATACAATGGGCTACTTCTTTGACGTCTCCGGATGACACCTTTATCTTTGATTCCTCTCTTCAGACACAGGAGTTCTTGCAGTATGAATTTGTTCTTCCTCCTCTGTCTTTGCTGCCGCTTGAGGAGTACAAATGTATCATTTACACTGATGGTTCGGCGCAACCGGCCACTGGTTCTAAGCATGCTTATTCAGCAGCATGCGCAATAGTGGCGGGCAACATGGTGAACGGTGAGTTCAAGTCGAGTGTTGTATACACGCAGGCACTGGGAGACAGTACCGCTCAATTGGCCGAGCTGCGTGCTTTGGTGCTCGCGCTCGAGTTTGCAGATCCGGATGTGACTACACTTATTGTATGCGATTCGTACTACTGTGTTCAGTCTTTTAACGACAACTTATTCTTTTGGTCTCAGAACGACTATAGAGATTCTAAAGGCAGCGCAATTAAGCATAAAATGCTTTGGGTTCGAGTAGCAGATCTTAAACAACGTCTGCCTCTCACACAGCTGATTCACACTCTTGGTCACCAGCGTGTGGGCGCACACGCGGTCGGTAACAATTTGGCAGACGAGGCTGCCAAATCAGCAGTAGCCACGTGCTCAGTAGCAGCCGTTACACGATCCATGACAAAAATAGATAATGAGATTTTGCCAGCTATTGCTGCAACTAAGGAAGGTTCTAATTTCCCGCAGGGTTTCCCTTCCAAGTACTATTATCAATTAAGTCCCGACCAGGTTCCTTATCTAAGAATTCCGGACGTTGGTGATCGGCTGATTCCCAACGCGGACCGCAGAAATTCTTTGATAACAGCCGCACACGAAGGCTTAGCTTTGGCCCATGCTGGCGTGTCTGCAACTGTTTCACTCTTGCAGCAGCGTTATTGGTGGCGTGGTTTATACAAACAGACCCGTAATTATGTCCTTTCTTGTGACATATGTCAGCAAATTAAGCCCTCTACGGTTACGCGTCAATCAATCAATCAATCATGTCACTTATAAAGCGCACTACATACCCGCGAGGGTCTCAAGGCGCTGGGGGAAGAGGGGGGTGGTGCTGCTACTGATCGAAGAGCCAGGTCTTGAGGAGTCTTCTGAAGGCCAGTAGGTCTTGGGTCTGTCGGAGGTTGGTGGGGAGGGTGTTCCAGGTCTTGGCGGCGAGGTGGGAGAAGGATCTGCCGCCGGCGGTCGTTTTCCGGATGCGGGGGACTGTGGCGAGGGCGAGGCTGGTCGAGCGGAGCTGGCGGGTGGGGGTGTAGAAGCTGAGTCGTCTGTTGAGGTAGGCTGGTCCGGAGTTGTGGAGTGCTTTGTGTGCGTGGGTGAGGAGCTTGAAGGTTATCCTCTTGTTGACAGGGAGCCAGTGCAGGTCTCTCAGGTGGGGTGTGATGTGGCTGCGTCGGGGGATGTCGAGGATAAGACGTGCAGAGGCGTTCTGGATGCGTTGCAGCCGTCCTCAGGAGCTTAGCCGTCGTTCCTGCGTAGAGGGCGTTTCCGTAGTCTAGCCTGCTGGTGACGAGGGCCTGGGTGACTGTTTTTCTTGTTTCGGTGGGGATCCACTTGAAGATCCTGCGGAGCATTCGGAGGATGTTGAAGCAGGATGAGGAAACGGCGTTGACCTGCTTAGTCATGGAGAGGGTGGGGTCGAGGATGACCCCTAGGTTGCGTACGTGGTCGGCGGGGCTGTTCCCAGTGATGTTGGCCACCAGGAGTCGTCCCAGGCTGAAGGGTTGGAACCAAGGATGAGGACCTCCGTCTTGTCCGAGTTCAGCTTCAGGCGGCTGGTCCTCATCCATTCGGCGACGGCCTTCATTCCTTCGTGGAGGTGGGCTTTGGCGGTGTGAGGGTCTTTGGTGAGGGAGAGGATCAGCTGGGTGTCGTCGGCGTAGGGAGATGATGTTGAGGTTGTGCTGTCGGGCGACGTGGACGAGGGGTGCCATGTAGATGTTGAACAGCGTTGGGCTGAGGGAGGAGCCTTGGGGTACGCCGCAGATGATCTTGGTGGCCTTGGATCGGAAGAGGGCGAGGCGGACGCTTTGTGTTCTGCCGGAAAGGAAGGATGTGGTCCAGTCCAGGGCCTTCTCTTGGATCCCGGCGTCGTGAAGGCGTGTTTGTAGTGTGTGGTGGCAGACCGTGTCGAAGGCGGCTGATAGGTCCAGGAGGATGAGGGCTGCTGTTTCTCCGTTGTCTAGCAGGGTCCTGATGTCATCGGTGGCGGCGATGAGGGCGGTTTCGGTGCTGTGGTTGCTGCGGAAGCCGGACTGGGAAGGATCCAGGATGTTGTTCTCCTCGAGGTAGCGGGTCAGTTGTTTGTTGACGATTTTCTCGGTGACCTTCGCGGGGAACGGGAGCAGAGAGATGGGTCGGAAGTTCTTGAGGTCCTTGGGGTCTGCCTTGGGTTTCTTGAGTAAGGCGGTGATCTCGGCGTGCTTCCAGCTTTCCGGGAAGGTTGCTGTCTCGAAGGAGATGTTGATTATTTTCCGGAGATGGGGCGCGATGGCTGTACTGGCTTTGTTGAAGATGTGGTGAGGGCACGGGTCTAGCGGTGAACCGGAGTGGATGGTGTTCATGATCTCGCTGGTGTCCTCGTCGTTGATGTTGGTCCAGGAGAGCAGGCGGTTGGTGGTTGTGGGGGCAGTGGTCTCGGTGGTTGCCGGGGCGGTCGTGGTGTTGAAGCTGTCGTGGATGTCGGCGATTTTGCGGTGGAAGGAGATGGCCAGTGAGTCGCACAGGTCTTGCGACGGCTGGATGTCGTTGGTGTTGGAGCTGGGGTTGGAGAGTACCTTTACGATGTTGAAGAGCTCTTTGCTGTTGTGTGCGTTGTTGTCTAGGCGGTCTTTGAGTGAGGCCCTTTTGGCGGATCTGATGAGGTGATGGTGATTGCGGGTGGCGCTCTTGTGGGCTGCGTAGCTGTCCGCTGTCCGTTCGTGGAGCCAGATCTTCTCCAGTTTTTGGCATGTTCGTTTGGAGGCCTGGAGGTCTTCGGTGAACCAGGTGGCTTTCTTGCTGGTGTGGCTGTTGGGCGGATTCTTGAGCGGGGCGAGGGTGTTGGCGCAGTCGTCGATCCACTGTCTGAGGTTGCGGGCGGCGGTGTCGGGGTCGGAGGGTTCGGCGGGTGGGCTCAGGGCGAGGGTTGTGGTTAGCTGGACTTCCGTGACTCTGCTCCAGCAGCGGCGAGGCATTTGTTCGGTGCGGTGGTGCGTGGTGGGCTTCCTGTAGGTGAAGTGGATGCAGTGGTGGTCAGTCCAGTGGGGTTCGGAGGTGTGGTTGAAGGAGACGTGTGGGCTTGCGGAAAAGATGGAGTCTAGCGTGTGGCCGGCGGCGTGGGTGGGTGTAGTCACGAGCTCTCTGAGTCCGAGGGTGGCGAGGTTGTCGATCAGGGTGGTGGAGTTGGTGTCCTTGTTGTTCTCGAGGTGGAAGTTCAGGTCCCCGAGGAGGATGTAGTCCGTGGAGGCGATGGCGTGTGTGCTGACTGAAGTCAGCGATGGAATCGCTGAACTGTGGTCGGGGTCCGGGGGTCTGTAGATGAGGGTTCCTCTGAGGGTGGTGTTGGGATCGGTGTGGATCTGGAAGTGCATGTGTTTGGCGGTGCTGAGGGTGTCGTCGGTGTTGGTTGAGACTCTGAGGGTGTTCCTGTGGACGATGGCGATGCCTCCTCCGACTCCGTTGGTGCGGTCCCTGCGGGTGATCTTGTATCCGTCCGGGATGGCAATGGCGATGTCGGGGGCTGAAGCGGGATTCAGCCAGGTCTCCGTCAGGAATGCGACGTCTGCCACAAACACAGCTCTGCATTTCTAATAAACCTTTTGGTTGTGTATATCTTGATCACTGCAGTCCATTTTCTTGTGATACTGCATATAAATACATCTTGGTTGCAGTTGATTCGTGCACACGTTTCATCTGGGTTTGGCCACAACGCAGTGCTGATGCTCGAAATGTCATCAGGGATTTGCGTGTCTTTGTGGGAATTTTTGCCTGTGGCACCTTCCATTCCGACCAAGGTCCAGCGTTCGCCTCTAAGGCGTACAAGGACGCGATGAGGTCTATGGGGGTGCTGGTGCAATTTTCGTCTCCATACAGGCCTGAGGGCAACTCAATTGTGGAGCGAATGAACCATGACTTAAAGCAATCCTTGACAGCTAGAGTCTTAGGTACTGGCAGGAACTGGCTGGCCCACTTGTATGGCGTGCAACGTGCACTTAATAATCTCCCTAGAAGATCTCTGGGTGGGCGGACCCCATACGAAATGCTCTTTGGCAAACAGATGTTTGTGCCAGACCTTGATGGTCTAGACATGGCGGCGACTGCCGCAATCTTTGATGTAGATAATCATTCTACTATGTTACAGGACTTACAAGAGACCCGTGACAGACTTGCAAGCGAACACTTACCCTCAGCCACAGACGCAGCTCTGCAGATTCCGGTTGCCGGCTGGCTTCCAAAGATTGGAGATCTGGTCCGAGAGAAGGTGGAAAACAAAAAAGAATTTGGCCCCTCTTATCGTGCACCGGTTCCAGTTCTTGGCTTGAAGGGTACTCGTACAGTCATCTTACCACCGCTTTCTGGTTGCAAAGACAACAGATACATCTCAGTGGACAATGTCAAGCTACAACATCTGGCCGATTCTGAATAGTGTAACACCTGCGGTATCATGTCCGGCAATTTCAAGAACTCCTGTTCGTGGCCCTCCAGTTAACACATGTGCCGATGTTTCCATTGGGATGGTCGCTTTGCCAGATCGCCTGCTCAACCTCCCGGCTTCCACCTGCAATGAGGAAACTGAGTATACTTACCCCGCAAGTGAATCAGTGGCTCATTTGCCTACAACACCACTGAACCCGTCTCGTTTTTCCTTTGATTCGTCTTCCACCTCATCATTTGTCCCAACCAAATTCAGTATTTTTGTATCCTGGTTCAGAGACAATTTTTTGGTCCCTCCATGGACATACATCTGGTTGGTGCTATTTCTGATTTTCCTGTTCATGTCCATTGGCTTTGTGACAGTTTTTTTCTTGCTCATCAATGGTCACTACTTGCCTGAACGCTCTGCGGTGAACTCTGTGGCTGGAACTTTGGCTCCGCATTCTTCTTCACACATCATGAAGCGTGACCACACCTTTGTGAACATTTCCGCCTTTCCAGTTGCAGATGGCATCGTATGGGATGCAGTGAATTTCCAAATTCATGGACCGACAGAAATTATTAATGTCCCAAATGTGCTACGTGTTTCCATGGGCGATGTGGTAAAAAGAAATATTCATTCAGATGATTGGGATGTGCATGCAATTGAATCGTTATTTTCTGATTTGAAATATTATGCTGCTTTTAATGCTGAGGATTTGTACTTAAATTCTGCTAATTATGCCGATTTGTATTGTTACCAACACTATGGTAACCATTTTTGCATAAACCAAGTACACTTCGAGGAAGTTTCAATTATACCCAAATGGGAACATTGCCCGACCCCTCTGCAAGGTAGCTCCCAAACACTGATAAATACATTTACTTATTTTACAGACTTTGATAGGTCAAACCCAGGGTCCTTTTATTTTAAATTGAACATTTCTTCAAATCCAAAGGTGATGTTGACCCACACCAAATTGCTATATTCCAGATCCTTTATGGACACATTAGCTGTTGGTGGCTATGAGCACTGGAAAAACACCATTGATTTGAAATCTATTTGGGGCACTAAATCCTGGCAGGTACGCGGTACAGAAGCCTTACACCGCGCCTGCCTTATCCCGGTCCAAATATAATTTTTAAATACTACTATATACCAAACAACTTGCTTTGGTTTGGCGACTTCCAAACAATTGAATGCACCTACCACTCCTGCGTTGTCTTCATGGCCAAACAGGAGCTTGCATTTAAATTTTTCCCTTGATAGGTTGCAAGCCTTGTTTCAAAATAACTCCTTTAATGTCTCTGCGCTAGATCGATCGGCATGGTTGGTGTGGCCCATAGCTTCTAATAATGCCTGCCAACTGCGTTTTCATAACTCTGCTCCTGGTTACAAACAGGATAGACCAGATCCACGTTTTTCTGATTCACGTTCAATTACAACATATTCGGTTGATAAATTATGTAAACAGTGGTTGCAACACTCAACCTTAGATTCCGTAAAACAACATTTATCCCTGCTATCCAGCAACATCGATCTGGCTGACTTTGTTCTAGGACCTAGAGGTCCAAGACCTAAAAGATTTGTTTATGCGACTTACAATGAAATCTGGAAGCTTTCACAAATAGAAGCTGCTTCCCGTTTACAGGAAATAGATCAAGCAAATCTAGAAAAAGTGCTTGCTGTTGTCGACAATAGTATCAACACCCTGTCTTCCTTCATTTACACATTAGAGAATATTGTTTCATCTGTTGTTGATATTGTACAGGATGACGTGTCTGTGTTATATCATGGTCAGAATCAATTGCGTTCAGTAATGCAGTTTGCATGGACTTTGCAGACTCTGAAAATGGGGAAGGTTCCATGGCATTACTTAAACATGTCTGCATTGTTCTTGCTGTTCAATTTGACTGAGAAACAGCAGTTCATGTCCATGAAAGATGCAACATACACTCTTCTACGTACCGAAAAAATAGATCCTTTACCATTCTCTGTGGCGGAGACTGACTCTGCAGTGTGGCTAGTACACGGGGTTATCACTTTGCCTTTTTCTTTATTTGAATTCAGTTCATGCATGAAACATTATCCTGTTGGCCGTTTCGAGCCTTTGGGTAGTGCCTTTTGCATGAACTTTGGTCCCTACCTTTCACATACAGATGCCTTAGGGATGACAAGGAGGTATTTCTCACAGGGAGTCTTGCGATTCTACAGTGGGTCATTCCCTTGTTTGTAAAAACATTAAATTGCACGGGGCTTGTAATGTTTCTGCCCCGAATCTTGCATGTGTTTTGAAGGGCATTCCTGTTCCGGTTATATCACCTACTTTCACTATGCTTGCTAATGGTAGCTATCTGCTTTTAAATAATCAAGATTGCTGTGGGTTGCAGGCTGGCATACCCTACATTGTAACAGTTTCGCAACGCATAGTGTGCTGCAAAAATGTGCTTTTTCCACCCCCGCGTGGGTAGTTAGATAGTTCCATTTGGCCTTACATACCGACTTTGAAGGCAGATTTCAATAAATTGAGCAGAATAAAGGCGCTATTATTAAACCAGGAGGTTATGCTAACTTCCGCACGGGAGACCTTCGTCCTCCAGGTGGCCAGCACCCACAGTGAAATACAGGCCCTTTTAAACACTAACCTCAACCAACATTTCGGTGAACTGATTCACCGTTTATTTAATGCATCTAATACCAACGGCCTTGTACACTTTTTTAAAGTTGTGGGCTCTGGCCTTTTGACATCCTTTCAGACTATATTTGGTGTAATACCAGCTTTTATTCATTCTATTTTTTCCAGCGTCTTTGGTGGCTTCCCATTGATCCTAGCCTTAGCTGCTGGAATATTGCTTTTATTGTGCCTGTTGCGCAATGGCTGCACCTCTTGTGGGCCTACACAGCCCAGGGCGACTGCGGATGCTCCTTGACCGCATGATTGACAGCTTTGGTGTACTGCCGCTGGCGACACTCAGCGTGGCTTATGGACTATCTTTTCGCTTTGCGTATTTCACTTGCGTGCAACCTGTGATGTCCTGCTTACGATGTCCGTTCTCTTGGTCCTTGGATGTTTGCCTCTCCAATACGTCTGGTTCTGACCCGGATTACGACCAGTTTATGGGCCCCTTAATGGCCCATGAACGGGAATGTTCCGGTGACGGATTAATGGCGAGTGCGGCTGCACTTGGAGTCTTGGCACAATGGGATATCTGTGCGGCTGCTCAGAATCTCCTACAACAAAGTTATATTGAATATCAGGCAAGTTGTCCCGCAATGCTGATCGCTGCTCCCTATTATGAGGAACATGAATGCAGTTTTGATTTGTTGAACTGGATGGCATCTCTTTTTTCAAACGATGACAATGATGTCTTTTTGGAAGGTGTTGCTGTCTTCTGCGCTTACACTCTGATGGATTAGTTGTGTTGGCTCTCAAAAAACTGCATATCGTTTTTTTTTATCCTCTTTGAGTGACCATTTTTTTGTTTTGGCCCTATTTCGATTTTTTCCCATTTTTACCAAAAACTTTTCCCTCCAATGGACGTTTGCATTCTGCTCCATCTATTTGAACGCTGTTTTCGTCCTATGTCTTGACCTATGGACTGACCAGGGGAGGGTGTAGTGTGGATTGTGGCCTGATGACCGACATTGCTAAGTTAGCTTAGGCAGCTGCCATGATGCCCCTTTTGCACACGTTACTTCGTGACTTTGTTTTTCCAGACTCTGCTTGTGCCTATGTTCATGAGAACTGTCTACATTTCTGCCTTTCACGTTTTCTGCTGTACTCTGTGGTTTTCGTCTGCACACGATGTACAAGGTCGAAAAACAATGGGGGTCATTATGATGGCGGGCGGACATCAGTCCGCCCGCCATCATAACGGTGATGGGACCGACCGCCAGACATGCGGCGGTCCCACCGGCCCTATTAGGATGCGTCCGCCATACTGGACCTCCACCTGCTTCAAGGCCGCCCCGAAACACACCCATGGTCCCTTCACCTGCCGGAACTGCAGCTTCACCTGCCTCGGAGAGCCCGAGACTCCCGCCAAGAAGGACCTCAACCATCTCCGGTGCATCCTACTAAACACCCGCTCCGCACGCAAACACGCCGTCGAGCTCTGGGACCTACTCGACACCTCATCACCGGACGTCGCCTTCCTGACAGAGACCTGGATGAACGAATCCTCCGTACCCGACATCGCCATAGCCATCCCCGACGGCTACAAGATCACCCGCAGAGACCGCACCAACGGAATCGGAGGAGGAATCGCCATCGTCCACAAAGTCACCATCAGGGTCTCGAACAGCACCGATGACACTCTCAGCACCGCCGAACACATGCACTTCCAGATCCACACGGATCCCAACACCACCGTAAGAGGCACCCTCATCTACAGACCCCCCGGACCCCGACCGCAGTTCAGCGACTCCATCGCCGACCTCATCAGCACGCACTCCCTGACCTCCACCGACTACATCCTCCTCGGAGACCTGAACTTTCACCTGGAGAACAACAACGACAGCAACTCCTCCACCCTGATCGACAACCTCGCCAACCTCGGACTGAAACAGCTCGTCACGACGCCGACCCACATCGCCGGACACACGCTCAACGCCATCTTCTCCTCAAGCTCCCACGTCTCCTTCAGCCACACCTCCGAACTCACCTGGACCGACCACCACTGCATCCACTTCACCTTCCGGAAACCCGCCGCACACCACCGCACCCTACAGATCCCCCGCAGATGCTGGAGCAAAGTCACCGAAGACCAACTCCAGACAAACCTCGCACTCAGCCCACCCACCGACCCCTCCAACCCCGACGCCGCCACCCGCAATCTCAGACGATGGATGGACGACTTCACCAACACCTTAGCCCCGCTGAAAAAAACAACCTACAAAGACACCAGCAAGAGAGCCAGCTGGTTCACCCGGAACTCCTAGCATCCAAGCGCACCTGCTGGAAACTGGAGAACAAATGGCACAGCGAGAAGAAGCCGGACAGCCGCGCAGCCCACAAAGACGCCATCCGCAACCACCATCACCTCATCAGGTCCGCCAAGAGGACCTCCTTCAAAGACCGCCTCGACAACAACGCACACAACAGCAAGGAGCTCTTCAGCATCGTGAAGGAACTCTCCAACCCCAGCTCCAACGACATCCCGCCGTCGCAAACCCTGTGTGATTCCCTCGCCACCTTCTTCCACTGCAAGATTGCCGACATCCACGACAGCTTCGACTCCCGGACGACCCCAACAGGCCCCGACACATCAGACCCGCCGCACCCCATCGACCACGACCCCCTGACAGCCTGGGTCAATGTGAACACCGAGGACACAATCAAGACCATGGGCACAATCCACTCCGGCTCCCCATCAGACCCTTTTCCACACCACATCTTCAACAAAGCCGGCAGCTCCATCGCACCCCACCTGCGCAACGTCATCAACCTCTCCTTCGAGACCGCGACCTTCCCAGAGAGCTGGAAACACGCCAAGATCAACGCCCTACTCAAAAACCCAAGGCGGACCCGAGCGACCTCAAGAACTTCCGGCCCATCTACCTGCTTCCATTCCCAGCTAAGGTCATCGAGAAGATCGTCAACAGACAGCTCACCCGCTACCTCGAAGATAACAGCATCCTGGACCCCTCCCAGTCAGGATTCCGCAGCAACCACAGCACCGAGACCGCCCTCATCGCCGCCACAGACGACATCAGGATCCTGCTGGACAACGGCGAGACGGCGGCCCTCATCCTCCTGGACCTCTCCGCCACCTTCAACACTGTCTGCCACCGCACACTACGCACACGCCTCCACGACGCAGGGATCCGAGACAAGGCCCTGGATTGGACCACCTCCTTCCTTTCCGGCAGAACCCAGAGCGTCCGCCTCCCCCCATTCCGATCCGAAGCCTCCGAGATCATCTGCGGCGAACCCCAGGGATCTTCCCTCAGCCCGACACTGTTCAACATCTACATGGCTCCACTCGCACGCATCGCCCGACAGCACGACCTCAACATAATCTCCTATGCCGACGACACTCAACTGATCCTCACCCTCACCAAGGACCCCCTCACCGCCAAATCCAACCTCCACGAAGGAATGAAAGCCGTCGCCGACTGGATGAAGTGCAGCCGACTTAAGCTGAACACAGACAAGACGGAGATCCTCATCCTCGGCTCCAACCCATCAGCCTGGGACGACTCCTGGTGGCCCTCATCACTAGGGGCACCCCCGACACCAACCGACCACGCACGCAACCTGGGAGTCATCATGACCAAGCAAGTCAACGCAGTCTCCTCCTCCTGCTTCAACACCCTCCGCATGCTCCGCAAGATCTACAGGTGGATCCCGACAGACACGAGAAGAACAGTCACCCAGGCCCTCGTCAGCAGCAGACTCGACTACGGAAACGCCCTCTATGCAGGAGCCCCGACCAAGCTCATCAAACGACTGCAAAGAATCCAAAACGCCTCTGCACGCCTGATCCTCGACATTCCACGCCACAGCCACATCACCCCCACCTGAAAAACCTGCACTGGCTCCCCGTCGACAAGAGAATCTCCTTCAAACTCCTGATCCACGCACACAAGGCACTCCACAAAACCGGCCTAGCCTACCTCAACAGTCGACTCTCCTTCTACGTTCCCAACCGTCAGCTCCGCTCCGCCGACCTCTCCCTGGCCACCGTCCCGCGCATCCGGAGAACGACCACCGGAGGCAGATCCTTCTCTCACCGCGCCGACAAGATCTGGAACACCCTTCCCCATAACCTACGACAGACCCAAGACCTGCTGACCTTCAGGAGACGACTCAAGACCTGGCTATTCGACCAGTAGCGGCAACACCCCCCCTCCTCTCCCTCAGCGCCTTGAGACCCTCGTGGGTAAGTAGTGCGCTTTACAAATCTTGTGATTGATTGATCCCGCATTTCTTACATTGCGGTGGGCGGTGCTGTCAGCAGCACCCACCGCAATGCAAAAAAGGCATGTTGCGCATTTGCATGCACAACATGACAGGCACCGCGCGGTGCCTGCCACCTTGTGCATGCATATGCAGGGGGGTACCATAGGCACCCCCCATGTGCATCCCCCGCCCCCCCAACATCTTGGGGGCCCGCAACGGGCCCCCGAAAGTGGAATCCGCCTGGCTTTCCATGGCGGAGCCACCGCCATGGAAAGCCCTGCACCGCCGCCCATCATAATATGGATGGCGGTGTCTTGTAGACACCGCCACCATATTTGCGCCCTTTTCCGCACGGTCGCCTGTACGACCGGCGGTAAACCGGCGGACGGTCTTTCCGTCCGCTGGCGTCCCCACCGCCATCGTGATTTGGCGGGGGAAATGGTAGGCGGGCGGAGGTAAATGGCGGGCGGATCGCCACCGCCATACGGGTGGTGGTGATCCGCCCGCTATTGTAATGACCCCCATTGTCCCTTGTTATTCTGTTCTGGTCAGCCCCTCGCACTTAGACATAACATGAAACACAGCTGCACTGGAGAAATTCGGGTGCTTTTAATATTGTGACCTTCCTGTTGGAGGGACACTCAAGGCCCTTTAACAAACCAAACACTGACTCCTCCATCTGCCCCTCCCTCTGATTTCTCTAAAGCTTCAATCAATAAGACCTTTTCTACTGTAGTGTGGATTGTGGCCTTATAGCCGACATTGCTAAGTTAGCTTAGGCCTAGCTGCCATGATGCCCCTTTTGCGCACGTTACTTCGTGACTTTGTTTTTCCAGACTCTGCTTGTGCCTATGTTCATGAGAACTGTCTACATTTCTGCCTTTCACTTTTTCTGATGTTCTCTGTGGTTTTCGTCTGCACACGATGTACAAGGTTGAAAAACAACGTCCCTTGTTATTCTGTTCTGGTCAGCCCTCGCACTTAGACATAACATGAAACACAGCTGCACTGGAGAAATTCGGGTGCTTTTAATATTGTGACCTTCCTGTTGGAGGGACACTCAAGGCCCTTTAACAAACCAAACACTGACTCCTCCATCTGCCCCTCCCTCTGATTTCTCTAAAGCTTCAATCAATAAGACCTTTTCTACTGTAGTGTGGATTGTGGCCTTATAGCCGACATTGCTAAGTTAGCTTAGGCCTAGCTGCCATGATGCCCCTTTTGCGCACGTTACTTCGTGACTTTGTTTTTCCAGACTCTGCTTGTGCCTATGTTCATGAGAACTGTCTACATTTCTGCCTTTCACTTTTTCTGATGTTCTCTGTGGTTTTCGTCTGCACACGATGTACAAGGTTGAAAAACAACGTCCCTTGTTATTCTGTTCTGGTCAGCCCCTCGCACTTAGACATAACATGAAACACAACTGCACTGGAGAAATTCGGGTGCTTTTAATATTGTGACCTCCCTGTTGGAGGGACACTTGGAGAAAACCCTTTCCAGAGAGAAGAGCTGTGCTTGTCCGATGATGTAAACCTTGCATCTAGTTCTTGAGGTATGGGGGTCCCCCTGACAAAGCCCAGAAGTCTTCTATTTTTATAATAAACTAGTTACTAGAACGGGGAGGGTGGCAAGGCCTTATAGTCCTTTATCCACTGTCTTTATAAAATGCTGTCCCCGTTTGTATTCTATGGAATTGTAACAATGCTTACTGTTTTGACTTTATGCATTATGCTGCTAGTACTGGCACGTGTACTGTGTCTTAGAGCACGTTAGTTGAAATTAACATTTTAAACTGTACTGTGTCTCTTAATACGCACGTTGTGGACAAGTATGAGTGAGTAATGAAAGAGTGTTCTTGCTCCCGCGATTCCTGAAAGAGTCCGTGTTCAGGGATGTCTAATCATTGGTAGCTTCGCTGTAGTACGGAGAACGAATGAGACACTATAGCTAGTCGGATTGGGATTTTGGGCACTAAGGTGGATGGTTGGTACACCACCATACACCGAGGTCCTGTTTTCCTGCGCATAGTTCTGTATATGTGCAGAATCCCCGCAACACTACTACATTAACAAAGAGAGTTAAACGTGGTAAGACGCGATTACAGACGGCTAGTTGTCTTCCTTCCCCCCTCCAGACTCCGCAAGCGACTGAACATGTGCCTGAGGTGGATCTACTCCCTGTTTCGGTTTCAAGCACAAAAGCCCAAGAGAGTTCAGTTTCAACTTCAGTACAACTCTCCCAGGTGGACAAGTCACATCTCATTAACTCCTTTAATGACCTTTTGGCTATCCAGCTAAGGACTTTTTCAGAAAATCTGTGCTCATCAATTAAAACTATTCTTTCTCCTTTGGTCCTACGTTTAGATACCATTGAGTCCAACTTGGTCTCCCTTGGCATTAATCTTACAGGCTCAGCCAAAGGTACCTCGACTAGCACCATCTCCAAGTTTTGTTCCATGAATAGGACTCCTAATGGTCCTCCTGAAAAGTCGATTCTAGCAATACAGGCCATGTCGTCTGCTAGCAATTTGCCAGTAGAAGCTGCCCTGCCTCATACTAAAATCTTTGCTACCGATCAGACAGCAGACCAACCACCTCCTACCTCTTCTGGTTCCACTAATATTGCAAAGGACTGTGAGGGCAGAGTGGCACCAACTCACTTCCAGATGCAGTCACAGCTACCAGTCATCAATCCTCTCCCTGCTGCTTGCCCGTATGTGGCTGTCCTGAGAGGGGTCCCTTCATTGGGCCTGGACCAACGTGAATCATATGAACAGCTTTTTAATAAAACTTTAGACTGGCTGGCACAGCACAAAGGCTTGCCTTTTTGGTATGCTAAGCACATTCTGCACGTAAGGAGATGCGCATGGATTGGACCAAATAGGCCGGACACAAATGGGGAGTGTATTGTGGTTAATTTCAGTCTTCCAGATCTGGCATATTATTTGTTATTTAATGCCAGATCAAGTAACCGGGCTTTTACTGCCATTTCTTTGGTTCTTTTTTTATAGACCTGCTTCTGACCTCAGGCGGTACCCACCCAATTCAGTTTTCACCCGCAGTGTTCACGATACAGCTTCTACTAACTCTCCCAGGGTTCTTAATATGTATCAAGATAATTTAGCCCCGATAGCCACTGTTAGCCAAACATCTTCTAATGTCCTGGCGGCACCGCAGGCCTCACAGAGTGTTTCTCCTGTCTCGTGCCCCTTACTTATATCTAATAGATTTGAGGCTCTATCCGACTTGGATTGACTTTTAGGCCCAAAAGTAGTTTTAATACCTAATTCCTCTGGTACTTTACCTGCTCTGAATGACAACCCCACAGAGATAATTATTCCTACCCCGCTGCCAGAGTGAATGGCAGTCGCAACCCGCACTCATACTATGTACACCCACCACAGAACTCTTTCTGTACTTAGTTGGAATGTGGCAGGTCTCAAAGGGAAGATCAATGATGAAGATTGGAGGGCATTCGTTTCGAAGTTTGATTTATTCCTGTTGCAGGAGACCTGGCTTATTGCCCCCCCCCCACACTTTGAGGGCTACTCCTGTTATTCGAGTCCTGCTATTCCCTCCACCCATGGCTGTGCAGCCGGCGGATTAGCTACCTGGGTAAGTTTAAGCCTCCAGGTAGAGGTATCACAGCTAAATTCTAGTTCCTCTGCCTTTTTAGCATTAATAATACGAGTACCAAAGACAAGTATGGCTTTTTATCTGATAAATTTCTATAATAATGATTTTCTCAACGCTAGTTGTTCACACTATATTAGCCTATTTAATTTTATATCCCTATTACAATCTAAGGCGGATAATGGTGATTCTCAAGCCCACTTTTTTCTTTGCGGCGACTTTCATGCCAAGATTAACGGGGGCCTTGGGTCATTAGATTCTGTCACAAATAGGCACCGTACTCTGCAAGATGCAAAGGGCGCAGAGCTTTCTAAATATCTTACTGCCCATGGTCTGGTAGACTTATTTAACATTCTCGGGGGAGCATGCAATACCATGATTACTCTTAGAGGGGGGGGAGAGCTTCCCTTATAGATTACATGTTTGTCAGTAATGATTTTTTACCTTGGTTCTCCAAAAGTGAGATCCTGCCCACAGACGGGATAGATCATAACGCCTATGCTTGCATGCAACAGGAACCTAGCCTCCATCACGCATCACTCATCAGATGGTCTACGATTAGCCTGGCGTATGAAATACCCTAAAGAGTCACTTGCCTCTTTACTTAAGTTACACTTAAATAAATTCTTCTGCTGCCTAGGTGAGAATGTACAAGAATCTATGGCTCTTCACTACAATTGTTTAATTCACATAATTAGGAACTCTATGCTTAAGCCAATTCGTAGCCCCAACACGGACCCAAGATTGTTCAATGGGGTTTTTTCCCTGGCAAATAGGAAGCTGAGGAAAGCCCTAACTGCCTGCCCTAGGAATAAGACAGATATTTCCTTGGCTCATACAGAGTACAAAATTATTCTAGCTAATAGGAAGAGGGAAGTATACAACCAAGGGGCCGATTCTGATGCGGGTTGGAAAAGCTTCCCGACCGAGGGCCTGATTCTGATGCGGTTAGGAAGGCCTCCTAACGGCATTTGCTCCTTCCAAATCGGATCAGGAACGTGTCTTCCCGACCGAGGGCCCAATTCTGATGCGGTTAGGAACAAATGTTCCCATTGAAGTCAATGGGAGTTCAACCAAATCGTATCTGGAAGCATCCGGATGCATCCTACTCCGCCGGTCGGACTTTCCCGATCCGAGTGGGTCGGAAACCATTTCCCAACCGATTCGGTCGGGAAGCTTTTCCAACCCGCATCAGAATCGGGCCCATAGACTGGGAACTTTTGGAGCATATGTCCCGGAGAAAGGATAGGAAATCCTTCTGGGACCTTGTTAAATTAATTCGGTCCAGAAATTTCTCCATCATTCCCTCTCTTCAAAACAAAATCCTTGGCGCGGACTGGGTTACCCACTTTGCCTCAATTTATTACACAGAGGACGCGCCAATTATGTCTGCTTTGCTCCATAATAGATTACAGAACTCTCCCCCACTTTTCATAACTTGGAGGAAGTTGAGTCGGCCATTCACCATAGTAAGGGTGGGAAAGCTCCTGGCCCAGACAGGGTATCGATGGATTTGCTGAAATCCATGCTCGAAACTTGGGGTCCCCTCATCACGAATGCTTATAACACTTCCCTATCTGTCTCTATTCCACCCTCATGGTCTACTGCAATAATATTACCCATATTCAAAAAGCGTGATCGTATGTCGCCTAAGTGCTATCGGCTCATTTCTCTTATCAGCAGCACAATCAAAATCATTGGCAGGGTCATTTATGACCGCCTGGTTGAATGGGCAGCTGATAAGGACATAATTTCCCTTTTTAATTTTGGATTTCGGCCTGAATTAGGAACTAACGAACAATGTCTGAACCTGGCTTTGACTATCTCTAAATACACCAAGGCTAGACGCTCCCCTATATATTTAGCTTTCATGGATCTAACCACCCCCTTTGATTCAGTGAACAGAACCAAACTTTGGCTAATGTTGCTGGATCAAGGCTTGGACCCCCTCTGGTGAATTTTTTTATACTGCTTGCACTGAGACCTTTCAGCTCGGATCCAGCTAAATTCACTTGGGGAGCTTTCGTCTGAATTCCCTTTAAAGAGTCGAGTGAGGCAAGGTTGCATATTGGCTCCTTTATTATTTATGTTATACATTAAATGACTTACAGCCCACTTATCTTCTTCCCATACAGACATACCCAAAATCGCAGGCTCCCATATTCCCGCTTTACTATATGTGGACGACGCGTTATTGTTAGCCCTGATCCCTAAAGCACTGAGACATCAGGTAGACTGCTTTGCATCATTTATGCACAACTTGAATCTCAGCACTAATTAGTCCAAGTCGCACATCATGTCCTGTGGCCCGGGTAAAGTAAGGCAAAACAAAATTAGTATTAATGGGCATGTTTTGAGGACTGTTGAGAACTTTTGCTATTTAGGTTTAAATTTCGGTTCTACAGGATCATGGAATCCTCATTGTGCCCAGGTCTTTGTCAAATTAAGTAAAACTGCGGTCACAGTCTGCAATCTTATTAGACCGCAAATTAGGGGGACTGTGTCTCCACCTCTGAAAGTTTATCATTCTCAATGTATCAATGTAGCTACTTATGGAGCAGGAGTATGGGTTTTTAGTAAATGCGATTCTCTCCAGGCAGAGGAAAACCGCTTTTTGCGTAGGCTGTTAAGTTCACCGCCCTCCACTCCAAGTCTCATTACCCACCTTGAGCTGGGCCAGGGTTTCATTGAGGACACAATCGAGCTGGCTCCACTCTTATTATGGGTTAGTATTTGGTTGAATCCTGCTGCTAAACTCGTGCCATACCCTGGTTGAGTTATATACAAGATACCCTTGGTTCCCTCGGTTTATCCTGATGGTTTACCGAACCTAGGAGGTGAAAACACTTTTTAAGGCCCACTGTGCAAACATTAGGTGGAAACTTGAGTTATCCAAACCATCTGTGTCGCAGTAATACAGTCTTCTATACACGGGCGTTTCCCCTCTGTATTTGTAGCTGGACCTGTCAAGATGGGAGCGGTCCCTTCTTTTTCGCTTCAGAGCTGGGACAATTTACTGGTCTCTCTTTTTTAAACATTTTTTAGATCAAGATGGGAATATAGTTTCTTCTTGCCAGTGTGATAATTATTCTACACAATCACTACTGCACTTTACGTTCTTTTGTATTTTGCACAGCGTAGCACGAAAGCACTTTTTAAGACCCCTTTTAAGGAGCCTAGGCCTTCAAAGATGCAGACCAGCCCTCCTTCACTTACAATCTTTGTGCTCATCCGAAATTGTTTTTACTGTTTGTGCTTTTTTGAAAGCAGCAATTAGGGCTAGAAACACTATCTTGGGTTAGTCTGTTAGATCTTCATGCACAGTTGTGTCATATTGCATATAACTTGGCTGGTATGCTGGGTCTATCATGGGGGATAGTAGGAGTGCATGGCGGACCATATCTGAGGTTTTTGTTCTCTCTCTCTGTCTCCCTTTTGTGCCCCCTCAAACGCAGCTCCCGCCCTAATTCTGTAATTGTGTACTGAAATTTGACTTTGATTTGTATTTTCTCTTGTTCATCCAAAGTTTGGATATTCGAAGTACTACTTGATGTGTTTTTCTGGAAACGTATAAGTCCTTTATGCATTTTTTTAAACTTTTTTTAACCCAGCACTATTTTAAATTTTCATGTTTGATTATTGCTATGTATTATATTTCTGTGTACTTTTCTGGTCTATCGATTTTAGTCCGAATAAAGTTATATTGAATATAGGCTTTGCTAATACTTGTTTTATTGTTGTGTATACCAAGATGACTGCGGCTGATGTGGGCACACCTGTGGCAGCCATCTTGAAATCTATTTTGTTATATTTTATGAAACCCCATTTAAACATGTCTGGCAAGACTGCACTAGCATCCACGGTGGCCATCTGTGAATGGCGTTTCTTAAACTTTAAGAAATCCATTTGAAAAAAACTGCAAACATCTGCAGCGGGCATCTTTGAATGACTTTTCTTAAAATATAAGAATTTCCCTTTGAAGACAGCCACTGTAGATCACGTATATCTTTGAATTAATTTTGTTACAGTTTAAGAAACCTCATTCCAAGTTGGCCACACCAATTATCTAGTCATCTGTGGCAGCCATCTTTAGATGCAATTTCTTCATATATAATAAAATACATTTAAAGTTGCCCACCATTCATGTGTGCGCATGTGCACACATGTTCGGCCATCTTGCTATGGGTGAAAAATTATTTTAGGATGGCAGCCAGCAGACAGAGTGGCAGGCCATGCTGAAACGTAAGGGGATTGGAATGCAAGTGGCTGAAGCAAGGTTAATAAAAAGAGGGTCATTGGGAGAGGAAGGAGGATGATTTAATTAAGAGCTGAGGTTGAGGGAAGTAGGCAGAGAGAAAATAGTGCCTCATATGCATCGCAATTCAAGATCTGATAAGAGCAGTGGAAGGAACATACCTTCCAGTCAAAACATAAAACATGGTGAGACCTTCATGCTCCTGGGCGAGACAAACACAAGAACAGGGAGGGGAGCCATGATCAAATCAGAAGAGAAGTGAGATAGACAAGAAAGCCTTGAAGTCATGCATAAGTGGCCACATAAAGCCATTTCTATGTATTGTATTATTCACAATAGGTTTTCAAAGGCAGACAGCTAAAGATGCATAAAGCAACAGAGGGTGAAACCTAATAAGGATGTTGCAATCAGGGATAGGCAAATTTGTATATTTTTTGGTTACATGATTGAGAATAATGGCACAAAACCACAATTTATGTGGGATCAATATCCACATCTATTCGGCTAAAAAGAAGACAAACTGTAATTTTGCAGCAATCCCTCGATCACTGCAGAATTACTGGCCACCCAGGAGGCGTGGGCAGCTCACAAAGTTCACTTAAGGACTGTTCTGAGTCACCGCAGCAGCCAACAAAAATGGGCTTAGGAAATGGCCATAATCTGATTGCCTGCAAAGGTGGCCAACCAGATTGGTGAAAGAATAGAAACCTGATAGGTCACCTTTCAATCAACCATAATAGGACCATTCTGGCTTTCAGCTAACAGCCAATCTGAATCATTGTAGGCAGTCCACAGGTCCTCGGACTCTGTTTTGTCAAGAAAGGAACACATTTCCCAAACACAGGTAAATGTAAGTATTTGGGTAAGGAATGCAAATGTTTCTTTAGTGTGTCTGGGTTTTAGCAGATTTTCAAAACTTAGGAGGTCATTACGATGGCGGACGGAAAAACAACCGACCGCCATGGTAGCGGGAAAACACCGCCCGCCGCTACCGCGGGAAAACCGACGGCTAGATTAGGATCCCCAGCGGTAAAACCCCAACCGCGGCGGTAAGGAGACCCGATAATCCGCCGTACGCCTGCGGAAAGGGCCCAAAGCCGTCCGCGGCGGTCGGTGTCGCAGCGGAAACAGGCCAAACGCCCGCAACCACAGCGGAGACACCGCCATCAAAATTATGATATTCCTGACATCCCCGCGGTGCAGTGCGCTGTTTCCGACCGCCGCGGTCGATAACAGTGAAGAATCAGTTAGACGGCGGAAGCGCCATAGCCGAGCCACCACTGCGGACGCTCCGTTCAAAAAATGGCGGTCGCCAGAAAAACACACAACATGGCCACAAAGTGCACCAACCATACAAGGCATGCACCCAAAAATAGCTAACACAGCCCAAATACACACCCCCATGGGAAACTCCAAAACCACTAATCCCAGGTACACACACACACCTGCAACCAATACCCCATCCTGACACACCCACAGACACCAGTATAAATCCAGCCCCCAACAGACCACAATCCTTTGCAAAACTCCACAACTGAGGGGACATCCACCACAGATGACAGGAGAGGCAAATCTGCACAACACACACACATCACCACCACCACTTCCACACCTGCACCTCTAACACCTTTGCACAGCACACACCATACACATCACAACCACCACTACCACTCCCAAACCTGCACCCAAACACCTTGACACATCACACACCATGTCACCACAGAGAATGCCCAAATTCACTGAGAGTGAGTTGAGGGTCATGGTCGATGAGATAATCAGGGTAGAACCACAATTGTTTGGTAACCAGGTCCAACAGACACCACTAGCAACAAGGACGCTAATGTGGAGAAGGATAGTAGAGAAGGTCAATGCAGTAGGGACCGTGCCACGCAATAGAGATGAAATCATGAAGAGGTGGCACGATCTGAAGGCAGTGGTCAAAAAGAGGAGAGCCAAGAACCATGAGCTGGCTCAGAGGACAGGCAGTGGCCCTCCCGTTCCACTCAAAACATTCACTGAATGGGAGGAGAAGGTGCTTGGCATTCTACATCCAGAGAGTCTCTCAGGAATACCCGGGGAGTGGAGGCTGGTAAGTACAAACAAATGCCTAACATCACACAAATGTACTGTCTTGCCCTATCACAAAATAATACCTCCTAGGTACAAATTCATTCATGTGCACAACACTCCCCCAACACATCTCTCACAGATACAACAGACACTCCCCCTGAAGCTCCCCAAAGGTAGTTAGCAACATCACCATGGGTACATGTGTACATGCTGCCAGCACTACAACTCCCACCAGGCCCCCTTGTCCCACAGCTGAGCAGGATGGAGCACTGCCCACACCCAGAAGCATGCCTCAGCCATTGTGTGCCGCACCCTCACCTAACAGGTAGGTAGCCATCTTTACCGGGAGGTGGGTGGGTGTTTGGGAGGCCTGCACTACAACTCCCACCAGGCCCCCTTGGCCCACAGCTGAGCAGGATGGAGCACTGCCCCCACCCAGAAGCAAGCCTCAGCCATTGTGTGCTACACCCTCACCTAACAGGTAGGTAGCCATCTTCACAGGGAGGTGGGTGGGTGTATGGGAGGCCTGCACTACAACTTCCACCAGGCCCCCTTGTCCCACAGCTGAGCAGGATGTAGCCCTCCCCCCACCCAGAAGCAAGCCTCAGCCATTGTGTGCTACACCCTCACCTAACAGGTAGGCAGCCATCTCCACAGGGAGGTGGGTGGGTGTATGGGAGGCCTGCACTACAACTCCCACCAGGCCCCCTTGTCCCACAGCTGAGCAGGATGTAGCCCTCCCCCCACCCAGAAGCAAGCCTCAGCCATTGTGTGCTACACCCTCACCTAACAGGTAGGTAGCCATCTCCACAGGGAGGTGGGTGGGTGTATGGGAGGGCTGCACTACAACTCCCACCAGGCCCCCTTGTCCCACAGCTGAGCAGGATGTAGCCCTCCCCCCACCCAGAAGCAAGCCTCAGCCATTGTGTGCTACACCCTCACCTAACAGGTAGGTAGCCATCTCCACAGGGAGGTGGGTGGGTGTATGGGAGGCCTGCACTACAACTCCCACCAGGCCCCCTTGTCCCACAGCTGAGCAGGATGGAGCGCAAGTCCCACTCATAGGCATGTGACGTCTGTGCAGCCGCACATGACACCATGCCACTTAGTCCACAGTCACCAACACAAATAATGCAAAACAGTTGTGTTGTAGTCACCATGCACAAGTCTGTTCAAAATTGACCCACATTGTGTACACTGTGCCAGGCATCACACACTGCAACACTAACAACGATCATGATGCCCTGCAGCAGTGTCTGGTCGTTTGTATGGCAAAGTGCAAATCACCCATGTCATACCACAGTGTTGCAATGTAAACAGTGGAAGTGCAGTGCACCCAAAAACTACACTGCAGCTGGGACTCACAATGCTAAACTAAGCACATCCCAAATGTCCTGCAACACACCCAGCTACCACAGTGCTGCACTGAATTGCAGAACAGCACTTTGTCTGAATTAAATTGTCAAAGGTGTCCTGTTTGGACCACCAATGTGTGTATGCATTGACAATGTTCACATCTCACACTGTCTGTCTGAACAGTGCTGGAATAGTCTGGCCCCAAAACTATACATTGTCTGCACAGGGCTGAGTACATCTCACACACACACCACTGTTGACCACAACATGTCAGTGTATGGATGCCCTGGAACAACTGCTACACCAGTACTGGGCTCATGTTCTCAGGTCCACAAATACCATGAAACCATGACAGTGTGGAAATGTATGCTGGGTGAGATCTACACCCTGCTGTATGTCACCACTGTGCTACGAGACCATACCCCTTGCCCTATTGTGCCTCCAAATGTCGGGGGAGTGAACCCCACAGCCAGCTAGCTGGGACAACAGTGATGGGGGGCTATACCCCATGACCAAATGCAATCTGAAATCAATGGGTACAAAAAGCCACACACACATCATGCTCACCACACGCACATTCCATCCAAAGATTTCTACCAAGTCACATAGCCATGTCATTGTTCACCTTCACCTCAAACGGTAGTTAGCCATCTTCACAGTGAGACGGTGCAGTGTGTTTGGCTATCCGTCCCACAAAATGCAACATGCATGCTGTCCCACCACTATGGAGGATGGGACACTACACCCCCAATAAGAAGCATGTGGCAGGCAATGTATGCTACCCACCCAACTCACAGGTAGGTAACCGCATCTCACAGGTCGGGGTGTGTGGGGCTGGGAAGCTTGCACAACAACTCACACGGGCCCACCTGACCGCCAGCACACAAGACACATTACTTCCTGGCACCAACATGCATGTGTCAGTCATTGCAATGTACACTGCAAAAGAACTGGCATGTGGACATATCATGCTGACTTGTCCCACACTGGACCAAGATGGAAGCCCTCATCCTACACACACGGAGAGGTCTCACAAATACAAGAACAACACAGCAAACACAACATATCAACAGCCACAACATGCAGCCAGATATGCATGTAAAAAAAACATGTTGGCATAGGACACCAGGCCTCTCAATGCACAACTGCACACCCACATAGCATTGGCAACTATAGTGTGCACACACCTAAGAAAATGAAACTGTGACAGCAACCAAAGTGTGAATGACTGAAACACATGTCGATGGAACTCCGAGCACAACCATGCACACCACTACATGCCATCTGACAGTAGCAGTGGACCAGACCACCTAGGATCTAATTAAAGAAAACTTAAGCATGTCTGGAATTGCAAATACAGATATCTACACCACATTAAAAAGGTATGCATGAAACTACAATGCTCACTCACTGTGCAGAGAGAACCGCTACAAGGGCTCTACAAGTGACACATACGCGTAAATGGATGACATATGATTGATCAATAACAGGATGCCAACATGAGACTGTCAATGTCAAAAAATTATATTGTGCATGTCATGTCTTGACAACTCCCAATATGGACAAGTAATGTATGTACCACAACAGCTTGTAATGCATCACTGGATGTCGGTCAATGCTAATTTGTACAGTGAACAACTGCTGGATGTACAAACAGTTGATGTAACACTGCTAACACAAACTTTGATGGGTGCAACACAATGACCATTTCTCATCTGACCCACAGGTGACAAAGAACTCACTGCAGAGGATGACACCACCCTGCAGAGCCAGTCCCCCCCCGTAACAGAGACAACTGGATGAGGACTCCCTGGATTCATTGGATGAGGAGCTCCACGCTGGCCCATCTGGTGTGGCAGGCTGCAACCAGTCCCAGGCACCCATTGTCCCCCCAACCACATCAGCTGCAGCCCCTGACCATCCTCTGACAGCCGCTGTCACGGCCTGTGTGCCAACCACTACTACCACCACCACCACCACCACCACCACAGCTGTCCACAACACCCACCCTGCCCCAGGGGTTGAGCAGCCCACCACATCGACTGCGGAGGCCAGGGAGAGGATGCAGCGGGCCAATGTGAGGACCGGACAGGACCATGGCAGCAGTGCAGCTGGTCGGGACAGGCTCATGCAGAGGGGAACTGATCCTGGGACGGAAGCCCTGGGCCACATCGACAGAGTCCTTGGGGCATACCAACAGGCCCAGGGACGAATGGGCCGGTTAGAGGAAGAATCTCGGGAGCACCTCCTGCTGCGGAGGTCCATGGACACACGCATGGGACAGATTGTGGACCTCTTGGGGCAGCTAGTGGCGGTTCTGAGGGACAGGCAAGCTGTTAGACCTGTCAGCCCTAGGGTGGTCTTGCCCTGTTTTTTTCCCTTTTGCGCCTCATTTTTGCCACCGTATTTTTACTGGACCTAGGTCTCCGGGCGCCTTACCACTGCTAACCAGTGCTGAGGTGCAGGTGCTCTCTCACTCAAGATGGCTGCCACAGGCCCCTGCTACTGCAGAGGGGCCTTACACACATACACACTAGTAGCCAGGGTCAGGCTGGGACATAGGGATACAGTATCCATCCCGTCCCCGCCTCTGGGCCACATGGCCAGACATGTGGAAGGTTCCAGAACCTTCCGGGCTGTGGGAGGAGTTATGTTTTGCCGCCTTTAGGAGGGTCACCTGACCTAGGGGTATAAGAGGCTTGGAGGGAAATCTTTTAGTCAGTTGGGGCACCACTGATCCTGGGAGAACCTCTGCCGGAGTACAGGCTGTAGGGCCTAGGGGGGAGACCTACACTACTGCTGCTGACAAGGCTTAGGCACTGCTGTAGTAAGTTAGCTGAGGAACGCCCACCACCCACTGACCTTGCCCAGCATGAGGGGACCCAGGGAACCACCTTCAGCGTGCTGGGAAGTATCATCCAGCACTCCCAGAACCACCAACTCATTCCCCCCCTCATAAGAAGAAACTCATAAAAAGCAACCAACCAAGAACAGCCGCAAGAAACCTTAATTTGTGAGGCCTGACCGACCAGCAAGGCCAGAAGCCTGAACTGCCAAACTGGGGATCACCAGGTAAAGCGCCGTGCCCTGAAGCGCTAGACCTTCACCCCCTATCTACTCCTGCCTGCTGCTGGGCTGTCCCCAAGAACCCTTTCTAGTCAGCCCTGCCCACAGGCTGCCAGCGCGCCCCGCGCTATCCCTCCACGAAGGAGACATTGCCCCCCAAGTCACTGACCTCGTGACTGGGACCTGCCGTCGCGGCCGCCGCCGCGTGAGGAGAATTGTGGAGGCGAGGGAGGCCCCTCCGAGTTCGTGGTGGTGAGGTGCGCCGTCCGCGCCCTCACCGAAGCCTCCAAAATCACCCCAAAGGTCACCGCCGGGCCCGGGAGCCCCACCAACGAAGTCGCGGCCCAAAACGATCACCGGCGCAGCCCAGGGGGCCGCGTGAAGAACCTGCGGCCTAGCGGGACGAACGAGGCCTCCAGGCCCCGCCGACGCCGTTGCCAGGAGACCGGGGACGCCGATTGCGTCACCGGCCGCGCCCCCGGAAAGGCCGCGCAACGATTGGGCGCCGGCTCCCGCCACGCCCCCAGTGCCGACGGAGGCCGGAGAAGAGCTCCGGAGCAGCAGAGGGAGACGGGAAGCCGGCCGGAGAGGACTGCCGGCTCCCGCTCCCCTTCCCGCAATCTCCCCATCTGATCCCGGGGCCGGAGGAGAGTGATACCGGCCCCGCAACGATCCGCAATTCCGGCCAGAAGGCCGGGAACCCGACCGGGCCCTGCCCTGCAGAACACGGGCCGGGCCGGGAGACAGACAGTCGCGTCGAAGAGCGACCAACGACCACCACCACAGGTGAGCCCAGGAGGCCCCTAGGGCCCACAGAGACACCACTGGGGGCCGGGGGCCACCATCACCCGATTAATAATTAGGGGGAAGTCATCCAGCCTTATACCCCCGAGGCGAGGCCCCGCAGAGGAGGGGGCCTGGCCCAAATTAACCCCTGAGAGACACAGGAGCCCTCGCTTACAGGAAGGCCCCAGAATAAAGGACATGTTGAGGGGTTCCCTACGTTGCTCATCAGTCTCATGGTTATGCCTGCTTTAATTACTGTCTAGGCCTGATGCCTATGCTTATAATTGCAAAGTCTTTGCCTAGTGTAAAGGTGCTTAATTGAAGTGAGCTGAAGTGTACACCGCCAAGAGTTGAAGTGTTTTATGTTGCAGGTGTACCGGAGTTGCGACGCCCACTGTACTGAATGTGGGTGCGCCTAGATTAATGCAGGCCCTGTTTGAAATGTAACGTGAAATGCCTATGTACAAGGGATTGAATATTCATGAGGTGAACTGCATGTTGTAGGCCCATGTTTTATTCTTGCACCCTGTGATCATTATTGGTGCTACGTTTAGGAGATGATTCCTGCGGCCTTTTAGTGGCCTACAATGTTGATGAGCTATGATGTTTTAATGAAAATACGCACCAGTTGAGTAATGCCATGATTTGAAATGTTGACCTGAATTAATCTGCCTCATCTGATGCTGCATTGATTTATATAAAAGATCTTGTTTTTAAATACACAAGCCTGGTGTGGTGTCACGTTATTGCGTCCGCATTCCTGAGTCAAAGTAAGAGTGTGCTGCACAACTGCCTTACACATTGCCTTCGGGTGCTTTCCCGCCTCGCGCCTTGCTACCGTGCCGGACTCGGTAACCCCGTTTCCAACATTGGTGTTCAGCGGTGGGATAAGGACTGGTGTTTGTGCAGCACCCTACAGTGACTCAGTGTGCGCCGCAATTGGACACCTATTGAAATGCAAGCGCTAAGAATTCTTTTGTGATTGCCTGATTGTGTACATTCCTGCGTTAAGCCTGCTACCTACAGTCTAGAACCCTTTCCCTAAATTGTCTGGGGCCCCACCTAGGAGGATGGAGTTTGAGTTGGCCAACCTAGAAAGGTATACGGTGACACAGCTCAAGGAGTTCTGCCTAGAGAGGGGGGTGTCCGTCAAGCGAGGCGCCAGGTAGGTGGTGCTTCAGAAAGCTTTGAGGGCATGGGTAATGGCCCACCCGGAGGGGAAGAGGGGATGAGGAGCAGAGGGAGACAGACGACCCAGGAGAACTGGACCTACTGCACGTTGACGTTAGCGAGAATGTGTTGCCAGGAAGACGTTCCAGGGCAGGCAGTAGTGCGTCAGGGGGGAGTTTGTCTGCAGAGGAATTTGAAGACAGGAGGGAGGAGAGGCAATTGAGGTTAGAACTTGCTAGGATGGACAAGGAAGGAGAACAGGCAAGGCTAGCCATGGAGGAAAGGAAGCTTGCGCATGAGCTTAGCCTGAAGGAACTAGAGCTCTGAGCCTTGCAGATGGAGATGCAGGGCAATTTGAATGGTGGCAGCGTACCTGCTGGGGTTCCACAGGAGCCCAAATTTTATCTACCTAGAGAGGTGATAACCAGTTTTAGTGTGGGAGATGACATCGATAAGTGGTTGGCGGCGTACGAGGTGTCTTTGGTGGCCCATAGGGTTCCTGAGAGATACTGGGGGTGAGGTCTCTACAGGTACATACCTCCACCAGTAAGGGACACACTTTTGACCTTGGATAAGGGGGATCAGACCATCTACCCTATCATGAAGGAGGCCCTGCTTAAGAAGTTTGGCCTCACCCCAGAGAAGTACCGCCAAAAGTTCCGCAACAGCCACAAGCTTCACACACAAAACTGGGTGGATTTTTTTGATTATGCCCGGAAGGCATTGGAGGGTTGGGTGCGTGGCAGCAACATTGATGATTACAAAGGGCTGTACGACCTGTTCTTGAGAGAGCACCTCCTAGAGAAATGTTTTCCGGAGCTGCGCCAGTACTTGGTGGACCGCAAGCTGACCAATCCACGGGAGCTTGCAGAGGAGGCAGACACGTGGGTCAGCACTCGGGTGTCCCACAAGGGAGCCGGGGCGGACCCCCGAAAGGTGGACAGGGGTTCCCCCAGAAGAAAGAGGGGGAGATAAAAGGAGGGAGTTCTTTAAAGGCCCCCAAAATAGACCGCCTGGGAGAGGGGTAGGTTCCCCATCCCAATCTGGATTCCAGAAACCCACTTACCCTGACAGGAGTCAGCAGCCCAGAACTGTCCGGTGCTACGAGTGCGGGGAGGTTGGACACTACAAGGGGGATCCCCAGTGTCGCAAGAGAACCCCAGCCCCCACAGGAGGTAAGAGCCCCGGGGTGGCCAGTGTAGCGCTTGGGGAGGAGTTGTCCCTAGGTAGGGGAGGTGAGTGGACAGGCTTGACCTTAGTTTCCCTGGCGGATAGAGAGATCATCCCACGGGTTCAGGTACCCTCGAACACTGCCAAGTATCGGCGAGGGTCCTGGTGAACGGGGAGGAGGTGGAGGCTCTGAGGGACACAGGTGCCAGCATGACGATGGTGAGATGTCAGCTGGTGTCCCCAGAGCAGGTGATTCCTGAGGTATTCCACCCGGTTGTTATGGCTGATAATAGCCTGGGTCATTACCCCGTGGCCCAAGTTCCCTTTGAGTGGGGAGGAGTCTCAGGCCTGTTGAAGGTTGCGGTGAGCCCTGCCATGCCAGTTGACTGTCTGCTTGGAAACGACTTGGAACATACTGCCTGGAGGGAGGTAGAGTTCAATGCCCATGCTGAGATGTTGGGATTACCAGGATGGACTTGCGTCGTCACGCGGTCCATGGCTGCCCGACAAGGAACTCAGCTCGGGTTGGAGCCTGAAATAATGGCCCAGCCCACTGCTGGACGAGGAGATGTCCAGGAGGAAACACCCGGTGAGATGGATGGGGAGCCCGCGGAGGTGGCCCCGGAGTCCGCTGAGGTGGATGGTGTTCCCGTGGGGGACCTGCCGACCCCTGCAGAGTGGAAGGTGGAAGGAGGGCCTACCCGGGAGGAATTTTGCCGGGCGCAGAAGGAGTGCCCTACGCTTGAAGGCATGCGGCAACAGGCCGAAGCCCAAGCAACTGGAACAGAGACTGGTAACTACCATGTCTACTGGGAGGATGGTCTCCTCTACAGTGAGCCTAAGGCTCCGGTGCATGGGTCATCAAGGGCCGTAGTGGTCCCCTAATGCTACTGAGCCTTTCTGCTAGAGTTGGCACACGAGATACCACTAGCAGGACACCTGGGCCAGGACAAGACGTTTGCGCGTTTGGTCCCACATTTTTACTGGCCCAGGATGCGAGTCACCTCTGACACTTTCTGCAAGACCTGCACCACTTGCCAGGCGAGCGGCAAGACAGGGACTAAAGTGAAGGTCCCTCTAGAACCTCTCCCAGTTGTCGGTAGCCCTTTTGAGCGGGTAGGGATTGACATTGTCGGGCCGTTGGACCCGCCGACTTCTGCGGGACATAGGTTCATTTTGGTGCTGGTAGACCACGCCACCCGGTACCCAGAGGCAACCCCTCTGAGGACCATCACTGCACCGGTGGTGGCGCGGGCCCTGATGGGGATTTTTACCCGAGTGGGATTCACCAAGGTCGTGGTGTCAGATAGGGGCACGAATTTCATGTCGGCCTACATGCAGGCCATGTGGAAGGAGTGTGGAGTGACCTACAGGTTCTCCACTCCTTACCACCCCCAGACGAACGGGCTCGTGCAGCGCTTTAACAAGACCTTGAAGGGGATGATCCGGAGCCTAGCCGAGGACTTGAGAAGGAAGTGGGACGTCCTCTTACCCTGTCTGCTCTTCTCCTACCGAGAGGTGCGGCAGAAGGGGTCGGTTTCAGCCCCTTTGAGCTGCTCTATGGCCACCCCGTTCGGGGGCCCTCAGTCTTGTCAAGGAGGGGTGGGAGAAGTCTTCCTCGAAGCTTCCCCGTGATGTGATCAGCTATATGCTGGCATTCCGCAGCCAAGTGGCCAAGCTGTGGAAGGAGGCCTCGGACAACCTAGAGGCTAGTCAGGCCGTCATGAAGAAATGGTATGACCGGAACGCTCGGACGGTAGAGTTGGACGCTGGACAGAAGGTGTGGGTCATGGAGCCAGGAGAGCTTAGCGCCCTCCAGGACCGGTGGACTGGACCGTTTGAGATCTTGGAAAGGAGAGGCCAGACCACGTATGTCGTCGATGTGAAGACCCCCGTCAACCCCACAGGGTGTTCCACGTCAACCGCCTGAAGCCTCACCAGGAGCGTTCAGAGCTCACTCTCCTGATGATAACAGATGGAAGTGAGGAGGAGGAGAGTGAGCCTCTTCCAGACCTTCTGGCGGCCCATGACAAGGATGGTTCGGTAGAGGGAGTGGTCCTCGCCCCATCCTTGACCCCAGAGCAACAGAGGGACTGCCGCCAGGTCTTGGGGCAGTACGCCTCGTTGTTCTCCCTCACGCCTGGGATCACGCACCTGTGTACCCATGATGTGGACACAGGGGACAGTCCGCCAGTAAAAACCAAGTCTTACCGGCTGTCCGATAAGGTCAAGGCTAGTATCCAGGGTGAGGTTACCAAGATGCTAGAACTGGGGGTGATTGAGCCTTCCAGTAGCCCTTGGGCTAGTCCGGTGGTGTTGGTGCCGAAAGCGGCCCCACCGGGCACCACACCGGAACTTCGGTTCTGTGTGGATTACCGCGGACTGAACTCAGTCACTAAGACCGACGCTCACCCGATCCCTCGGGCGGATGAGCTCATTGACCGGCTGGGAGCAGCCCGGTATCTGAGTACCATTGATTTGACGTCAGGCTATTGGCAGATCGCCATGGCGGAAGGAGCAAGGGAGAGAACTGCGTTCTCCACCCCCGAGGGCCACTTTCAATTTCGGGTGATGCCCTTCGGGTTGAAAAATGCTCCAGCCACTTTCCAGCGGTTGGTGAACCAGGTACTGTCTGGCCTAGAGGCCTTCTCTGCTGCCTACCTGGATGACATAGCTGTCTTCAGTAGCAGCTGGGAGGACCATCTGGAGCATCTCCAGGAGGTGTTACAGGCTCTGCAACGGGCTGGTCTAACCATCAAGGCCAGCAAGTGCCAGATTGGACAGGGATCTGTCGTGTACCTGGGACATCTGGTGGGCGGAGGTAAGGTGCAACCGCTCCAAGCCAAGATCGAGACCATCTTGGCCTGGGAGCCTCCCAAGACCCAAACCGAGGTCCGAGCTTTTCTCGGCCTCACGGGATACTACCGCCGGTTCGTCAAGGGATATGGAACCATTGTGAGCCCTTTGACGGAGTTGATTTCGAAGAAGCAGCCACGCAGAGTCATCTGGACGGCTGCCTGCCAAGAAGCCTTTGAGACCCTCAAACGTGCAATGTGCACCGCACCGGTGCTCAGGACTCCAGACTTTGGACGGGAATTTATCGTGCAGACAGACGCTTCTGAGCATGGCATAGGAGCTGTGCTCTCGCAGCTGAATGACGATGGCCAAGACCAGCCAGTGGCCTTCATTTCCCGAAGACTACTCCCCCGGGAACAGCGGTGGAGTACCATCGAACGAGAAGCCTTTGCCGTGGTTTGGGCTGTAAAGAAGTTGAGGCCATACCTTTTTGGTTGTCACTTCCTGATCCAGACCGACCACAGACCCCTTCGCTGGCTCATGCAGATGAGAGGCGAAAACCCCAAATTGTTGAGGTGGTCCATTTCCCTCCAGGGGATGGACTTTCGGGTGGAACATCGACCCGGTGTAGACCACGCCAACGCTGACGGTCTCTCCCGGTTTTTCCGCCTTAGCGACGAGAACTCCCTAGAGGTTGGGAAGCTCTCCCCTCTTTCGGCTGGGGGGACGCGTGTTAGACCTGTCAGCCCTAGGGTGGTCTTGCCCTGTTTTTTTCCCTTTTGCGCCTCATTTTTGCCACCGTATTTTTACTGGACCTAGGTCTCCGGGCGCCTTACCACTGCTAACCAGTGCTGAGGTGCAGGTGCTCTCTCACTCAAGATGGCTGCCACAGGCCCCTGCTACTGCAGAGGGGCCTTACACACATACACACTAGTAGCCAGGGTCAGGCTGGGACATAGGGATACAGTATCCATCCCGTCCCCGCCTCTGGGCCACATAGCCAGACATGTGGAAGGTTCCAGAACCTTCCGGGCTGTGGGAGGAGTTATGTTTTGCCGCCTTTAGGAGGGTCACCTGACCTAGGGGTATAAGAGGCTTGGAGGGAAATCTTTAGTCAGTTGGGGCACCACTGATCCTGGGAGAACCTCTGCCGGAGTACAGGCTGTAGGGCCTAGGGGGAGACCTACACTACTGCTGCTGACAAGGCTTAGGCACTGCTGTAGTAAGTTAGCTGAGGAACGCCCACCACCCACTGACCTTGCCCAGCATGAGGGGACCCAGGGAACCACCTTCAGCGTGCTGGGAAGTATCATCCAGCACTCCCAGAACCACCAACTCATTCCCCCCCTCATAAGAAGAAACTCATAAAAAGCAACCAACCAAGAACAGCCGCAAGAAACCTTAATTTGTGAGGCCTGACCGACCAGCAAGGCCAGAAGCCTGAACTGCCAAACTGGGGATCACCAGGTAAAGCGCCGTGCCCTGAAGCGCTAGACCTTCACCCCCTATCTACTCCTGCCTGCTGCTGGGCTGTCCCCAAGAACCCTTTCTAGTCAGCCCCGCCCACAGGCTGCCAGCGCGCCCCGCGCTATCCCTCCACGAAGGAGACATTGCCCCCCAAGTCACTGACCTCGTGACTGGGACCTGCCGTCGCGGCCGCCGCCGCGTGAGGAGAATTGCGGAGGCGAGAGAGGCCCCTCCGAGTTCGTGGTGGTGAGGTGCGCCGTCCGCGCCCTCATCGAAGCCTCCAAAATCACCCCAAAGGTCACTGCCGGGCCCGGGAGCCCCACCAACGAAGTCGCGGCCCAAAACGATCACCGCCGCAGCCCAGGGGGCCGCGTGAAGAACCTGCGGCCTAGCGGGACGAACGAGGCCTCCAGGCCCCGCCGACGCCTTGGCCAGGAGACCGGGGACGCCGACCGCGTCACCGGCCGTGCCCCCGGAAAGGCCGCGCAACGATTGGGCGCCGGCTCCCGCCACGCCCCCAGCGCCGACGAAGGCCGGAGAAGAGCTCCGGAGCAGCAGAGGGAGATGGTAAGCCGGCCGGAGAGGACTGCCGGCTCCCGCTCCCCTTCCCGCAATCTCCCCATCTGATCCCGGGGGCTGGAGGAGAGTGATACCGGCCCCGCAACGATCGGCAATTCCGGCCAGAAGGCCGGGGAACCCCGACCGGGCCCTGCCCTGCAGAACACGGGCCGGGCCGGGAGACAGACAGTCGCGTCGAAGAGCGACCAACTACCACCACCACAGGTGAGCCCAGGAGGCCCCTAGGGCCCACAGAGACACCACTGGGGGCCGGGGGCCACCATCACCCGATTAATAATTAGGGGGAAGTCATCCAGCCTTATACCCCCGAGGCGAGGCCCCGGAGAGGAGGGGGCATGGCCCAAATTAACCCCTGAGAGACACAGGAGCCCTCGCTTACAGGAAGGCCCCAGAATAAAGGACATGTTGAGGGGTTCCCTACATTGCTCATCAGTCTCATGGTTACGCCTGCTTTAATTACTGTCTAGGCCTGATGCCTATGCTTATAATTGCAAAGTCTTTGCCTAGTGTAAAGGTGCTTAATTGAAGTGAGCTGAAGTGTACACCGCCAAGAGTTGAAGTGTTTTATGTTGCAGATGTACCGGAGTTGCGACGCCCACTGTACTGAATGTGGGTGCGCCTAGATTAATGCAGGCCCTGTTTGAAATGTAACGTGAAATGCCTATGTACAAGGGATTGAATATTCATGAGGTGAACTGCGTGTTGTAGGCCCATGTTTTATTCTTGCACCCTGTGATCATTATTGGTGCTACGTTTAGGAGATGATTCCTGCGGCCTTTTAGTGGCCTACAATGTTGATGAGCTATGATGTTTTAATGAAAATACGCACTAGTTGAGTAATGCCATGATTTGAAATGTTGACCTGAATTAATCTGCCTCATCTGATGCTGCATTGATTTATATAAAAGATCTTGTTTTTAAATACACAAGCCTGGTGTGGTGTCACGTTATTGCGTCCGCATTCCTGAGTCAAAGTAAGAGTGTGCTGCACAACTGCCTTACACATTGCCTTCGGGTGCTTTCCCGCCTCGCGCCATGCTACCGTGCCGGACTCGGTAACCCCGTTTCCAACACAAGCGCAACATTCTACCCCTCTGCCTCCCCCCGTTGGGCAGCAGGATGACACTTCATCATCCTCCCCTGCGTCCACAGAGGGGGGTGAGTCAGACACCACTTCCCATGCAGCAGTGGCCCCTCCAGTGAAGCGCAAGAGGGGCCGTCCAAGGAAAGGCCAGGGGGACTCACGTGCCCAAGCACCTGCCAAACGCAAGTCCACAAACCAGCCATGATGGCAGACCACTGCACCACAGCCTTGACCTTTTGGACTATCCTTCACCACACTGCCATGTGAATGGCATCCATCTGTTGGACTGGGTCTCCACATCATTGTGGGGACTACTCAAGTATCTCATTTACCTTGACTGTCAACTCACTTCTTCAATTACCCCCTTCACTTTTTCTCCACCCTTGCATGTAACAGTTGTTAATAAATACACCTTACACACATGTTGTTGTGTCTGCTCCGTCTTTAATACAGGATGTGCAACCTTCACCGTGTAGGACATGGTCCAGGGTAATGGAATGTAGGTAACAAGTGAGATGCTGAAGGGACCTAGGGAAAACCGCAGAACAAGAGTCACTTGTATGGGTGTGGCATTGCACACATCACACAACACTTTTCAACAAGGTACTCAGATCTACAAACTTTACACAGAGCAACAGTCACCATAGAGACAATCTGTATCACACTAACCAATCACACATACATTGGCAGGCAGCAATGAGTCAACACCAAGCTGCAGTCAGCAAGCTCACATACACCCACACAGCAACAGCAACACCATCAGACCATTTCGTCCCTTCTACATCGTCAGTCACCTTCAAGTGAAGTAGCGGGTGATGAGCTGTCGACGCATGTCGACCCCTTCCTCCTCTCCACTGCCCTCGTCACTGGATCCGGCTTGATTTGCAGGCGGCGGCCTTGGCTGCTCATCATCGTCATCCAGGATCAGGGGTATTGCCTTGCGAATGGCCAGGCTGTGGAGCATGCAGCATGCCACCACTATCTGACACACCTTCCCTGGCGAGTACATAAGGGCCCCCCCAGTACGGTCAAGGCATCGAAATCTTGATTTTAGGAGACCAAATGTCCGTTCTATCACACGCCGTGTCCTCCCATGGGCATCATTGTATCGCACATCAGCTGGCGTGACGGGGTTCCGCAATGGGCTCAGCAACCACGGGCGGTTTGGATATGCCGAGTCACCTGTGTGTGAGAGACACAGATTAACCTTGCAGTCCCAAAATGCAACACAACAGCATGTCACACACACACACCACTCTAATCCACTATAAATACTCACCCACAAGCCATGCACACTCAGGAAGCAGATTGGCCATCAACTGAGGAACGATGCTGCTGCGCATGATGTGGGCATCATGGGCTGAGCCGGGAAACTTGGCACACACGTGTGAGATGATCATGTCCGCCAGGCACACCACTTGAACATTCACCGAGTGTGAATGCTTCCTATTGCGGTAAACCTGTTCACGTGCCTGTGGTGGCACAAGCCCAACATGTGTGCAATCAATTGCACCAATGACATGTGGGATATGTCCAAGGGCATAGAAATCGCCCTTCACAGCCACCAACTCAGGCACCCTGGGAAAATGGATATATCTGTCTTTGTACAGCATCATGGCCGACAGGACATCCCTCAGCACCATGCTGAACATCGGTTGTGACATCCTGCCTGCACTTGCGACCGTGTGCTGGAATGAGCCAGTTGCAAAGAAATGCAGGCATGCCATCACCTTAGATGTCGCGGTGAAAGCTGTTGGATATGTCCGACGTGGCTTCAGGTGGGGCTCCAACATGGCACATAGGTTCTGCAGGGTTTGTCGGTCCAGCCTGAATTTGCGGATTATTTCCTCATTCTCCATGTCTGCCAGGACTGTGAACGGACGATGGATAGTGTGCCTCCTCCTCCTAGGACAGATCACAGTGCACAGATGTCAATGCAGAAGACCATGAAATGTGCATCACATCAATTTCTTCTACAGACACATTCCCAAGTCTTACAACATGCACCATTAACCGACAGGGCACTTCACAAGTAGGTTCACATCAGGCACACTACTCGTACACCTGTCCCCTTACCAGCAGCAATTATCTGTGCACCCCTCCAGCTCATTCGCATGCACAGTGTGATATACTAACAGATATGCGTGCATACCTGTGAGTATGACCCCCAGCATTTGTTAACAATTGCAATACTACCCGAACACACCATGTTGCTGGCCCTGATGCACCTCCCAACACAGGTTGCACATGGCACACATCAACTACACACTGACCACCGGGTGAGTGTGGGGGACACGTGTGTGCATGTGCATTGGGCAATGTGCCAGTTGCTGATGCCCCTAGTCCAGTCAATGAGACGACATTGTGCGTTACATTGCACACACAGACATTGACCATTATCTCCATATGCTATGCAACACAGTAACTGGACAGCCTACATATCATTACACAGCACATGTGACATGTGCGAGTGTATGTGCCCATGCAATGTATTGTCGACCCATATATGGTATGTGTTGGTGACGTGGAGTGACATGTCCCTTTTGTGCATTTGCCCTCATGAGGACCCTTCAATTGTTGAGACACTGGGCACTGTATATGTTGGCCTATGCAGAGAGCTGGAGGACACGTTAGGTGCAGCACAGCTACTCCACAACTCCATTAACGCTCACTCCAGGCACTGTCTGGCAGGCATATGGCGGTGCCTACCGCCTGGCCACTGAGGTGTGTCACTGCCCATAACCCATGCACGATCGCGGGAGACACCGCCAGATATGTATGTGACAATAGCGGTCACCATGCACCGCTACCCACATCACGGTCACTCCAGGCACTGTCTGGCAGACATATGGCGGTGCCTACCGCCTGGCCACTGAGGTGTGTCACCGCCCATAACCCATGCACGATCGCGGGAGACACCGCCAGATATGTATGTGACAATAGCGGTCACCATGCACCGCTACCCACATCACGGTCACTCCAGGCACTGTCTGGCAGACATATGGCGGTGCCTACCGCCTGGCCACTGAGGTGTGTCACCGCCCATAACCCATGCACGATCGCGGGAGACACCGCCAGATATGTATGTGACAATAGCGGTCACCATGCACCTCTACCCACATCACGGTCACTCCAGGCACTGTCTGGCAGACATATGGCGGTGCCTACCGCCTGGCCACTGAGGTGTGTCACCGCCCATAACCCATGCACGATCGCGGGAGACACCGCCAGATATGTATGTGACAATAGCGGTCACCATGCACCGCTACCCACATCACGGTCACTCCAGGCACTGTCTGGCAGACATATGGCGGTGCCTACCGCCTGGCCCCTGTGGTGTGTCACCGGCATGGACCATGCCCCTGCAGCCAATGGGAAGCAGCCTCGCGGTAGCCTGATGCGAGTTTGAAAATCGCGGTAGGCGTGCACCACCCCGCGGAGGCGGTCACTGGAGGCATTCAAAAGATGCACCACCGCGGTAGCGCGCACATGCATCCTACGGTGTGTCACCGGCATGGACCATGCCCCTGCAGCCAATGGGAAGCAGCCTCGCGGTAGCCTGATGCGAGTTTGAAAATCGCGGTAGGCGTGCACCGCCACCGCGGAGGCGGACATTGGATGTATTTGAATGAGGCAGACCTGGTACACCAATTGCAGCACCCTGGGACCACTGACACAGCCCCAGGGGCCTATATATGTGTGGGAGGGCGCACCACAGTCCCACAGCTACCAGGGACTGCTGACTGACAACCCTCCACCTGCTGCTGCTGCCTCAAGGGACTGCTGGCTGCCACCCTGCACCTGCTGCTGCTGCCTCAAGGGACTGCTGGCTGCCACCCTGCACCTGCTGCTGCTGCCTCAAGGGACTGCTGGCTGCCACCCTCCACCTGCTGCCTCAAGGGACTGCTGGCTGCCACCCTGCACCTGCTGCCTCAAGGGACTGCTGGCTGCCACCCTGCACCTGCTGCTGCTGCCTCAAGGGACTGCTGACTGCCACCCTCAACGTGCTGCTGCTGCCACATGTCCATTGTGATGTCGAGGACTCAGAAGATCCGTGCCAGTCCCTTCACCAGTGAGGAGCTTGGGGTCCTGGTAGACGGGGTGCTTGCACAGTACCCAAGGCTTTATGGCGGCCCTAATGTCGTGGTAAGTCTCCCAGACTGTGAGTGGGAGTGCAGGGTGTGCACACGTGGGGTGGAGGTGCTTCGGTATGTGTCAGTGGTTGTGTGGCTCTGACATGCACTGCCTATCATGTTTACTACAGCGGGAAGGGCTTGGTGGGCTCTTTCACACGTTACCCTGCATGCCTATCCTGAGTAGAGGGACATGTCCTGTAGTGTCAGCCATACAGTGCAGCTGCATTTTGGTGATGCAGGAGTCTGGCCAGTTAGCGTTTGTGTGAATGGCTGTGTTGCTCCCAATTAACCCACTCAGTGTCAGTCGACCTACCCTGCACAGTCCCCACCGAATGCCACATGTCCACATCACTGCATGTACAGTGTGTACCATGTGTGTTTGGCTCACGCCTCTTCATCTAAGTCCCATCTCTGCCATGTAGATTGCACAGGAGCAGGCGTGGGAGAAGGGTGTGTGTATGACAGTTGTTGTCACTCTATGTGAGTTCCAAGACACAGTGAGGCTTTCACAGGGCTAGGACACTTAGGTCTGCGCAGTGTTGGACACAGTGAGTCCAACAACATGACACATGTTCTGCTATCTTCTCTATGTGTAGTTGTAGGTAACTGCAGACAGTAGCTGCAGGCAGACTACACGTTGCTTGCTGTGTTGGTATGCTGCATGTGAATGGGATGTGGAGGTACTGTGTCCACCATCGAACATGCATGCCTGTACGTCTGATTGACCAATGACATTGCATCATGTTCAGAGCAATTGTTGGCTATGTGACAGTTGTAGCTGGAGTTTTGGATGAGTCACTGTCGTGCTACTGCATTTTCGTTGTGTTGTTATTGTGCACTGTGTCACTGGAACATCACCCCTCTTGTCTCCCATGCCTGCAGCTGAAGGTCCACCAGCGTAAAGCCGTGTGGAGGGCCATTGCCTCCAGAGTCCGGGATCTGGGTGTGTCAAACCGAAGGCGCACCCACTGTCATAAAAGGTGGGACAACATCTGCCGGCTGAGCAAGAACGTGGCCGAGATGACGCTGGGGCTGCTCCCTCGGACTGGCAGGTTGGCTAGGCGCAGCATGACACCACTAATGGCCCGCATCCTGGCTGTCACACAACCTGAGCTGGACAGACGACTGAGGGAGCATCAGCAGCGAGCCAGGGGTGAGTATGTGTTGCAGGCTGCCTTTGGCTGGGAGTGGGTGCATGTGTCTACAGGGTGTGCAAATTGTCAGCTGTGTGACGTTGGTTGTGTGGTGCAATGTTTTGTGAGTGGCCTCTGTGCTGGGTGTATGTGCCATGCTTTTGCCCAAACGGCGCTTCATGAAGTGAGTTTTAGCACTGTGCATCTCTCTTACATTTAGAGTTGTGGCCTTCAGGTACCTTCTGCTGTGGGGTAGTGTGTGAATTCTGATGGATGGTAATGCCAGTGTGCCAACTGTGAATGCGTTTCAATGAATGCGTGCAATTCCAGACCTCAGATGTCTGCCAGTCAGACATCTGAGGCCAATGTGCAACAGTAGATGTGCCCATGGACTCGATATGGTGGATGGCATGTGTGCAGGGTCATTGTGGGCTGGTATGTTGTAGTCTGTGTGGTCCCCTACTGCTCCACACATGTAGGTGATGTGCACCATGTCGTGGTGTTCATCCTTGCCAACATCGGGACAGTGTGTGTGCACAGGCCATTTTGGGGCTGTGTCTGATGTGAGCCAAATGCAGGATGGTGTGCTGTGTGAATCACCTGGGTCACTTATGGCAGGATGTGTGGCGGACATGCACCGTTGTGTCGAAATTTCGGGTGTCAAGATATATGTGTGCACAGGGTGGCATGCAATGTGCTGCACTCCTCTTTCTAGGATGCAGATGTATTGGCACGTGTTAGTTCTGTTGATGCCACTCATCTCACAGTACTTCTCTCTCCTATGCAGCAGCTCCCGTATGTGCAGAGGGAGAGGGGACGGACACCAGTGGTGAGGCTTCCACTGCAACAGCCGCACCGGAGCTGACTGACACAGATGTGACCAGCGCCGAGGAGGGGGACAGGAGTCTGCTAGAGGAATCACAGCTGGAGACACAAAGCTCTACCTCATCTGACGCCAGCTGTGACACATCCATGTTGGGGGGTGCAGGGAACGGGGACTCTGCCTCCTCTTCCGCCACACAGCGTCCAGTGCCCAGCCTCCCTTCAACCTCCACTGGTGCTGCCCATGTCCGCACGAGTAGGAAGGGAAGAGTCACCTTCACCCCAGGCACAGCTGCCCCAGCCCATGTCAGCCCTGCTGCCCTCAGTGCAGAAGCAGTCGAGCTATTGCGCCAGCTGTGTGTGGGGCAGACAGCACTTCTCAATGCCTTCCAAGAGCACGACAAAAAGTTGGGGCAGGTTATAGCTTTCATGGAGGGCTTACATTCCGACGTAGGTGGGCTACACCGCACTGTGCAGTCCTTGTCATCAACTGTGACAGCAGCCCTGCAACAGGCACATAGTCAGGGAGCGGCTCCCAGCACTCGGTCCGGCCCCGTGTCACTGTGCACCTCTGACGACAGTGACAATGCCCAACGGACCCCAAAGTCCCGATACAGAACCCGCAGCACACAGGAGCAGCAGCAACCCAAGCGTACTAGGGCACAGACACGATCCCCACATAAGAGTAAGGCCACCCCAGAGCGCAGAGAGAAAAGCCCATCAGGCGACAGCAAGGGCCACAAAGCAAAGAAAAAAGCATCAGGGTCACAGGCCTCACCTTCCTCCCCTGCCAAAGACTCCCCTGTCCCAAAGACGTCTCGCAGAGGCAAAAAGACAGTTTCCACACCCACTGTGAAGGTGTTGCCTGCAAACATTACACAGGATGAGGGCCCCATGGATAATCCATCCTTGGCCTCCACTCCCATCCCAAGCCCTGTGAAGCCAGCACGGGAGGACACTGTAGGGGGCAAAGCTGGTGGACAGAGGGAGGCAGGGCGGCGGCAAACACCAGGCAAGCGCACAGCGGGTTCCAGCATGTCCCCAGAGGGGGGTCACCATCCACACCAGAATCAGCTTTGGTGTTGGGGTCACCTGTTGTGTCTGCCCCAGTTCCCCTCAATCCCCTGACAGGGAAGCCTTTCAGGATCCCCAAGAAGTGGAGAGGCACCCCTCCACAATCTCCGGCACACACTGTGTCTCACCAGGGCATGAGTCCACCTCCCCGGGCCACCACCCCACCTGGTCCAAGCAGCCCCCCAGCTACCACATGCACAGTTGGCTCTTCCACAGTTTTTACTTCCACTGCCCAGGGTAGTCCGCCAACAGACCCCAACACACAGTCAGCTCCAAGTCCGACAGACAGCCCCATCTGAGTGGTGGTCACCCTCACACACCTGTCTGTCCACAGGGGTGCGTGTGATGCCCATTGTCAGACCCATTACTCTGTTGCTGGGCATGGCATGGTAGAGTTGCATACATTCCCTGTGTAGCTTCTGATGTAACTACTCTGCACATTGTACTTGCCTTGTGTTTCACTGCTGTTTGCCCCTTGCCTGTGCAGCTTCTCATGTACCTCACCTGCACATTGGACTGGCCACTGGCCTTGTTGTTCACTGCTGTGTGCCCCCTGCCTGTGCAGCTTCTCATGGACTCAATCTGCACATTGGACTGGCCACTGGCCTTGTTGTTCACTGCTGTTTGCCCCTTGCCTGTGCAGCTTCTCATGTACCTCACCTGCACTGTGTCCTGGCCACTGGACTTGTTGTTCACTGCTGTTTGCCCCTTGCCTGTGCAGCTTCTCATGTACCTCACCTGCACTGTGTCCTGGCCACTGGACTTGTTGTTCACTGCTGTTTGCCCCTTGCCTGTGCAGCTTCTCATGTACCTCACCTGCACTGTGTCCTGGCCACTGGCCTTGTTGTTCACTGCTGTTTGCCACTTGCCTGTGCAGCTTCTCATGGACTCACTCTGCACTTTGTCCTGCCCACTGGCCTTGTTGTTCACTGCTGTTTGCCACTTGCCTGTGCAGCTTCTCATGGACTCACTCTGCACTTTGTCCTGCCCACTGGCCTTGTTATTCACTGCTGTGTGTCCCCTGCCTGTGCAGCTTCTCATGGAATTAATCTGCACATTGGACTGGCCACTGGCATTGCTGTTCACTGCTGTTTGCCCCTTGCCTGTGCAGGATCTAATGGACTTCATCTGCACATTGTACTGCCCACTGGCCTTGTTGTTCACTGCTGTGTGCCCCCTGCCTGTGCAGCTTCTCATGGACTCAATCTGCACATTGGACTGGCCACTGGCCTTGTTGTTCACTGCCGTTTGCCCCTTGCCTGTGCAGCTTCTCATGTACCTCACCTGCACTGTGTCCTGGCCACTGGCCTTGTTGTTCACTGCTGTTTGCCCCTTGCCTGTGCAGCTTCTCATGTACCTCACCTGCACTGTGTCCTGGCCACTGGCCTTGTTGTTCACTGCTGTTTGCCACTTGCCTGTGCAGCTTCTCATGGACTCACTCTGCACTTTGTCCTGCCCACTGGCCTTGTTGTTCACTGCTGTTTGCCACTTGCCTGTGCAGCTTCTCATGGACTCACTCTGCACTTTGTCCTGCCCACTGGCCTTGTTGTTCACTGCTGTGTGCCCCCTGCCTGTGCAGCTTCTCATGGACTTAATCTGCACATTGGACTGGCCACTGGCATTGCTGTTCACTGCTGTTTGCCCCTTGCCTGTGCAGGATCTAATGGACTTCATCTGCACATTGTACTGCCCACTGGCCTTGTTGTTCACTGCTGTGTGCCCCCTGCCTGTGCAGCTTCTCATGGACTCAATCTGCACATTGGACTGGCCACTGGCCTTGTTGTTCACTGCTGTTTGCCCCTTGCCTGTGCAGCTTCTCATGCACCTCACCTGCACTGTGTCCTGGCCACTGGCCTTGTTGTTCACTGCTGTTTGCCCCTTGCCTGTGCAGCTTCTCATGTACCTCACCTGCACTGTGTCCTGGCCACTGGCCTTGTTGTTCACTGCTGTTTGCCACTTGCCTGTGCAGCTTCTCATGGACTCACTCTGCACTTTGTCCTGCCCACTGGCCTTGTTGTTCACTGCTGTTTGCCACTTGCCTGTGCAGCTTCTCATGGACTCACTCTGCACTTTGTCCTGCCCACTGGCCTTGTTGTTCACTGCTGTGTGCCCCTGCCTGTGCAGCTTCTCATGGACTTAATCTGCACATTGGACTGGCCACTGGCATTGCTGTTCACTGCTGTTTGCCCCTTGCCTGTGCAGGATCTAATGGACTTCATCTGCACATTGTACTGCCCACTGGCCTTGTTGTTCACTGCTGTGTGCCCCCTGCCTGTGCAGCTTCTCATGGACTCAATCTGCACATTGGACTGGCCACTGGCCTTGTTGTTCACTGCTGTTTGCCCCTTTCCTGTGCAGCTTCTCATGTACCTCACCTGCACTGTGTCCTGGCCACTGGCCTTGTTGTTCACTGCTGTTTGCCACTTGCCTGTGCAGCTTCTCATGGACTCACTCTGCACTTTGTCCTGCCCACTGGCCTGGTTGTTCACTGCTGTTTGCCACTTGCCTGTGCAGCTTCTCATGGACTCACTCTGCACTTTGTCCTGCCCACTGGCCTTGTTGTTCACTGCTGTTTGCCCCCTGCCTGTGCAGCTTTTCATGTAAATACTGTGCATATTGAAATGCCCACTGGCTTTGCTGTTGCACAAATTTGTTGGCTCTATATGCAAATTGTGAATAAACACAGTTGGTCCTGCAGTGAGTTGTGTCAGTGTCCTTCCTGAATAAAGTTGTTTCTGTGTGTGCATGGTTTACTGTGTCACAGGCTCAGTATGCCACTTCGACATTGCCAATGGGTTGTGTCACATTTCATTTATTTGCAGGGGTGGGAGGCACTTCATTTCTACATGACTGTGAGACTTATGGGTGCAGTGCAGGTGGTTGGCAATGAAGTTGTGTACTCATCTTCCTTCTTGGCTCATGTTATCTATGGTGGACACATGTCAGGTTTGTGGGCAATGGCAGCACAGGGTGGGAGTTTGGGCACAGGCTTACAGGCAGGCAGGCCAGGGTCATGGGGTCTGTGTGAGCTTCCTTTCTGTGTGCCAATCAGTGTTGGTGTATGGACATCTTGTGGTGATGAGTTATCCAGGTCCCATGGCTTACTTCCAATGTGTGCACTTGGGGGGTGGAGAAGTGTATGGTGTGAAGGGGTGACTTTGTTGTGACTGTGGATGTGTGTGCACATGCATTGTCAACTACTGCCATGTGTGACCCTGGAGTGGTGTGCCTGTATGTGTACTTGTTTAGCCCTGTGGTTGTGTTTTGTGCACATGGCAGTATTGTGTGTTGCTGTTGTGGGAGGAGGTATGTGTGACATATCCTACTTGTGCTTGGCTGTCATGTAGTGTGTCACTGGGCCCTGTGTGTTGTGCAGCAGACGTTGTCTTGTCCAGTATTTGGATGCATATGTGTGGCTGGTCAGTGTTTGTGTTCAGGGCCTTCCTTACATCCCTGTGCCTATACATGGGTGTCCTTGCTGTCTCCAGGAGTTGTAGCATTGGGGTGACCGTGGTTTGTGTTGACTGACTGTGTCAGCCATGTGTGCTGTGATGGGCTGTGTGTGTTCTCACATGTGTCTTGTCTTGCATGTGCATCACACATGCTTGATGGTTGTGTCACTGCCCTTCCATTTGTGGGCACCTCACTTTGGCTTTCCTATATGTTGTCCTCCATTACTGCTGGCATGTGGTGTGTGTATGTAGTTGTGAGTCAGGGTGGTGTGTCTGTGTGTGACTTGTCAGGTAGTGTGTGCAGTGAAGTGTTTGGTCCTCATCTGTGTGTGTGTACATTGTGTGCCTGGCCTCAGTGTTCTTGGCTTGTGTGTGATGTTGTTGTGGTGTGTGTGTTGGCTGGGGCATGGGCTTCTGTGCTATGTGTTCCTTTGCAAAGGGTCCTGCTGTGGCTGTATATGCAGTTGTTGGGACGTGGGGCATGGTGTGGCTGTAGTTGTGTTGTTGTTGTGCAGGAGTGGCACTTGTGAGACACCTGTTGTGTCCCTTCAGGGAGGTAGCTGGTGTGTTGTGGATGGAGTTGTGGCTCTGTGCAATTTGTACGGTGCCCTTGGCATGCGCTGGCCCTGTGCTCTGCATTGTGTGCATGGTTTCATGCACACTGACCGCGGCGGTGACGTGACCGGGACATTTGTTCATGAATGCGGTACATGGGTGGGCAGTGTGTGGCGCGATGTTTTTGTGACAGGTGGGACATGTGTGTGTGCAGTGCTGGCTGTGTGCCTGTCCCCACAGGGGTGTGTGGTGTTCCCATGCGATGTTTTCCCCCCTGGAGCTGTGTATTGTGTTACTTGCACTGTTGTGTCTGTACGTACCTGCGGAGGCGTCCGTGGCGGTGGATGACTTGCAGGTGGTGGATCATGTACAGCACCGGGAAGGCGTGTAGGGCAGGATCCATCGCGGTGTGTCCCGGGTGTTTCTTTTCTGTCTCCGCTGTGATGTTTCCGCCGTCTTTCGCTGTGCGGTTTCTCCGTCGCGGTGCGCTGCTCTGTTTACGGCATTGTGATATCTTCGGCGTACGGGACGTCATTCCGCACGGCGGTGTGTGGTGATTGGCTCACTCCGCCGCGCTGGCGGGCGCTGTTCGATGGCGGTCGGCGTCACACCGCGGCGGACGGTAAATGCCTATGTTTTCCCATCCTAATATGGCGGGCGTGGAGACCGCTGCTGGCGTGCGGTAAAAGGCATTTTTCCGCACCGCCGCCACCGCGGTCGTGCCTCCGCCCGCCATCGTAATGGGCCCCTTAGTTTTGTTCTCCAGGTGGTAAAAATTGGATTTGACCTGAATCATTTTCAGTGAATTTTTGTACTACAGTTAACAGAAAGTCACTTTGGAGTTGTGTGATATATAAATATACTGTGTTGTGTTCCTTTATATGCTCCCAGTTTAATATGGGGTCCTAATTTCCATTTGGTCACCAAAAGTGTAAATCGTGCATTTCTGCCAACCTATCACGACGCATAAGGTATGTCAGTGACTTGTGTTTAAAGCCATGGCAGTGCCAAGGTGTTGCTGGGCCCAGACAGTCAGAATACATTTTTGTGGGGAAATATGCTGCATGTTATGTTACGTGAATTTGTAACGCGCACAGATACTCATGAGTGTCCCGGCGCGATGCCAAGCGGAGTATGGAAAGTGAACTTTAAGCAAAGAAATGTGTTTTCAGTTTCCTCTTGAAAGCCACTGGATCCTGAATATTGCGCAGGGCATGAGGAAGGGCATTCCAAGCAGCAGCATCCCAGCAACTATTTATTATGTCAGAATGACTGAGGTCTCAGGATACGAGTACATCCTTAAAGGATTCTAGAAAGTGTGCACTCTGTTGCTCATGTTACCCTGTGGTACGAAATTATAAATATGAATTTAGATTTATGAACCTCTGCCCCGTAAGCATTTTGGTCTTTGCTACATACAATGACGATAAGTGTCTATTCTGTGTGAGGTGTCAGGCAAGAAAAAGAATACAAAAAATTATGGCTGAACAATTCAAGAAAACCTATCGACCAATAATATTTGTAATGCTCTTGCAGTAATTCTGTTATAGGCGGCAAAAGGCTACCCACTCAGTGGATTGTTCTACAAACTCGGTGCTTTGAAGAAGAGTCACATGAACTGATTAGCCAAGGCTGATTATCAAACATTCCCAGTGCTTGATTTGTATAAAAATAAAAAGTAAATGGAAATAAATATTTGAATGGAAATTTCTCTGTATACAGGTGTGTTCCCCTGCCCGGAGCGCCCCACTGCATGTATATCTGGTATTGTGACTTTTATTTTGGCCCGTGTGTCACAATGATCTAAGCATGTGCACAGAAGCCTGGGTCTATCCCTGACACTGTGAGGTCCTTCACCTGTTCTTTAACCTTAAGTGGGGGGGGGGGGAATAAGTGTGTCTGCATTGTGGGCAGAGGTCCCAAAATGCAAGGATCTATTGTCTAAAGAGCTAGGAATTGCTGAAGATGTCATCCATGACAAGGGCAACCTGGCATTTATGGGGTTTCCATAGCCCCTTGCTGCAGCACAGGACAGCAACCCTCTACCCAGACATCCTAAGCATGTTCCATTCAAGCTTCAAGCTTTCGAAACGTTATTCAGCATTTCTGGCATCAAAGTTCATACATTAAAAAAGAAGCCCACACAAATAACATAATCAATATATAAAATCACAGTAAAAATGCATAAAACCATATAGACATAAATAATTGTTAAAAAATATAAGGCAGTATAAAATTGTCCACAAATCTCCACCATTAAACTAATTACTTCTACCCTAGACAGTGCTGGGTAATGTGTTCTTTTTTTAAAAGTATTTTGTCTAATCTTCCACATAGTCAACAAATATTGTGAGGCCCCAAAGACTACACACTGGGAGGTGTCACTATTTAAAATTCTGAGAGCCTCTCAATACGATCTAATTCCATAATTGCGGCATAGTGGGCGAATATACAGTCTCCTAGTGTTATGTCCTGTATAGAGGCCCTAATGTAGACCCGTCCATACATGCCCTAAAATGGACGTTTTCATATTTGCCCTAATACTGTCATATTCGTACTTGCCCTATTATGGTCAGAGCCGCATATGCCCTATTACTGTCATAACTGTACATGTCCTATTATAGTCATGATTCCTTATATAGGCATGATCTTTCACCTACATTGGTCCTCGCTAGTACACAATGAGCTCTGAGGGCTGAACGTTATCTATCCTGTGGTTTTGAATACAGCAGGGTTTTTCCCAAACACAGGCCCACACTGTACTCATCAATTATGCATGACTCTCTAGGAATACACCACCTGCATAATATGTATGTACAAAGTTCACCCCTGACGTCTTCCTCAAGTCTAACAAGGGCCAATACAAACCATACGAAGCAACTAGATTCTTCAGGGTATAAATACACCACATCTTACCCCGGTAAGACAGAGGGAACTGAGACTTCCATGCTGACACACTGACCAGAGACGCTGAGGCTCCTGCATGCAGTCGCTCCAGCTGACAGCGGTCTAACACAGCCCTTGCGGGGTGTCCAACTCGAGACCAGGACGGGGTCCCACACTCTCTCTATTCAGGTATGGGGGTTCGACTAAATCCTAGAAGGATTCTTGGCTCTTAGGCTTTTAGACCTACACATATGCTAGGTACACTCAGGTACATCTAGTTAGGCATCGTAGGAGTACGCGCATTTTCATAATGCTTTTTATATTCATGTACGTATTCATGACTATTGCAATATGGTAGAACTGTTCTATCCCTTTGCTTTTATCGTACTGCTGATAATATATCTCTGCTATTGTCTGCTGGTTGTCGCAGCACATATATTTTACACTAGAATAACATCTGTTCAATAAATACTTATTGAAACGCCCAGACTGTTTATTCTGTGTAGCTCTCTGAGACAAACCGAATAAGTAAGCACGAGTGACTGAGCGAAAAGTTGTATATTGTTTCCACGATTCTGAGGGATCAGGGTCGTCATGATCTAAGGTTGCCAGAAACTAATCTCTCCCCGATAAGAGGAGATTCTAGTGGCACTGTGAGCTAGCTAATACAAATCAGGCTAACATACGCGGTGGGGGTGCACAGAATCAGTCTAACACCAAGCCCCCAGTTTATGTTATCCAAACGCGCAGGTCCTGCATGGGTACTATAGGAACTACACGACATGGCGCCACCAATGTTGGTTTGGTACTTATTTAACAGTAGAATCTGAGTAGTTCAGTCGTGCTATTCTCAGAGAACCTACTCACAAAACACCAGAGATGTCTGGAGTGGGTGGGCACAAAATCCGCCACAGCTGAGTAGTACGAGAATACTATTTATTGGCTGTTGGTTAATCAAGCTTGAAGGACATTTAGTTCCTAAATTGTGCATAACACCTTATCTTAGTTCCCTGTGAGCACTTCTTCCTCAAAAACATGCCTGATTCGGGGGATGAAAGAGTTGAACTGAATTTTTCAGAAGAGGGAGAAGATCCTCCGGATGCAATACAGATTGCACCAAAATTCAGAATGACAGTCACCCTAAGACTATTAGAAAATGGTTTACAAGCGAGGGGTGGCATGGTTGTTTTCGTGATTGAGGCACACGAATCAAACAAAACAGGTGTTCTATTCATGGTTACATTCCCAGCAGCAAATGCCATAACAAAGACATTTCACTGCTATATAAAAGGAGATGCACCACAGGAATATTGTCCGTTTGAGGACATAGAGATTCCACTCACTTACCAGGAACATTATTACTGGTTTAATGGCGCCCTACCCCACGTACGACAAAGAGTAAGATTAGGCCCGCTTGGAGGAGACAGGGCCATATGGCCGATACTAGCGGCTTATACACCGCATCCTGACATTGGCACAATGCCACAGCCAGAATTACTCATACAACAGAGATTTAATTAAAATCTACAGAAACCTGACACAATTCGTCATGAGGACTTTAACAATCCAACCTGCACCAGCAGGTGCAGCCAACAGTACTCCGAGTCAGGGATTGGAAATAAAATTACTCCTCAAACATTACACGCGGTAATGGGCAAAATGCCCTCAAAACGCGAACAAATACCATTCTGGATAGCTCAGAAAATAACTCCGCTTGAGGCAGTATTCCTGAATACTACCACCTGTGATAAACACAGCATTCTAACAATCTGCTTGCCCATGGGGATCACACCACAAGTAGAGGACTGCACCTCTTGGCGTTCAGTCTTTGCTGCCATATATACCAGAACACATGGTATCCCGTCCTTAGCAGTAGTACCTGACGTATTGAGACAGATACAAAATGAGTACGGAGCAGAGCCTGCCCTTAACTTAGGGATGAAGTTACTAAATAAATTTGACCAGGTATCAGCCATAATACTAGCTAATATTAAAGGGGAAGCAGCTTCAGTGGCGATCCGCCAACGCCTAAGGGAGTTCAGTCCAGGAGATCAACAACACGAACTACCCAAAATAATTGAAACTGCATATGCAGAACTAGGCAGAGACAGTCTAGGTGGGAAAGCATTAAAACCACAACTAGTGGGCAGTCCTGAAAAGGACACTACAAAGCAGACGCCTACTTCTTCTAAAAAGAAGTGGGAAAATAAATAACAACAAAAGTCTAAAGACAACAGATCTCAATCCAGAGGTAGGCCTCCTCAACAGGAGCCCTCTGAAAGGAGGTATAATCTCAGGAATAGGGATAACATTAAAAAACCTGACAGGTATCAGGATACTGATACTCGTTCCTCTCGTTCCTGTCAGGGTACATCAAAAAACTCCGAGAGGGAAGGACGGTCAGAACACAGACAAGAGGAGCGTACAAAGTCCAGAGACACGCAACGCGCTGCGGACTATGCACCTAAAAAAGAAGATAAACAAAAATCAAAACCTCAGTTCAAAAAGAAGAAGGTAGCAGGTCTCAAGATCAGACATGCCCAGAATTCTGAAGACACAGCTTCTGAATGGGGAATGGGCTCTGACGATGCTAGACAGCGTGGCAGAAGTAACGATAGCTTGCCAGAACCTGAAGGAATTTCTGGTGACAGCGGAGTTGAGTGAGTATATCACGGTGGAAACACCTGATACTCGGGTAAGTGTCCCACATAAGTTACATGAGATAACACTCTGGCTGGAGGGGGACAAGCCCAGGAAAATTAAAGGTCTCTTTTGGAAAAATCTGTCATCTGGTTATGACATTCTATTAGCAGAACAAGACTGGCCGCCAGCATTCGTCATGGAGTGCCCTAGGGGAGAAACTGTCATTTTTCCAGCATTTTCCGACCTTGTTCCCATTCACCTAAAACATGCATATGCGCAGGAGTGGGCGGTTGCCCTAGCTCCAGCATTGTACAAAAATCATGTTGGTTGGGATGAGGATTCAACCCACCACGTGATCCCGTTAAAAGTTTCCCCAAATGCTCAAAGGCAATACCCTATAAAGCAGGAAGCTAAAAAACAAGTCAGGGAGATCTTAGATGAACTAGAATACCAGGGGGTGATTGAAAATTGCACTTCACCTATGAACAATCCTTTGTTTCCCGTAATGAAACCTGACAACACATATCGTTTAGTTTTGGATTACAGACATTTAAACTTTTGCACAAAGACATTTGCAGTTCAAAATGCACACAGTGCCGCATTAATGAATAACATTGTGCGCAAAAAATACAAAACAACACTTGATATCTCAAATGGATTTTTCTGCCAAAATATAGCGCCTGAAAGCAGGTATCTAACCGCATTCAGTGCGTTAGGGTCCCAGCGACAATTTTGTTGACTTGCCCAAGGGTATAAGAATAGCCCCGGGGTATTTTCAGCAAGGGTAACAGAGTTACTCCAAAATTTGGATGAAGGAGCATTGTCCTATGTGGATGACATTTATCTGACGGATGATGACTTACCGAGGCACTTGACCAGGGTGAGCACCATTATTATGGGATTCGCCTGTGAGGGCTATAAATTTAATTAAAAAAATTGCCCATCTCAATGTCCTGTTCTTAGGGTATGATCTGTCAAGTGAAGGAAAAAGCCTAGCAGCTAACTTTTTAGAAAAGTGTGCACTGCTCCAACCTCCAAAATCATTAAAGAATTTACAATCAATTCTGGGATTCCTAAATTTTGGTCGAACATACATTTTGGATTACGCAGAAAGAGTAAAACCTTTCTACGACTTAATAAAACCTGATTTTTCAGTCAGACAATGGACACAGGAACATACAAACATCCTACATTCCCTACAGGATGACATGATAGCTTCTAAACACTTACAGACACGCGTAAACGCACGCAACTTAGTAATCCGAGTAATAGCGGGTCAATGCGGGTACACTTATTTGACTTTCAATGAAGGCAAAACGGTACCAATCGCATACAAATCACACCTGTACACAAACGCAGAGATGCGTTTCACTTCAACAGAAAAAATCCTGACAGCAGTACAGACCGCTGTAGCAAGAGAAAGAGCTCTGGCTCAGGGAAAACGCATAATAGTCGTGACCCCAGTACTAGCCTTAGAAGCTGTTACAAAAGCTAGCATTCCAAATGCGAAAGCCTTACATCCCAGATGGATACAATGGGCTAATTCTCTTACTGCAACGGATGTTGAATACAGATTTGATACAAATTTAAAAACACAAGCATTTCTGCAATACGAACAAGAATATCCTCTACCAAATGAGATTTTGCCTCTAGATCAGTATGAATACATTATTTACACTGACGGATCTGCTCAACCGGCCATAGGGAGTAAGCAAGCTTACAGCGCGGAGTGTGCAATCGTTAAAGGTCGCATGCACAATGGAAAGTTCCATCCTAGTTGCACTAAAACACAATCTCTAGGAGACTGCACGGTTCAGTTGGCAGAATTAAAAGCACTTATACTGGCACTGGTGAATACGGAACACGAATTCCCCACACTAATTGTGTGTGATTCCTTTTACTGTGTACAGTCGTACAATTAATATTTACATCATTGGGAACAAAACGGGTTTAAAGATGCAAAAGGTGGCACAATAAAGCACAAAATGCTATGGGAACAGGTAGTGGAGTTGAGAAACGAACTACCAAGGGCTCACGTGATACATACACTGAGTCATCAGCGTGATGGCGTTCACGTTGAAGGGAATTCATTGGCTGATGAAGCCGCAAAGGGGGCTGTTCGCACGGCTTCCATAGCTGCAATCACTCGTTCAAAAATGAGAATAGACAGCGAGATTATGGTAGCGGTCAATGCTTCATGCAAAGGCAGCACAGCAGTACCTAAAAAATTTCCACTCAAGTACTCCTACAAGTTAGATGCACAAAACATTCCATATGCTCAGATTCCTGGAGTGGGGGATAGAGTAATACCAAATATGGATCGTAGGTAGGCTTAATTTTAGCAGCACACGAGGGTTTGGGTTCTGCGCATACAGGCGTCACAGCGACTATTTCTTTACTGAAACTGCGCTACTGGTGGCCAGGGTTAACAAAGCAGACCAAAGACTATGTCTTAAAGTGCGACATCTGTCAGCAGATGAAGGGCTCCACCGTAACACGCACGGCGCAGACACCATTGCTGAAATCAGACAAACCTCTCGCATGTGTATATTTGGACCACTGCGGACCCCTACAATCTGATGGGGCCAAGAAATATATCATGGTTGCAGTGAATTCCTGCTCTAGATTCCTATGGGTTTGGCCTCAGCGCTGTGCTGATGCTCGAACTGTTATAAAAGATTTGCGAGTCTTTATCGGCACATACGCAGTTGGCATGTTACATTCTGACCGTGGCCCGGCGTTTAACTCTCGGGCTTACAAAGAGGCCATGGAAGGAATGGGCGTAGCATTGCAGTACTCCTCTCCGTACCATCCTGAGGGAAATTCCGTTGTGGAGAGGAAAAACCGTGACTTAAAGCAATCTTTAACAGCTAGGGTATTAGGCAAAGGCGGTAGATGGGTTGATCACCTTTATGGGGTCCAACGAGCAATAAATAATCAGCCAAGAAGCTCTCTAGGGGGTGTCACTCCTTACGAGGTCCTATTTGGGACAAGAATGTGGGTACCTGATCTTGATTGTGAAGGCACAGTGGCGGATGAGAAACCATTTGATATCCATGATCGTTTGGCTGTTTTACAGGATCTAAATGAATCCAGGGCACAACAAAGCAACATCCACTTAAAACAGACCGCCACTGAGGAAGTCAAGGCAGTAACGGCAAGACCTGTCTGGATCCCAAAAGTTGGGGATCTGGTCAGAGAAAAGATTGCAGACAAGAAAGAATTTGGGCCATCCTACAGAAAGCCTGTACCGGTCCTAGCAATCCAAGACACAAGAACTGTACTTCTGCCGCCTCTTGCCGGGAAAAAGGAGAAAAGATTTGTCTCTATTGACTTAATCAAACCACACTATGTGGCCGATTCTAAACAGTAGGCCACGTGGACTCCACAGTAGCAGACGCCCTCCTCTCGCTACAATCCAAGAAGTCCAAACAGAAAGACTCATCACGTTTGAAGAGCCACCTGTACGGAATGAAGGACTAAGCAACAATGCTATGGAACTCGTTCCACTTCAACAAGAAGAAAATCAACTAAACAACCAAGTTGCAATCAGACCGACTACAGACATCTACGTCAACATGCCTCGTCAAGAGCAAAATCCGATTTCAACAAATCCCGATGCAATTCCAACAAGTGATCGAACTGCTTCTGGCTATTTCATGAACTTTGATACGTTTTCACTGGATCCAAGCGAGCCGGAAACGACGCCAGCCAAAAAATCACACAAACAGAAACTCATTGACTTCTTGAACTTTTTTAGAAAGACTTACCTGGTGTCACCTTGGATAGAACTATGGTATATCACTGGGATTCTATTTTTTCTTTTCTGGCTAGGTTTAATTATAACTTTTAGTATGCTTATTAATGGACGATATCTCCAGCAGAGCTCCACAGCCCAAAGAGTCAATTTGATTTTAAAACCCCACCAGTCTTCACATCTTGAACCAAGAGACTTGTCTTCAGTGAACTTCACAGCAGTTCCTATACCGGACGGTATTGTATGGGACAAAGTTGATTTTGATATATTTCGGTCTGACTGAACTTTTAAAGCTTAAACATGTATTTAAAATTTCTTTAAGTGATATCATTACCTCCAGTACATTATCTGATGATTGGGACACTGAAACTGTAAATGCTATGATGTCTGATTTAGAAAAAACTGCTGCATTTCCGAACAATGAAATGTTAGAAGGTACTTCAGACTATGATACATTGTACTGTTAGCAACATTATGGTGATCATTTATTGCACAAATCTATAACACCTAGAAATGTATTTGAATACCACCAGTGGGAACACTGCCCAACACCTCCAAAAGGTAGTTCACACACCTTTGCACAGAAATTCACATACTTTTTAGGGTTCAACACATCTGACCCGAAGTAATTTTATTACAAAATGGCAACAACATCAGCACAGAAAACTATGTTGGCTAACACCAAACAGATTTACTCTGCTTCCTTTATGGCCCAGTTGTCTACACAGGGTTTCGACCTATGGAAGGACACCATAGATTTAAAATCAATCTGGGGTTCTAGGGACTGGCAAGTCCAGGGAACAGAAGCGCTTTTTAGAGCATGCCTCATTCCACAGCAGATGGTATTTCTAAATGACACTGTGCAACAGACATCCTGTCTTGGACTAGCCAAGAACAAGGAAATGAACACACCGGGTTTCCTACACCATCACAGATGAGTGGGGGGCAGAATTCAACTACACAAGGGGTAGGATTAGATGACATTCTCCAGTACAACAGATCAGATCCCGATTGGACGAAATGGCTGATTTGGCCCATTGACACAAACACCTGTCAACAGAGATTTATGAATACTACCGAAGGGTTTAATATCCATAGGCCAGATACCCGCTATGTACAAAGACAACACCCAGGGGTAGTGACATCCTATAGTGTTGGGAAGTTGTGCATTGATTGGCTAGAGACCTCAACACTCACTGAAGTAAAACATCACTTGACCTTACTCACACCTGATGTAGACCTTAGGGATTTCTTGCTAGGCCCAAGGAAATAATCATCAGAAACGTTTCATATATGCCGGCATTTATGCCTATTATAATGAAAACTGGAAAATATCCCAACAAGAGGCCGCAGAAAGAATATGGGAAATAGACCGTATTAACTTAGAAAAGGCATTAGCTGTAGTGGATAATGGGTTAACAACTTTGACCTCCAGGATTTAATCCTTAGGCAACATTGTGTCTTCGGCAATCGACATATTAGAACAAGATCTGGTCTTGTTACAACACGGGCAATCTCAGCTACGTTCTATTATGATGCTAAGCTGGACGCTACAATCTTTGCGTGCAGGCTATGTGCCCTGGCGTTTCATAAACACCACGTCTCTGTTTTCAGAATACAATCTGACTGATAAACAGACAGAAATGACACAAAGGGAGCCAAATATACAATGCTGCGTATTGAGAAACTGGAAAGGTTACCATTCACTGTAGCCGAATCACCATCAACTGAATGGCTAATTCATGGCCAAATCACTCTGCCGGTCACTACGTTTCAGTTTCAATATTGCCTTGAGCAAAGGCAGGCAGGAAAATATGAAAAGATGGGTAAGGGTTACATTAAGGAAACTTGGGAGTTACCATATAGATACCGATGCCGGAATGGGGATCGAGAAGAATTTCTGAGCGGTGCTAACTGCAAGAACGCTTTAAGCGGTTCTCTCATGTGTCAGGATATTTCACTACACGGAGACTGTAGCGGTTCAGTAGCAAACCTATTGTGTCACATGACTGGGACCCCAGCGGCCATGATCACGCCGGTCTTCCAGCTGCTCTCGAATGGGAGTTACTTGATACTAAATGATCAAGGTTGCTGTGGGAGGTTCCGGGCGTCGCCTATCTGGTCACTGTTGACTCCAGGGTTACTTGCTGTATGCAAGTATTGTTTCCACCACTGAACACAGTCAGGGAGGTGCCGCTATGGCCTTCACTGAACGTTTCTTTCATACAATTTGATACTCTGTGCAGACTGCAAGCCATGCTTTTACAGCAACCCGTGCCCTTAACCTCAGCTCGAGAAACCTTTGAACTTCAAGTTGCAAGGACCTCGACTGAGATACAGGCGCTTATACGTACAAACTGCCCCTTTCAGTTCGTAGAAATGGTGGGACGTATCTTCAATATGTCTGATACGAGCGGTATTATACACCTATTTAAGACCATAGGGTCAGGACTGTTAAGCACCTTTCAGACAGTCCTCGGAGTAATCCCAAATTTTATACACTCCGTATTGGGAAGCATATTTGGAGGACTCCCGCTTATCCTATTGCTGATTGAAGGGGTCCTATTCATAATACTACTGTTACGCAATGGACGGCCCAATTCCCGAGGGAATGGCAAACATGCTCCTGGAGCAGAAATACCGTGAACGCATGGTACAACTTCTGGGCATTTCTTGCCTGCGAGAACTCAATGCCTCCTGGTTTCTATCCTTTCGACCAGTCTGGGTAGACTGCATCTTACCTGTTCTTCGATGCCTGTTTTGCGGAGAAGAATGCACGTTGGATCTTTGTCTAACGTTTCCATCAGATGCGCCTCCGGACACGGATGCAATGCTGGACCCCATAAAGGCCCATGCTCTGCATTGTCCCCAGCGGCTTCTAATTCTGATGAATGCATTTCTGGAGAATCCACAGGTGCCGTTTGCTCCTGCTGGGTTAGGTGACTCCTCCACAGGCACCCAGGTAACAACTGCTGCACAAGCTGCTGCAGCATCGACTGTTGGCAGTGCTACATTCCATCTATGTGCGATTGACGTTCTCTGTGAGGCGTTGGATTTGTCGTCTGCAGTAGCTCACACAGATAATGTTGTGCTTCCCAGCCAGGACACTTAATCTCGAATTGGCTCATCGCGTCCTGGGAAAGAATTCGGCTTCTTCACTCGTTTTCATAATAAACGAGCAAATTTGGAACATTTCCTAAATTGACACTTTTGCTTGAGAAAAGCATGGCCTTCTTCCGCTTTGAGTGAAGCAACTTATATAGAGAAACAAAATAGACATTTCTTTTTTTAGTGGCAATTGGAAATAGCTGAGTTGTAACATTTTTGAATTTTTTTTAACAATTTTAAAACCATATTTTTACTTGCTTTTAAAATGTTTTTAAATTGTCCAGATTTTAAGTATGGTCATTGTCATCCTGTTCGGAAGAGGAGTGGGTGTTATGTCCCGTATAGAGGCCCTAATGTAGACCCGTTCATACATGCCCTAAAATGGACGTATTTGTATTTGCCCTAATACGGTCATATTCGTACTTGCCCTATTATGGTCAGAGCCGCATATGCCCTATTACGGTCATAACTGTACATGTCCTATTATAGTCATGTTTCCTTATAGGCATGATCTTTCACCTACATTGGTCCTCGCTAGTAGACAACGAGCTCTGAGGGCTGAACTTTATCTATCCTGTGGTTTTGAATACAGCAGGGTTTTTCCCAAACACAGGCCCACACTGTACTCATCAATTATGCATGACTCTCTAGGAATACACCACCTGCATAATATGTATGTACAAAGTTCACCCCTGACGTCTTCCTCAAGTCTAACAAGGGCCAATACAAACCACACGAAGCAACTAGAGTCTTCAGGGTATAAATACACCACATCTTACACCGGTAAGACAGAGGGAACCGAGACTTCCATGCTGACACACTGACCTCAGACGCTGAGGCTCCTGCATGCAGTCGCTCCAGCTGACAGCGGTCTAACACAGTCCTTGTGAGGTGTCCAACTCGAGACCAGGACGGGGTCCCACACTCTCTCTATTCAGGTATGGGGGTTCGACTAAATCCTAGAAGGATTCTTGGCTCTTAGGCTTTTAGACCTACACATATGCTAGGTACACTCAGGTACATCTAGTTAGGCATCGTAGGAGTACGCGCATTTTCATAATGCTTTTTATATTCATGTATGTATTCATGACTATTGCAATATGGTAGAACTGTTCTATCCCTTTGCTTTTATCGTACTGCTGATAATATATCTCTGCTATTGTCTGCTGGTTGTCGCAGCACATATATTTTACACTAGAATAACAACTGTTCAATAAATACTTATTGAAACGCCCAGACTCTTTATTCTTTGTAGCTCTCTGAGACAAACCGAATAAGTAAGCACGAGTGACTGAGCGAAAAGTAGTATATTGTTTCCACGATTCTGAGGGATCAGAGTCGTCATGATCTAAGGTTGCCAGAAACTAATCTCTCCCCGATAAGAGGAGATTCTAGTGGCACTGTGAGCTAGCTAATGCAAATCAGGCTAACATACGTGGTGGGGGTGCACAGAATCAGTCTAACATCAAGCCCACAGTTTATTTTATCCAAACGCGCAGGTCCTGCATGGGTACTATAGGAACTACACGACACTAGCGCCTTGGTACACTGGACAGAAAAATAAAACGTGCTCAAGTGCTTCAGTTGTTTATAAACAAGCAGCACAGAGCTGGGAGCGGGGCCTCGCTATACCACCCCTCCAATTGATTGTGAAAGAAAGAAGGGGGAGGGACCCATATCTAAACTGCAGATGACATTTCCTAGCAGTTGCCGCCTCAATTTCATCCAAAAGATTCTCCCACTTGTAGCTATCTTTCAGTTGGAGAAATGCCAAGGTCAGTGATCCTACATTAGTTTAAGTTGCAGGCTCATCTTGTATCACCAATATGCGTTCAGGTCTGAAAGTTCACTAGTCTCTGAGGGAACATCCCAAAGCTGACTTAATCCAATACTGGAAAGAGTAACTCATATACTTTAGCCATGGGATATCATCTGAGCCTACACTGCGTTGGATCTCCAACATCCTCACCTGGTAAGATGCCAACTCGGGGGTAGACCGGAGTCTCCGCCAATATAATAAAGGCCTTAAGCCGATTACATCTGTTATGTTTTTTTGGCCCATATTTAGTTTTATTGACAGCAACGGGGTGCTAATGGGAAGGCCAGTTAATTCTCGCAGAAAGCGATTTTCCACCAGCCCAAGGGAAGAGACGTCCCTATGTCCCCAGAGCTCAGCGTCGTACAGAGCTGAGCCTAGCGCTTGAAGATTATAGATTTGGAGGGCAGGGGCAATGGGGCGAAAGGGCGAAGCCTTATGTAACTTTGAAATACCTCCTGATGTTTGCTCTGACTTAAGCCTGCTCCTTATTATATGCGGTTGCCAATTAAAGTGTTCAGTAAGGGTGACTCCAAGTACTCGAAAGATTGAACACGTTCCTAGAAGGAACATATACAGAGGCAGCCGGGTTATAGACAACTGCACTACTCAGGTCAGTCACGTGGTATATATGTAATGCCCGCCTCAAATGGTCAGCTGCCACATGACCACAAATAGAAACACAAAAGAAGAGAGGCAATAGACACGAGCGGCAAGTAACAAGTAGCAAGGTGTTCAAATTGATAAACAATCAGTAGTCGTTTGTCGCTGTCTTTGTAGGTCTTATTTCACACACGCTTGGTGTACATCTTTAGAGACAGCCAACGCTGTTAGGCGAAATGCGTTGGCTGTCTCTAAAGATGTACACCAAGCGTGTGTGAAATAAAGACATACAAATACATCGACAAACGACTACTGATTGTTTATCAATTTGTACACCTTGCTACTTGTTACTTGCCGCTCATGTCTGTTGCCTCTCATCTATCTTCTTTTACGTTCCTAGAAGGACCCTCTAAAAGTAGGGTTGGGGCGAGTGGTTTACAATGGTTAAAAACCATATATTTAGTTTTGGTGACATTGAAATCTAATCCTCTGAGGCTACAGAAGATGTCAAATCTCTCCAAATCCTTTGGAGCCCCATGGGGGATTTTGAAATGAGCTGTGTATCATCAGCAAACATCAGTGCCGGGGTTCTGATGTTTGCAAGGATCGGGCACCAGATCCACCCTAGTCTACGAAAGTTGCAAAATATTTTATTAAAAGCGAAAAAAGGGTTGGCGCAAGGACACACCCTTGTCTCACCCCACTATTAATAGGGAAGGGCTAAGTTAATTCTCCCATCTGGCCCCATCTTAATTGAGCGAAATTGCCTTCATGCAAGCGCTTAATTATATTCAATACATAGCGTGCAACCCCTAACTCAGTCAAAAATTGCCACAACTTCATACTGAAATCAAATCAAAAGCGGAGTGAAGGTCAACAAATACCACATGTAACCTTCCCCGCCCCAGTAACAAATTTTTCCAATAAAGAAGCTGAAACCGAAGGACCTGATCTAAAATGCTTATCTGTTCCCTAAACCCTGCCTGCAAGGGGGACAAGACCTGTGTGGCAAACATCCACTCTTGAAGCCTATTTAAAACAACTCTTGCAAATATTTTTTGAGTGCAGTCAATTAAGCTTATAGGCCTATGATTAGCCGAAAGGTCCCGAGATCCCTGCTTAAAAATGGGAATGATCTCAACCCCTGCCCATGTGGAGGGAATGGGGCACCCCTCATTATGGCACTAAAGACAAGGGCAAGATTTGTTCCATTCAAATTATGAGAAAATGGAACAACAATGATTTCTCATAAAAAACAAATAATTTGGTATGCTGCAATTTATCCCATGAAGTGAATGCAGATTACATGTTACATTCTTCCCTCTCCTGGCTCCCTCAAAGAATTAGCCAAACTAGATGTGGCCTAACGGTTAGAGCGGTCGACCTCGAAGCTGAAGAACCAGGGTTCGAGTTTTGACAAGGACGCTCAACATCCTGTGCTTCTGCGCACTTAGGGGCATATGTACAAGCCCCTATCGCCACCACAACGTCACTTTTTACGACGTTGTCGTGGCGATAGGGGCATTGCCTTATTTACAAGGCAGCGTTAAGCCACTTAACGTGGCTTAACACTGCCTTGTAAATAAGGCCTCCTTTCACGCTATGCTTAGCGTGAAAGGGGTGGGCAGTGGGTGTTGCGGTGGGCGTTCCACCGCAACACCCATTGATTTTGACGCTGCCCTCTATTTACAAGAGCAGCGTAAATAGGAGGCAGCGCCAAAATTAACACCAGGAAAAACCTGGTCTAAAGTTGGCGAAACAAGGAGAAATGCTTTATTTCTTCTCGTTTTTGCTTTTTCCATGTGTGCTGCCTTGTGCAGCACACATGGAAAAAGCAAAATGCCATGGATTGTTTATGTGCAGGAAGGTCCCCCTTCCTGTACATAAACAATCTTTCAAAAAGAAATGCCATTTTGTGACTTCCATGTGTGCTGCATTAAGCAGCACACATAGAAGTGACACAATGGCATTTAAAGATTGTTTATGTACAGGAAGGGGGACCTTCCTACACATAAACAATCTTCCTCTGCACGCAGACACCCTTGCCCTATGGTGCAAGGGTACCTGCGTTGGCGCTACACTGCTAAGTGTAGCGCCAGCACAGGGGGAAACGCTCGTTGTAAATATGGTGCAGCCCTGCGTTTCTGAAGTGGCGGAGTGAGGCGTTAAGCTATGACAGCTAACGCCTCACTCCGCCACTTCCTTGAACATATGCCCCTTAATCTCCCCGTACCTAACAAAATGAATGTGTCCGTCTGTAGTGTAAGTGGTGTTTACATGAGCACCAGTTACACTCTGACACCTCCCGGTCGAGTTCGCGCTATATACAACTTAAAAAAGAAATGGCTGCAGAACAGTTTCTCCATCACAGCCAGAAAAATCCACAGCTGTTGCCTCCGCCCATTGAGCTATACATCCTTGCGTTCTCAGTTGGTTGTCAGCCCTGGTATTTTAGCTCAATGCTGCACGTAAAGTGAGAGCAGAGCTCCAAACCAGGGGGCGTGGAATAGGCCGACGTGGGGAAATGTACAGCAGTCGCAGGCAACCGCTCAGCCCCCTCCTGCCCCTTTGGAGTCCAAAGTCCTGCCCTTGTCATTTCCACTGTGCCTCTCTTGGTCCAGAGCCTGCCACGCAGAGCCTTTTCCCTGCTCTCCTTCCTTAACACCACACAGCTCTTTATCACAAGTCTACTGACAGCCTTGACAGGTTCCTTCCACCATAATTGTACGCCTGGCAGAAATGAAGGTGTTTTGCGAGGCTTTTTCAGAAGAGCTCACAGCGGGTACTCATCACTCTAAAAGCAAAGAGCCCAATTCACAAAGATATTTTTACTTGTATACCTAAGTTTATAGCCAAAAATGCCTCCATTTATAAATGCCAGAAATTCACAAAATGAATCCTGGCCGGTGTAAAAGCATTTACTGCTTAAGATTTCTCAGTAGTAAATCCCACAGCAGGGGTGCGGCAGTGGGCATTGTAAGGTGCTGTTAGCCTTGTAAATTTGAGGACAACCATAGACTGGTGCATTTGTGGGTATTGCCAAACTACGATTCAATTGGTGAGACATGTAACACCCTTTACAAATTGGGAACAGACACGGATCACCGCCAGTTTTAGAGGGGGTATAAGAAATGGCTTTCTACATGGAGAAAAATAGGGGGATATGTACAAGGAAGTGGCGGAGCGTGTCGTTAGCCTCCTTGGCTTAACGACACGCTCCGCCACTTCTGAAACGCAAGGCTGCACCATGTTTATAAGAATGTGGTGCAGCCTCGCGTTTCCCCCTGCGATGGCGCTAAGTTTAGCAACTCAGCGCCAATGCAGGCACCCTTGCACCAGAGTGCAAGGGTGTCTGCCTGCAGGGGAGGATTGTTTATGTGTAGGAAGGTGTCCCTTCCTGCACATAAACAATCCTAAAATGCCATTCTGTCACTTTCATGTGTGCTGCTTCGTGCAGCACACATGAAAGTCACAAAATGGCATTTTTTTTAAAGGTTTGTTTATGTACAGGAAGGGACACCTTCTGTACATAAACAAACCATGGCATTTTGCTTTTTCCATGTGTGCTGCACAAGGCAGCACACATGGAAAAAGCAAAAACGAGGAGAAATAATGCATTTCTCCTTGTTTCGCCAACTTAAGACCAGAGTTTTCCTGGTCTTAATTTTGGCGCTGCCTCCTATGTATGCCACCCTTGTACATAGGGGGCAGCGTCAAATACAATGGGTGTTGTGGTGGAACGCCCACCATAACACCCACTGCACGGCCCTTTCACGCTAAGCTTAGCGTGAAAGGGGGCCTTGTGTACAAGGCAACGTTAAGCCACATTAAGTGGCTTAACGCTGCCTTGTACATAAGGTGCAGCCCCTATCGCCACCACAACGTCGGTGAAAGTGACGTTGTGTTGGCGATAGGGGCTTGTACATATGCCTCATAGTGTTCCTGCAGAGAAAATACTATAAAATACATTTGTGCATTTGCATCACAGCCTCCATTTCCCCTGTGCACGATTCAACGTTATGTAGGGTTACTCACATCTGAAATTAAATAAATGAAATGAAATACCAGCATTTGTAAAGCACACAGCTACCTCCGGAGAGGTGTCCCGGCGCTGGGGGCCCTCGGGAAGATTAAGCGAGCTATTGCCCAGAGTCACATGGTGCTGGGCTAACCTGCCGCCAGCAGCGGGGATCAAACCGTGAACCCCGTGGTCTGGAGTCAGGCACCCTGGCCGCTGCGCCACACCTCTTCCAAATATGATCTGCTGTCACATGGCATTCCCAGTGGTGCACCTGGAAAACTGTTACCAATGCTTCTTTTTACGCCTACTACTTGGAGTGTTTGTGAACAGGGAAAAGCACAAAAGTGTGCTGTAGTGGAGAAGTAAACCGTGGAGCTGCTACACTGAGCCTTCAATGACCCTGCGTTGACCCAGGGAGGTTTAGTAAAGACATCCCTCTGCACCCGAGGAATCCTGAAGGCCGAACACAGGCAGCGTTTCAGTATCATTTATTCAGACTGGATAAAAAGTGCATCTTAAAAGGAGGCCTCTGATTTCACCTCGGGTGATTAATGCATCCGTGATTTAAGCTGTTTTGGTGAGTTTCCTTGCCAATCCACGGAGGCAAAGATGAGATAAATAACATTAGGTGTCTAAAATTGTTAAAATAATCGCACACATTCATTTTTCATCTAGAAATTTCGGTCCTGACACCATCTCGTGCTGGTTTTCTTGAAGCAATTTGGCGCTTTCCTAAATGCATCCTGATTGTAGGTGCAACAAGGGTATACTAACACACTCAGTTTTTAAATACAATGGGTGCGCAAATTGTCAGTGCCCCCCGGAGAAGAGCCCTCTGGAGTGGGAAAGGGGGTACCCTGGAACCCCCAGACATCCCCTTGCAGTCACTCACTGCACCCGCCAGCAGGGGGATCTCTATTCCCCCTTAAAAGGGCAGACGGGTTGCCGCCTGCACAGTGAAACACGGAGCGGCTGCTTCAAAGCCACTCCGTAGTTCACTTGAATGCACTGTCCCCATGGTAGCACAAGTTTGTGGCTGCCCTGGGGGCAGCGCATTCTATGTATGAGGGCGCACTTTCTCTGTTTGGGCCTGGCGCACCTATTTAAAGGTGCACCAGGTGCAAACAGGGAAAGTGCGCCCTAATACATAATATTGCCTCAGAAGGCTCCACTCAAGATCTCCAAATGTAAATAAAAGGAAAATATCAACCGATACATCCATCCCAGTCCCTTCTCTCTCTGCTCCTTGAAATCATCAACAACTGTTCAAGCAAAGAGACCCAAATAATAGATTGAAAATCTGAGGATCTTTAATCAAGACGAGGCTAGCATCGGAAGTAGCGCAAGCATTACAACCATTTCCAGGGAGCAGAGATCAATAGTTAACAGTTCAGTACCATGGGAGGGCGTGGCTTGACGGCCGCGGAGGATGGCGGCGCCCATGTGAGGCTCCTCGGAACGGTGCGTACCGGCCACGTTTTTAAGCTAGCAGCCTGTTCGTGGTAAGGGTCCCTGGTCACCGGATGATGTGCTGACTCCCGGGGCTCATTTTCGGAGCTTTCCCTGTGACGAGCATCTCGCTTTCCCTCATGTCGCACTCTTCATTCAAGCCATGCTGACCGTGACCGCCATTTTGGGCGCACCGACTTCTCCTCAGATAAATGCCCAGTGAGAGTTATTTGTTGTTCTCTGCTTTACGGGCTCACTCTTCATAATGAACTGTCTTCACAGAGACTAATATTTCATCAGGAAATTCTTTCTATGGTTGAAGAGGCTGAAGAGGTTCATTTACTGTGCAAATTCCAGACAGCTATGTTGCATCCGCCATCTTGTCTTCATACATCACTCCTGCCATAATTTTGCCTGGGCTTTTAGAGACACTGTTGCTCTCTAACGTGCTCCATTTTCTCTAGTTGAGTTAAATGTGAGAATCGTCCTTACCACATTCTTTTGAGGCAGCTCGACATATTTCCTTCTCCACGAAAGGAAATCATTCTTTTTTTGTCAAAATCCCGGCAATATTTTTTATTGGGGTTTTGTATTTGAAGGAAGACCTGCGTATTTCGGACCTCTTATGGGAAGATTGGAAAAACTGGGCCCCCTGTACTGCGCTCCACGCAGACCTTTATTAAAAATTCCCAAAATTCACGGGATTTTCTAAAATGGAGGACTCTTTGGTTTCTATTTGTAAAGCCTCGTCATCTCCGTGCACTATCGCTCCTGCAGCAGGGAAGGCCACTACTAAGCGTCTGAAAAAAGACCCACCTTCCTCTCCAAAATCTTCCTCGCCTGTGTCTCTAGACATGTTATTATAGGAGATACGTGCACTCCGTCCCTTAATGGAGGAAACAACTACCAAGTTGCAGTTTCTGACAGAAAATTGGTCTCAGATGAATGATCGTCTTACCTCTGTGGAACACAGCGTTTCCTCTTATGCGCACACAAATGAGAAAGTTAACGTTCTTCAATCTCAAGTCTCCTCACTCCAACGTCAAGTTGAAGACCTTGGAAACAGAAATAAAAGAAATAATCTCTGTATTTATGGTCTGCCGGAGGGCTCAGAGGGCTCAGATCCTCTTTCTTTCTTTAAGTCATTCCTTCCCATATTGATGCATTTACCAGAAGGAACATCACTCAACATCCAACGTGCTCCTAGACTTGGTCATCAACGCACAGATATAGCTTCTTCTCGGAGACCAAGAGGTGTCATCATGTACTTTCTTGAATATACAGATTTACTTAAAGTACTCTCAGCAGTCAAATCAATTCAACGTTTTTCATGGTCAGGCTCCACTTTATTTTTCGCTCAAGACTACGCTAAAACCACAGCAAATAGACACAAAGAATTTCTCAACATGAGACCTGATCTCCGAGCTATGGGGGCTCGCTATGGGCTTTTTCATCCCTGCCTCTTTAAGGTTACTTATGAGAACAAAACTACGACATATGAGGAGCCTATCAAATTGCAGAGCTTCATTAATTCCTGCAAGACGGAGTCTATGGACTTTTCTGGGGCTTCGTCATCTCAAAATGTTTGATGTTTTTCTTTTTTACCCATAGTAGTAATTTCTCTCCTTGACTCTAATATTCCAAAGTTCTAGTTTATGGTTTATTAACTCTTTGATGTTCACTTTTTCGACATTTTTATCTTTTATCAAATTCATTTGTCATGTCATTCTATTTTATAACGTCAATTTATTTTCTATGATAACCGTTCTTCTTTCCCTCTCCCCAGGGTTGTCCATGTTTGTTCCTGCCATATACCCTTGCCCTTTGTGAAGTGAAGCGATGTGGCCCTTCCTCGTTCTACGTTCCGTTGAGTCTGGGCGTGCCATCCATTCCATGTGGTCTCACCCCCCCCCCCAATCTTCCTATGATGTTTTTAGGTGTAGGTATGTTGTATCTTCTTTATTGTTGCTCTTTTCTTTCCCTTTCTCCTTTTCCTTTTCCTTCTATGCTTTATTTCATTTTTCAGTCTATGTCTTTCCTTCTCTTCTCTTTTTGGTTTATTGTCTCATACTCATATTTGCATTCACCTTTCTTAAATTCTCTCTATCGTTATAATCTATGCTCTCATGGTTGGATTGTTACATATTCTATCCTCCGCTCTCTGATGGTCTGTTTAGGCCTTCATCTTCTTGTTATATTGTTGTTGTTTTTATGTCTTTGAAAATTATATCAGGGAATGTCAGAGGTCTGATTTCTCCCATCAAACAACAACGTGTTTTAACACATCTATCTAAACTGGGAGCTGATATTGCTTTTTTGCAAGAATCCCATCTAACTGCAACTGAATCTTTGAAAATGAAGAAAGGATGGGTTGGAAATGTTTTTTTCTCACCAGGTGACGGTAAACGTAACGGTGTCATAACTCTCTGTCATAAATAGATTAATATTAAATTGCTTTCTCAGCAATCTGATGAAGGGGGAAGATGGTTATATACTAAAGTACAAATTGGAAATGCTCCAGTCTCTTTATTTAATGTTTATGCTCCCACTAATGGGGATCTCACGTTTTGGGAGTCTTTATCCCAGAAAATCTCATCTTGTATTGATGACAATTTCATCCTTGCTGGCGATTGCAACCAAGTGATAGATCCTTTTATAGATCGAAATTCGCCGGTTTGTTTTAAACCACACAAAGCACATAAATTATTTATTCAGACCATTCGGCAAAACAAACTCATAGATGCTTGGAGAATTTGCAATCCTACCACAAGGGAATTTAACTTTTTCTCCCCAGCTCACCAAACCCAATCTCGAATAGATTACTTCTTTGTCTCGCATAATATCTCCCAATCATTAAGAAATGCGGACATTGGATCTATTCTAATATCTGATCACGCTCCCATTTCCATTCAGTTGGATATAGCTCCAAGATCCATTTTACCTAGAAGATGGCGTTTTAATAACTCACTTCTTTTAGATCCAAATAAACTTCTCTTTTGTTTCCTTCTTCAATGATTATTTTTCCTTGAACCAAACAGATACTCTTCCCTTCTCCATAATTCGGGATGCATTTAAAGCAGCTGCCAGAGACTTCATCATTCGTTTTGTTTCCAGAAAACGTAAAAATGCACGCAAAGTAACTAAAGATCTTTTGGCTGAGATAAAGAGATTGGAGCACTCCTATTATTCCTCAAAATCCCAAAATTGTCTCTCACAACTTATTACGGCAAAATTTAAATTCAAGAAGGAGTCACCTGATAATGCCTCACTTTATTTGTTGAAATCCAGCGCAAAGCTTTATGGTGGTCAAAATAAGGCCGGCAAACTTTTAGCGAACTACTTAAAAATTAGACACAATAAGTTTGATATCGACTCTATTATGGATGAGCATAACACATTGCGAACTAAAGACTCAGAGATATTAAATGAATTTCTTATTTTCTATAAATCACTATACACACCTGAAATCACACCCTCGGAATCCAATATTTCGCAATTCCTCTCAGGCATTCATAGATCCTCTAAAACCCAACTTGATTTTACCCCCTTAGAATCTGATATTTCACAACAGGAACTTCTCAATGCTCTACAAACACTAAAGAAAGACAAAGCCCTGGGACCAGATGGTTTCACAGTGGAATTGTTCACACACTTCGCTCCAATGCTTCTCCCCAAATTACTCACTCTTTTAAACTTATTTTCACAATCAGGAGAATCTTCTGGGTCCTTTTTAGAAGCTTTAATTTGTCTAATACCTAAGGAAGGGAAGGATTTAAAATATTGTAAGAATTATAGACCCATTTCACTTGTCAATATTGATTACAAAATCCTTTCTAAAGCCTTGGCTATTCGTCTTGAATCTTTCCTCCCTCAATTATTGGGTGCAGAACAATCTGGTTTTGTTAAAGGCTGTCTCATCTCGGACAATACTTGTTTATTTTTTTATATTTTATCAAAAGCCACCCACTTATCTCATTCATTAGCAGCTGTGGCCTTAGATGCGGAGGAAGGGTTTGATTGAGTTAATTGGGCTTATCTTTTTCAAACACTTAAATAGTTCGGTTTTGGCCCAAAGATCATCTCCCTGATTTCCATCCTATATTCTAATCCACGAGCAGCCGTTTTTGTTAATGGTTACTCATCTCCCTATTTTGATCTGAAAAGAGGTGTCCGTCAAGGTTGCCCTTTATCTCCGTTCCTTTTTAATTTGGCTTTGGAACCTTTTTTGTCCAAAATTCATCAAAACGAGGACATAAGGGGATTTGAAACTAATGACATACAAATTAAATTAGCAGCATACGCTGATCATATATTATTATTTCTCTCTAATCCACAATCCACTGTCCCTGCCTTTCTACAAGAAGTGGAACTCTTTGCCTCCGTTTCTGGCTATAAGCTTAATAGAGACAAATGTGAAATACTGCCTTTAACCAAATATACGTTTAAGGATGATTTCAGCTCTTCAAATTTTACTTGGAATTCTCATATTAAATATTTAGGTCTTTACTTTACCCCTTTAATTCCAACAACACTATCTCTCTGTATAGAGAAGTGCATACCTAAAATCTCCACTCTAACAACTAAATGGCACCCCTTATTTCTCTCATGGTGGGGACGTCTAGATACCATTAAAATGATGCTTGCTCCTATAGTTTTATATACTATTTCCAATATTCCAGTTCCCATTCCCTTAAAAAAAAAAAAAAAATCAACTCCATGCCATCATCTTTTTTATGGAATAATAAAAAATCTCGCATGTCTCTGCTGAGATTAATAAAGCCAAAAGAAGAGAGCGGAGTCAATTACCCTGACTTCCCTTCTTACCAAAAATCTTTCTTACTTCGTCAGGCCTCGAGATGGCTCACTGACTCCTTACTGGATTGTCCTCTGTGGGTGGATCTTGAACGCTCATTTCTTTCTCCTTTTTCTTTTAAAGAATTTCTTTCTTTCACCCGCAGACTACAATCTATTTCTACCCCTGTTCTCAAGCACACCTGTAAACTTCTGGATTCTACTCCAACCATACCCCCTACTGATCTAGACTCTTTCCTCAACTCCACATTATGGCATAACAAGTCTATTTTGATTCGTGGAAAACCTTTCTATTGGAAATCTTGGAGACACAAACTTTTTTTTCAGAATGAGGTTTTACCTTTTTCAGAGGCCAGTCAACTTTTTGACTTACCCCTTCCTTCCACTCCAAGTACAACCTGATTAAACAAGCCCTTTCAAATGCATATACTCAAGTTTTATCTCATTCTGAACCTTTCCCGGTTAACGGCTTACATGCTTTCCTACTTTCCTGCCCTAAAGCTTCCACTATTTACACTCATCTACTCTCTTTACATTCCAATAGAGAGAAGACTAAGGTTGAACTTTCTTGGGAGGAAGGTTTTGAAGTAGATTGGTCACCTTCTTTATGGAATAAAATATGGACCAAGATCAGGAAAACCTCTTGGGCATTATTTTTTATTTATAATAGGCTTTTGCTACACCTGGTCGTATTACATAAAAGGCTTAATGAAGTACCTAATACCTGTTGGTCTTGCTCTTTCCCACTTGCTGATTTGAATCACCTACTTTTTACGTGTACATACTTTCTGGAAAACTGTTTGGGCTCAAATTAACTTAATTTTTAACTCCAATTTCCCATTCTCTGTTGTACATTTATTTTTAGGTAGTCTATCACCCATCTGGGATGATTACATCTCTATAAAGATTGTTGACTTATTGTTGGCAGTTGCTTTTCAACAGATTACTAAAAATTGGAAAGATTTGGCAAAATGATCATTCCAGGCATGGTGGTATGCAGTATGTTATAATCATAGATTGGACATAGCACTTGTTCACCCTATCCATTTAGCTACAAAGCGCTTAAATCTATGGTCACCTGTTACAATGTTCATTGATGCCAGCGCTAAACGCTCTTTCTCCCTAACTCCTATTCAGCAAGAAGTTGCTCGACCTCCGTGATATTCTGTATCTTAACGATAATGATATTTTATAATGTATTATTATACTTGTGTTACAATTATATTTGAAGGAAAGTCTTATCCCCAGATGGTGTTGAATTCTTGGCCAAAGTTCATGGCAACATTCAAAACTGAATGTTAAACCACCACTTAAAACAATCACTTAAAACAGAGTTCTCATATTATCACCACCTAACTCTTCAAACCCAATCCACACTTCGCTGAACACTAAACTTTAATCCTGCAGTCATATAGTCAGCCAAAAAAAGGGAATCAAAACCTTCGCCTTCAAGTACAACTCTAAGGTTGAGGCCTCTCAACTGCAAATATGACTCCTACATGGTATTATACCTTTTACCCCTCCATCACACAAAATGCTGTATTTCTGGAAACCCCCTAGATACCTTGCACAAATATTGACTATCTCAAGTTGACAACACATCCTCCAATGGAAGAACAATCATGTAGAAATCTCCTGGAGGTACCAGTGTTGAAAAAGGAAAAGTCACTTAAGCAGTCCTTCTCAGGATGTCTCAAGGGGGCAGTTGAAAAAAAGAGTGGAAAATTCAATGCCATTTTAAGCATGAAAGAACATTTTCAAGAGACAAGTTCTGCTATCTACAATGTTGTGAGACAGTAACATTACTGGTTTCCTGCCAAAACTGTCGTCACTTAATGGAGGCTGCGTGCAGTGGACACAACGCTGGCACGCCAAAAGCAAGCCTGTCTGTCCTAGTTGAAGGCTCAGTGCCAGGACTCCTGGTTCTCTTCTCACCCATCTCTATGCCTTCGCTACTTCACTGCTGCTGTGCCTCCCCGCCCAACACTGAAGGTGCATTCTCCTGTGCCACCTGCCATTTCACATGCACTCTCACGCATCCACCTCACTCCCCCAACACACCTCACACACCCAACACATCTCACACACCCAACACACTCAGCACACACAGCCACACATACCCGACCCCCACTACATCACCCCACTCCCTGTAGTGCATACTCTTCAACACTCGGTCTCTCACTAAACATGCCACTGAAATTTGGGATAGCTACATGACCGTTCACCGGACCTGCTCTTCCTGACCAAAACCTGGCTGACTTCCTCGGCAACTCCCGTCACAGTAATCGCCCCCCAGTTACAAGAATGCAAGACAGGACAGGAAAAACAGACCCGGAGGCAGAATCACTATCATCTTCAAAGAATCCGTTCACTGCTCTACCACGTTGGAAAGCATCACAAGCAACATTTAGAACTTGACCTTCAAACTCCTCATCACATCCAACTACACCCCGAGCCGCACCCTCGTCTACCGCCCTTCCAGACCACACACCAACTTCAGAACCATTATCGTGGACTTTGTCGCCCCCTGCTCCTCAACTCCAGCACTTTCATCCCCTTTGGCAACCGTAAGTACCACCTGGAGAACCTCACCGATCCCAACACAACCAACCTCCTCGAGGACCTGTCCTACTTCTGACACACCCAGTGAGTAAAAGGCCCCACACATGCCACCAGACACCTACTGGCTTCCTTCTTCACCAGCCTCTGCAATATCACAGTAGACAAAGCTACACCGATCACCTGGTCCAATTACACCCTCACCTCAACATATTGATCTCACACCACCACATAAATGCTATCACCAAATTTTTATGACAGAACTAGAACAAGATCTCAGAAGCATCCTGGTCTCCCAAACTCCCACACCACCAGCACAACATCGACACAACAACCTCCCCGAATCCATCCCCTACTTCAATGCCTGGATTACTGCCTGCTCAGAGACCCTGGTTCTTCTCAAAGCCAGCAAAGCCACTAAAACCAGCCCACAAGCATGCTGGTACACAGAAGAGCTCAGGCTCACTGAACACCACTGCAAGCAACTTGAGCGTAAATGGAGGCATAGCCAGAATGATACCTTGAAGTGCACCTACAAATCCCCCTTCAGATTCTACCATCAGCAAGTCAGAGCCACTACCCCGATCCTGAGCAACCCAATCATCACAGCCACCTACCCGAACGCTATAAACATGCCACAGTACTCCCACTTTTCAAGATACCTTTAGGTGACCCAAAGATCCTAGCTAATTACTGGCCTATCTCCCTGCTACCTAACCCGTCAAAAGTTATGGAAAAGATTATAAACAAATGCCTAGCAGCCCCCCTTACTGACAACCACATCCTTGACACCACTCAGTCTTGATTCAGGCCCAACCACAAAACAGATACCACCCTCATCCCCGCCATGAACGACATGCAGATGATCATAGACAGCGGTAACACAGCGGCCCTCATCCTATTGGATTTTTCCGGAGCCTTTGACACTGTCTCCCACCCATCATTATCTAAAGACTGCATGAAGCAGGCAACCAAGGTACCACACTTCGACAGGGTGCGGCCTGTGAGGAAGGAGCAAATATAGTGGTCAGCCGGCCCCCTTCACCTCGGAGGCCGTCAATGTCATCTGCGGAGTTCCACAAGGATCCTCACTCAAGCGCACTCTGTTCAACTCTTACATGACTTCACTCACCACTATCATGTCTTCCCATGGAATCAACATCATATCCTATGCTGACGACACCCAGCTCATATTCTCCCGCTCCGATAGACATTAAACACCTGGACCAATTTCTCCTCCAGCATGACCAAATTCACCAGATGAATGAAAACCATCTGCCTCAAGCTCAACGCTGACAAATTGGAAGGAGTAATCTTCTGCAAAGACACCTCACTCTGGGACTCCACCTTGTGGCCTGCCAAACTTGGACCCACTCCCCTACTGGCAACCTATGCAAGGAACATGACAATAGTAATCGGCAGCCAACTCACCTTGAGAGGCCAAGTGAAAGCCGTCTCGGTCTCCTGCGTCAGTGCAATCAAGATGCTTTTGGTGATCTTCAAATTTAACCATACAAGCAAGTGGTCCGAATAAAACTTTTGTTCCTACTTAGCCAGGTATTTTTAACTCTAGATAAGACCCTCCCACTCCTATACCACCCAACTCTTCATTGTATTTGACTAAAAGTGCTCCCACGTCTCTGTTGGTCGCAGCACGCCCTGTTCCGCAGCGGGACAGAAAGAACCTGATGATGAAGCATGCCACCAAGGGAAATCTTGGTGGGTGAGGATTATTTTAAGAAAACTTTCTGTTTTCTAGAGTAGAGTGGAAAGATAGTCCAAACAGCACAGACGGACTCTATTTGTTTGATAAAGTAAACACAGGAGGCCGAGTCCTCTATTTCTTGACCTCTGTCTCCCCTTTCTTGACTTGTATTGCCAATGTTGAACACCCATCTGCAAAAACAGGCATTTCATTTGCCAGCCCGTCATGATGATGTTTGCATGCATGTGTCACCAAGCATGTGCACTTATATGTTGACACTGCACCAGCCATTTTTAGGGCTTTTAATTTACAATTCGAAGATGGCAGACATCCATCCAAGACCAGCAAATTAAAATATAAAAGTGTAGGCAAGTGCGTTAGCAAGTTGAGAAACGAACGATCTGGTAGCAAATTGCAGCTGTTGAGCCATCGGGAAAAGAGGGGTGGAGATGGAACGGAATGTCAATAGAGCAATAAGGAGCAGCAGGGGAGAAGCACATGAGATCAGGGGTGTTACAAATGAAGATAAGCTGAAGACAGCTGAACAGGATAGGCGAGGGGTGATGTGTGGGGAAGCCACTGATGAGCTGAGTGTGCAACACAGAGAACACAGTGATGTGAGCTGGGAGCAGCACACATGGGAGAGAGCAGGAAAACACATGCACTCCCATGGAATGTTGAATGGAAAAGTAAAAGGTAGTTCCTTGAATGTAAGCAGTAGTTTGTCCCTCCAGTGAAGGGGCAAACACAAGAAGAGGAAGGAAAGCCAATAAATAGGAAGCAAGCAATCAAATAAGGTTGACAAAAAAGCCAAACAATCATAAGCCACAAGATAACCCAAAGCCCACAATACGCATTGACATTGTACACAATAGGTCTTTTGACAACAGTTAGAGCTGTCTATAGGCGAGACCTAAGGATGACGGGGGCATATGGAGATGAATCTGTTAACGAAATAATGTCCTTAACAAGCAAAATACTTGAGTCTGCATCGCATTCATAGAGAGTAATCAATGACAAGCAAAAATAACCAGCTCTTAAAACCATCAAAGCTAAAAACAGGGCTACCATTAAAAAGATCAGCCCTCAGTGTGAGTTAGGTAAAAAGTGTTGGAAAGAAGCCCGCAGGGGCTTGCAAGCAACAGCATAGAGGAAGCAATTTGTGTCCCAGGTACTCCTAATTGACATCCTTGGGTTCAACAAATCAAAAGTGTTGGACTTGGCCCTTTTTGCAGGGTCATCCCTGAACTTTTTGCCTTCCTCCTAGAATTTTTTCTGACCTGGTGTTGGTGGTTTTAGGACTCTGGGCACTTTATCACTGCTGTCCAGTGTAAAGTGCAAGTGCTCTCTATGGTAAACGTGGTAAGATTGGTCTACACCTGTTTGGCGTATTTAATTTACCTATCTGTCCCCAGTAAAGTGGTATCTCATATACCTGGGGCCAGTAAATTAAATGCTACTGGTGGGCTTGCAGCGCTGCTTGCGCCACCCACCAAAGTAGCCTTTCAAACCTGTCTCAGGCCTCTGCCATTGCAGGGCCTGCGCGCGCAGTTTACTGCCCCTCTGACGTGGCACATAAAGAAGTTGCCACGTCCGTGACTCCCCTTTTACTACATATCAGTCACCCCTAAGGTAGGCCCTAGCTAGCAGGGTGCAAAGTAGGTAAAAGGTAGGACATGTGCCTTAACTGTGTGGCATGTCCTGGTAGTGACAAACAGCCATTTTGGTTTCTCACTACTGTGAGGCTGCCCTCTCATAAGGAATGTATTAGGGATTCCCTGATAAGTGTTTCAGTGGTAATTCCTGATCTGAGAGGAGTAGTGTGATCAAGTTTGGTATGTTTGGAATAGTGGTAATAAATGCTGCGTAATGGTGTGTGCAGATTTATTGTCACTATTTTAGAAATGCCACTTTTAGAAGTGTATCAAACAAGTGGGAGACCCAATATACCCTTGGAGGCTTGGGCAATAAAATTGAAAATAAGTGAAGGATTGCCTTCAAGGGATTTTGTTCCTAAACTTAGTTAAAAAAAATTCTTAGATGTTCAACCCTAATTAGTGGTGAACTCAGACTTAATCTAAAATTGAAGTCTAAAGAAAATAAATCTAACGGGCAGACATATATCTTAAAACCCTGGATTAAGTGACACGGGGCTGGCTTTTCTTCAAAAAAACATATATTTAATATATACAAAACTGAGACCAAGGGAAATATACATGGAATCAACCAAGCATAGTTTTGGAGGTATCACAAATTAACCTACACAAAAACTATGTATACATCTATTCGATCGATTAACAAAGGAAAGCAATCTGACAAAACTGTAAACAATTCCTTAAAATCAACAAATGTATGAAGAAATAGACGTTGTAGTCGACGTTTCGGTCTGTGTTGGCAGTAAGACCGTCAGACCATCTTCAGGACGTAGGGTTGATTATAAAACCAAACTGCATCCTTATACAATTTCTTTGTAAGGAAATGGACCCAGAAGCATCAGGATATTGGGACGCGTACGTCGTCCAATTAAAACAATTTCTTCTATGTCTCGCTTCTAAGCAACTAATTCGTTGTCATCAGATAGATAAACGGCAACAGTAATTTCATCCGATCGAGTACGCTTCTGTAAAGTGTACTCTCCCTGCGCAAAGTCTGCAGACTCACATTTTTTTAACTAAGTTTAGGAACAAAATCCCTTGTAGGCAATCCTTCACTTATTTTCACTTTTAGAAGTGGGCATTTCTGTGTGCTATGTGTCTTTGTGCCTGCCTGATGTGTATTGCATGTCTGGCTCTGGAGTGACAGGGGCTGGGGAGGTGCAGTGGCTTCAGAGGGGCTGTGTGAGTCAGCGCTAGGCTGAATAGGCCCAGCTGCATTTGGAGTAGTGGGAGGAGTAGCACCTGGGCCTGAATAGGACTGTGCCTGCCTTCCACAATGCTGGCTCCGCCCCCCTGTGGTGTGTCTGGGGCCAGAGCCTACACTAACAAAGGAGGTTGTTGTGCACTTAAGTGCCCCCCAGAACTGGTTTGGACTGGGTCCCAAGCCCTGTGCCAGGGCAGAACAAAGACTGACATGAGTATAAGTATTGGGGCTGTGACCCCATGATGTGTGCTTACGTGGAACTTCGTGCTTACTAGAGGCCGGCAGGCTGCCGGACTGCCAGGAGGAACCTCCCCCGGAGGGACTGACCTGCTGCCCTGCTTAGCAGCTGAAGGATCTGCTATTGTCCAGGGAAACCCGGTGTGCTGGCCTGCCTGTGCATGTCTGGGAGGAGTGCTGCCTGCCCCCTACTGGTGGTTACAGAGGTGGGACCGGCTGAATGCTGCTAGAACCACCGGTGGCGTGAGGAGCGCTGTGGCCAGATCCCCAACTGCTGCGGGGCCTGTGAGGGGGCATGTGGAGCCCTTTGATCGTTTCTTGATTCGCGCTCACAAGCGCTGGGCCTGCGAAAATCGGCCCGCAAAACCGGAAGTCAGGCAGAGCCTGATTGTGGGAGGGAGAGCAGAAGCCAGGCGAGGACTGAGCCTGGTGGAAACCGAGGAAAAGGGACGCCGTCACGCCGACCTTCATGCGGGAGCCCACCCTGTATTACTGTGTCCCGTGGAGATCTGAGGAGGAGTGCGTGATCCCTGCGGCCAGAGTCAGGCAAGTCGGCGCCTGTCTGTAGGTGGGGCTCCCGGGAGGAACGGGGGAGCCCCACATGTTGCCTGAAGCCACCGGGAGAAGGGAAGAGGAAGTCAGGTGACAGACGCATGGCTGAGGGTGGGGCGACGGAGGCTTCGCTCCGTGCCCAACTGCATGTGCATCGATCTGCCAGCAACAGAGAGGAGCCCCGGTGAGGGGGGCTCACCAGGCACACAGTGGGTGCCCGCCCATTGCGAGTTCCCTACGAAGAGAAGCCCCGGTGAGTGGGGCTTGGAGAGGAACACTGCTGGTACCGATTTTGCTACGAGGGGGAGCCCGGTGAGTGGGGTTCCCAACGCACCCTGTTGGTGCCTGCTTGTGCCAGAGAAGCCCCGGTGAGTGGGGCCCACAAGGCACTGTTGGTGCCTGTTGTGAGTCGTACAGCTGCACCGCCAGATCGCGGGAAGCTGCAAAGTGGGGGCGGGGCATTTTTGTGTCACTGAGAGACACGGGTGAGTTGCCCCCATTTTTGGTTCCGGCCCATTGAGGCCTGTACCCTGCTGCATCGGCAACCTGGTGGCTCAGGCAAAGCCACATACTCAGAGAGCCTTGACTTTGGGACAGATGGCATTACGGGACAGCCTAAGACGGGCCGCCGAGGAAGGCCAGTTGGCCTGGAAGTCACCTTGTGTTCTGGTGGGGCGTAAGGCCCTAAGGTGATGTGTGCACCTCATGAGTGTTACTGTGGTGCCCTGGTAATTTAGGATGTATGCCTAAGATGTGATGCATAATATGTTTATGCTACATGCAATGTTACCGGTAGTTACTTGTTGTGATTTTCACAACTTGTGTATACTAATGGTGATGACAGTGGCACAATTGGCCCTGTAATGTATATAATCCCCTGTAAAGTAATACCTAGTGCCAGGTGGCACAGTGTATATATGTGATTATACTCTAATGTGATTTATGAGTAATACAAAGGCTATTTTTATATAACCTTGTGTGGAGTTTCTTTTGTGGTGTGCCTAGTGTGTCGCCGCTGTGTGAGTGTGTTGCGCAAACGCTTTACACATTGCCTCTGGGATAAGCCTGACTGCTCTGCCAAGCTACCAAGGGGGTGAGCAGGGGTTATCTTCGGTGTGTAACTCCCTTGCCCTGACTAGAGTGGTGGTTTCTGCCTGGCTTAGGCGCTTGCCCTAGCCAACCAGAAATCCCATTTCTAACAAAAAGTCAACATGTATGTGTTACCTCTGGGCTTCGGTTTCGGGCGGTCATCTGGTACTATGTTCCATGGTTTTCGTGGAGGCGCGTTAACTTTTTCCAGGATGCTGTCAATGGCCTCCTTTGACATTTTTGACTGACCACATGCTTGTGCCAAATAGATCTGTTGAGCAAGCACGGATGATGCATTTTTGTCCACGGGCTTCTGTAAAAAACAGGTTATAAATTATGGGATTCCTTTAGTAACATTGATAATTACTTATAAAAATCTGCTACTATTGATTACATTGGCAAGAAATTTAGAATTGGGGTATCAAAGTGTGTAAAATTCAAGCAGGATTTTTTTGGGCATTCTTTGTATGTATGTTATCTAGATTGTTCCAAAAAACAGGGTGAACAGTCTTGCTTCAAGGTGATGGCAAATACTGCAACACATATACATATAATTTACACATAAAAACATATATATGGTAAGAGGCACTATCCGCTATGTATCTTACATGCAATAATCAGCAATAATCCTATTATAGTTAACCCCTTCGGTGCGTCGGAACAGTGCTCATGTGCGTAGGACCGCCCCTGGCCATCCTCGCACATGGCATGTGAAATCCCTCTGGTCCACACCAACAGCCTCAGAAGCTCCCGAGGCTGTTTGTTTGGTTTCCCTGAAATGACAATCAGCGCGCACATCGCGCTGACGTCATTTCAGTGAAACCAAAACTGAAATGAGCCGAGAGGCTCGTTTCAGTTTTGCTTTCTACGTGCTCAGGGGGCTATCTTAGCCCCCTGAGCACGTAGAAAGTCAGGAGAGGTATCGTTGGAAAGGGGAGAATCTCCCCTTTGCAATGGTTCCCTTCCCTAGTGGATCCCTGCTTGGGGATCGCCCCACAGGGATCCACCCACTAGACACCAGGGAGGGGGGAGCAGCCCCTTGGGCAAGGGCCTTTGCTCCCCCCCATATAAATCTGGGTGAATTCACTCTTTCTGCCCCCCCTGGGGGGCAGATGGGGGCAGTAGCCCCCAAAGCCCACTAGAAACCAGGGATTTTTTTCTCAATTTGAATTAGAGGTGCAGGATGCCCAATATGGGCATGCCAATGCCCCCACCCCGCCGTAAAATTACAGTCTTTCTGCCCCCACTGGAGAGCAGATGGGGGCAGTAGCTCACAATCTGCCCCCCCGGAGGGGGGAGAAAGCCCACTAGATGCCAGGTTTTTTCCCCCCCTTGAATTTAGGGGTGTGGGCTGCCCAAGAATTGGCATACCAATGCCCCCACCCCTCCCCCCCACAAAGTTCCAGTCTTTATGCCCAGTAGCCCCCAATCTGCCCCCCGGGGAGGGGGCAGAAAGCCCACTAGAAACCAGGGATTTTTTTCCAATTTGAATTAGGGGTGGGGGCTGCCCAATATGGGCATGCCAATGCCCCCACAACCCCGCCGCAAAATTACAGTTTTTCTGCCCCCGGGGGGGGGGGGGGCAGAAAGCCCCCTAGATGCCAGGGGTTTTTTCCCCATTGAATATAGGGGTGGGGGCTGCCCAAGATGGGCATACCAATGCCAACACCCTTCCCTCCACAAAATTCCAGTCTTTCTGCCCCCCTTGGGGGGGCAGAAAGCCCACTAGATACCAGGGATTTGTTTTTCACTGCAATTAGGGGTGGGGGCAGCCCAAGATGGGCATGCAATGCCCTACCCACCCCCTGCAAAATTACAGTCTTTTTGCCCTCAGGAGCCCCCAATCTGCCTCCCTGGGGGGGGGGGGGTAGAAAGCCCACTAGATGCCTAGGGATTTTTTTTCATTCAGTTTGGGGGTTCGGGCCTGCCCAAAATGGGCATGCCAATGCCCCCCCCAAAATCCCACAGTCTTTATGCCCCCCCCCGGAGGCAGATGGGGCAATAGCCCCTGATCTGCACCCCAGTGGGGTAGAAAGCCCACTAGGCCCAGGGATTTTGTTGTTTTATTTATACTTAGGGGCGCTTGGCTGGCGGTGTGTGTGGATGGCGCTTGGCTGGCGGTGTGCGTGGATGGCGCTTGGCTGGTGGTGTGTGTGGATGGTTGTGTGCGTGTACTGAGTCTTAGCTACCCAGCATTCCCCTTGGTCTACCGAGAAAAATGATAGCTCACTTGTGTGGATGCCCAAAGTAGCGTCAGCCAAAAAACGAATAAACCAACTGCCCTTTTAGACCCGTTTTGGGCCCCCCTCAATTTCTATACGTTTTTGGCCCTTCTATGTCATAGGCACTTGGCCCATCCACACAAGTAAGGTATCATTTTTATCAGGAGACTGAGGGGAATGCTGGGTAGTAGGAAATTTGTGCCGTGCGGTGATCCCACAACTTTCCCACACAGATATTAGAGGAAAATTTGACTTTTGGGCTAAATTTGAGGTTTGCAGCAAATTTTTGGAAGGAAAATGTTAGGGATCAACGCAAGCCACACCTCCCTGGATTCCCACGGGTGTCTAGTTTTCAGAAATGTCTGGGTTTTTTAGGTTCCCCTAGATGGCCGCCGAGCCCGGGGCCAAAAACCCAGGTGACTCCCCCTTGCAAAACCAGGTCGTTTTGTGATAGGTAATTTTGATGTCTCCTCAATAATTTTGGGCCCTTGCCTGTCGCGGGTACTTGGGCCACCCACACGAGTGAGGTACCATTTTTATCGGAAGACCTGGGGGAACGCAGGGTGGTAGGAAATTTGTGTCAGCCTGGTGATCCCACAACTTTCCCACACAGAAATTTGAGAAAAATGTGATTTAATCAGCTACATTTGAGGTTTGCAGGGTATTCTGGGTAGGAAAACGTTGGGGGGTCGACGCAAGCCATACCTCGCTGGACTCCCCTGGGTGTCTAGTTTTTAGTAATGTGTGGGTTTAGTAGTTTCCCAAGATGGCCGCCGAGCCCGGGGCCAAAACCCAGGTGACTCCCCTTGCAAAACCAGGTAGTTTTGTGATAGGTAATTTTGATGTCTCCTCAATACATTCTGGGCCATTGCCTGTCGCGGGTACTTGGCCCACCCACACGAGAGCTAGGGTTCAAAATCTACAGCTAGGCACTTCGCCAAAAAAGGGTCAGTTTTCACTGTAAAAATGTGGTGTGTCGATATTGCGTTTTGGGCCGTTTCCTGTCACGGGCACTAGGCCTACCCACACAAGTGAGGTACCATTTTCAACGGAAGACATTGGGGAACGCGGGGTGGGTGGAATTTTGTGGATCCACACATATTCTAGAACTTTCCATCACAGGAATGTGAGGAAAATGTGTTTTTTTTCTCCAAGTTTTAGGTTTGCAGGGGATTGTGGGTAACAGGACCTGGTGAGAGAAACACAAGTCACCCCCTCCTGGATTCCCCCGTGTGTCTAGTTTTCAAAAATGTATAGGCTTGCTAGGTTTCCCTAGGTGCTGGCAGAGATAGGGTTCAAAATCTACAGCTAGGCACTTTGCCAAAAAAAGGGTCCGTTTTCACTGTAAAAATGTGGTGTGTCCACGTTGAGTTTCAGGGCGTTTCCTGTCGCGGGCACTAGGCCTACCCAAACAAGTGACGTACCATTTTTATCGGAAGACTTTGGGGAACACAGGGTGGGTGGAATTTTGTGGATCCACGCAGATTCTAGAACTTTCCATCACAGGAATGTGAGGAAAATGTGGTTTTTTTACAAAGTTTGAGGTTTGCAGGGGATTCTGGGCAACAGAACCTGGTGAGAGCAACACAAGTCACCCACTCCTGGATTTCCCTGGGTGTCTATTTTAAAAAAATGAATAGGTTTGCTAGGTTTCCCTAGGTGCCGGCAGAGCTAGGGTTCAAAATCTACAGCTAGGCACTTTGCCAAAAAAGGGTCAGTTTTCACCGTAAAAATGTGGTGTGTCCACGTTGCGTTTTGGGCCGTTTCCTGTCGCGGGCACTAGGCCTACCCACACAAGTGAGGCACCATTTTTATCGGAAGACTTTGGGGAATGCGGGGTGGGTGGAATTTTGTGGACCCACGCAGATTCCAGAACTTTCCATCACAGAAATGTGAGGAAAATGTGTTTTATTTTTACAAAGTTTGAGGTTTGCAAGGGATTCTGGTTAACGGACCCTGGTGAGAGCCACACAAGTCACCCCTTCCTGGATTCCTCTGGGAGTCTAGTTTTCAAAAATGTATAGGTTTGCTAGGTTTCCCTAAGTGCCGGCAGAGCTAGGGTTCAAAATCCACAGCTAGGCACTGTGCAAAAAGAGTGTCTGTTTTCACAGTAAAAATGTGGTGTGTCCACGTTGCGTTTTGGGCCGTTTCCTGTCGCGGGCACTAGGCCTACCCACACAAGTGGGTTACCATTTTTATCTACAGAATTGTAGAGCAACTGGTATTACCTATTGACTTTCTATGCATTTCTGCCTTCCTAATGTAAGACAACGTGTAAAAAAGAAGTCACTTTGAAAAATGTCCTACAATTCACAGGCTAGTATGGGTAACCACAATTTCAGAGATGTGCAAGTAGCTACTGTTTCTAAACTCTATATTTATTTCCCATTTCGGAAATACATAGGTGTCTTTGATACCAATGTTTCACTCTTTGTATTTTACCAAATTAATTGCTATATACCCGGTATACAATGAAAAACCACTGCAAGACGTTGCTCCGTTATTGGCTCTGGGTTCCTCGGGTTCTTGGTGAACCTACAAGTCCTGTATATCCCCACAACCAGAAGGGTCCAGCGGATGTAATGGTATATTGCTTTTAAACATCTATCATACTTAGAAGTTGTTACAGGTGAAAACGTTGGCACAAATGGCTGTTTTTTTCAACTCCTTTTCAATTTTTCTGGTTTTCAACTGTTAGTTTCTATAAAGAAACCTTAAAGGATCAACACAAATGACCCCATGCTGAATTCAGAATTTTGTCTACTTTTCTGAAATGTATAGCTTTCCAGGATCCATTATTGCTTTCACACCCATTTCTACCACTAACTGGAAGGAGGTTGAAAGCACAAAAAGTAGCAAAAATAGGCTATGTCCCAGTAAAATACCAAAACTGTGTAAAAAAATTTTGGTTTTCTGACAAAAGTCTGCTTGTCCCTGAAAGCTGGGAAGATGATGATGTCAGCACCACAAACCCTTTGTTGATACCATTTGCAGGGGAAAAACCAGACGCTTTCTTCTGCAGGACTTTTCCCCAATTTTTCCCCAAAAAAACAAAATGTTGCTATAATTTGGCTTATTTCTGGGTCCCCTCCAGGGGAATCCACAAACCCTGGGTACCTTTAAAATCCCTATGAAGTTGGAAGAAAAGGGCGCAAATTTGGCGTGGATACCTTATGTGGACAAAATGTTACAGGGGCCTAAGCGGCTACTACCCCAAATAGCAAAAAAAAGGCTTAGCACAGGGGGCGTGGGGGAAGGCCTAGCAGCGACAGGGTTAATGAGAATGGACGGAAGTGCCTTTTCAGTATATATTTAAAACTATTGCGAGAGGCAAGGGCATACATTTGTGCAAGTTATTATTCGAGGAATTTGTTACGTTTTACAGCCTAATTTAGTCGGTCTCCCCTCAGAAATGAATATTTTGGGATCTGCTGCAGGGAGTGATATCTTTGGCTGTTGAATCTGAAAACAATTAGACAGATAGTGTAGACACAAGCCCAGGGCAGACTTCCAGGCAACAAAACCACTCTTTTTTGATTACATGTCTCTTTTTTAGCCATTATTGGTCAGCCGGGTCGACTCTCTGGACCTATAGTGATATAGTCAAATGAATGCACTGCATGCAGCTGTACTTTGGACAGTTTGAAATTCGACATCAGGCAATAACTTAAAAGGAAATAGACTGCCTTGAAATAACAGCTAAATACATTAATCAATAGAATGCAGTAGACAAAAGTCAAGATAGGACCACATTCATATAAATTAAAAAGTGGGTAAATTGTTGCCTTGAATACCGCTGACATTTGTGACTCAGATGTAATGTCAGAGTAAAAAATGTATGTATGTTGAGTAAAGTTACATGGCTCTAAACAGAGTTAGGGACTGATTAACAGATGGGACTATGGCTTTTACTCCGGCTGAGCGACGGAGTAACAGCAATCCAAATTTAGCGATGTCTGCAGCCTCAGCTGACCTCTCTTACATTGGGGGGTCCGCCATCACAACGGTTCCTGTCAATGCATTGAAAGTGTGCCGGGCAACTCCATCAGCATGAAGGTGCTGTCCGGCACACTTTCAATATTTGTTTTTAATTTTCAAAAACAAAATCCGATAGCCGGATTTTCTTTTTTTAAATCAAAATAAATGCAATGACCCCCTCGCCAGGGGAGTTTTCTCCCATGGTGAGGGGGTCATTAAAGTGTTTTTAGTTTAACTTACTTCCACGTTTTAGATAGTTTTGAGAGAAGGAAAAACTGGTTGTTTGTCCACCCACTCTAAATAAGGCGGGTGGACAATCTGCCAAAACTCCAACAGGTCTTACTCTGTTGGGCCATCGGAGGAGTATGTCAGCAGTGGAAACAGACTAGCCTCCATCCCTGACCTACTTAAGTTCCACCCGATACCTAAATGGGGTGGCGAAACTTCAGTTTGGCAGAGAGGGTATGCTGTTGTCATTGCGATGGAGTACCCTCTCTGCCAAACTCTAAATCAGGCTCTTCGAGAGGGCTTTTGGTCAGTGCCTTGCTCATGATAGGATAGCATTGTTGTCTGTCTCAGTTATCTGCTTGGATTGGCTTGCCTCACTATTATTTTGAGTGCTGCACCCAGGAGAATTTCTGTTTGACAGTATTTCAATGAGATGATTTGCATCTTCCCACTATATACTTGCACGGACTCTTTTTTAATTTGAATATTTAGTTCTCCATGGTAGTGCATCTGTTTTCTTGCTCTTCCTCTTGCTTTTTTCTCTGCCTCCTCCACCCGTCCCCAGTTTTCATTCTTTCCCTCCTTGCCCCATCCTGCTCCTCATATTATATTTTTGAAATGTTATTTATTTGTTTATTTTACAAGGGCCTGTCAGCTGTAAAGTGGTGTCAGCCACTCACTTCTATTTTTTACACTTCGCCTAATTCAAAAAGCATTGCCAAAGAGGGCCAGAGCTGGGAACCAAAAGCAGCTCTGGCAAACATGCTCAAAACAGCCCCGCTTCTTTCATCTCCTTGTGCTCTCTCTCTCTGTCCAGCAAAACATTCTATCCCTATTCTTCTCTCCTCTCCATCTCTTCTCCCTCCTTGATCACTTTCTCTCTACCTTCCTGGCCCTCCCTGACAGTCACCAGAGAAGTGGTCCTGGGCTTTCAAAACCAGCCTCCAAAGGCTCCTGCCCACCTGACTAATACCTGGTGGAATAAAAGGCCTGCCTGGCCCTGTTGCCAAAAGTAGTAGCTCAACCTTTAGAAGTCAAGACCTTTTGTCTTTGCCATGTGTAATGTTGAGATATGTGCTGGGCGCTAGGACCGGCACATGAGGCTAAGAGGTGGGAGGAGAGCTGGGTGGCGGAAGAGGAGAGGCGAGTGAGGTCAAGGCAGAGCAGAGATAAGGAGACAGGAGAAGGACGTGAATAAAGGCTCCCCACACACAAAATAGTGTCCGTGTCCTTTGTACTGGAGCGAGGACACTACAACTGGCGACGAGGGTGGTCGGAATCGTTTGCCCGCCTACCTGTCTCCTAACGTGCGCTCCGCTGCCTCGGAGCTGTGCTGAATAGCGGACCGGGTGCCCACCCCGGTCGCGCTGTGCCCCGCTGTGGTGGCTGTGTGCTCCGCTGCCTCGGAGCTCTGCTGAGTAGCGGACCAGGTGCCCACCCCGGTCGCGATGTGCCCCGCTGTGTTTGGCTGTTCGCTCCGCTGCCTCGGAGCTCGGAAGTCCGCCGCCGCGCACTGGGAGCCCACCCCAGTGGCGTGTATCCTGAAGGAGAGTCGGCGTTGCAGTGCCCCGGGAGCTCACCCCGATCGTGCGCTCTGGATTGCAGGTACCTGGTTGTGGATGCGTCTACGGAGGAGTGCAGGGTCTGCTGGTGTGCCCGGTAGCTTGAGTCGTCGGTGCTGGAAGCTGTCTGTTCCCGCGCTGCTCCTCTCTGTTTGAATCCAGCTCGAAATCTCGTGAGGAGCGAGATTTCACCGGCGGCCATCTTTAAGTCAGGCGCCTCAGCCAATCCCCTGCGAGGAGTGCCCGGCGGCCATCTTGAGGTCAGGCATATGCTGAAAAAAGACAACAACAAAAAAAAAATTCTCCTCAAGCCTTAATACATGACTGTCGGAGGTGCTATCAGGTGCCTTATCTTGCGTTACAAAGCCCTATGAATGGACTCATGAGACTGCCATACATGCCGGTATCGCATTACTGAGGAGTGGCGCTCACGTTGACAGTTCCTCTATCGAGTGGCAGGCGCCGTGAGGGTCCTGTGGCTCGACTGTTCATCACACAGCATTTACCCCACCGCAGTCAGACGCAATGTCTGGATCGCCAACGTCAAGGCAGCGTCATGCCTCTGCCAGTGCCAGCACCAGGCAGGAGTTGCCTACGTCCACAGCACAAATGGGTAGACACAGATTTGGCCTGCTTGGAGTCCCTTTTCTACGCCCGCCGGAACATTTGGTCCTCATATCAGGGGGAGGTATGGGCCTTCGCTGGCAGGAATGGCTAGAAGACTTTGAAGACTTCATGAAAGGGTCTCAGGTGACCGAGGAGGAACAGCAACTGATTGCATTACGCAATTTAATTGGGAAAGATGTTGGTCAGATCATAAAGGAGCTTCCGGCTGACGCAGTTTCGTCCTATGCCAATGTGCGCGAGGCACTAAACAGGAAATTTCTTCACAAACGGAATGTTGATTACGAAAGATATACATTCAATCTGACTTCTCAAGCAAAAGACGAGTCCATGAGTACCTTCATTACGCGACTTCGACGCTTGGCCCGCTACTGCAAATTTGACTCTTTCTCGACAGAAGACGCCCTTCGCCTGCGAATCATAGAAGGATGCCAGTCTGAGTCGTTGCGCAGACGTCTACTAAAGAAAAGTTACTCTCTGGATGAAATCGAAGAAATGACGCGAGTACACGACCAGGCAGAAGAACAGGCCAAGAGAATGGAAGCAGGAAGAGGTGGAAAATGTGAACAAGCATTTCGGCTCCAATCCCGTAACACCAACAGATCTTCCCCTGCAAAGCAACGATCATCCAGATCCAAAATTCAGTCCCAGCATACGAGTCGTCGACGTCGCAGTACCAGTCGGACTGACCAACGACAGGAGCGTCAACTTAAATGCTATCGCTGTGGATATGATTTTCCCCACGAGGAGACTTGCCCTGCATTAGGACAAAGGTGCAGGAAGTGTGGCCGGGATAACCACTTTGAGAACGTCTGTGGAGCTCCTCGCAAAGACACCCACAGAGACAAGTACAGACAATCCAGACAGTCTAACACTCGTCATCATGCCAAAGCAGTGTGGGACCACAGAGATTCCTCCACTGGCTCTTCACAGTCCAGCCGTCAGTCTCATGGGACATATCGATCTCGTCGATCACAATCTCGGGAGTCGAGGTCCTTGTCACCAATATCGCAAGACAGTGATGAGTACGTCTGCATGGTTGCGGATCCGGACCGGTTGAAGAAATACCCGCGACTACATCTGAAAATGGACACACACCAGGCTAAATTTGTTCTAGATAGTGGAGCATCTCTCAACTACATTTCAGTTGCAGAATACAAGAAAATGAGTCCATCACCGCACTTGCATAAAGCCGCCGTGCGGGTGTACACGTGGATGTCAAAGGAACCTCTTCCTTGCTTAGGACAATTCCCGACTAATCTCACGTACAAGGACAGAACTATTCCGGCCCGCATTCACGTCATTGATGGTCCTGAAGCAGATTGTCTTCTCAGTTTGCCCACGGCGGAACGACTTCGACTAGTAGAAATTTTGTACAAAGTTGATGATGAACCGGATATAGTGCACAAGTTCCCGAAGTTATTCACCGGACTTGGAAAGATGGCTCACTGCCAAGTTCGATTACACATAAATGAACGTGTGACACCCATAGCACAGCATCACAGGAAAATTCCATTTCACCTTCAACAGGCTGTAGAGGAGGAACTGCAGGATCTTCTCCAGGCCGACATTATTGAGAGAACGTCAGGACCCACTCCCTGGGTCTCTCCAGTGGTCGTTGTGCCTAAAAAGGGCTCACCTGGCAACGTGCGCCTCTGCGTAGATATGAGGGCACCCAACACCGCCATCAAAAGAGAAAGACACCCGGGGCCTCATATTAGCGACATGATTGCGTCACTCAACGGGGCGCAAATATTCTCCAAAGTAGACCTCAACAAGGGCTATCACCAGCTGGAACTTCACGAACAATCGAGATATATCACCACATTCTCGACTCATCAAGGTCTGTTTAGATACAAAAGACTCAGCTTTGGGGTCTCTTCTGCCGCTGAGATTTTTCAAGAGGCCATCAGAAAGGTAATCCATCACATTCCCAACACTTTAAATTACAGTGATGATATCCTGGTCTATGGAGCAACAATGCAAGAACACGACACCGCGCTGGACCGAGTCTGTCATGCTCTGTTGGATGCCAATTTCACTTTAAATAAAGATAAATGCGAATTTCACAAATCCACACTAAAATTCTTTGGACACATCTTCTCAGGCTCTGGAATGAAACCTGATCCAGAAAAGATTGCCGCTCTAAATGACACCCCCAGGCCGCGAGACGCAGGGGATGTACGGTCCTTCTTAGGCATGGCAAGTTACTGTGCACGCTATATCAAGGACTATGCCACTATTAGTTACCCCCTGAGAAAGCTGACCAAACAAGGACACCCATTTCAATGGACCACAAAGTGTGATCAAGCATTTCATGAAATCAAAGCTGCGGTTGAATCTGCCAAAAATCTGGCATATTTCAATCCTAGAAGAAAAACTGAAATCACCGTGGATGCAAGTCCTGTAGGCCTGGGAGCAATATTGGCTCAATAAGTCAAAGAGAGTGATCAACGGTATATTGTAGCATACGCCAGTCGGAGTCTCACGGACACAGAGAGAGCGTACTCCCAGCCTGAAAAGGAAAGCCTGGCGGTAGTCTGGGCCTGCGAACATTTCCACATCTTCATTTACGGAAAACATTTTACACTTATCACAGATCACCAGGCCCTGATAACCATCTTCGGCAACCCCCGAGCCAAAATGCCACCCAGAATAGAGCGCTGGGGCATCCGCCTTCAAGAGTATACTTATACCATCATCCATAAGCCGGGAAAAGCTGCAAATACAGCCGACTATATGTCCCGACATCCCAAGGCAACGTCCAAATCCAACCCATCATTAGCGGAGGAGTACATCCACTTTGTAGTGGCTCAAGCCAAACCACCCGCAGTTCCCCTGGATGTCATCCTTGATGCCACTAATGAAGATGCCACGCTACAAAATGTAAAACATCGCATTCAGACGAACAGTTGGAGGCATTTGGAGGAATCCGGACAGAGTGAACAGATTGATAGTCAGGAACTGTCCTCTTTCAGACATGTGCAGGATGAACTGTCCATCACCTCAGATGGTCTTGTACTAAGGGACAAACGGATCATCATTCCGAAACAGTTGCGCCAAGGAGTCATCAACTTAGCGCATGAAGGGCATAGAGGTATTGTTGCCACCAAGAGAGCGCTGAGGGAACGGGTCTGGTTCCCCATGCTGGATCAGATGGTGGAACTTACACTGAAAGACTGCCCACAGTGTCAGCTAGTAAGTCGAGAGGATCCACCTGCGCCGATGCAAATGTCTGAACTGCCGGATGGCGTGTGGCATCAGGTCGCAGTGGACTTCTTTGGACCGCTACAATCTGGCAAATATATCCTGGTCATGATGGACGAATACTCACGCTTCCCAATTGCGCACCTCGTAACGTCAACCAAAGCCGCCACCACCATACCGGTATTTGATGAGGTGTTCGCAGCATGGGGCATACCGAAGGTAGTAAAAACAGATAATGGCCCTCCATTCAATGGGCAAGACTTCGCCGAATTTGCCAAGCACCTCAATTTCAGACACCGGAAGATCACTCCTTTGTGGCCCCAGGCCAATGGAATGGTGGAAAGATTTATGGTCACTCTAAAGAAGACCATCCAGCAGACAGAACTTTCAAAGAGTGATGTGCAAGGGGCTCTAAATGAAGTATTGCGCGCATATCGAAGCACACCGCATACTACCACAGGCAAATGTCCCGCAACATTAATGTTGGGTCGCACAGTGCGCACCAGAATACCAACGTGGGAAGATGCCGCTAGTAGTTTGTCTCAAGACTCTGAGCACGAAGAAATAGCAGCCACAGACAAACTAAAAAGGAGAAGATGAAGGAATATGCAGACCGACGGAGAAAAGCTGCACAGCCGTCCATTCATGAGGGAGACTGGGTATTGGTGCGACAAGAACAACAGAGAAAAGCAGACTGTCGATATCATGCATGCCCACTGCTGGTGACAAAACAAAAAGGGACCATGATTACAGCTGCGTCGGAGAACAAGAGAATCACAAGGAACGTGACGCATTTTCAGAAATGCACACCCAATGTCCGAGAAGCATTGACTGCACCTCACAGTATGGCAACTGGAGTTGCACCTGAGTTGATAAGTGATCATCGACCCTCCACGTCTCCGGACGAAAGGGAACGGGCGGCTCAAGAGGCTCATCTCCGGCCGCAACGAACTCATCGAAGACCAGTTCGCCTGATTGAAGAAATGTAACTATGTTGTTTTATATCATCGTTTAATTTGGCATGCACGGACACATCTAAAATAAGTAAAAATTGTTCAAGAAGGGGGAAGATGTAATGTTGAGATATGTGCTGGGCGCTAGGACCGGCACATGAGGCTAAGAGGTGGGAGGAGAGCTGGGTGGCGGAAGAGGAGGGGCGAGTGAGGTCAAGGCAGAGCAGAGATAAGGAGACAGGAGAAGGACGTGAATAAAGGCTCCCCACACACAAAATAGTGTCCGTGTCCTTTGTACTGGAGCGAGGACACTACACCATGCTTGTAATGACATGGTGCTATAGCCAAACAAGCAAATCATTTTACAAAGCGTGTTCAACTCTAGCATTTTTTATTCCAATTGGACGCAGTGGCATAATACAAAATGGCAGGGTTCACTGGTGCAAGGTGGTGAGGGGCTGCAGAACCTCCAGCCACTTACAATGTAACTGTCCAAATGCGTTCACCTACAACTGATTCCGGCCTTTCGACTGAAGCTAAGACTTCATATGGATTACCATATGCCAGATCATATGTGGAAAAGCAAACATATGCCAATCTTTCATGGAACTTCCTTGAGGATATTAATACACACAAGGAGTAGACATTGAGGATCCATTAGTGGGCACAGTCTTAGTTGGTGGAGAGAAATGTTTATATGGTTTTTCATCGTAGATCATGTTGTATGGGTGAGTAGAAGATAATTATATAAGAGGTACCGGTTTATTATTTTGGGGTTTTCTTAAATTGTTTTTGTTTACTTTGTTTATTTTGGACTAGTCAATCCATAAAAAACACAATATAAACAGTCATAAAAAGCACCACTTTTACAGTTAGAAAAAATGTATAGTGCCCTCAGTCATACATAGTGGCAGATGAAAAACAGTTAATGCCCTAACTTAAAACAACTAGTCCACACTCAGGCTCGTTAAAGATACTAGCATAAAAAGTCTACAGAATCCTTCGAGTCAACCATAGCAAACATAATGCCACTGCCATTACTAATTAAAAGAAAGTTAATATAATAACTTAAGGCAGCTAGAATAAATAAAAAAAAATCTTCAGGCTTATTAAGCACATTAAGAATCGAAATCCGCAAAATCCTTCAATTCATAAAATCACATTAAAATAGATAAAAACAGCGGCAATGATCCATTAAGAGTGAGGTAAAGTGCAACAAGACACGACAAAGCTATACAAGGGGCGAGCCGATTAACAACGACTGCTAAGAAGGTATCACTGCTTACTATGGGTAGTGCGGGTGCAAATAGGCCAAGCAGCATGTAGAAATTTCATCACCGCAATAACAATCAATTCTCTCGTATCAGTGCATAGTATACGTAAAGAAGGGATGAATTGGGTGAATCCAAAGAGCTTACAAATAGGTATAAGCCATTTTATACGAGGATGTGCATAGGCGGGACAGAAAAAAGCAAAGCGATGCAAGGTTTCATAGACTCTGGTGCAGGAGGGGGCCTTTTTTATATCAATTTGCTAGTTTCTCTAAGTGCACACTTGGCAGATTTAAAAATGCTACCCAAAGGGGGCTTGCCTCACATTGAGAATGGACCCGCTGCCGTCTAGGGCCATGACCGTACCGCTCAGCAGACATGGACTACTTGTACCGTACAAACCATGCACTTCACATGCCCCAGTGGCAGAAGTGTCAGGGCAGAATTCCTGGCAACCGGGATATTTTGTTTCCCCGCTCTCACCCAGCTGGCATCACTGAATGACGGTGAGGAAACAATTCCTTGCAGCCAGATGTGCTGCGGACTTCAGGTTGCAGGAAAGGAACTGGAGAGAGGCATAACTTCAACCCAACTCACAACAACTTTATAGTTGTGGATGACAAAGTTTCCAGTTATTTGGGCAAAGCTTAAAATTCACACACACATAGGGGCCGATTCCGATCTCGGCCGGTAGGGCTCCGAATCGGATTCGGCTTTACCGGATCCGATTCGGAGCCCTGTTTCCCGACCAAATCGTACGCGGGACCGGCCGAGCGAGTACGATGCAAGCGCCCGCGAAATTGCCGACCGACTCGTACGCGGCTTCAACACGCTCCGACCGACTCACACGGACCCGACTCGCACCGCGCAATGGAGACGTTCCCCGGCCGGGTAAGTACGATGCGCGCCGCGAGCAGTCCGACCGAGCCGCGCACTCCGGCTCGAAAGAGCAGTCGGAGCCGTACTTTGGGGGTCCGTGTCGGACCCCCCTGTACGCATAGCCGCGCGAGTCGCACACAGGGGGGACCCATGGGTCCCCCCTACCTGTGCGTGTACGGCGCGAGTCGCTTTGCCGCGTACACGCTGTAGGGGGCGCCCTTGTCCGCCTCGCACCCATTGAGTCAATGGGAGCCCGCGTACGCGTTGTACGACAGGCTCCCATTGACTTCAATGGGAGGCCGACCGAATCGAGTCCGATGGCATACGTGCGCATCGTACTCGTTCGGTCGGGCTGCACAGGTCCGATTCGGTCGGAAATCTCGACGGGTCCGGCTCGGTCGGAGAGATTTTCGGCCCGAATCGGAATCGGCCCCTTAGTTGGAGATTCCTTTTCCTTAGATTGTTAGACATGATAGAAAACATCTAAGACAGAACACCTGCAGGGAGACTTTGTGTTATGACAAACAGACACATGTGAGTAGCAGCCCTGCAAAGTTGGAATCAATCAGAGATTTGTGAAGCGCACTACTCACCGGTGAGAGTCTCAAGGCGCTGGGGGGGGGTGGGAGGAAATCAGGCAGCTCCACACTTTTTGTGAAGGGCAACGTTCCCTGATATCGCCTGATTACTTGGTCAAAGTTTAAAATCACATTACCTTAGTTGGAGGTCTCCTAAGGTTAGATATATAGAGATGATTTGAGAGAGAGTACCTCCAGGGAGACTTTGTGCCAAGGCAAATAGACAGATGTGAGTAGCAGCCCTGACACAGGTACTCATAGCTTGCCAATTGAAGAGAGCAGAGGAAAACAGCTGTAAGGAAGCAGAAGCTACTGAGAGTAAGATAACAAAGGGCCAGCAGAACCACAAGAACTGGACCAGGATCCATCAGCTTCTTCGGTGTAGAGCGCAATTGTAACAACAGGATAGAACTGCCAACTCTTTTTATAGGCAGCCAGAGAAACAGAGAGTATTTGTGAGTCTGGAGTTTGCACATTCAGTTCACTTCACTTGAGCAAGTGTGAAGGCCGGGAAACTACTTTCCCGCTCATACGCACGTCCAATATGGTCAGAAAGGAAGAGGACTACGTCTTGGCCATCGATGACATTAGCCATGTGTAATTGTGCCAGAGTAACCGACATTGCTTCAAGGATGAACCCAACAGGTTTGCGTGACAGTCCTCCACATCTCTTGCTTAAATCGGCATGGTTGACATGAGTCACTTCTCAGGTAAGGTCCGATTTCAGAGATGTCTTTGGGTTTTTGATATTTTTACATCTATAGCGCTCATGCTCTTCATCGCATTAGAAAAGTGAATCTTAAACAGTAATCAATACCAAGGAAGTCGATGTACTAACAAGTAACTATTGACAGGGAGAAAGGCTAAGATGCAATTTGAGTACACATAAAATATATACAAACTGTTACCGGCTAGGTGAACCTGGTTAGGTAAAAGCCCCACGCTGCACAATCCTGTGGTTAAATCCTTCAGAGCTGCGTGCACCCTACCGGTTCAATAACACACTGTTGAGTGCAATTTTAAATGATAAATAAATAACTACAAGCCTTTTCCCTCTGTTATGTAGAACCATCAGGGAGCTAGACATATGCATAAAGTGCAGTACATGCAGTAAGTACATCGTTCAGTTTACTGGGCCACCTATCTAGAATTTACACAAGCCAACCTGTGTAGTCGTCACACAAAGTGAATGAACACAGAACCACAATTCACAAACATGACGTGCCAAAAATCCTTTTGAATTTGCCCAAAGTATTGCACTTTGTGCTCAAACGTTACTCGCGCTCACATTTGTTGCTAGCAAGGAGCAGACGTGGGCATGCCATTGCAGAGTAAACAGCACATCTCCAAAGAGGCAGCAGTCTTTTTGTGCAGTGAGAAGCATCGCAGCCTGAACAGTGAGGGCATGGGGGGGGAGGGGGAGCAGATTATTTAAGCAGAGGGTGGAGAGTGGGAGCTACAAGGGTGTGTATTTACAAGAAGTCAAAATGAACTTACCCAAGACTTTCATCACATCCTCATACATCAGGGGAACACTAACGGATAGGCAAGCATACTGCACGTAAACTCCCTTGGCCCAGCCCCCCAGCCTCACCCAGCCTCACCCAGCAAAACCACAACTCACCAGGTAGGAAACAATGTAACTGACCAATAGCAAACGACGCAGTTACTGTGCTCATTACACCAACCGGCCTCAAGGAACTGTCCATCAACAGTAGTCATGGCATGTGATGGGTCAGAAGGTGCAGTTACGGTTACTGCACCAGTGCCTCTGGGCCAGGGCGGCCCCCTTGGCACACACATACACTTCCGGGCCATGCCAGCTGAACAGCAGTGAAATGAAGAGAAACTTTCCAATCTATCGATTGGTGCCATACATGCTGTTTTCACTTCCTGCCACATACGACTTACAGAGGAGCAGAAATGAACAGCACCCACTGAATGTGCAGCTTGTGTTCAATTACATACAAAGTGGCGCAACACCCGGGCAGTACACGGGTGTCCCACCACTTTGTACACATAGATGCTGTACTTGTGATGAGCTGGGAGCTGGCTGGCTCCTTGGTAAGGGTACACGTTACCTTGGCATTACACATCAGTCTAATGTTACTTCGCATTACTGACCAATCATCTGTCGCCAAACAGGTGACGGTGGTAATGCCATTGATAGGTGGATTCTCACCCCCCACCCCTCACCCCCAACACTTTAACCCCATAAAACAGAGGCAGTGCAGACTCACTTGTGAAGATTGCAAGACAAGGTGTGTCATGGTGCACCTATTTTCTGTATCAAATCCATATTGAGGTCTCTCAACAAAGCTTGGAAAAACACTGCAGCATGTCACAGCCATGTGGTCCAAGATAATAGCATTGTCGGCCAAACTTCTGTCTGGAACTGGTTCCATGACGTGGTCGCAGAGGATGACGCGGGTGATTAGAGCTATCCACCGACCTCACACGGGCAGGATAAGGACAGGGCAAGGGAGAGCAGGGACAGAGGAATGAGGTGGGAACATCAATTTTCAGGGTGTTTTCATGATGTTGCATCAGTGTTGAGGTGTCAGAGTGTCTGTCTCCCATCCTCACCGGGTGCTGTAGGACATTTTGCATACCAGGCTCTCTCGCGGCTTCACTGGTGCTAAAATCCCTCACAACAGCCCCCAATGACTTCCAAGTGGCTCCTGCTAAAACAACCACCACACAACCAGCGATTGTGATGCAGCAGGCACCTGCAGGGTACATTGGAAGGTGCTTTGGGCAACTAAGTACATATTGCACTGCACCATTCATGCACACCATGTACAATACCATTGAGATTGAACAGTAAGTATCTGAAAATTGTCAATCGTCGCTGATTGTGTCCACCTCAAAGTATTTCAACTGAAATCGGACTTGGGCAAATAGCTAATAAGCAACAATCATGGATAATAATCGTGTGTTAGTGATATTGCGTAAAATCACACAAACTATAAATATATAAAGAAGTTTGTCCATGGTAGTTATATTCATCCTATCTTCCCCGGGCATCAGTGGCATAGATCTGTTAAACCCATGGACACAAATGTCTGCTTCCCTTGATACCTTTAAGAGAATTACAAGTACAGTACTAGGACGCAAAACTGATCACAATACTGGAGCCCATCATAAGCACAACAGATGAAGCAGCACCATCTTCGTCTAGTAACAATAACCCCACTTTATAAAGCCTAGGACCAAGGGGTTAAAGATGAAACTCTGATCCAGCATTATATGGTCTCATTAATTGGTAACTGTTGTAATCTTTTCTGTATTATGTACTGCTTTTCTTTAGCCTCTTTTCCTTCACTTGGTTCCTTCCCTCCTGGGTACCCCCCCTCCCTGTTAACAATGGAAGGTTCCCTTTAGAGTTCATGTTAGAATGTTGGAGTCTCCGCATTCAGGAGAGTGGATGACCAGAATAAAGAACCTTTCGTTCTTACCTCGTGGTGGTCTTCTATTTATTCAAATTTCAACACTGGCGACGATCCTGCGCAGGGGGCAGCTGGTCATCTCCCCTTTCAGTACTCTCTCCAAGCTGTTCAGCGACGTGGAACTTCGTGTGCTGCCTATGCAGCACAATTTCATTCCTGATGTTCTGCCGTTCGTAAAGTCAGCTGGTACCTCTTGTCTTGCGTAAAGACTGCCTGGCACTTTACCAGCGGAACCTCAAACTTTTCCACCAGTGTTTACATCCCGGTATTCTGCCGTGCCCACTGGGGCTTTAGGATTGGTGTGTTCAGTTATCCACCTGCTTTCCCCTCAAGTGCTAATTCGACACTTCACATTGTGACCGGGGGTAGTACTAGCGAGTTGGACCTCACGTTTCACCCCGGAGCCTCCTGGTGCTTTCGCGGTTTCTTCTCAGCATTCCGGAACAGAACTCGCCTCATTCCCGGTGGGAGCTTCGCCAAACACGTTTCCAGCTGTTCTGCCCCCGGCTGTCAGCTGCTTCGACATATCCAGGCATCTGTTAGGAACGCCTCCAGCACCAGGATCAGCACAGGACGAAGGCGGAGACAGCCGTGGAGCGGGAGTGAGTTCGGCGGGAGTGGTTCGGCGTCCGAGGTCCGCGTCTGAGGATCTCAGCAGACTGTAAGCTTTACGCCCGGACCTAAAACCTGCCGTAAATCTGCCAGGTTAATAAAAGTTATAACGAAGAGTCCGGTGCGCTGCCTTAGGTGCGCTTACTGGACGATAATTAACTCCGCGCCCATCCAGGCAGAATCCAGGCAGAAGGCTGAAATCTGCGGCCAGGGCGGTACACCGAAGTGAACGTGGGAGACGCCGAGCTGCTGTTCCGTGCTCCTGATCCCCCGTCGACCTTCAGCGGTGGTCGGACGGGGGATAAAGTATTTTTTCTCCCCATAGAGCGGGGACTTCCCTATGGAGTGGGCGCAGGGAGGCATTGTGATGCCCTAATACTTTAAGTGCCTGCGCCTGCATCTGGACCAGCGTTTGTACTTGGACCAACTCAAGACCAGCACGGGGGAGGACCACACTGTAGCAGAGGTCTTCAAACTGTGGGGCGCGAGCCCCAGGGGGGTCGTGGAGTCCTAGGAAGGGGGTCGCAGATTCCCCAGCTTCACTTGTCCCTGAAAAAATACAGCCGTCCTGGGACGGCTAATTGAGATCGTTGTCAGCTGTTTGCCTGAATGAAAGGCAAATGCCCTTATCTGGTAATCTGCAAGTGTAAAGCATGCTTGGGGGCAGTTCTGGCTCTTTGTGAAGGCAAAGATGCGTGTTTTTAGGTCTCGCCTACGCAGCGCGCATGCGCTGCTTAGGAAAAAGACCTTTGGCCATCAACACAGCTTTGCGGCCAAAAACGTGCACGCGTTGCATTGCCTTCAATGGCAACGCGTGCACGTCTGGCGATTCCCTTGCGGGAGCGAGCTTTGGCAACATATGCTTGCTCGCTCCCGCAAGGGAAACGCTTTGTGTGCCTCCTACTTTTAAACCCTCGGCAGTTCCGAGGCGCGCACACTTGTTGTGCGCACAACTCGCGTCACCACTCGCGGTTTTTTTTATTATTTTATTTCGCGGCCGCGCGGCGTTACTTTTACGGTTGCGCGGCCAATGCTTGATTTACTTGAGGCCTCGTTCATTGAGCCCCTCTCTGTTCTTGCCTCTTATGCTCTCCATCTTTCCTCCATGTCTGCTCCACAACTTTCCCCTTTCCCTCTCCTCATCCTGCTCAGTTTCCGTCTTCATTTCTCTCAGGTCATTTCTCCTCGCCCCCTCCACCCCCTCCGAAGGCCTTCGAATCTTGCAAACCTCTACTGCCTCCCCCTCTTCAACAGGTCTCCCCTTTCCTCCATTCTCCCATACACCTTTCCCCACTCCCTCGCCTCTTTGCTGTTTTCTCATCTCACTCCATCTATCCATTCTTTCCTCCTTCAGAAACACCTTCATACATTCCTCCATCTTTTCCTCTCATTTGCTGTTTTCTTCTGCATTTGCTCTTTCTCGCTCCTCTCTTCTGTCTCGTCATTCCTTTCTCTGTCCACTATTGTTCGCCTCCTTCGTCAGCCTCCCTCAGCAGCAGCCTACCCCCCTTCTCTTTCAGGTATCCCAAGGCCTGCTGATAAGACTCCCCAGCCAGTTGTAGGGCTTCATGCCAGCCACTGTCCAATGAATCGCAGATGCTGCCTCGGGGCTGCTTGTTCTCACAGTCTGAGTACTAAGAATGCCAGCCTCACCGAGAATTATACAATATTTCAGTCTTCTGTGCCCATGACCTTCCACAGAGCTCTCTGTACACCCAAGCATCATTCTAAAGGGGCACAGTGCGCGAAACAATCACCAGGTCTCCGTGCACGAAATATCACTAGGAGTACTGACCATCCCACTGACCCCTGCACACCAAAGCATCTATAGGGATCCGTGCACCTAAGTATCTACAGGGCTCTGTATGTCTAAAACACACAAGCATATTTATAGGGCTTCTCCATCTGCAGGGCCCTCTTCTGCACACCAAGCAGCCACGGAAACTGCACAAAACACACAAGTACATATATATCCAAAAGGCTGTCTGCACCATCGTATCTATTGGGCTCTGTATACCAAAATACCTACTATGCGCGGGTCCCCCTGAACTAAAAACAACCATGGAGCTCTGTATGCCTAGGATCTATAGGGATCCACACACTTAAAACAATCATCCATAAATCTCTGTAAACACACACAAATATAAATCTATCTATAATGTACACCAACATATCTATAGGGCACTATACAACAAACGTCTATAGGGGTCTTGTCTTCTACACCAGACCAGTCCGAGGGCTCTGAACCAAAATATCTCTATCAGAGAGCAGTGTAGACTCGCTTAACCCAGTGCTCACAATCCAGCCCATTTCACCAGCACCAAAAACAAGCCACCAATTCACAGAAGCGCCTAGTGGCCATTCAGTTGGCACTGTGTGGTACACAAGTCAACTCACTCAGAACAAGCCCATTTACCCACCACTTATTCGCTCCCCCACCCACTATCCACTCACACATCATCTGTCTCACCCACCAACCAATCATTCAATGATTCATTCACTCACTGATCCATGGACCCACCTCCTCTCATTTACCTAGCCACTCATTCACGAGCTACCACCTCACCCACCATCTCACTCAGTCTCTCACACAACTCACTCACTCTCTCACACCAACTTACTCATTCATTTTCTCGTACACACTTTTCTCGCGGGATTTTCCTTAAAGGAGTGGGAGGGGCTTGTTCTAAATTAATCCAGAAAGAAAGTGTGAAATGTGACTTTTCTTACAAAGAAATGGAGACAGTTGTACACAGCAAGCGTTCAGTAAAAAAATACGAACCCATCTTCCCATGCAAGCAGACATATGCAAAGTGCCAGCTGGTAATCAAGCACTGGTTGCGTGCAAACAAGTCTATAAGCAAATCATTTGGCACAGAGAATCTTCCTCGCCTTTCTGCAGTCCTTTGAGAATATATATCCAAAGACCCTGACGGGTAGAATTAGTGTAGTATAAAAGCTAAAAAAGTGGGTCATGGTTGCAATTTGGTGCAATTCTGAACTTATAAAGGCACGCTGTATATGTGTTTTGCAAGGTATGGAAGACTGCGTGGATTTGCAGGCGGTGTTTGTTTTAATATCCGGGAAATTAACAGTAAAAACCCAGAAGATCATAAAACAGGCCCACAAACAGCCAAAACAAGCATTTGCAATGCAACAGGTCTTACATTTGCGAGAGCTTAAGCTATTGCCATTGTAATGACAATGCCTTTTATTTATGTTTTAAAAAACACATAAATAAAAGGCTAAGTCATTTACTATGCCAATAGCGTAAACTCTCGCAAATGCGAGATCTATTGCATTGCATTGTGCTGCATAACTAAATACTTATAAGGTCCCAAAGGCGAGACCTATTGGCTATGCCAATGCTTGTTTTTAGTGGAAGTGCAAAGAGTTAACTACTGGGCTGGGAAGTTCTTGCTTTTAATTTTAACTGCATTTACACAGTCCTTAGTGCCCCTAAAGAGGTGTTGAAGGGACAGTTATGTAAAAAAGAAAACTGCATTACATACGCTCTGGTATTATTAAAACCTACATTTTGAAAGCACCATTTTATTGTAAATCTATGCGCACGTTTTGCAGCATTCTATCTTACCCTGTGTGTGATGCAAGTATAAAAATTGACTTACATATTCACAGTGCTTTCCGTCACAGGCTGTGACTTCGTAGCACTAAAAATACACATCACTATTCTCCACTGCACCAATCAAGTTTTAATTCTGTGGTTCTCTGGTTACACACAGACCTCTGCAGTGCATTAACTAATAGAGGTTTCATAATGTACTACAGTGCATTTCCCACTGAGCAATAACTTTTTTAAATTTATTTTTCATTTACGCTGCCCATTATTTTATATGTAGATACCTGAAGGTGAAAGACCTAAAAAACGTACAGAATATTTTGGGCTTATTTATGAGAGGCGTGCATCGCCAAAGCATTACTTTTTTTGATGCTCCGGTGGCGCAAGCATCTCAACCATACCTATGAGGCAGTGCAAAGTCACCCTGCATGGCTTTGCATTGCCTCATAGATATGGAGTAAGACATAGCAGTGCAAGTCACTGCGTTGCCTTACTCTGCGTCAAGGAGGTGTTCCATGGGCTTTGCGTGGGGTTCCCACGCAAAGCCCATGGATTTTGATGCTGCCCCATATTTACAAAATCACGTAAAGCTGGGGCAGCTCCAAAACTGACGCCTCTCCAGTGGAGGCGTAACGAGGAGAAATGTTTTAATTTCTCCTCGTTTTTTCCTCTTTCCAAGTGTGCTGCATTCTGCAGCTCTCATAGAAATAGGAAAACGCCCCTCAGGATTGTTTTGGTGAAGGAAGGTGCCTTTCCTGTACAAAAACAATTCTGTCTACGTTGGTACTAGGCAGCAATTTGTGAAGGGAAAAGGACTGGAATGCACTGTATTTCATAATTACAGTGCATTCCTGCCCTTTCACATTGGCATAGGGCAGCGCCGCAAGAAGACTTGCAGCGCTGCCCTACACCAATTCCTCATAAATGAGGCCCTTTGTTTTTAGCTACACCTTTGGCTACACCCCTACGCTCAATGACCTTTGGTTTGCTAAACACTGTTTAATATCATTTCCCCACTGTAAAAATTATTTGCTGTGGTAATTGGGGGCTGTTAGAAATGGGGGTCTCTAGTTGGCAATGGTTTTTACCTTTGTCCAAGTAGGGACCCTTCCTTCTAGTCAGGGTAAGAGGGATACACTACTGAAATAACCCCTGCTCACCCCCTTGGTAGCTTGGCACGAGCAGTCAGGCTTATTTCAGAGGCAGTGTGTAAAGGATTTGCACATAACCAACATCAATACACTGAAGACACTACAAAAGGACACCACACCAGTTTAGAAAAATATCCAATACTTTATATATTCAAAACAAGACTAAAACAATAAAAATCCAACATACAGTACTTAAAAATATGTACTTTGCGGGGAGCTGGCGTCGGTTGGTCCAGACTGCGGTGTGGGACGGGGCAGTGTGTTGCAAGACTTACGAGCAGTGCCCCCAACCCACGGTGCGGTCACGGTTGTCGAAGTCAGTGACGGCATCGGTGAGACCAGGGCGGCGAAGTGAAGCGAGGCGGTGCCCACAGGTCACGGTGCAAGCAGCAGCTCGGCGGCTGTCATCAGTGAGACCAGGGTTGCGGTGCGAGATGCAGCGGTGCCCTCTGCGGTGCCTTCTGGGCACGGAGCCAGCAGCAGAGTCAGTGACGGAGTCGGTTGCTTTCGCCCTCTGTGGCAACTGAAACCACGGTTCCAGAGGCGGTAACCAGAGGTCAGTGAAGTCTTTGCGGTCCCTGAGACTTCAGAACAGGAGGCAACAAGTAAAGAAAGTTCAGTCCAGTTCTTTCACTGCCCAAGGCAGAAGCAGCAACTGCAGGCCAAACCAACAAAGCAACAACACAGCAAAGATGCAGTACTCCTCTTGGCAGTTCTTCCAGCTCTTCTTCTTGGCAGGTTCCTTGATTCCAGCGACTTCTAAAGTTCTAGGGTCTGGACCCCAATATTTATACTCAGTTTCTCTTGGTGCTTTTGGGCAGAGAGTGCCTGTGCCCAGCCCAAACCAGTTCCATCTTTTCTGGCCCAGCTTCCTGGCAGGAGGTGGAGACAGCATTGTCCAAGGCAGACCAGGCCCATTCAGGTGCAAGGAAATCTCCTCCCACTACTATAAATACAGCCCAGGTCTATTCAGCCCAGCCCTGACTCATCCAGGAAAGGCAGGACACACCTTGACCCCCAGTGGCTGTCTGATGAGAATGCACATCCCCAGCCCCTGTCACTCCAAAGCCAGACAGTCAATCCACAAACCCAGCAGAGGCACACAGGATGGCTAAGCAAGAAAATACCTACTTTCTAAAAGTGGTATTTTAAAACACAGAACATAAAAATCATCTTTACTAAAAGATGCATTTTTATTCAGGCATGCTAAACCCCATTTCTCTATCTTGTCCCAATGGGAAGATATGCTTATAAGATGTTATAAGTAAACTCCCATTCTATCCTATGGGACAGATAGCCTTTCCATAGTGAAAAATGAAACACACTGTAATTCACTACCAGGACATGTCTCACACACACCAGTACATGTCCTACCTTTAATATACACGGCACCCTGCCCACAGGGGTACCCTGGGCCTACCTTAGGAGTGACTTACATGTAAGAAAAGTGAAGATTAGGGCTTGGCAAGTGTGTGCACTTGCCAAGTCGACATGGCAGTTACAAACCGCGCAGACACTGCAGTGGCAGGTCTGATAACCCTTTTCAGGGCTGCATGGGTGAGTGGCATAATCAGTACTGCAATCCCACCAGCAGCATTTGATTTACAGGCCCTGGCACCCTCAGTCCACTTTACTAGGGACTTACTAGTAAGTCAAACATGCCAATCATGGAAACACCAATCCATAATACAATTTACAATAGGAGCACTTGCACTTTAACACTGAAAAGCAGTGAGAAAGTGTGCAGAGACACTGAACCAGCAAAAAAAAAGACAAAACTAGGTCAGAAAGGAAAAAAACAGGGGAAACATGCAAAAAGATGCCAGGTCACAGGGGCATTTATGGTTGTCGATAGATGTTGATGATGAGGAGAACCAGTTTCTAGAAAATTTTGTCAGAAGGGGTCCTTATGCCTAAAAAGGTTTGACAAGGGGGTCTCAACATCAAAAAGTTTGAAGACCACTGCTGTAGAGCATTGTTCTAGTGAGTTCCTGTAACTGGCAGACTTTACATTATAGCGGGAAAGCAGCAAATAACAGCAAAATAGCAAGAGTGACTATCATCAGTTAGAGCTCGTTTTTATCCGCTCTTTACCGCTTTAATTCGTCTCGTGGACAGCTGGTTAAGAAAAAAAGCGAGAGTCTGAGGGAGGAGGGTGTAGTGCCCCTTGGTGGAGCATTGCCAGGCCCTCGAGGAGTAGGGTCAGTTAGGTCTGGGTGCGGTTTGTGGGGTGCTTTGGCGTGCGCAGCCTCTCTCAGCTGTTTGACATATTTAGAGCAAATAAGGGGTGAAGGCTTGTACAGTAAAAGGAGCAAATCTGGTATATTCATCACAGGTCCAGCAGCTTTTAAGGTCCTTGTGGACTCTGAGGATAACGTCACCAAAGCAGCGAAGGAAGCGATTGCGGAGAACTAAAAGCACAGGATTTAAGGGAAATGCCCCCAAAAGTGAAACCTCGTGGGGTCAAAAAGGTTCCGAAAGCTGTTGCACCAAGAAAGGGTAACAAGCATTGGCATAGCCAATAGGTCTCGCCTTTGGGACCTTATAAGTGTTTAGCCATGCAACAGTTTATGTTGTTGCACCAAGGATATTGTGCTGGATAACTAAACACTTATAAGGTCCCAAAGGCGAGACCTATTGGCTATGTCAATGCTTGTTCCTCTTGCTTGTGCATTTTCAAAATGACTGCACAGAGCTATGGACCATGTCGAAATCGCATTAAGAAACTACAGGGTAATTGGGTATTCCGAGATACAGCAGACCTTCCTTGATCTACAGCGCAAAATATCTAAATAAAAAATGCCAACAAAATATACTTTGTGAATCTAGATTTCTTTTTGCCTTTTAGTTAAGATTTTAGTATTTATTTTATTTCATGTGTGCAGACATGATGTGTCCGGTCTTCTTAATGTGCTTACATTCGGTTTCCTGCTGAAGACCTTAAACCCAGCCTTAATGAGATTGATGAGACTACAAGCATATTAAAGGAAACCCAGGGCGTATCACAGGTCATTGCAGCCCTGCACTGCAGGGGGCAGAGGGGCTTTCAGGTGGCCCCGACACTTCAGGGGCCCCATTAAGCTCAAAGTCTGTGAATATTTGAGAGATCTTGAGAGTTGGGAGCCCCTCGTCACATTCTGCAGGAGGGGGCATCATTTTGCACTACGCCACTGGGGAACCACCATCCTCTCCAAGCGCCGCAGGAAAGGCGATTTGCCATGAAAATCGAAGCTCTTCCATGAAAGCGTAGCTCTGCTGGAAAGATGGCAGTTTGTTTACCAACCTTTACCCTTGCTGACACCCAGATGCCAAGTAGATTGACAGAGCAGTGGAGGGGGGGGGAAGGCCTGGTGCTTGCTCGCACTTCTTGCAGCCAGAGTAGATGGGAGGGAGAGTTGTGCAAAAGGGCATCTGGAAGACCTGCAGAGGCCGCATAGCGTGTGACATAGTGATGTGTACGGGGCGTGATTGAAAGGCCGCTCATGCAAGCAACTGCAAATACAGTCACGTTTTTGTCTAATTATTCTAAAAAAAAAAAAGTGGCGGGGACGGAACAGCCAATATTGTAGAAAGCTTTGAACAGCATTGTTGGCATTAATCGGTTACCCATTGCAAAATCCACATGAGAGCACCACGGAGCACAAAGGTATTGTCCATGTACCTGTCTTCTAGACATGACAAAAGCAAGGGGCAGGGAGGAACGTTAGGGGCAAAAAGGGCACGGACAAGGATTCCACCGAAGACGGATCACTTTCCTTCCGACTACAGTCAACAAGCTGGTGAGCGGGAAGTGAAGATTAAATGTTTAGACGTGCCTTTTGCTGGAGACTGGCAGAAATTCACAACAAAAGTGCACCATTTTCTTTGAGCCCTCCCTCTAATGATGCTGTCACTCAGCCTCAGGAGGTCATTGCTTTTCTTTGTCTTCCATTTCCTGTCGTCCTGGCAGGGACCCTTTCACGCTACTAAACAGCAGACATCATTGTAAATTGTATTTATATAGCGCTTACTCCCCCTGACCAGGTCTTGTAGGCACATTTCTGCGTGAACTGCCCATCGTAAGAACACTGATAACAACACATCAAGAAAAGTATTCACTAAACAAGAACAATCTGCTTTCTTGTGTACAGGCTTCATACAGCACTTCTTCGGTATGCACTTATGTAAATACCAGGTGGAGCTATTACCCTAATACAATTTATGGTGCTCAGTATATCAAACTTGGAACTGTAGATGGCTGAGGTAACCTTGCAGCGATTTAAATTCACTAGAGATCATTAGAGATGCCACATCCTTTGTTTAACTCACTGAGACATCGTGCGAGACTAGATGTCACTGTAGATGTGGTATTAATTAAAGCAGAGAGTAGTAAGGTTGAAAGTGCCAAATGTCTGGACACCTTTAACAGTATTTGATTTTCCAGTACAAATGGGCTGCCTGCATTTTCTATTTCATCTGCAAACAAGCAGAGATAAGAAAGGCAGATGCGGCCGCGAAAGTGAAAGTAATGGCCAGCGATGCGGAGAAAGAGATAAGAAAGGCAGGGAGAGGAGGGGCGGAGGAGCGCTTGTCCGAGCGAGAGGAAAGCCAGATGGCTCCTCTGAGAAGGGAGGGGGTAGTGTGCGCAGTGGAGCCATTAGAGAACACCCAGATGGCAGCTGCGTGCGTGCACGCCATCGTGAACGCAAGCTGGGAGCCTCTCTGGTAGCACTTCCAAAAGCCCCTTACTAAATGTCTCGCAGAGCAGCGCATGCGCGCTGGCTCAGCGAGACCTAAAAAAGAACGGTTCGTGTTTTTTTGAACTGGTGGTTTCCGGTGCTCAGCACCGGCACTTAATCATCTACACCGGCGCTTTTCATGAGCACAAGTTCACATTCATTTACAGGGAAATTAAGTGATTTGCCCAGAATCACAGGTTGTTGAGCCAACAACGCCAAGACTCGAACCTGGTTCCCCAGCTACGAAGTCAGCAGCTCTGGACATTATGCCACACACTTCCCATTTTCATGGTTAGTAGTTGGTTCTGTTTTAGGCGGCACTAGCAGGCTAGTGCAAGCTGCCTCCTGACATTCTTTTTTTTTTTACAAATTAACCACTGCGTTGTGTTCCCATTCGTCGGCCTAACTTCACACCAAGCGACATATCCTTTATACAAAGTGCATCAAAGGAACAAGGGAGCTTACCCCTACTGTATTACAACTAGACAGTGCTGCTGCACGTGTCCTGTTGGGGGTTGCTGTAGATTAAAAAAAAAGTATTATACAGAAAAACACAAAAGAGAGCCAGCACCAGACCTGACCAACTTCAAACAAATATCACATCTTTTGAGGAGGGTGCCAGGGCTTCATGCCACGGACTGTTGCTTATTGAGGCTTCCACCAATGTTCTGGTGTGTTTTCACACCTCTTATTGGACAGCAGCTGTTTAGAGCCTCCAAAGACCAGCTGGAAACCCATTCAGTGCTGGGGGTTTTCAGCCTTCCATTCCGTGCTGGTGGTTTCCAACTTGCCTTCACTGCCACCTTGTGATATTAGCTTTGCACTGGGTGACCATGTGAACGAAGCAGATATTGTGTGACACACAGTGGCACCATACGAGTTGCCAGGCCTGCAGCAGGGTGGAAAAGAAGTGATGTAGTTGTAAAATACTCCCTCATGCAGATTAATGCAGCACTCCAGTGGATGCGGGAGGATACACCCAACCATTCAAAGACATTAGGCGAAAGAGACCCAGGACGTAATTGATAAAGTCTCAAGCCAAGGGTTGGAAGAGGCTGGTTGAAGAATGTCAATAGTTGAAAGGGTTGGACCAACAGTCTACCCTATGCATATTGTTAACAGTAGGTCTGTTTGACGGCCTTGTTGTCCAACCCAGGCCTAATGAAACTCCTGCTCTCTATGCCTATTAACTCTGGCATTAAATAACAGAAAAACAAACAGTGAAACTTTGAAAATATTTGTACTTAGTCTCTCCTGTTATGTAAGGTGCTCAAATTAACATCCACCAATTCAGAAAATGCTCAGCAAATCGATCAAGAGTGAAGTTGTGATTTATTTTAATGAACTAACAGCTGCTACTATTACTCATTTTAATGGTAATTTATCGAACTCAGAAGGATGGAAGGCGGAGCCTGTCCTGCGAGGATTTAAACTAGGGACCTTCAGTGCGCTTCAGATTCCAGTAGCAATCAATACTTCACTTAGTTATCCTCAAGGCTAAATGAGAAGTAGCACCGCAAACATGTCAATTGAGTCCCTTATTACATAACTGGTTATTTCTTAAGTATAGTGCCATCACACTGCAGTCCGAGGGATGGTTTCAAAATCAGAATTAAAAACAGGGACTCTGTGCAGCATAGCTATAACCATAGGCAAAAGGCAAGACCAAATGGCTTTGCCAATGCTCGTTTTTATTTCTGCTGTGACAGAGGCCTTCTGACCAGGCATTAAAGACCAACTTGAGAGGTTCATGTGGGATGACTTCTCACCTTTTACTGACCCTCCCTACAAGGTGCCAGTCTATGGCCTCAAAGAGGTGATGGGCCAGTCCCACAGAGGGGGAGGACAGGAGTGCACAGAGAAATGTAAGTGTGCCATTGGACAATCTGGAATCCTTCTTACCACTCTGCTCTTTCTCCAAAAGGTTGTCTCATCCAGAGAGCCCGAACTAGTCAGTTGTATGAGTTTGTCCCCAAATAGTTTAGGATGGCTGTTACTCAATCTAGTCCAAGTCTATTTTATGGGAAATTATACGAATTCTGCCAAATATATATTTCACATTAATAAGGGTATTTCTTCTTTTGAATCAAGCTATGTCCGCAGTTTTCCATTTACCTTCTGGGAGGGAGGCATTAATGATGCCCAGAAATACGCTGCAGAACAGCAGTTCTACATGTTTCAGTGCTTGGTCACCTTTAACACCAGCCATTCTGCAGTGACCTTCATCAGGAGCCCTTCATGAAGAGAAATAACACCTAAAGAGGCACATATCTAAACTGTAAATATGCCTTCATCGGGAAACCGTACCATTTAAGCTGTCTATACGTTCCATTTGTTTTGCTGATCACTCATCACAAATCAGTATCCTTTCACAGGGATTCAATAATGTACTGTGTTTTGTGTGTGACCCTGACTGTGCATCATGCTATGGATACAGAATTTGTGCTTGAAGTTTTAGGCTGCTTGTGTCAAATAAATGCAAAAATAATCACTAGTAATCTGTTTTGACATGTGTTGTTTTATACTCTTTATTCCGATTTCACTGTACCTAGAACTGTCTTTGAATACGCCTAAAACTCCGCTCACCGTCTCTGGTTCATGGAAAGCGTGCTCGCTTGTCTCATGTATATTTCCACGTTACTGACTCAGCACTCAGAGGAAACACAACTGTTTTACTAGCCATGTTTGTGTCATTTGCGACCCTTACTTAATCTTTACCACTTCTTCTGCACTCCCATCAATAATATGTGCACTAATTCCATTGCCTTTCCGGGTTTAAAACTATCAACCTCATCTCATTATTAAAGGGTGTAAAAAGTAGCATAAAAATTAATTTATTTTTGAGCTTTTGCAAAGTGCTAGAGACCACCCTTGGTCTGCCAGTGTAGACAGAAGTTTCCTTCCCAGCTCTTTCCGTCACTTCAGCGGAAGCGGTAGAGATCCTGCCAGAAAGACCCTGGAGTGTAACACGCGATAGTTCAAAATCGAGGGCTGAACTTTACGGAGCACATGTTTGAGATTGTGACCCGAGGAGCCAGTGGCAAGAACACCCTGCCATCAATTAAACAGCATCAACCCTACCATAGCAACGCAATGTGGTGACGCTAACCTCAAATCAAAACGAAGTGCTTGCACACCACAAGCAGTGATCCAGGCTCCATCCAAAAGCAGTGTGACACCCATTTATAACACTTAACACCTGTCCTGCATATATAAACCTTGGCACAAGATGCAGAATTAAATTAACAACGCACACAAAACCTCTCCTGGACGCCCAGCTAGCATGTCCGAAAGAAGCGCACTGACAAGTAAAACAAAAATGGCGGCCGCGCGGTAAAAAAAAAATAAACAGTGGTGCGCGCGCAGCACAGAGGAGCGGAGGGGGGGAGGAGGGAGCGCGGCAGCCTGCTCAGCTGACCAGACGCTCGTGTGTCATGGCCTTTTGCCGGCATGTGTTTACAATTATCGCGCCCGCGTCTGGGCACGATAATTGGAAACACATGTTTGCCGCGCGTACCCATCCCAAAAAGGCCAGCCACGACGCACGAGCGTTTTTTGGACTGCTTTTCAAACTCACTTACTAAAAGTCTTCGCCTCTAGCATCGCTTGCGCGCTACTCGAGGCTCGACCTAAAAAGGGCCAGCAACAAAAGGCATTGGAGAGCATCAGTATGGACCCTTTGGATGAAACATCGACATCAAATAGACATGATATTCCGCTACTCCCAGTAGAAGAAGTGAGCGGGACTTCTCTAGGGCAATCTATAAAAAAAATTGTGGGGAAATATTTTAAAAGGAATCTTGATGTATGTGAATACTCCCCGCAGTTGGGGGGAACTCAAGATAGAGATAGTATGAGTAGCCAAAGAACTACAATGGGTGTAACAATGGGTGCAATAAATGACTCTTTAGGTCCACTAGATTTGGACCAGGGGGGGATAAATGAAGGGGAAATGTTTGGGCTGGAACCTAGATTATCATCATCGCCCTGTCTCTCCTGTAGTGGAAGGGAAAGGGATAGCCCTAGAGTAGATAAAGTACCACAACAGGTAGTTAATAGGCATGAGAAGAAGGGAATCGTAACTCCCCAGCAAAGCTTTATCTCCCCAGATACCTTACAATCATCCTTGGCACTCGACATGATAGCGTCTTCGGAATCATCATTATTAGAGGTGATGTTTTTAATGCAAAAAACTCTCCAAGCAATATTAGAAGCCTTAGTTGAGAATAATGGACAAGGGAAAACCCATAAAGCTCAATTACAACAGATTGCAGAGGAGTTAAAACAAATAAATAACTGCATGCCAAATATAGTACGCCCAGTAGTGGAGACAAGGGAGCAGGAGGTATATGTACCTTTATGTACCGATGAGAACAAAGCTACACAGGTGAACTAAGCTATACAGATTGAAAACCCCCGACAGTATATATCTCAAAGTGCCCTATGCTGGTAATAAAGAGGAGGGCATATAAGAGATCTAAAAGGTATAGACCCGAGTATAAGAGCAGAAAGATCAGAAATAAGTCGCAGAAAATGCTGGAAAAGACAAGGGAGGCACATCAAGGCCAGAGTAAAAAACAGGGTGTAGTAATATTAGGTCAAGAGAGACCACCGATAGATGAGATCACAAATAAAAAGGGATTAGGGAAGAATCAGAATAGAAAAGTTATAAGTACAGCAAAGAGGATGAATACCCTGTGCGGAAGCATGCAAACCCAAGGTCTTGCAATACAGAAGAACATAGAAAAAACGGGGAGTAGGGTGGGAGGTAAACCAGGGGGCATAAGAATAAGGGGAGAGCCCCCCTTAGATCGAACAGGATGGATAAGAGCCGACCCACAGCCTGAGCCCACTCCTATAGTTAGGAGAAACGCTAGGATGTATGATAACAGTGAGGACCTATGGGTATTTATGGAACCAAGGGGACAAAAGTTGGGGAAAAAGCGTCAAAGGAAAATAAAACCACTAAATCGAGCAAACCTATTGCAAATACTGGTTAAATGCCCTACATTTGGAGAGGTTACATCTGAAGATATAAGGCAAATAGGCTTTGTAACAAATCTAGAAGGAAACGAGGTAACAAAGGTGCTTTTTTACTCAGAATTTGTAAAACAGTCGGTGGTAAAGGCAGAGAGAGACTTGGAAAAGGAGGGAATAAGACTTGTGCATGTTAATGAACTTGGGAAAGAAGGGGATAATTCTGGGAGCTCTGGGACCCTTAATTACCATGCAGGGCTATGTCCGGAGCAAATACAGTATGATGCATTAGGTGCCCAATATAGAAGAATTTGCACAGATAAAGATCAAGGAGGACTAAAAGTAATAATAGCAAATACCGCTTATGAGCCAAGGTTGAGTAATCGATTTGATCTCCTAGCCGAATCCCCAAATAGTTGGGAGGGCAATATGACCGATGTGTTGAGTGAATTGGACTAGGACTTAGGGTACTCGCACAGCCTACGGACACTGTCTTGGAATATTGGGGGCTATAAGAAACAGCTAGCACAAGACACTTTTAGAGAAATGCTGGGTAATTATGACATCTTGTGTCTGCAGGAGTCCTGGTTGTGTGAGGTACCCGATCCAATAGATGGTTTTTTTATGGTAACCAACGAGGCAGTACGAGTGAACTTGGGCCGACCTTCGGGGGGCTTAATTACACTGGTATCAGTAAAAAGAGCTAACAAAATAACCAAGTTAAAAGTGAAATGTAGGTGGTTATTAGCTTGTCAGGTAGAACTTTACAGTGGGATCTGGGCAAAAAGACAAATTATTGTGATCAATGTATATATTCAGCCAGGAATAATAGTAGATTATGAAGTACAACTGTGCTTGTTAGAGAAAGATCTGGAATCTATTTGTATAACGAAAGCAGCATATTTGATAATGAGACTTTAACCATAAATTAGATCTGTCCCTTAGTGATAAACTGTTTAAGGAGCTCTTAGCCATTTCACAGATTCCTCAAGCAAATTTTGTTGGAGTAGGTAGCGCCGCACGAGACAAATATTTAGTAAAGTTCCTTGGATCCATAGGATTATTCTGTGCTAATGGGCGGACGAATTTCGACCGTCCAGCAAAGAAGACCTTTCGTATAGGGAATCAGATTTGCCCAATTGATTATGCTTTTATAAATGCATGGCATTTTAAGGACGTTGAACAATTTGAGGTATTGCAGAGTGAAGGTAGTGACCATTGGCCTTTAGAATTGTTAATTAAGATGGAACAGGAGTCGGAAAGAGAAAGAGTGATCCCCTTACAGATTGAACATCCTAAACGCATAACCACCCGTATAACCGAGGAAAGCCTGCAATTGGTTAATAACTTGTTTATTGATTATACGGTTGTTGGTAATTTACCGCAAAAAGAATTTTTTTTAACATGGTATGAGCAGACGATCGAGCAGGTGGTAAATTGCCTAAAAATAAAAGTAAAAGTAGGACCCACCCATAAGACAAAAGAAAGTATAAATGGTTTAACAATGAGTGTAGGAATTTGAAACTGAGGGTACGGAAATGGGAAAGACAGTTAAGGAAAAACCAGATAAGGGGACAATGGAGAGCCTCCGAGTGGCGAAACTGGAATACAAAAATAAAACGAGAGAAAGGAAATTAGAATATAAGTCCAAAAAATGGCAAACAATGTTAGAAGTGATAAACACAAATAATATAAGGCTCTTCTGGCAATTGGTAAAGGAGGGAAATGTACAAGGGGAAATGCGGTGCTTGATGGGTGAAGATGATTGGGTGATTCATTTGAGTAATTTGTATAAGGGCAAAGATTTGAAGAAGACCCTGGAATTAAGACCCGAGGAGTTAGAACAATTAAAGCCGCACTTCTCTTTTCAAAATATAAAAAACGATTCAATCTTTAAAGCTGACTAAAGCCGCAGGACCAGACAACCTACCTGCAATTATTTTGAAAAATAGTATTGATTGGTGGGCAAGCTTCTTAAAAGCGACCTTCCGACAAATTCTTGTTGCTGGGGTTTTCCCAGAAAGTTGGAAGGGGGCAATTGTTAGGCCAATTTATAAAAAGGAGGATGCTACGTTGCCCCAGAATTATCGCCTCATAAGCTTACTGGATGTGGGGGAGAAGGTCTTTTCTAAAATATTGTTAGGGATAGTGAAGTCCTGGGCAGAACAGCATAACCTGATACCAATAGAACAAGGGGGTTTAAAGAGGGGCACTCGACTGTTGATCACTGCCTTAGTTTATGGGCATTAGCAAAAAAGGCAATGGAAGTGCGCGGTAGGTTGTTTTGCTGTTTTGTTGATTTCCGAGCCGCATTTGATTTGGTAGATCGTAGTATACTGTGGAGTATGTTGGCAAAGCTCGGAATGAACAAGGCAGTACTTTCACTAATCCAGGAAATGCATTCAAAGAATTGGGCTAGGGTAATTTTGAACAACCTTGGAACTTTATCTAAGAAAATTCAGATAATGAATGGCCTGAGGCAGGGCTGTGTTTTAGCCCCTCTGTTATTTTCTTTGTTTTTATCCGACCTGCCAAATACGCTGAGCAAAGCTGGAGGTCTAAGCCCTAAGATGGGGGGAACCCATATATCATGTCTGCTATATGCGGATGATTTAGTAATAACAGACATGACAGAGTTAGGCTTACAAAAAAAATTGGATACCTTTTATGAATACTGTAAAAAGAAAAGCCTCACGGTTAATTTAGAAAAGACCAAAATAATGGTACTGGGGAAAAGAAAGAGCTCGTTCTACTGGAAACTGGGGGATGTTAGAATTGAAGAAGTGGATAAATATAAATATTTGGGCATGTGGTTTGATAGTATGTTAAATTGGAAGGACCACATACAGTCATTAAAAGCGAAGGCTCTTTCTACAGTATGGGGCCTTAAACAATTTAAACAGATGTATGGAGGCCCCTCGCTGCGACCAATACTATCAGCTTTTAATGCATTGGTTCGACCACAATTTCAGTATGGTGTTGAGGTTTTATTTATGGGGGGCAAATCGGATTGGAACTTAGAGGAGGGGAAATGCTTGAAGCAGCTTCTTGCTCTCCCTTCGACAACTATGTTACAGGCTGTGCGAGTAGAATGTCATCTTACAGCCTGGAACTATCGGGGAATGCAAGCGACATTTAACTTCTGGAAAAGAATGAATGGAGAAGGCCCTCCCAAAATAGCATACCTCTGTAAGAAAGAAATAGAGACCAGTGATTTTAACTGGGCGGTCCATGCAAGAAATAAATTAGACAAGTTATGTGCTAAACTTACTCTAGAGCGAGACCAATGGAAATCAGGGCAGCAGATCCCTAAGCGGGAGTTATGGGCCATTATTAATATGAAGGCCCGAGAAGAAGATTTATGTTATTTGGAGAGCAAATCGTCTGCCCGGTTTCTGATAAATGGGTGGGCCAATGATCATATCTTCCCTTATATAGAAGCTATGCCTAATCCAAAGCTCAGAAATGTAATATTGAAATTTAGGGTTGGCCTGAACCCATGTAACATCAATTGGAAGATAAAATCCTTCATGTCGAATGTCCAAGGTCTGTGCTCCTGTGGCCTACAGGTAAAATGTAGTAGTCAACATATTTTGTTGGATTGTTTGTGGTTTTTAGAAGAACGGAAAAAAAATTTAAAATCTATTTTTATTGTCTATAAAACCTTTAGTAGGGACCAAGCACTTAGCTTATTGATAAATATGAGATTTTTAAAGGTTACATGTGCAATAGGAAGATTTTTAATTGCAATACAGGAGTCATTGAAGGAAATGGTAATATAGTTTGAAATGAACACGTGGTAGAAATTCGATCGTACCCATGATTTGTGGATTATCCTTGATTTTGTATAAATGTATAGCTAATGTATAAGCGACCCCTTTCTGCTTTGGTGATGAATTAAGAGTTTTATATAGGTCCGATTGTATATTTTAGTAGGTTTTTACTGTTGATTATAGTGTTTTTATGGTCAAACTGTTGGGACAATTCATATTTTAATTGATTGTAATGTGCTATTTTTTTTATGGCTAGATATGCCAAATAAAAATATATATAACAACCAGGATCACAGGTCCGATAGCGATGATGCTGATCTCCACAGCGCAGCTCAACGTGCCTCTGAAGAGTTCCTTACGAGCTTCCGCTCCACCCCTCATGTGCAGCTACCTCCGGCCGAGGCTAACGACGCTAATCTCATCGACACAGTGCCAACATGCCTTGAGGAGATTTCCTGACGAGCGTTCGGCTCCAGCTCTCCAAGTAAGGTTGACAACGCTATTCTCCTCAGCACTGTGTTGCGTGCCCTGAGGAGTTTCCTATTGAGCGCCCGCGCAGAGGAGATTTCCTGACGAGCGTTCGCGCCCCAGCTCTACAAGTAAGGTTGTTAGCTTGTTTTGACGGCGTTCCCCATACTCCCTGAGGTAACCCTCGTTACTACTTTCATAATTGGGTATTCTCACGGTGACACGCACACCAGTTATTGTGTGTTTCTACGCTATACCACTGCAACCTTCGGTGACACTCACCGTGACTGTGTGTCATCTACCTCCGGTGACACGCACACCATATATTGCGCTCAATTGGCTTACGCTCATTTTGTTTTTGACACCTCTTCGCTGTGTGCCATTTGTTTACGGTGACACACACACCATTACTCCCACAGAACTACTGCATTTCTCTTGCTCTTACTATTGTGGACCTATTGTGCCCTTTTTGTGTATTCCTAATTCAGGTTCTCCCAGGGCTTACTCTGTACAACCTCTTATTCAACGGAAAGTGGTGTTTTACCATATTGTGAGGTATTGTATTTTCTATTAGTCCATTCAACCTGAGTATTCCTCTTTAATATGGCAAACACTGGAATTAGTCAACCCCATCCTTCTTGAATGAAAGTGGTGAGCCAGAAATCCACTGGAAAGATTGGATAAAGTTGTTTGAATCATATTTAATTGCCATGGGTGGGGACAAGTTTTCTGCAGAACGTAAGCAACATATTTTATTACATAATCTTGGAATGCATGGTCGCAAGATATATGAAACATTACCTGAACCAGATGTAGAGGATGAGGATGAAATAAGTTGTTTATGGTGTCATGTTAATGAAATTAGAAATACACTTTGGAGATAAGGTCAATGTGGTCCTAGAACGCCATACATTTCTTAGTCGTGTGCAAGGCAAATACGAGCCTGTTAACAACTATGTAGCAGCATTGAGGGGACTTACTCAACTTTGTGATTTTGGGGAGCTTAATGACTCCCTCATAAGAGACCAATTAGTCAGATGTACAAATAGCAGTAGGATCCAAGAAAAAGTATTTGCTAAGAACCCCACACTCAGAGAAGCGATTACCTTAGCCCAATCCATTGAACACACAGCCAAATGTATGAAAGAAATGAAGGTTACCGAGGAGGTAGTGGCTTCCATCCAAGTAGAGGAAGTACACAATGAAGTACTCAAAGTAAAAAATAAGGATGTCTATGTTAACAAACCTACAAGGGAAAGTAATGGTTTGAAATGTTTCAGATGTGGCAGTAGTAACCACCTGGCTAACAGTTTGCAATGTTCTGCCCGCAGTGTTACCTGTAAAAAATGCAATAGGAGAGGGCACTTTGCTAGAGGATGTAGGTATGGGGAAAACAACCAAGTTAAGATGGTTAATGTGGAGGGTGAACACCGTCAGAAGTTTGTATTCCAAGTGAAAAATGAAGAGGGTACCTCCAAACTGGAGTACCCCAAATGCATGGTTTTCCTTAATAATAGGCCAGTAGAAATGTTTGCAGATTCTTGTTCCCCATTCACATTACTTAATCACACTGACCACAAAGAAGTATTGGGAACCTCGGGTATAGAAATGTGTGAGCCGGACATTTCTCCAGAAGGATATACCAAAGATTCCATCCCCCTGGTGGGAATGTTAAAGGTGCACATACATTTTAAAGGCATATCCACTGTGGGCAAAGTATACATTGTGGAGAAAGGTTCAGACCTTCTTGGCTGGAAACACCAGAAGGAAATGGGCATCATACTTGACCCCAACAACAAAGACCAAGTCATCCTTGTCGAGGGTTCCAACAGTATAAGTAAGCTATGTGATGAATTTCCAGAATTATTTGTAGATGATCTTGGATTATTGAAGGACTTCCAACACAGGATAAAAGTAAAACATGGAGCTAAACCTGTGGTACATAAACCTTGCCCAGTTCCTCTCCTTATGAGAGAGCCCTCAAGAAGGAGTTAGACAAATTGTGCGAGATGGGTGTCATCCAACCCATAGAATCCTCTGAATGGTTGGCACCCATCGTGATAGCAGCCAAAGCTAGTGGGGAAGGCATTCGCCTCTGTGTAGACCTGCGCAGCCTCAATGAGAATATATGGGTAGAGAGATTTACCCTCCCCAATATAAACAAAATGTTGAGCACCATGGGGGAGGCCAAAGTTTTCTCAGTCATTGATTTATCCATGGCATATCACCAAGTGGAACTACACCCAGAGTCCAGACCATTAATGGCTTTCACTTCTCCTTTTGGTGCTTATATGTTTGTGAGGATGCCCTTCGGACTTGCCTCTGCTGCGGCAGTCTTTCAAAAAATGATGAAACAAGTCCTCAAGGGTGTCACCAACACCCTGTGTTTTCAAGATGACATATTGATTCATGGGTCATAATTTGAAGACCATGACCGTGCCTTCAAGACTGTATGTGAAAAACTCTCGCAAGCTGGATTGACAGTGAAACTTGAGAAATGTAAAATCAGGGTAAGCTCGGTGGACTACCTTGGTCACACCATTTCCCAAGAAGGCTTTAGACCCAAACATAGTCTAATCCAAGCTGTTAAGGATGCCCCATACCCTAAAAACAAAGAGGAGCTCAAATCCTTCTTAGGCCTTATTGAATACATGACCAAGTTCGTAAAGAATTTTTCTGAAAAATGTGAAGGTTTACGAGAGCTGTTGGAAAAAACCAAAGAATTCACTTGGGAAGAAAAACAAAGGAAAATGGTAGACCGGTTAAAGGAGGAGATCATCACTTCACCAGCCTTGGGATCTTTTGATCCTAAAAGGAAAACCATATTAACCACTGACGCATCCAACAAAGGTTTGGGTGCCTCATTATCCCAGAGAGGGGAGGGGGGCGAAACCATTATAGCCTTTGCTTCCCGTTCCTTGAGCCCAGCTGAGCATAATTACTCGGTTATCAAGAGAGAAGCCTTAACATGCTTTTGGGCTGACAACCATTTTAAATTCTATCTATGGGGTACCAGTTTTAGCATTCGTACCGACCATAAGCCCTCAACGTTCATGTTCTCCTCCAAGAAAGTACAGTGCAGTTCCCCACGCATATCCAAGTGAGTCCTAGGGTTGGAAAACTTTTGTTTTAAAGTGGAGTACTTGCCTGGGGTAGAAAACATTGTGTCCGTTTACCTGTCAAGGTCCCCATTAAATCTACCTGCTCAAGAAGAACACTTGAATGTGCCCATTCTTGCCATACAACTACCGTCCTTGACTAAAGTAGAATAGGAAGAGAGCATGAAGAGGTATGTCAACATGAATACTCTCAAGAACCTAATTGTGAATGGTTGGCCTGAAAAATGTAGTGATGTTGCAGACGAAATGAAAGAGTTTTGGAAGGTGAGGTTTGAATTGACACTTATAGATGACAAGGTGTATCGCAATGAGAAAATTGTTCCTCCTTCCGACCTCCAAAACAAAATAATAGATCTAGCCCATGAAGGGCACCTAGGCAGAAGCATCACAAAGAATAAGGTAAGAAGTTGCTTCTGGTTCCCCAAGATGGATTCTATGGTGGAGCAAAAGGTCAAGGAGTGCATCAGCTGCGCAAAAAGTGATAAGAGCAAGATTTTGCGAAGAGTTCCCTTATCTCCTGTAGAGGTACCTGTTGCCCCATGGACCAAACTAGCCATTGACATAATTGGTCCCATGGAGAGTCTGGGACCTGAAAGAAGGTTCATGTTTGTTTTAGTCGACTATACTTCCCACTGGATACATTTCAAATTCACACCATCTGCCACAATGAGCAACCTCATTACATTCTTAAAAAGTGTCTTTTGCAATGAAGGAATTCCAGCAATTTTAGTTGCAGACAATGGCGTACAATTTACATCCGAGGAGATGAAGAAGTTCTTAGAGGAATTGAATATCAAACATGAGAGAACTGCACTCTACTGCCCCAAGGCCAATGGCTTAGTAGAAAGAACAAACCGATGAAGGAACAAATCCAACTTGCTATCACAAATGGCCACAAGATAGATGACTCCCTCAGAGAATGTGTATGGGCATACCACACTGCACCTAATCTTCTCACAGGGATATCTCCATTTGTTTCCTTAAGAGGGAGAGAGGCAAGCACCAAGATGAACCCAATGTGGTTGAATGGAGGTAAGAGTGTTGAAACCATTGGTTGGGAAGGTCACAAGAAAACTCAACAACACCAATTGAAATATAAGAATTGGTATGATTGTATACATTGTGTAAAGGAACACAACCTTAAGGCAGGTAACTCTGTACTGGTAAGGAGACCCACCAAAGGACATATAGGTCAGAGCAAATTTCAACCTCCTCAACCATTGGGCAAGGTAGGCAGGAATGGGGTTCGCCTTGAGAATGGACAAACATGGAGCGGTGACAGACTTGTAGAAGTAGCTTAATTTCTCCCCCTTTATGGGAGATGATATGTTGTAATCTTTCATGTATTCAGACTTGAGGATGTAGCTTAATTTCTCCCCCACATAAGGGAGATGTGTTGTAATCTTCCCTGTATTATGTACTGCTTTTCTTTAGCCCCTTTTCCTTCACTTGGCTCCTTCCCTCCTGGGTACCACTCCTCCCTGTTAACAATGGAATGTTTCCTTTAGAGTTCATGTTAGAATGTTGGAGTCTAAGCATCAGGAGAGTGGATGACCAGAATGAAGAACCTTTCGTACTTACCTCGTGGTGGTCTTCTATTCATTCAAATTTCAACAGTAACGATGTACACAAAGTGAATTATTTCATACCGGCAATATGTAGCATACTAGAAGGCCAGAGAGACTCTGTCAATCCCACAAGAACAGCAGTAACCTATGCCACTAGATCAGTACTTGTACATTTTTCTTTAATACATTTGTTGATACCTGCTCACCCTACCTAAAGAGTACACGAGGGTTGAGGACACAAAATTAAACTGTTGTAAAAAACTGTTTAGTAGAGTCGACTTTGAACCCTCGTATACAAATAAAGGAGGTCATTGTTATGCTATGTTGTGTGTATTTGTAAAGCACACTATCACTTGCGAGGGTATCCTGGTGCTGAGCAGGTGTATGTGCCTAGCCCTGCCTATGGTAGGTTGGTTAATTGAAAAGTCAGGTCTTCAGCTTCTTAAAGAATTCAAGAAGAGAGAAGGAGGCTCTGATGTGGAGAGGGAAGGCACTCCACGCTTTAGGCGCAATGTAAGAGACTGCCTGTACTCCTGATCTGGTTTTTTATATGCGTGGGATGTGTGTGAGTAGGAGTCCTGAGGAGTGAAGGTGTCTGGAAGGTTGGTGGAAGGAGATTGGACTTTTCAGGTTGGTGGGGCCTAAGTTGTGTAGTGCCTTGAATGAGTGTGTAAGGAGTTTGAATTTAGTCCATTTCTGTATAGGGAGTCAGTATAGTTCCCGGAGGTGTGTGCGATGCAGGTTTTGTGTGGGAGATTGAGGATAAGTCTGGCTACCGAGTTCTGGATGATTTGTAGTCTTCTAGTGAGTTGCTTGGTGATCCCATCATAGAGGGTGTTCCCATAGTCCAACTTACTGGTGACTAGGGAATGAGTGACAGTCTTTCTAGTGTTGCTTGGGACCCATTTGAAGATATTCTTCAGTGTCTTCAGGGTGTGGAAGCAGGATGCAGTGACAGGGTGACTTTTGTAGTCATGTCCAGTTTGCTGTTGATGATTACTCAGAGGTTCCTGGCATGGGTTTTGAGTGTGTGTGGGTCCGAGTTTGGCCAGCCACCGGTTGGATTCCCATGGTGAGGTGTTCTTGCCGAAGATCACTACTACTGTCTTCTCGGTATTGAGTTTGAGACAGTTAGCTTTCATCCAGTTAGCAACTTTGTTCATGCAGGCAGTGAACTTGTTTCTTGTGTCGGGTGTCTTGCCCGAGAGTGATAGTATGAGTTGTGTGTCGTCTGCATAGGAGAGAATGTTGATGTTGTGTGCACGAATGATGTTGAGGCTGGGGCTGAGCGATGAGCCTTGAGCCACTCCGCAGGTGAATTTATAGTCAATGAAAGCTTTCGGGATACCAGACCAAAACTACACATCATACCAGGTCTGTCACTGGCACTTACAACTAATTATTTCTTGAACAAGGTGTTTTTACCCCAGTGTTAAACATTTTGAATCTACTTATATATATCAAGCTACCAATCCGTTTTCCCAATAGATACAAATGTGCAAAAAGACAATTGATGATACACCCATGATTTTGCTGGCCACCTATGGCCAACTTATTTATTTTTAGATCTGGCATTACAATGCAGCTGTCTGCAAGATTTATTGATACCAATTCTTTAAAATGCACACAGAATGGGCTTTGACTCTTCCCAGAGGAGTAGTTTCTCTATCTTCTCATGCTATTGGCTGTTTGATGCACCAATCAACCCCATACGGAGTGCTACATTGCAATGCACGGAGACTATTCATATCTCAAAAGTGTACTGAATAATTAATTATACATTAAAATATTAATCTCATGCATGCAATTCTTTTTTGTTTGGTTTTTTCACTGCAACAGGCTTTTTAAACAATTTAGTCACTAATTTGAGCAGGTCACAATACATGCACACACATATGTTTACACATATGCATAAGGATGCACAATCCAGCTGCTTCAATGAAAACAAGCATTGGCAAAGTCAATCAGTCTCACCTATACAAGAGCTATTGGCTTTGTCAATGTGGTTTTGCCATGTTGTACACCAGTGTGGCTGCTTTGCAGCATGGCTAAATGTTAGTGGTGCGGAGTGTCCTAGAGTGGAGTGGGGGGAGCAGGGTTCAGTGGCAGAGAGTGCCATAGAGTGCAGTGTCATAGAGTGCAGTGTCGTAGAGTGGAGTGGCGTAGAGTGGAGTGGAATAGGGTGGAGTGGGTTGGAGGTGATTGAGGAAGTGGGGTGGATTGGATTGGGGTCGAGTGGGCTGGATTGAGTGGAGTGGGGTGGATTGGATTGGAGTCGGGTGGATTGAAACGGGGTGAGGTGGATTAAATTGGGGCAGATTGGAGTGGGGTGGATTAGATTGGTTCGGGGTGGGGTGGATTGGGGTGGGGTGGATTCAATTAGAGTAGGGTGGTTCAGAGTGGGGTGAATCAGAGTGGAATGGAGGGGGAGGATTGGACTGGATAGGGGGGGTAGACTGTGTTGGACTGGATTGGAGTGTGGTGGGCTGGATGGATTGGATTGAGTGGGGTAGACTGAACTGGGGCGGGGTGAATTTGATAGGGCTAGAGTGGGCAGGATTGGAGTAGAGTGGGGTGGATTAGATTGCAGTAGAGTGGGGTGGATTGGAGTGGGGTGGGGTGGACTGGATGGGGTGGATTAGATTGGAGTGGTGTGGACTGAAATGGGGTGCGATGGGGGTGGATTTAATTGGGATGGGGTGGAGTGGACTGCAGTGGAATGGGGTGGATTGGATTGGAGTGGAGTGGGCTGTAGCGGGGTGGCCTGGACTGGAGTGGGTTGTATGGAGTGAGGTGGAATGGAGTGGGGCGAATTGGATTGGGGTAGATTGGAGTGGGGTGGGGTGAGTGGAGTTGATTGGATTGCAGTGGGGTGGATTGGATTGAGGTGGATTGGATTTGGGTGGGGTGAACCGAATGGGGGTGTGGTGGATTGGATTGGGGTAGGGTAGATTGGAGTGGGGTTGGGTTGGGTGGATTGGGGTATATTGGATTTGGCTGGATTGGGGTGGGGTAGATTGGAGTGGCGTGGATTGGAGTGGGGTGGATTGGAGTGGGGTGGGGTGGATTGGGGTGAGGTAGATTGGATTGGGGTGAGGTGGATTGGATTGGATTGGAGTGGGGCGGATTGTTTTGGATAGGAGTGGGGCAGATTGTTATGGATTGGATTGGGGCAGATTGGAGTGGGGGCAGATTGGAGTGGGGGCAAAGTGAAGAGGGGCAGATTGTTTTGAATTGAAGTGTGGCAGATTATTTTGGATTGGATTGGGGCAGATTGGTTTGGTTGGAGTGGGGCAGATTGTTTTGGATTGGAGTGGGGCATATTGGAGTGGAGCAGATTGTTTTGGATTGGAGTGGGGCAGATTGTTTTGGATTGGAGTGGGACAGATTGTTTTGGATTGGTGTGGGGCAGATTGTTTTGGATTGGAGTGGGTGGAATGTGGTAGATTGGACTGGAGTGGGGTGGATTGGAGAGGGAGTCAGGTGGATTGGGGTGAGGTGAGGTGATAGGATTGGAGTGGGGTAGATTGGATTGGGCTGGATTGTGGTAAATTGGATTGTGAGGGTGTATTGGAGTGGGGTGAATTGGGATGGAGTGGGTGGATTGGGGTGAAGTGGACTGGAGTGGGGTGGATTGGAGTGGGGTGGATTGGAGTGGGGTGGATTGAAGTGGGGCGGATTGGAGTGGGGCGGATTGGAGTGGGGCGGATTGGAGTGGGGCGGATTGGAGTGGGGGGATTGGAGTGGGGGGAATTAGAGTTTGCCAGATTGATTTGAATTGAGTGGGCAGATTGGAGTGGGCAAAATGTTTTTTATTGGAGTGGGGCAGATTAAAGTGGATTAGAGTGGGGCAGACTGTTTTGGATTGGAATGGGGTGGATTGGAGTGGAGCAGACTGGAGTGGGGCAGATTGTTCTGGATTGAGTGGGCAGATTGTTTTGGATTGGAGTGGGCAAGATTGTTTTGGATTGGAGTGGGGCAGATTGTTTTGGATTGGAGTGGGACAGATTGTTTTGGATTGGAGTGGGGAAGATTGTTTTGGATTGGAGTGGGGCAGACTGTTTTGAATTAGAGTGGGCAGATTGTTTTAGATTGGAGTGGGGCAGATTGGAGTAGGGCAGATTGGAGTGGGGCAGATTGTTTTAGAGTGGGGCAGATTTTTGTTTTGGATTGGGGTGGGGCAGATTGTTTTGGACTGGAGTGGAGCTGACTGGAGTGTAGAAAATTGAAGTGGGGCAGATTGTTTTGGATTGAAGTGGAGCAGATTGGTTTGGTTTGCAGTGGGGCAGAGTGGAGTGGGGTAGGTTGGGAGGAATGGAGTGTGATGGATTGGAGTGGATTGGATTGGGGTGAGTGGTTTGGATTGGAGTGGGGTGGATTGGATTGGTCTGGGGTGGATTGGATTGAGTGGGAATGATTGGTGTGAGTTGAGGTGGGGTGGATTGGATGGGGGTGGGGCATATTGGAGTTGGGTGGATTGGGGTGCACTGCACGATTGTGTGTTAAAGCATCATTTCAGAAATTATACTTAAGAAAGAAACAATGTCGCTTTGTAGTAACATAATCCTCACCTTTTGAGAACAGCGCCACAATCAAACACAAAAGAAAAAATGAGTGCAAAGTGAGAAAAGCAGACTTGGCAAAATAAAAAAAGGTATCTATAGAAAATAAATCTTTGCAATTTTGTTTGTCTTGCTGGTCATGTTTTTTGCCAGTCACACGCCTTCTGTATGCAGGGCACTAAAAGTTTTTAAAAATTAAATAGTACCTCAATCACGTCAGGAGCAGCGGATGGGCACTGATTAAGTTGAATCAATCAGTGCTTGGTCCCTGCTCCACAGAGAGGAACAGATATGATGTTAGGCCTGCCTTGACGAATTACCAGGCTGTAAAGAAGAGTGCCATGCAAGCCATCAAATGGTAAGCAACGGGCGGGCTCCAAGGTCTTTTCTGTACACAAGAGTGTCTCGTAAGCAAGACGAATGCACTAAGACATGCTTTTGCAGGCTCGGCCCTAACAAGCGTTGGCAAAACAATACATCTGGCTTTAATGGGGTGACACAAGAAGATACTGGCATGCACAAATGCTTAAGTAAGGTTGTACAGATCACATACCACTAAAAACACCTTCTTGTGATATCCAGTTGTAAATTATCATTAAATCCATGATGCATGCAAAAGCATCCACAATTGAACATCAGAACTCATAGCGATCTAGATGGCTCTTTGGGGCATATTTACAAAAAAGTTACGGAGTGCAGCTTTAGCCTTCTTGGCTTATGGCCGCGCTTCGCCACTTCTGAAATGCAGGGCTGCACCGTATTTACAACAATACTGTGTAGGCCTGCGTTTGCCCCTGTGCTGGCGCTAATTTCAGATGCCTAGCGCCAACACAGGCTCCCTTGCACCATAGTGCAAGGGTGCCTGCGTTGTGGGGAATGATTGTTTATGTGCAGGAAGGTGTGCCTTCCTGCACATAGACAGTCTTAAATGGCGATTTGTAACTTCTACGTGTGCTGCTTTGTGCAGCACACATAGAAGTTGCAACTCGTCATTTTTAAAATGATTGTTTATGTGCAGGAAGGTACACCTTACTGCACATAAACAATCATGCATGGCGTTTTGCTGTTTTTATGTGTGCTGCACAATGCAGCACACAAAGAAACAGCAAAAACGAGAAGAAATAAAGCATTTCTCCTCGTTGCGCTCGGTTAAGACCAGGTTTTCCCTGATCTTAATTTTGGCGCTGCCCCATATTTACGCCACTCTTGTAAGTATGGGGCAGCGTCAAAATGAATGGGTGTTACGGCCGAACGCCCACCACAACACCCACTGCCCACCCCTTTCACGCTAAGTATAGCGTGAAAGGGTGCCTTATTTACATGTCAGTGTTAAGCCACGTTAAGTTGCTTAACGCTGCCTTGTAAATATGGTGAAGCCCGAATCGCCACCACAATGTTAAAAAAAAGTTACGTTCTAGTGGCGATAGGGTCTTGTAAAATATGCCCCTTTGTTACTTGTGCTTCCAAATGATTACATATTAAAGGGTCCAATAGTGTATTAAAGAGGTCAACCACTGCAGAGAAAAAACTGTTCTCTACCAAGTCCTGCATCACTAGCAATAAGCATTCCAGAATGTTCCTTCGGTTGATGATGTCTGCTTGGGTTTTGAGACCTATTGTGATATAATTCATCAACTGGCCCCTTTAGAGACATTATTCAAAGAATGGCAATATTAACCACAGATGCTGCCAAAGAACCGCTGACCAGAACCCAAAGAACAGTGCACACAGATTGGAGCGCTCAAGGGGCTGTTTCACTGGCATGGTCTTTGTTAACACAGAATCCCAGAAACTATACAAATTAGTGAGTACCCTGAGAAGGTCCAAAGCAGCGTGGTTTGCACCGGGTAATGGTTAGAGGTGAAGGGAGCCTAGAGAGGATTGTTGACGTATAGAGGGTAGGAAGCACTGTGGTGGGGGATCAAGAGGAGTCATCTGGTGCATCAGGTCAGGAGTATTCTGCAGGAGAGGGGCCACAGAATCCTAGCTCTTAACCTGTTACTCTAACAAAGTGGGTCCTCTGACTCCTTAAGGCAGGCACTTCTTGATTTTTCCATTTAGATGGGATGCACTTATTGAATATTTTGGAGAGTCACAGGTTGACAGCTATCCATTTTTATTCAATGATCCTCTTCAATTTCCACGTAATACCCTCACGCTGCTTTGGGTGTGTCTCTTCCACAGGTTTGCCCACATTTACCATGTGTTCACAAGATGCATGCCATAGGCCGCAGCTGAGCGCCTTGGACACAGGTTGGTAAAGCAACAGCGCCATTTAAAGCAGGGAGCGAAAGCAGGGCAGGCAGTGTAGAAACCGATCTTGAATAGGGTGGGGGAAGGGGAGCCCTTCTGCCTGCTAATGCCTATCGCACTAGAGCCTGCCTGAGGCTGCAGGCAGCAAGCTAAAGGGAGCAAACGTGAGCAAATGCCTGCGCGTAAGGTGCACGACATGGTAAACAGAAGCCACTATGGCGCAGCCATGGACAGGCACTGACTGTCAGGTCTACACTGTAGATGCACAGCTTAAGTGCTCTGTTCCTGAAGAGACTGACCATGGTGGAACTAATGGCCTAGCCTACATGACTCAGTGCTCCAGGCTGAGAGCAGTCTGCACAGCTACATGTGGCGCAAGATCCATCCAACTGCTGAAGGTCCCAGCAGTGTCTGTGAGTCTTTATTTTGAGATTTGGGCGGCCATTTTAGCTGGGCCCATTCATTAACATGTGGCTTGAGGTGCCATTGTGGGCCCTATGGCCACGATTATGTCATTGCTTATATTACAACTTAGCCAGCCAATTGGGGGGCGGTAAGTGGTGGCCGGAGAAGACCTCCTTTTCTCTCCATACCCACAAATTCCTCGCATGGACCAGGCAGTGTGTAGCATGACCAGGCAGTGTACCATCACTCGCCATGCCTGATTTCATTACAAGACCGGAGGCTACCATTATGCATATACTTTTACTTGCTGCCCCAACATGCAGCCCTTTAAAGAACATTAATACATCATAAACATATAGAATGTTCGTGAAGAAGTATAACTATCCTGTGCACAGGGCTATCTTCCTCTTTTGTTAGCTGCTCACAACAAGATAAGTATACCATTCTGTTGTCTTCCTTACTCTCTTTAATTAATGCTGTTATGCTATCAGTAACTTACAGATGAGCGCAGGTATCGCTTATTATTTGTTCATACTGTGTGATTATTCTTAATCTCTATATTTTTTTATTATTGGAAATGTCTTTTCAAATGCTTTGTTTATAGGTTTATCACAGTCTTATACAGGCTTCTTACGAATTACAGGTTTGTTGCTCTTTTCATTCCTAGCCTTCCAATTTATGGTTGGCTTTAACGCGTTTTGATAATTTAAAGTACCCTTCAGGGTTAACCAATGTTGTTGTTCCCTGTATTTTGCCAATGCTCCCGTATTTTGCCAATGCTCCTAACTGAGCAAATATCCCTGCTTGCGAGGTGAGACGCGACTACGTACACGCCTCACCTCGTCTTTTTTCCACAAACGGAGTCATTTTTATTCAAATAACTCACCGGCCTGCAACGCACCCGCTCTCCTGGCAACGCGTGTGGAATCTTCAGGCCGAGGCCTGACTCACACATAGTTGCCGTCAGACGTCAGCGGAGGAAGTCCTTCCTTTCTGCTGACGCCCCCCTCCTCCAGCGTAGCCTTGGCAACAGCTTTCACCAAGCTGTAACGGCCGCGCTGGAGGAAACTGACACACGGAGCGATCGGCTCCCTCTTAGGCTCTTATTTAAGCCTTTTTGGTCGTACTGCACCACCTTTTGGACATTTCCGGTACTGTCTTACTGATTATTTTCTGGATCCATTATAAAATTACAATAGCTTTCCCACCCTTTTAAAAAAACAAGCTCCTTAAGGCCTTATAGCCATAATAAATTTAATATAACACTGTTTAATAGCCCAAATAAATAAATGGAGATGAATAACTCCCAGAATCAAGGAGAACCAGGCCTATTGGGGGACAACATTAAAAATGTTTTACAAGAGGAGCTTAAAGCCTCCCTTAAAGAGGCAGTAGACGCCGCCTTGTCCAAAAGGAAGAGGGGATCACCCTCAGAGGATAATTATTTTTCCCTCTCCGACCTCCCTCCCTAAAAAAAGAGGAAAAGTTGCTCATAAAAGCAAACGCCTAATTAAAGCTCATGAACCAGCTTATATTACTGGTAGCCCTCGCGCTACAATAGATTCAGGTGCTCGCTGCAGCACAAGAGAGAATGGCCACCTTAACGGGGCACAAAGAAAGGTTGCCCATGGCGGAACACTAAGAACGAGTGACCTTATTGGCACAATAGATCAAGAAATACATTGTCATCAGCAGATAGCACCATTGATAACGACTTGTACAAATTTATTTTTGATCCACAAGACAAATTTGATCTGCTAGATGATTTGGATGATGACATGGACCAACCCTCTACTTCACTGGGAATTAAGGACCCCTTTGGGGAAGAGATGTTTAATCCCACCACCATTAAACACCCGCGCAGTGCAGATTGGTGGCGTTAGAACACGTCTCTAACTTCTTAAGCCTTTGGGTCAAGAAACCCATTGATAAGGACACACGCAGTCTCCTTAGAAGCAAATGTCCTAGACCCTCCACGGAGGACAAGGTGTGCACCATACCCAAGTTGGACCCCGAGATTATAAGCTTCTTATTCAGATTTGGCAAAGATCCTAGGAAAGGTATTGAGAGATGCCTGAAACAATCTCAAGATAAACTCTTGGATATCCTAGGTCCCCTCACACGCATCTTGGATATGACGGAAGATGCCAGGGGAAAAATATACCTGTGACATTGAGCTACTAAGAGGTTGGGCACAGAGAGCCTTATGCATGCTAGGTAATGCAAATGCCAACCTCATTATGGAAAGACGTAAAGCCGTCTTGTTGAGAATAAATCCCAAACTGGCAGATCTAGCTTCAAAGGAAGATACTAATCACACTAATGGTCTCCTGTTTGGAGAAAACGTCATTAAGACATTGGGTAAATATGTTTCAACCTTCACTGCCTTCAGCAAAGCGCAGTTCAATATGCGTAAGGTTTTTGGCTCACGCTCACTTTTTGGAAGGGCTGACAGAAGGGGACCACCTGCCAGCCGTGGATCTTTCAGGTCCCAATTCTACCAACAAGAATACAGAACCCCCCAGTATGTTAGCCTCCATCTGTCTTTAATGAAATCAAGATTCTCTCTGCATAATAATTGGAGAATCGTCATTTCATTACAAGACCGGAGGCTACCATTATGCATGTTCAAAGCTGCTGAGAGGTACACTGCTAACATGCTCTATTGGTCTTAAATAAAATTTTGCAAAGGTGTTGGTGTTAGACCAATCAGCTGTTCTAAGAATCTCTGAAAGAGATCCTCCTGACCAGAAAACCTTACTAGACATTGCCCCTCTAGATGAGTGGGCCCCAAATCTTGACAGGTCTATGCCAGCTTCACTCATTATGATACGTATCCATCTAGCTAAAGTTGCTTATGAGACTGGTTTATGGGGTTTAACATAAGATAAAAGCAGTTGATCAACTCCATTCTTTCTGAATTGTGCAATCTTGTCATCATAAACTTTTTTTTTTTTTAAACTTTATTTATCATTTTAACACATCACAGCAATGCAATCATAGTTCTTCACTGTTTGACATTACAATCGAAGTAGGTACTGTGAAACATAATGGATCAATACCAAGTCTGTCATGGCTCGTATCTATAGGAAGAATAGCAACAGTCAGTTTTATGAAGATAAAAGAATAACACAATCCCCACGGCCCCCTCCATCCCCCAGCAGAAACACACATTGGTTAGTAGCGGGAATATCAACCCATCCAAACCCGACGATCACAGGAGCGGCCATATAGCGAAAGAGAACCCATCACTATAGGTCAGGGAATCGCACTGAGCGTCTGTCGTTAGTGGGCCAAGTAACTGCCTTTCCGACCCCAGTGGGGACAATGCCCAGTTCCAGCAGTGAGTAAGAGGCGTGCCGAATGGATTCCACATAGGACCTGTAAGGACCCCAAATGCCCTTGGGACGGGAAGAGCTAGGCAGTGTGCTGGAATACACCTCACTATTGGTATTAAAATGAGCCAGACTATTCAGCCAACTCTGTACAGTGGGAACTGACCTTCGACCTCAGTGAATACCAATTTCTCTTTTGGCCAGCAATAAGCTGAGGGATGCGAATTTCCTAACTGGGGAAGTTTACCACATAGCCTAGTAGTGCCACTTCCGGTGTGGGGATGAGGGACAGTTTTATCATGTCGCCTAGGGTTTTATGCACTTTCTCCCAATATGATTGTAATGAGGGACAGGTCCAGGTGAGGTGTGAAAAATCCGCGTGTGGGGCGTCGCATTTGCGACAGGTGTGAGGTCTGGTCGGGTCAAGCCTATGAGCTTTAGCAGGTGTAAAGTAAATTCTGCGCAGAAACCTAAAATATAGCAATTTATGCCTGCTGTTGAGTGAAACGTCTTTCGTGACTGAACAGCATTTCGGCCATTGGTCGTCTGTGATGGGGCGGCCCAGATCACCCTCCCAATCCCTGCGAACCTTATCGTCGTTAACCGGCAGCATCCCAGAGCATGCCCTACAGAGTTTTGATATGAGGTGTACACCGCTTATGCTCTCAATGGTGAGTGAAAGTGGAGTGAACGAGTCCGGTTCGATGAGAAACCCAGGAAGCGTGGCCCGCAAAGCCGAACGGAGCCGTCCGAAAACAAAGCTGTCCATAAATGTAGCGTCATGAAAACGGTCATCTTCCGTTGCGGAAAAGATATGTCCGTCAGGGTATAGGTCTCCCAGTTTTGTAATATCAAACTTAAAGTACGCTGTACAAGTCTCTCACCCGTTATGGGCAGCCAGCGGGCATTGGGGAGAGGGAGAGCTGAGGAGTATAGAGTCGGAGCACCAGTGTAACGTTTAAGTTTATCCCATGCCCAGCTGGTAGTAGAGACCATCTGAATATCCTTAGGGTCTCTGGGCACACCTTTAGGCAAGACGGTGGACAATTGCTCAGGAAGAACGAAATCTGCTTCCGGGCGGAGGAACGGGATCCTAGCGTCGGGGTGATACCACGCAAAGGCGTAGCTGCATTGAGCAACGAGATAATATAGGTGGAGATTCGGTACCCCATACCCCCCTCTCTCATAAGGCAGAGTGAGAACCCGCCAGCGGATGAGCGCCTGTTTGCTCCCCCAGACCAATCGTGTCAGGTGCGTTTGTACCTTGGCAAAGAAACTGTTCGGGAGGGGAATGGGCTTTTAGAGCATTGCAGGGTAAGGGCCCGGCCTACCTTAGAGCTCGACTTAAGCATGCTCAGTCTAACCGCTCACTCAGATCTAACCATCTTCGCCTTCTGGTGACGCCCCGTTTTTGCCGCGCCAGAATGGGCAGCAGAGCTTTTGCAGTGTTCACCGCCAAAACTTGGAACAGCATGCCATTGTCCTTGCGGATGGCTGAATCTGAATCTACTTTCCGACGTGACTTGAAGACCTGGCTTTTTTCCAATTCTTAGCCTGCTATGAGTACTCTTATCTATCGTCTGTCCTATCGCCGGGACACCCCCGTTGGGGGTAGCTGCGCACTTTATAAGCTTCTAATAATAATAATAATAATAATAATAATAATAATAATAATGGGGATATTGTTGAAAAGATATAAAAATTTGGGGAGCACTATCATCTTGATAATGGCTACTCTGCCGGCAATGGACAATGGCAGTCGCAGCCATCTCTCCACCTGGGCCTCAAGTGCCCCGACTGCTTGGCCATAATTGAGGCGGAGGATCTGGTCCGTATCTAAGTGTAAGTGGATGCCCAAGTACTTGATGGAGTCAGAGCACCATTCAAGAGGGAACTCACATGCCCATTGGGTGGTACTGGGGGTTAAGGAGAAGATAACTGACTTGTGCCAGTTCATGCCTAGACCGGAGTGCTGCCCAAAGCGGAGGTTCTCTCTAATGAGCGGCTCTAGGTTCACCTGGGGTTCTCGTACGTACAGGATGGTGTCATCCACGTACAGCGAAACCAGAAGGGGACCGGTGTTGAATTGTAGGCCTCTCTGTAGATGCCTTTCCTGGAAGTGATGGATTAAAGGGTCCATTGCAAGAATAAATAATAAAAGCGATAGAGGGCACCCCTGGCGTGTGCCGCGGAAGAGGGAGAAGGGTCGAGACAGAGTGCCGTTCAGGCGAAGTCTCGCCGTGGGGCGGCTGTAGAGCAGTGCCGTGGTGGCTATGAATCCTACCGGCATACCCATGCGGCACATGACTGATATGAAGAAAGGCCATTCCAGGGTATCAAAGGCCTTCTCAGTGTCCAGTAGAATTGCAGCGGCGGGAACCTCTGGGCTAATTCTGTGGAGGACTGAGAACAGTGTACGAAGATTCAAAGAAGTCGAACGGCGAGGGACAAAGCCGGATTGAGCCGTAGCAATAATGTATTCCATCAATTGGGATAAGCCATTGGTGACTATTTTAGCGAGGATTTTATAATCCAAATTAAGTAGGGACAGAGGTCTGTAGGATCCGCATAAGGACGGATCTTTGCCAGGCTTGGGGAGAAGTATAACAACCGCTTCGCGGAGTGTGGGGGGTAGAATCTGTTTCTCTAGAGCCTCGGCGTAAACTTCGATTAGTTGCGGTGCCAACAAGTCATTATAGGCCTTGTAAAATTCCCTGGTAAAACCATCTAGCCCGGGGGCGGAGGAACAACGAAGAGAATCAATGGCTCCGAGTACATCAGCCTCGGAGATCGGTTCCGCCAGGAAATCTTGCATATCCTTCTCTAGATAAACAAGTGCGATCTCGGAGAGATAGGTTTCCTGCGCCGTAGGATCTCGCCGCAGTTTAGAAGTGAAGAGAGAAGTAAAATAAGCAAGGAATTCATCTCTGATTTCCGTGGTGCCCCTGAGTACCAGGTTAGTGGGAGACCGTAGCTCGGTGACGTAGGCTTTACTGTATGGAGGCCGCAGCATCTGAGCCAGTACCCGGCCGGGACGCTCGCCTTCGCCGTATCGCCGAGCAGATTGATATTTACCCAAAAAGAGGATCTCAACATCCGCTGTGTCTCTGTATTCAGTGAGGAGAGCTAAACGCCGTCCCTCCGCGTCCGGGCCAGGGGTCTGGCGCGACGCATTGTCAAGGTCAGTGAGGTCCTGTTCCAGTCGTGTAAGTGTAGTGCGGAGAGCATGCTTGGCAATGCAAACTCCCCTGATGTATGCCTTAAATCCCTCCCATAGAACCGCCCAAGTATCGACCGAGCCAGTGTTGATGGAAAAGTAGTCTTCGATGACCTTGCGCACCTCAGAATGAAAAAGGTCATCTTGGAGGGCACGACTAGGGAAGCCCCATTGCCGCTCGAACCCATCAGGTCGTGGAACCCGAAGTAGGAGCTTAACAGGGGAATGGTCAGAGTACGTTCTAGGGAGCGTCACAAGAGAATGGTACCAGCAAGAGACCCCAGGAGTGAGAAGCCAATAATCGAGTCTAGTCCATGTATTATGTTGGCCCGCATAATGTGTGAAGTCAGTGTGGGAAGGATTGCGCGTGCACCAGACATCAAGGAGAGAGAATTGGTCACAAAGCTCAAGGAGAGCACGGCGCGCACGGGGTTTAGTGCCATGGGAGTTGGCGGTGCCATCTAATTCGGGGTTGAGAAGTAGATTAAAGTCCCCGGGTACCAGCAGCAAGATGGGGTCTAACTTTGAGAGCTGGGCATGTAGTGAATGAAGAAATTCCGGTGAGTCAGTGTTCGGGGCATAGACACATATCAAAGCAATGCTGTGACCCATTAGTGACCCTGCTACGATGGTGTATCTACCCTCGCAGTCATTTACGACCGAGTGGAGACTGATGGGGACCCTCTTGTGAATGAGAATGGCTGTGCCCCTGGCGTAATTACTAAAGTTGGTGAAATACCTGTGTGCGCCCCAACCTGAAGCAAAGCGGGCCGAGTCGGATTTAGGGGGTTTATCATCCCCCCCCCACCCCCCTCCCAACCTCACTGCAAAAAAAGCAAGGCAAACCCACAACATAGCGCAATACGTATAGTACCAATTGACTTTACAGTAGAAAGAGAAAGCCCTGAAACGGTACATCCGAGAAACCAGTAACAAACCCAAGGTGTACACCATGGGGGGTGGCAATGCCACAGCAGTCGACCAGCTATAAGGAACATATCAGAGTGATGAGTAGCATTATCCCCATATAGTTCAGCTAAAGCATAAGAAGGTTAGTTCAGCAGAGTCAACCAGTTCCGGATAATGAGAAGAGTTCCATGCTTGCTTCGGAGCCACTATGCGGAGAAGAGGGCCTACTCCCGCCCGCCCGCCACTGCCTGATTGTTGTGTTGTTTATAAGCGCGGCAGAAGTCCTGAACGTTGTTGGGATTCTCAAAGATACGGGCCCGGCCATTAACATCAACTTTCAATCTGGCGGGGTATAACATGCCGTACTTCAATCCTAAGTTCCGGAGGGTGGCCTTAACCCCATTATATTTGCGCCAGGCCTCCTGCACCATGATGGTAAAGTCTGGGTAGAAAGCAAGTTTGGAGCCCTGCCACGATTTATCTCCGTGTTCTCTAGCGAGGCGTAGCGCCGTGTCACGATCTCGAAGGTTCATGATTCGTGCAATGACAGGGCGAGGAGGGCAGCCAGGATTGGGCCGGGGCCCCAGGGTACGATCGGCACGCTCCACCACGAATCTGGGGGTAAAGGACTCTTTCCCAAACATGTCAGTCAGTAGAGTCTCGACGAATAGGTCAAGGCGGCCCGTGGCGGTGAACTCTGGTACTCCCAGGATGCGGAGGTTATTGCGCCGACTTCGCGCTTCAAGATCCTCGTTTTTAATCGCCACCTCTTTGAGAATGCGGTCCACCCTTTCCAGCCTTTTAATTGATTGCGCGGTGCCATCTTCAATGTCAGAGATACGTGCCTCTGCAACATCCAGGCGCCTGTCGTGGACTTGGATTTTGGCCCCCAAGGACTCAAGGTTCTTATCGAGGGCGTCGAACCACCCATCCAGAGCCCGAAAGTCGCTCTCATCTCGTGAAGTAATGAAGATGATGGGGCAGAAGGATCGTCAGCATGTTCTGATCCCTGCCCACCCTCAGTCATGTTTGCGCCGTCGTCGGCAACCTTCTCCACTATCTTCTCAAAGGGCAGGGTCTTCTGTTTGGGATGTTTGCGGCCCATGCCGCAGCGCAGCAAGATGAGTTGGGCCTCAACAGAGTGAGCCCGATATGGGATGTGGAGGGAGCGCAGGACCAGGCCCGGAGTTAGAAATGGGGCGGGCAAGGCAACCTGTGTGTAGAGCCCCAGGGGGCAGCATGGGAGGTGTTGATTTCCCCCTTGAGGCGACCAAAGGGGCGAGGACGCCGATCCAGGCTTCGCGATACCGCTCAGAGGTTAGGCCCTGGACGTGGCATCATGGGGCAATGGAGCTACCGATGAGGGGGGCATGGGACCAGATAGGGTCCGCGTAGAGGCTCCGAAGCGCGATCTTTGCAGGCAGGCATGTCGGGCCCTCCGCCTCAAGGGTGTGCAAGGGCGAGGGACAGGTGGCAATGAACTGGGGTAATCAGTCACTTCACGGGAGTGAGCTGGAGCCCGCAACAGGCAAGGCGAGAGGCGCTGTCGTTAAGATGGAGACCCAGCCTCAAGGTGGAGGGCGGCCGGTGCCTTGATGAGAAACTGGGCGATCAATTTGCGGCGGGACCCCTGCAGTAGGAGGCGGCTGGATGCAGGGCTAAACGGTCGCAGGTCGTGTTATGGGAGGCCAAGCGGCAGCGGAGACACAGCAGGAGACAACCGGGTGCAGGGAGCAACAGGCCGTCCCTAGCTTCTGCCCTGCTCCACACCCACAACGACCCGGCGGCCGCCTCCCGGGCTCACCCGTGGGCCCTGTCCCCGCGGGGCCTTAGGGACGAGGCGGGAGCGTGAGCTGCGTACTTGGGGCAGCCTAGCATGGCCGCGCCCCGCTTAAGCCGAATTAGCGCTAGAGTGGGGAGAGCGAGGAAACGAGCCCAGGCCTGCACCCGGTGAACTCACCGCCGCCTAGAGTCCCCGCACCGCTGAGGTCTCAGCCGCTGTACGCCGTCACTCCTCCGTGAGGTCCCGGTCTCAGGATCAGGCCGCAGACGCCATGTGCTCCGCCTCTCGACCGCAGATACCCATATCTTCGCTGCGGAGGCACCGCTCCGAGAGCTAATCAGACCACCATGCTCTGCAAGACTTCGGCGATTCAGCGGTATCACATCCGGGGAGATTGCTGCCGGCAGAGTGGGGGATAAAGCGATTCAGCTGGGCCGGCTGGTGGAGCTTCAATGCCGCGTGGTCATCTTGGTCGGCGGCTTGGCCATGCCCCCCTGTCATCATAAACTTTAATGCATCTTACCATACACAATTTTTCACAGTTGTTGAAAAAGGGATAGAAGACAGATCTAGCTTCTAAGGAAGATACTAACCATACTAATGGGCCCCTGTTTGGAGAAAACTTCATCAGGACATTGGGTAAATATGTTTCGACCTTCACTGCTTTCAGCAAAGCGCAGTACAATATGCGTAAGGTTTTTGGCTCACGCTCACTTTTTGGAAGGGCTGACAGAAGGGGACCACCTGCCAGATGTGGATCCTTCAGGTCCCAGTTGTATCAAGAAGAATACAGAAACCTCCAGTACTATGGGAGAGGCTTCCGCCAGAATTCAAACTTCTACCCTCAGAGGGGCAGGACCCCAAGAAACCGCGGAGGAAGAACAAGATCCTCTACTCAAGGTTATCAAGGTGAGCACCTCTTCTTCTTCAACTTTAAAAGTAGGGGGCAGACTAAGAATCTTTTCCCACAATTGGGAAATGATAACCCACGACCCTTTGGTCTTAGAAACAGTTACCAGCTTCAAAATAGATTTTTGGCAAACACCCCATCAAGTCAGGGAGCCATAGGAATTACGCTTAGAAGAGGAGAAGATGACACTTATAGACATAGAGGTAACTTAGAGTTAAGCAAAGGAGCTCTAACAATAGTAGGCAACCAAGACACTACACAAGGTTTCGTAAGTACAATATTCCTGGTAAAGAAAAAGGACAAGGGGTGGCGGCCAGTCATAAATCTGAGATACCTGAACAGATTCTAAACTTACAGGCATTTCAAAATGGAAGGTATTCACCTTTTGAGAGATATCCTACAGTCAGGAGATTGGTTAGTAAAACTAGACCTCAAAGACCCCTACTTTACGATTCCCATGGACAAGGACAGCCAGAAATATCTCCGTTTCAGATGAAAGGGCATACTTTACCAATTCCTTTGCCTTCCATTCGGGCTGTCCTCGGCCCGTGATGTTTCACGAAAGTACTTCGTCCAGTGGTCACTTACCTCAGAGAGAGAGGAGTAAGATTAATCATTTACCTAGACGACATACTCATTATGTCACAGGACAGATTAGAGGTACAAAATCATTTACTTATGACTTTGAATCTTCTGGAGAGTCTGGGTTTCATTATAAATATGGAGAAGTCGATTCTGACTCCCACTCAAAATATAGACTTCCTAGGCTTTCAGGTAGATTCGGTCCTATCCCACCTGATTTTACCACACAAAAAAGTGGCAAAGATAAAGAAAGACGTGAGGTCAGTCTTATCCAAGGACACGATACTGCTCAGAGACCTTGCAAGGGTTTTGGGACTCCTATCATCCTCCATCCAGGCCATATCTCCTGGCCCATTGCACTACAGGGGTTTACAGAGACTAAAGACCTTAGGTCTACAGGTAATAGAGACATGTAGACACGAACTACTAGGAATTACCTGAAATTGAAGAGGAATATTAGAACATCCTCTACAGGTGTAAGACATTCTAAATAAATAGCACATAAATAAATACAATGTATATAACAATCTTGAATTATTAAAATTTTACATTTTATTAACCTCCTTTAGTTTTGTATTGTTTGGTTTTCTTTTTTTTTACTATTTATGTTGTTATCCAAACCCTTCAACCAACTCCAGGGATGGGTGAGTGGGATAATGTTAGCCTCCGTGTCTTCCATGAAATCTAGATTCTCTTGGCATTTAGTTAGGAAAATCGCTATTTCAGTACAAGGCCGGAGGCTACCACTATGCATGTTGGTAGTTCTGTAAAACCACGTCCGACATGTGCTTGATCAGTTTACAGTAATGTTTTGGGAAGGTATTAGAGTTTGACCAATCAGCAGCCCTAAGGATGTCCTCTAGTCTTCCACCTTTCCAGAAGGATTGGCTAGCCATAGCTCCTCCCATAGAGTGTGCTTGAAACTTCTTGAGGCGAGAAAGCAAAAGACACACAATTGATGGACGGAATGCAGAACAAATCAAAACATTCACCCCAGTCAAGAGATCTGGGTTAAATCCATCATTCTTTTGCTCACCATGCCACCCCAGTTTAGACCTGGCCATATGCAAATCAGTCTTGACCCTGTGCCTCATGCGAACAGTCCAGCCTGAACTGCCAAGCCAGGTCCTCCCTGGACCGGAAACAAGCATCCTAGGACCGGTTTCGGGGTTTCACCCTCTTCAGCCAGGATAGCTTGATTCCAGTGGCACAGTGAGCCCAGGACCCACGTCTGGGCATACCTGGCGCACTTAGGGCGAGAAAGCAAAAGACACACAATTGATGGACGGAATGCAGAACAAATCAAAACATTCACCCCCAGTCAAGAGATCTGGGTTAAATCCATCATTCTTTTGCTCACCATGCCACCCCAGTTTAGACCTGGCCATATGCAAATCAGTCTTGACCCTGTGCCTCATGGGAACAGTCCAGCCCGAACTGCCACCCCGAGTGGGACGGGCATGCCCAGACGTGGGTCCCGTGCTCTCCATGCCACTGGAATCAAGCTATCCTGGCTGAAGAGGGGTGAAACCCCGAAACCGGTCCTAGGATGCTTGTTTCCAGTCCAGGGAGGACCTGGCTTGGCAGTTCGGGCTGGACTGTTCCCATGAGGCACAGGGTCAAGACTGATTTGCATATGGCTGGGTTCAAACTGGAATGGCATGGTGAGCAAAAACGATGGATTTAGGCCCAGATCTCTGAACTGGGGTGAATGTATGACATTGTTCTGCATTCTGTCCATCAACTGTTGTTTTTGCATTTGTCACCTTGAGTGGGACGGGCATGCCCAGACGTGGGTCCCGTGCTCTCCATGCCACTGGAATCAAGCTATCCTGGCTGAAGAGGGTGAAACCCCGAAACCGGTCCTAGGATGCTTGTTTCCAGTTCAGGGAGGACCTGGCTTGGCAGTTCGGGCTGGACTGTTCCCATGAGGCACAGGGTCAAGACTGATTTGCATATGGCTGGGTTCAAACTGGAATGGCATGGTGAGCAAAAAAACGATGGATTTAGGCCCAGATCTCTGTACTGGGGTGAATGTATGACATTGTTCTGCATTCTGTCCATCAACTGTTGTTTTTGCATTTGAAACTTCTTGAGGTCAACATCTGCCAAATTCATGGTCCATTTAACCCACCTTGCTGTTGAAGCAGACGTTATAGCCTTGAAAGCTTTCACAAATCAGATGAATAGTTGCTCAACACCATCAGAACGATGCTCACTCATTCTGGGATCATATTCTCTCATACAATCTACAACGCACACCTTTTAGCAAGAGTCAAACCTAGGTTAAAAAATGGTGTCTGACATAGTCTGTTGACTAGAAATCTGCTCAGGTCCCTGAGATTTATAACTGGTCTCCATCCTTTGTCTTTTTTCTCCACAAGGAAGAGTGTATTCCAGGAACCATACCCACCAATTCCTCGCATGGATTCAGAATGACCAGGCAGTGTGCCATCACTCGCCATGCCTGATTCTCCATTAACAAATGGCTGCCCTGCAGGCTCATATAAAATGTGACGACACTTCAAACTCAGCAATGGCTGAAGGAGGCTGTCCTAAGCACTACTCCATTCATACTGCCTGTGGCTCATCCAGAATGTGACTGCCAACTTAAGCAAGCTGTGACAGAGGAGGGCTGATCCAAAGTCCCTCCATGTTATGTTTTCATTATTTGGTATTTTGTGTTAATGTGTTTTGTTGTACTTACATTACAGTGTACAGTAAGTGGCATCATTTGTAGTTGCTTCTACATTCCAATCCCTGTGTCTCCTAGGTTCTAGAAGTTCTACTGGAACCTGGGAAATACAGGCTGGTCTGGAGGAGAGATAGGAAGTTTATCTTGGGGCTGTGCTGTGGTGTTTCAACTGATAATAAATTCTACTTAAAGACTTGGATTCCAGGATTTAACTTTACACTCCATCTGTTGTTAGCTTTATTTCATTATTAACAAAAACTTAATAGGCACAACTAAAGCTGTTTATATGCCGGATCGTTTTCTTTTTATTTTAGAAATTGTATTTAAAATAATTAAATTTAATTTGATTGACTCAGGCCCAAATAATATTTAATTCCCTGGTTACAAGTAATGGTCAGGTGATTTAGTTATGGGGCAATGTAGTGCTCAGGTGATGTGATGTTATGCTAGGGCTTTGTAAGGAAGTGATACAGTAGGGGTACACCCACCCAAACATTACGGTGATAAATGTGACATACCAACAATCTTACTTTCTCCGCTTCAAGATAACATCGAGGCAGTAATTGTAGCTCCTGTTTCTCCTCTGGAAAACCCATAGTAACATGCACAACATCTTAATGCACTATTCAGTATACAGTAGGCATTGACCTATGCGAAAGTGGTTTGTATTGTGGCTCCAGGCAGGAACTCCTGTATGGACCAATTAATTTTAAAAGGCCCAATAGAGTAGCAAGCGATGTTACCAAGCTACATCTGGGAACAGTAACCAGGAAGAACCTGCCAAAGGCACAAATTCTCTAGTACATATTTCTGATGGCCATGTCATGGCACAGGATGAATGATGTTTGTCACCTCTTCTTGCACATGACCTTTAAAAGGAATTGTTGTGTAGTGGGCAGGGCCAGACTGGCCGTAGCAGGCACCGGGCGTTTCCCCGGTGGGCCGCTAGGGTGGGGGCTGTTTTTCGGCCCCTGGGGGTCTTTTTTGTTACCGGGGGTCGGCAATATCGGCCCCCTTGTAACAAAATCGGCCAAAACCGGCCCTAGCAAACAGCTCGGCCGCACCCCCCCTCCCCTCCTAGGGGGGCCAGCCGAGCAGTTTGCCAGTGCCGGTTTCTGTTCCCAGTCCGGCCCTGGTAGTGGGCTGCATTTAGGTTTCGGCTGCAGACAGCTTTGGTTGTCTGTTGGCAGGCCTATTGTTTCTAATACATACGTATACTTAGAGTGGGTTTTGGGATGGCCCCTTGGTCATGATTGGATAATTTTGTTGTCTTTCTCAGGTGTCTTCTTCAGATCTGATGACTCTCCTCCCTATTCTTGTGTAATAATAATAATAATAATTCCTATTTGTAAAGCGCGAACATATCACCCTTAAGGGTTTCAAGGCACTGGGGTGCATCGGGGAGATTAAGTGAGCTATTTCCCAGAGTCACATGATGCTGAGCTGCCGCTTGCGCCGGGATCGAACCGTGAGCCCCGCTCTCCAGAGTCAGCCGCTCTGGCCGCTGCGCCACACCTCACGCTGTGTGCCAGAAGCACTTTGGTATCACAGTGTTTTGATTGGTTACGTTGTATTCTTCCACTGATTAGCTGATAGTTCTGTTCCATTATGTTGAATTTAACATTCCTTGAGAGGGCATGTGTTTTCCTGCTCTCTCTCCCCCACTTGTTCAGTTGCCTGCCACTCTTGCATGCTCTCTTCTTACTCTCCCGCCCCCTGATACTCCCAATGTAGCTCCTCATCCTGCTCCAGTCTTCAAAACTTTATTATTATTATTATTATTATTAATATTACCTAATTGCCATTGGGCCTCTTGCTATCTTTTTTTGAGCTTTTGTACACTTTTTTTTGCTTTCAACTCACCAGTCTAACATGACGGTCAACCATTGCTAGACCAGTAACTTAAAAATGGCCACCATGTGTCACTTCACGCTTCCCAATCACCGCATGTCCACTTGGATGGTTCACCACTTTGTTTTTGGCACACTTGCTTTTAGTACAATACGTTATGTGGAACAAAGTAGTTCATACGTTGTGACTTCGGATGACACATAAATGCCCTGTTCTGAAACCTAACAAAGTTTGTGAACTCTCTAGCAGGCTCCAAATTATTTGATTCTTTCTAGAACGTTTCTTCTCGCTCGTAAAAATATAGAGCCTGATTCACAAAGGTAAACTTAGACGTTTGGTCAAAACTTAGACCAACGTCTACGTTTACGACTTTGGGAATTCGCAAAGGGCATTATACGAGCACTATCTTGATGTCCGCACTTGGGCGGAGATCCGGTCCGAGTGCGGACATAAAGATAGTACTCTTAATTGCGTTTTGTGAATTCCCAAAGTTGTAAACTTAGACGTTTGGTTTAAGTTTAGTCCAAGCGTCTAAGTTTACCTTTGTGAATCAGACCCACAGACCCGTGTCCACATTTTAAAAAATAATTATTGTTCACAATGAACTTCTTAGTCATATTAAAATAACATAATGTAGGTGAGAAGTAGCACCTAGAAATGCCCCAGCAGATGACCTACGAGCTCATAATATTAATGCGTTCTGTTACTAAGCAGCATGCTGCAAATCTTCTTGTTCACTCCAGTGAGAAACCCAGTGAGAAATATCATGCAAATAATGGCACTCTTGATCAACTGGAAAATGGAGTTCCAACGGAGCTCCAGGAGGGCTGCATGCATGCCACATTTCAAGCTTCTGTATGACCAATTAGAGCTGGTCCGTGAGAGCTGGATCTAGGCCAAATAACCAGATATTATGCACTTGTAAATGACTCCCAATTTGAACTATTGTCCTGTATGTAAATTGTATGCAAATTTAATCTCAAGTGAATATCATGAAAATGTGGCCTGGATCCAACCCTACCAGACCACTGTGTGACACCCGTCAACCAGACACTGAAATTAGAATTCCAGACGTTACGCAGAACATTTCCACAGCAAACATTTAGTTGGTGGAAAGCACTGCTGTGCCCTCTACATGCACCACAGAACATCCACAGCAGATGGTCGAAGCACCAGTGATGAATTCTTCTCTCAGGTCCATATTTTCTCCACTGCTTTCCAAGTATGCTTTTTATTGTACCTTAGTGTTTTGCCTAGGAAAAGTGAAATTTCTCAATTTTCTTGATGTTAGAACACCCCTGATGCCCATTTCTACGGCAAGATAATGTGAAAGCACCAACAGTTAGTGCCAAATTACACTTAAATTAAAGAGTGCTCAACATACGTCTAGGAGGCCTGATTTCCAAGGTATTCACATAAAATAAATTCACATATAATCCATTTAATGTAAATCATTTTTAGTAAATCGCTATCCTCAAAATCTGAGATGATTCTGGAGTTCCTGGCGCGTGTTGAACACCCTTGCCCATCTCCTAGTATGTTGGTAGGAGAAGGGCAACAAAAGGCCACTTTCCCTCTTTGACCTCCTTTCAAATGCAGGTTAACTCTAGAGGACCACTGATGCAGATAACCACAGGTACAGAGGAGGTCAGTTGTAAACTCTAATCAAATGGTGCCTGTGTTTTACACCGCTCCTTAACTGCTCCATAAAACTGCTCTAGTTAATACTCTGCTGTGATCCCAAGGCAGATGGATAGCCAGTGGAATTTACCTAAATATATATTCTTCACATCTCAAGAAGTACAATTCGTAGTCCAGGGAAAGACATAAACAAGAATTGTTAAAGCCACCTAAATCTATGATCTCCCAGCAGGATATCTCATTATAGTCACAGATAATTAGCTAATTGGGTGGACACCGCTGTCCAATCCCTTTACTTAAGAGAATAGCATGTGAAGTATTCAATAGGAAATGACAAAGGAGACAATGAAAACTCCAAGACGACCACAAGACCTTCCTTCTCAAGTGCATGTTTGTGGTTGAGACACATTCCACAGTCATTCTACATTTCTGACCCAATACTTTGATAAATCTGTAGGTAGATTAGAATCTTTGGAGATCTTAACACTTACTTTCTCCTGGGTCTTTGGTTTCAATACCCTATGGGGTGAAGGCGGCGGTCTGTAGTCAGCCTGGTAGGTGGTGAGCCCCGTCTCGTAAACAACTCTGGGGTCAGCGAACACAGACATTTTTCTTAGCTTGGTGTTGGTTCACCGCTCCTTCTTCTCAGACTTCGATTACAGGGCACAGGGGATCAAACATAACTAACTACGGGCGGGGTCAACGAGGAACGACAGGAGCACCTTGGGAGGGAGGGAAACGGTACTGGGAAGGATGTTTCATAGGGGCAGGTATGAAAGGCAAGCAGTCACATTAGCATGGTGAGCAGCAAGTGAGGACAGGAGTGCAGCACAGAGGCCTTATTGGGAAGCTTTTCCTGTGATGTCACAGGTGATGTCACAGTCAGCTGGATCAGCCATAGTTGTGGTGGATTATTAAAGGCAGCAGGTGTGAAGAGAACTTGAATAAACATTCAGATTCATTATGTGGCCTTACATGACAGAGGATGAGTGAGGCCTTGGTAGAAAAGTGCAGTTAGAGATATATTTTTGCTGGATTCTGAAGAAAGACGGCCAGCCTTAGAGTCCTAGTGTTGCGTTCTGCATCATTTGATTTGGTTATTTATTTGGAATTAGTTAAAATAATCTATGGGCCCCATTAATGAAAAAGTAGTAAATCTACTGGATGCAAATTTACTACTTTTTAGAATTTCCAAAATGTCCAGAAATGTGCCCCAAAAGCTGCATGAGGCGCATATCATGCATACGTCTGAGAATGTTATGTGACTATTCTCAAAGGCTCCTATTATTATAGCAGAGGGGCATGGACACCCCTGTGCAAATGCACACTTTTTCTTTTTTTTCTTTGTTTAGGCAGCCCTTTACCTACACCCTCACCAAATGTGGAGGGAGAATTATTCAAGCCCTTGGAATGCCTGAAGTATCCACATAGAAGCAGGTAGGTTCTGGTAGGAAGTTTATTGTGGAGAAGACAGCTTAAACACCCACAACTGACGGAGACCTTACAAACACTGGTCAACCGTCAGTGTAGAATCAATAGAGCCTAGAACGCACACAACACTCCAAAGCAGCATTCACATCTGAATACCATACAGCTCCCCCCCAAAAAACGAACAAAAACAAAAAAACCTAAAGAAACAACCATAAACCCCAAAAAATAAAATAAAACAAAATGCATGCGGAGGTGAAAAATGACGTAATGAAAATGTGGAGCACAATCAGAAGCGAACAAAATCTTTAATTTTAACAGGCACCTGCTTGATGCGAGAACTTTTCCTCACATGACTGTCTGGAATGCTGTCACACAATTCAGGATTATCACAAAGTGCAGTAGAAGAAGATAAAGTGTCACCCACACCAAGGTCACTAGTACCAGAATCAGAAACACTCAACCCAGGATTAAAATCCACCTGTGAGTCCAGGTAACTTGGAAAACTATTCTCCCTCTCCAAAGTCTTGGGAGCAAAAGACTGAGTACATCTATTAGAATTCACGAATTTGCATAAAGAAATCCGTCTAAAATTCCAAATCTTGCCCCCATCAACTCTCACAGCTTTGCTAAAGACTTCCACCACCTTAATAGGATCGGACCATTTAGACCCTTTCCTGTTGAAGGAACCACCAAACCTTACACGAACAAAATCACCAACTCTAATCTTAGATTCTGAAAAATGATTCCTTGGCAAATTATTCTTCATTCTCTCCTGATATCTCTCAACACGCTCCTTGACCTGAGAAAAATCCAAAGAAGAGTCATAGGAATTTTGAACTTTCAACCACCAAGGCATGAGCTTAGAACCAGGTTTCCTACCACGTAACATTTCAAATGGAGACAACCCAGTGACAGAATTGGGAGAGATGCGATATGATAACAGGGTAGCCCGTAAGGCTTTTCTCCAGTCCAATCCACTCTTAATGGCAAGCTGAATGGATTCTTTCACCACCCTGTTGAAGCGTTCCACTTGACCATTGGCTTGTGGGTTATAATTGGACACCCTCTTGTGTACAACACCACAACTCTCCAAAAATGACTCAAACTCCTTGCTGACAAATTGCGGACCATTATCGGAGACTATTTCTGCTGGCAAACCTTCCCGACCAAAAATGTCCTCCAAGAATTCAATTACCTGAGTGGAAGTAATCTTGTCTACCATCTTCAACTCAGGCCATTTAGAGAAATAATCTATCAAGACCAACGCGAAAACATCCTTATTAGTAGGAAGACTTAAAGGACCAATAATGTCAATTCCCAATTTCCTCCAAGGTCCCTGCGCATACTCAATGGGAGTTACCGCCACAGACAAAGGTTTAACTGATTTGTCACTCAAAGAACATGGGGAGCACTGTCTGACCCATCTATCAACCATACCATCAATGCAAGGCCACCAATAGAATTCCCTTATACGTCTCTTCATGTTAGACATGCCCATATGCCCTTCATGAGCCATTCTCAAAATTCTCTCCCTAAGCTTACATGGGGGAACAATTTTGTCTCCTTTGGTAATGATTCCTTGCAAAAACATAAGCTCATCCTTGACTTTAAAAAATGCACCCAACTCACCACTTAATTTCCTTTCCTCCAGCCAACCTCTTTCCAAAAACTCCACTACAGCACCCAAATCACAGTCCTCACGCATAGCCTCTTTCCATTCCTTCTCAGAGATCATTTCGGGAGAGCATGGATCAACACTCCCGCAATTGACATCAGCCATGGTGTAAGCCACATCACAATCTCCCTTGACATCAACAGAGTCATGAACACCGACTAAAGGCAGCCGCGACATACAATCTGCATGCACATTTAAACGCCCTGGAACATACTCAACAATGCATTGATATTCCTGCAGTTTGGCAGCCAACCTTGCTAACCGGGCCGTAAGAGTTCTACCACCCCCTGCGGCCAACATACTAATCAAAGGTTTGTGATCAGTCCTTATACGAAACTGTGTACCACACAAGAATTGTCTAAAGTGTTGAACAGCCCAAGTGCAAGCCAATAGTTCTCTTTCAATGGTAGAATAATTGCATTCAGCACCACGTAACGTTCTAGAGGCATAAGATACCACGTGTTCATTGCCAAAATCCTTTTGCATTAATACAGCACCTAATCCCACGCTACTAGCATCAACTGCAACAATACATTCCTTAGCAATGGACAAGGACTTCAAAAATGGTGCACCGACAATTTCTTTTTTTTAAATATCAAAAGCAACTTGTTGTTCTTTGTCCCAGTTAAATTTTGCATTCTTTTTAAGTAGTAACCTTAATGGATGTACAATAGAAGAGTAATCATGCACAAATTTACTGTAAAACTCCGTCAAACCTAAAAAGAAGACAATTGTTCCTTATTCAGTGGTGTAGGTTCCATTAGAATGCTGTTCACGTGATCGAATTTAGGTTTGATACCCTCGCTGGAAATTTCATGACCTAAATATTCCACCTTATTCTGTTTAAATTTGCATTTAGAAAATTTCAGAGTTAAACCTTTACTCTGTACACGGTTTAGGACATTATCCAAATTCTTGTCATGTTCCTCGACATCTTTACCAAAGATTAAAATATCATCCTGAAAGGCGATAGCACTATGACATCCTTCTAAAACTTGTTTCATCAGTCTCTGAAAGACGGAAGCCGCACTGGCCAGACCAAAAGGCATGCGTAGGAATTGGTACATGCCTTCAGGTGTGACAAATGCCGTTAAACACTTGGACTCTTCATGTAACACCACCTGGTGGTAGGCACTGGCTAAATCCACTGTAGAAAAAACACAAGCATCTGAAAGAGTAGAAATTAATTCATGTATGTTGGGTAGAGGATGTCTATCAATCCATATCTCCTTGTTCAAGCTACGAAGGTCAACACACAAACGAAGATCGCCGTTGCTTTTAAGAGATAAAACAACTGGAGAAACCCACGGGGACGATTCTATTGGTTCAATAATATTTCCCTCCACCAAACCTGCTAACATCTCTTTAAGTTTACCTTGGTAGGCCAAAGGTACGTTCCTTACTCTGTGTCGAACAGGAACTGCGCCATCTTTGAGAATAATTTTATGCTTGAAATCAACATACCTACCAAGAGATGTGTCCAAGAGTTTCGGGAACCTGTTTTTAATGCTTAAAGCTAGGTTCTCGTTGTTGGGGGCTACAACATACACAGAAGGAGAAGCATTGGGATCTAATCTTATTCCCAACTCTTGTTGGTGGGGCCATCCAAGTATCGACACTCCCTTTGTGGCTATATATACTTTACCTCTAGTTCTCCTACCCATAAATTCTAGGTCAGCCCACATCAAACCCTCCAGAACAATTTTGTGACCTGAATAACCACCGGGTTGAATGTCAGGTAAAAATAATTCCCTAGTGCCCCACAATTCATTAAACACACTCTTGCCAATGATAGTATACCAAGCGCATGAGTCAACCATCATAGAAATGTTTTTGCCATCCATAGACAGAGTACATTTAGGAAAGCCCTTGCACTTAACATTACCTACACATGAAATAGTGTTGAACTCAGCCGGAGAAGCTTCTTCATCATGTGTCATAAAATTAATTTTCTGAGATGCTTTATAAGCCTTCCCAAAATGACCTACCTTCTTTCATTTGACACAAACTTTGTTCCAGGCTGGACAGTCTTTATAACTACCAACATGTTCAAAACTACCACACCTATAACATATTATCTGGGGCCTTCTTCCAAAAGGTTTGTTATCTTTGCCGGCATTCTTCTTGTAGGGAAAAGGAAAAGAGTTTTTTGAAGGTGGTTGATCTTTAACTAAAGAAACTTCTGAAACAGTATCATTCACTTTAACAACATGCCCCCTGATTTCGGTAACAAATTTGTCAGATTGTTCTATGCCTTTAGCGATATTTATCACAGCAGATAGGGAAGATTCAGTACCCATCCATAATCTTTCTTGGATTTTATTACTTTTAGTCTGCATCATAATCTGATCTCTCAGTACCTGCTCGTAATTGATAGTTTCAAAAGCGCAAGAACCTGCCAAAGAGCGTAAAGCAGACACAATGGGGCCAATTCCGATCTCGGTCGGAGGCGCACCCAATACCATTCGGTCGGGAAAAAAGCCATGCGAAAGCCTGTTTCCCGACCGATCCGTACAGTACACCGAACGAGCAAGTACGATGCGAAATCGCCGACCGACTCGTCCGGGCGTCCCGACCGCTCCGACCGACTCGCTCCCGGCTCGAACCGCACCGACCGACTCGCTCGGACTCGACTCGCACCGCGCAATGGAGACGTTCCCCGGCCGGGTAAGTACGATGCGCGCCGCGAGCAGTCCGACCGAGCCGCGCACTCCGGCTCAAAAGAGCTGTCGGAGCCGTACTTTGGGGGTCCGTGTCGGACCCCCTGTACGCGTAGCCGCGCGAGTCGCACACAGGGGGACCCATGGGTCCCCCTACCTGTGCGTGTACGGCGCGAATCGCTTCGCCGCGTACCCGCTGTAGGGGGCGCACTTGTCCGCATCGCACCCATTGAGTCAATGGGAGCCCGCGTACGCGTTGTACGACAGGCTCCCATTGACTTCAATGGGAGTCCGACCGACTCGTGTCCGATGGCATACGTGCGCATCGTACTCGTTCGGTCGGACTGCACGGGTCCGATTCGGTCGGAAATCTCTCCGGGTCCGGCTCGGTCGGAGAGATTTCCGGCCAGAATCGGAATCGACCCCATAGTCTTCAATAGATTCTTCTTCTTTTTGAGCACGAGAGTAGAATTTGAATCTTTCCATGACTATGTTAATTTTTTCCCCAAACCTAGTGGTCATTTGTCTAATGGCTACATCAAAAACATTCACATCACCAGAGCTTTCGATAGGAGGAAGATTAGCGAACTCCTTTAGGCCTGCACCTCCTAAACAATGTTTTAATAAGGCAAGTTTTCTCTTGGGAGAACATCCGTCCTCTTCCAGGACTTCCACATAAGCTAAAAACATTGGATACCACAGTTCCCACTCCATTTTTGGTTCACCAGCCTCCGGCAAGAAATGTGGTGGTGCAGAAATGTTGGACATGACGATAGATAACTGTAAAGCTGTGAATAATGAAGTGGTGAGCAACACTCTGAAAAAAAATAAAACTGTAAAACTAAGTTAGCATGAAATAGCAAGCAAAACTATAAAATAAATAAGGGGTTAATGGTCATACAAATAGCAAGAAGTCACACATTGAAAATGGTGTGTGAGTCACCGTTGAACATACATGACTCACTTGCCATATACATGAAGTGGTAGCGATGCGCAGATGGCCAGAGTAAGTTTCATTTGAAAATGGTGTGTGAGTCACCGTTGGAAATACATGATTCACTTGCCGTATACCTAAAGAAGCAGCGATGTGTTACAGCGATGCGTGGTCAAAATAAGTTTCTAAGACAAAAGTAACACAAAATGCGCAGTCGATCAGTTGTGCGCATCACCAAATGACGAGCGGGAAGAGAAAACTACAAAAATGGCCACCGAGCGTCTTACGTCACGACGCTCCCAGGGTACATTGCGGCTCCCAAAGTACACAGCGGGATGAAGAATCCACCGAGGGAATGGTGGTCGAGAAGAACAATGCCGCTAGAACTTGAAAGCGGTGCGCAGGATTCCAATGCAGGCCAACGGTAACAGGTGAGAAAGACTTGTGTTTTTTTTAACAAAAACCCTTACGAGAAAATGAAACAGCGATGCCTGACAGCAAAATAAAAAACTTGGCAATACAGCCGCCGGTGCAATCAACGCACGACAAGTGAATACGGCAGCCGCTGGTGCGATCAGAGCACGATAAGCATCCAAAATGCAATAGTGTTCGATAAGCGACAAATCCAGCACGAAACACGACGCTAGTGCACACAACACTGCTGCAGGTTCAATCAGGGCACAAATAGGTCAAACAGCCGCCGGTGCAATCATAACACAGGGTGTAGAAAAGGATAAGGTACCTTCAAATTTACATGGAAAACGCGTGAATGCTGCCTTCCTCCAGTTCCCAGTCGTCGCCAAATCGTGAAGTATCCACATAGAAGCAGGTAGGTTCTGGTAGGAAGTTTATTGTGGAGAAGACAGCTTAAACACCCACAACTGACGGAGACCTTACAAACACTGGTCAACCGTCAGTGTAGAATCAATAGAGCCTAGAACGCACACAACACTCCAAAGCAGCATTCACATCTGAATACCACAATGCCCACTTCCCACCAGATGAGTGGGATTTATGAGTGCGTATTTTTCTGCACTTGTGCCACAGTAACCCATACTCATAAATGAATTTACACTGGCCATGAATCCCTTTGCAAATTAGGTAAATTTGGTTGAAAACTTATGTTTATGACTGAATTTACCTTTGTGAATTGGGCCCTGTGTATTTATTTATTTTTGCAAAGTGGTGGAAACAGCTGCAGAGAGCTGCATGAAGATCCCAAGTTATTGCTTTCTTGGATCTTCCTTGAGTCTCTAGTTCTGTTGGTCTAGATCTGATTGGAATATCACCATGTATGAGTTGTGACCTTTCCAAAACCCCTCACAGACTGAAAGGGCAATAACGGTATGGTCATAACGCATAAAGAAACATGTCATAGACCATTGTGTACCAAGTCAATATTAGACATCTATCTGGTAGGCAGTGCATGGGAACGATGGGGACTGTGTGGGCCTGGGCATCCGGCACCTGGAGGACCTAGAGTGGTCTTCAATCCTGAGCATGTCACATTGTAGCCTCATATGAGCAGGTGGGTGATTCAGATTGCACGTATATCTATAGGTTTCCCTTAATCTGTTTGGGCAGAGGATGATTTAGTGTCATGTGGGTGGGGGGATCTCAGAGGTCTGGACTGTGGAGAGATGCTGAGCCGCAGATTGCCTTGTACTGCAGTAAGTATGTTTCTCTCTTGAATGGAAGCCAGTGGTGGCTCTTCAAAGCAGGTCTGATAAGGATGTGATGTGAGGAGATGAGCTGGTGTGGTTCTTCACTCTTTGGAGATGACAACCTCACTCTGCCTATTCAACTGAAGGGAAGTAGTGATGGAGCCAGATAGGCTGGGGAAGCTGGTCTCTGGTAGGGTATGACGAGGGAAGATGAAGGGACAGTTGGTTTGTGCGTGCTCTAAATGTCTCTACCCAGTTTTGTCATTCAAGTCAGTGAAAGGGACCGAGAAAATTCAGTGGCTGACATAGGCTACCATTTCTTGGTTTTGGGGCTGCTACCCATTATGCTTGATATTCCTAAAATAAATGAGAAGGTTGCCTAATCACCACGGCTGATAGAGTATGCAACCATTTCTAGAAAGGGTATCCTTGTTTTCAGATACTCAAAAATCTGAAAAAAAGAAGTAAAAAGACATGTTTTCTCTATTTTGAAGCCATCCAGGTTTCATTTGATGGATCTTGCCCGGGTTAGTTCCGGACTGTTGGACTTGGCATCCTTGGTGTGGCTTTCCCCCTACCTTTTTGCCTTCCATCCTGCTATTTTACTGACTTTATTTTTGCTGGCTTTAGGACTCTGCACACTTTACCACTGCTAACCAGTGAAAAAGTGCATTTGCTATCTCCTTAAAACATGGTAGAATTGGCTTGTATACAATTGGAATATTTAATTTACTTATAAGTCCCTAGTAAAGTGGCACTACCTGTGCCCAGGGCCTGTAAATTAAATGCTACTAGTGCGCCTGCAGCACTGTTTGTGCCACTCACTTAAGTAGCGCTTTAAACATGTCTTATGTCTGCCATAGCAGCCTGTTTGTGCAGTTTTAAATATCTGTTTCAACCTGGCAAAATACACCTTTTGCCAGACTCAAACCCTTCTTTTTAATACATATGTCACCCTTACGGTAGGCCCTGGACAGCACATAGGGCAAGGTGCAGTGTATTTGAAAGTAGGTCGTGTACTTTTTAGTTGTTCGTGTCCTGGTAGCGAAAAACTCTTAAATTAGTTTTTCACTACTGCAAGGCCTGCCTCTCCCATAGGATAACATTGGAGTTACCTTATTTCATTTCATAAGTGATAATATCCAAATGGGAGCAGGTAACCAGTTCATGCTTGGTGTCTTTGGAACTGTAATGAAAAAATTCCATCTCATGGTGAAGTCGGATTGCAAATTATAATTTTGAAAATGCCACTTTTAGAAAGTTGCCAATGTCCTGCCTTATCCATTTAGTGGCTGCAGCCTGGCCCTGGGTCATATGACTGGGTGTAGCTGACAGCTGGGCTTTGTGTATTCTTCGTAGACAGTCACACACAATAGAGACCTTAGGTGTGCCTGGATGGGCCATCTCTGGCAGGATGGAAGGGCAGAGCTGGGCACAGTCCTATTTATACTTGAATAGGTTGTGTCCTGCCTCCACACAAAGGGCTGAATACCGCCTGTAGTTTGTCTGAAGCCAGGACTGGGAAGGCAGGAAGCCTGTGGACTTCAAAGGAAAACCTCTTGAAGCTTCCCCACTTCAAAGGAAGGCCCAGTTATAAATATTGGAATCCCAGACACCAGCTCGTCAGTACACTTCTGGACCTTTGGATACTCTGCCAGGAAGAAGGGCTGCAGTGCTGCTGAAAGGAGTACCACCCTTGCTGGATGCTGCTCTGATGGGCAGTTGCCATGCTGTGCTCACCTGCTGTCCTTTTACCTAGATTTGTTGAACCCAGGACCCCAGAGTGACTGCAAGGGCAAGTTGGGGCCGAAGGCTCCAACCACTTTTAACCCAGCACCTGGATTCTTCCATCTGTGAATACAACTCTGCCATACGGTGCCACCCCAGTCCTGTACCCTTGGAAGTGGGCCTCACGGTGCTCTGCCAGCCCACCTGAGGATCCAGTAGAACCAATGCATCTCAGGTGCTGCGTGGCACAAGCATGAGCAGAACCTATGCATCGCCTCTGCTGCAAGGACTCCACATCGACCACGCAGCCCACATCGGAACTGTTGCTGTGTGAAGCTTCCAGGATGCAGGCCCTCGAATCACAAATCTCTCTTGTCAGCCTAGAAGAAGAGGCAGGTTCTCTCATCACAGCCTTGCAGCTCTTCGGAACCGATGCAACGCTTCAACTGCACTACGCATACTCAATGATGGTTTTCACATCACAAGCATTCATTGATGGGATCCTCAAAGAAGATGCAAGTTCTCGCATTGCAGAAACATAGCTCCTCAGAACTGGAGCATTCTCTCAGCTGCACAACGCATCCTCGACGCAAGACCTTCCAACGCTCCGTAACCAGCATTTAAGGTACTCTTGTTCAGCGGGCCTACCTGGGTCCTGCGCCCCAGTGCAATCTGGCTAAGCTTGTGACTTTGTCCTGGTCTGGGACGGCCAGATTTCCCTAGTTGGTGCTTTGAGCTTTTTTGTGTTATTTTCACTGAAATTCAATTAAATTTGCATATCTCCGGTTCTATTGATTGGATTTTTGTCATTTTGGTCTTGTTTTATTTATTACAATTTACATTATTCTTTCTAAATTAGTGTGGGATTTGTCGTATGTGGTGTTTTCTACTTTATTACTGTTTGAAGTGCTGCATAAATACATTAAACGTTGCCTCTGCTCTGTGCCAAGATACTAGAGCATTTGCTTGTGCCTCACCCTGACAAGGATTGTGGTTGCTGCTTGAGTAGGGTTTCATCCCCCCTCAACCAGTAACCCAATTTCTTACACGGACAAGCAAAAGAAATGCTCATGTACCCTAGGAAGTATATTTGCTGCAGTTTATTGTAGTCACTGTCACAGAATGAGTTAATCCATCCTTGAAACTCCAATTTATTGGAGGTGGTCTGTATATTAGAGGGAGTGATAAAGAGAATGTAAGAGAAGGGAGCAGCTCAAAAGCATCTGTTGACCTTTATCCATGGTAAAATCTTTAGTACTTGTTCTTACAGTTTTTTTAAAATTCCTGAAAGCCTATTTTTTGTCTTCTTAGAACAAATTATACTATACTCATGGAAACAACCTCATGACTGCCTGATGAGGCGTCTTCTCTGAGTCAGGACTCAGATGTGAAAGCAGGTTTGATCAGCGGCGCTGGAGGCATTTTAAAGTGGTGGGGCGTAAGACCAATGAACAAATTCTGACACGTAAGCAAGCTGGACTTTTTTCCAGAGGGAGTAGGTGGGGGTTCTTCCCCGAATAATGTTTTTAAGAATTTGTGTAAAATGGTGCATTTTCCAGCACAATTTCTATCTTAAATTGATCACAGGCCTCTGGTATGGGGGGAGTGGATTTGACAGGCTGAGGCGTTTTAGCTGCTCCTAAAATGCTTGTCTAAGGATGGGGCGCTGATTGCAATTTGGCTTTTAGGGGTCCAAATGGAGTACTGGCCGAGGTGGTGAACAACTACTACAACCACATTACTAGTAACATTTTCTATGGTGGTTACTGGCGATCAAGGTCACACATGGACAACATGTTGCATTAAGTTCCTGTGACTTCACAGGCTGCCTCCAGCAGCTCTCCCTCCACACTATAACCTGCTTTTTGATGTTCTGGGTGTCAGGAAGCAAGCCATATACCTCAATGCCTTGGTCAGCACTGCATTTTCACCCTGAAAAGGCCAGTTACCATCAGCCCCCTCCACTATTCAGACACACATTTTAGGAGCTAAAGCACCTAAGCCTGGTCCAACAATTCCCCCCAGACTATAGGTTTTAAGAGGAGTGGCTGCACAAAATGTGCAAAAAGATGCAGGGGCCTATTCACAAACTGCCTTTTGTAGTATGTTATTAGTACTACAATAATACTATTAACATACTACAAAATGCAATTCACAAACCTATTTGTGGAGGTCTCTGCCTCTTCTATCTTTTATGTGGAGAGATTTAAGCCCCTACTGTGGAGATCTCCACACACTTAGATATATGTTTTAGTATTAAATGTTGGAGGGAAGGGGGAGTGGCTGGAAAATGGGGAATACTTACTACTAAAGGGGAGGGGTTAATGGAGAATTAAGGAGGGACTACGGGTGGCATTAGGAACGGGTTTGTGGAGAGACATTCACCAACCCAGAAAAGAGTAAGACCATTGCTATTCACAAACCACACGTCTTTAGTTAATAAAGCCAAAATGGACCGAAAACAGTAGTAAATTGCTCTAGTTCAGAGCTACAGTAAGTCCAGCACCACCCATGGCCACTCACAGGTACTCCAGCACCCTCCCAGAGAAAATAATGTAGGAAGTGACTTATAATTGAACCGCATAGGAAATAATATTAAAGTAGAGTATTTTATTTTAAGTATTTAAAAACATATATAATTTTATTTTAACATTGAAAAATACCATTTTAGAAAACAATATTTTAATAACAAAATTTACAATTAAAAAACAAATGTAACTTACACCTTTACAAAAATTATTTGAATACAATGTAATGTACTTAATTTGATTTTTAAAGGAAGCCTATTTTGCAAAACCATCAAAGCTCAGAATTAATAGCAGTGAAAGCTCCAGCAGTGTTAGTAGCTGGATGATCTACCAATGTGTGCAGCTCTCTGAACTTTAATTAATTAAGAACTATACCAAAAGAAGGAATCTTAACGCAAAACATAGCACTTACTACTTGTAAAGCACTACATTTAGCTCTTCCATTAATCACTATCCCCCTAATATGTATGCCATCTGCATTATACACCTTAGCAAACACTACAGCTAATTAACAGCTGCCAATTCAGTTAACTGGAAGTTGGAAATAAGCGTTCCTTCAGCATACGTAAGAAACTCCCTAATGGTGAGTTCTTTTCCTGTTAAAAACTCAACTTCCTTAATCTTGTATGCCCAATCACAATCACTCCACCCCACAAATTCTGGATTTTGAGCAGTTTTTTCTCTGTTACAATACAACAATTCCCTTTCTTCTTCTAATTCAAATTTAGGGGCATATTCACAAAAGAATGGTGGAGCGTGGTATTACGCTTCAATTGGTAACGCTGCGCTCTAATATTCAGAAAAAGCAGATAATAATAATAATAATAATAGCGATAATACGGCACACCCCTGCGTTTCCGCTGGCGCTAAATTTAGCTGCCAAGCGCCAACGCAGGCACCCAGGGAATGATTGTTCATGTGTAGGAAGGTGCCCCTTCCTGTATATGAACAATCACTAATATCTATTTGTAACTTCTATGTGTGCTTCAGAATGCAACTCGTCATTATTTAATGATTATTTATGTGCAGGAAGGGGGACCTTCCTACACATAATAATACTAGAGCTTATAAAGCGCGACAGCTACCCCAAACAGGGGTGTCCCGGCGCTGAAGCAACAGATAATTGCGACCAATCACTAATGGCGATTTGCTCTTTCTATGTGTGTTGCAGACTGCATAGAAACGGCGAAAAAAAGGAGAAATTAATAATTAATGATTTCTCCTCGTTATGCCAGTTTAAGACCAGGTTTTCCCTGGTCTTATTTTTGGTGCTGCCCAATATTTACAACAGCCTTGTAATTCGGGGGGCATTGTCAAAAAGCAATGGGTGTTGCGGCGGAACGCCCACTGCATCACCCATTGCCCGCCCATTTCAAGCTAAGTGCTGCGTGAATAGGGGCAATAATTAGAAGGCGGCGTTAAGCCACGCTAAGTGGCTTAATGCCGCCTTGTAAATAAGGCGATGGGGTTATCGCCACCAGAATGTCAAAAAAGTAACGCTCTGGTGGCGATAACCCCTTGTAAATATGCCCCACAGTTTTTGAAGTACTCCTAAATCCTTCACTGTTTTTTCTTCCTTCTTCCAACCATTCTTTTCCTTATTCCTTTTATCTTCCCTCACTTAATTCTTCTATCACATCCTTCTCATCCCTGCTCAGTTTCCATAAAGCATTAGAATTAAGCATGTTAGTAGGCTTAATTTGTGTGATAGGTCTCATATAAGGAAGCATACGAACAACAGACTCAGCTCCTACTCCAAAATTCAAAACGGTAATCATAGGTAAATAATCTATGAACAAATTATAGTTTGAGAAATAATACTGTGTCCATGATGATAGAAGAAATTAATAAATGTAGTACAAGTCAAAGTATAGGTCAACAGCAAATGGTGGTATTTCCCACCAGCTGCCTTCATGCGGGTAAATATATGCAAATATACCCATCCTTCACATTCATAAACTTAGAATCCTTGTTTAATAGCTGGAAAACACATTTTCTGCATGCTTTCTCTCCCAACCATCTCTATGTAATATCTCCATGTTAAATCTATGTTGTTCCTCTAAATAGGACACATCAGGTTTCGTTTTGGTTGAAGCGTGCTTGACAGATGAGTTAAAGTCTCACTAGTGGACTAAACATCAGTATAACTAAGACAATTGATGATACTGTTATTAGCACTCTATTACTCTTCGGTGTATTCAACACAATTGTTTCTCTCAAGTCAGATCGAAAAGAAAACAGAAAAATGAAAAATTGACTAGTTGGTTCTACTGTGCAAATCAGCAACATTTCCACTTTGCTTCAGTGTAATTCTGTTAGTTCAGTTGGTTTCAACCCTGAACCCTACAACCTACAACTGGATACACTAAAGGGAGAAACCCTACCCTTCTACTGGAGCCTGGGGCCTAATAGTTTCACAGGATACTCAGGACATAAACCTAAATCTCCAGCATCTGGACATATGTCACTTGAATTCAGTCAAGCAAAAATATCAATCAGTCTTCAATGTGGTAGCACTATTTATGGGGGTTTTCAAAAGCTCTCACATGAGTTTCAGTATTGTGTTCTCAGATCCGGCTTGCCTTCAACAAAGTAAGCCTACTCAGGAGCGGAGTACCTTCGACTGGGCATCCATTATTGTTTTTATATTCTGACTACTGGTTGTTCACTGTCACTTTGTTCAATTTACTTTGTTTCTTCTCTGATTGTTTCTGAGATGCATTCCTCTGACACCACAGCTCTCAGTTTCTCACCACTTTTCGGTTACTTCTCTCGTCTCTGAGACAACCAAAGTACTTGCCCCTTCTTTGAGCTCGGGGTGCGCACATTCAGTTTCATCTGCTTGATTTACTACTCTTGTTTCGTTCACCACAGGCTCTGCAATTGTCTTGACTTGACTTTGAGACACTTGTACCCAATCTTCTCCTCCCGATGGATGTTCGTTCTCTGCTTGAGTTTGACTTTGCAAATGTTATGTTAATGATGCTTTTAAAGCGCACTGTTACCCTAGGGCAGTGGTCTTCAAACTTTTTGATGTCGAGACCCCCTTGTCAAACCTTTTTAGGCATAAGGACCCCTTCTGACAACATTTTCTAGAAACTGGTTCTCCTCATCATCAACATCTATCGACAACCATAAATGCCCCTGTGACCTGGCATCTTTTTGCATGTTTCCCCTGTTTTTTTCCTTTCTGACCTCCTAGTTTTGTCTTTTTTTTTGCTGGTTCAGTGTCTCTGCACACTTTCTCACTGCTTTTCAGTGTTAAAGTGCAAGTGCTCCTATTGTAAATTGTATTATGGATTGGTGTTTCCATGATTGGCATGTTTGACTTACTAGTAAGTCCCTAGTAAAGTGGACTGAGGGTGCCAGGGCCTGTAAATCAAATGCTGCTGGTGGGATTGCAGTACTGATTATGCCACTCACCCATGCAGCCCTGAAAGGGTTATCAGACCTGCCACTGCAGTGTCTGCGCGGTTTGTAACTGCCATGTCGACTTGGCAAGTGCACACACTTGCCAAGCCCTAATCTTCACTTTTCTTACATGTAAGTCACTCCTAAGGTAGGCCCAGGGTACCCCTGTGGGCAGGGCGCTGTGTATATTAAAGGTAGGACATGTACTGGTGTGTGTGAGACATGTCCTGGTAGTGAATTACAGTGTGTTTCATTTTTCACTATGGAAAGGCTATCTGTCCCATAGGATAGAATGGGAGTTTACTTATAACATCTTATAAGCATATCTTCCCATTGGGACAAGATAGAGAAATGGGGTTTAGCATGCCTGAATAAAAATGCATCTTTTAGTAAAGATGATTTTTATGTTCTGTGTTTTAAAATACCACTTTTAGAAAGTAGGTATTTTCTTGCTTAGCCATCCTGTGTGCCTCTGCTGGGTTTGTGGATTGACTGTCTGGCTTTGGAGTGACAGGGGCTGGGGATGTGCATTCTCATCAGACAGCCACTGGGGGGTCAAGGTGTGTCCTGCCTTTCCTGGATGAGTCAGGGCTGGGCTGAATAGACCTGGGCTGTATTTATAGTAGTGGGAGGAGATTTCCTTGCACCTGAATGGGCCTGGTCTGCCTTGGACAATGCTGTCTCCACCTCCTGCCAGGAAGCTGGGCCAGAAAAGATGGAACTGGTTTGGGCTGGGCACAGGCACTCTCTGCCCAAAAGCACCAAGAGAAACTGAGTATAAATATTGGGGTCCAGACCCTAGAACTTTAGAAGTCGCTGGAATCAAGGAACCTGCCAAGAAGAAGAGCTGGAAGAACTGCCAAGAGGAGTACTGCATCTTTGCTGTGTTGTTGCTTTGTTGGTTTGGCCTGCAGTTGCTGCTTCTGCCTTGGGCAGTGAAAGAACTGGACTGAACTTTCTTTACTTGTTGCCTCCTGTTCTGAAGTCTCAGGGACCGCAAAGACTTCACTGACCTCTGGTTACCGCCTCTGGAACCGTGGTTTCAGTTGCCACAGAGGGGAAAGCAACCGACTCCGTCACTGACTCTGCTGCTGGCTCCGTGCCCAGAAGGCACCGCAGAGGGCACCGCTGCATCTCGCACCGCAACCCTGGTCTCACTGATGACAGCCGCCGAGCTGCTGCTTGCACCGTGACCTGTGGGCACCGCCTCGCTTCACTTCGCCGCCCTCGTCTCACCGATGCCGTCACTGACTTCGACAACCGTGACCGCACCGTGGGTTGGGGGCACTGCTCGTAAGTCTTGCAACACACTGCCCCGTCCCACACCGCAGTCCGGACCAACCGACGCCAGCTCCCTGCAAAGTACATATTTTTAAGTACTGTATGTTGGATTTTTATCGTTTTAGTCTTGTTTTGAATATATAAAGTATTGGATATTTTTCTAAACTGGTGTGGTGTCCTTTTGTAGTGTCTTCAGTGTATTGCTGTTGGTTATGTGCAAATCCTTTACACACTGCCTCTGAAATAAGCCTGACTGCTCGTGCCAAGCTACCAAGGGGGTGAGCAGGGGTTATTTCAGTAGTGTATCCCTCTTACCCTGACTAGAAGGAAGGGTCCCTACTTGGACAAAGGTGAAAACCATTGCCAACTAGAGACCCCCATTTCTAACAGCCCCCAATTACCACAGCAAATAATTTTTACAGTGGGGAAATGATATTAAACAGTGTTTAGCAAACCAAAGGTCATTGAGCGTAGGGGTGTAGCCAAAGGTGTAGCTAAAAACAAAGGGCCTCATTTATGAGGAATTGGTGTAGGGCAGCGCTGCAAGTCTTCTTGCGGCGCTGCCCTATGCCAATGTGAAAGGGCAGGAATGCACTGTAATTATGAAATACAGTGCATTCCAGTCCTTTCCCTTCACAAATTGCTGCCTAGTACCAACGTAGACAGAATTGTTTTTGTACAGGAAAGGCACCTTCCTTCACCAAAACAATCCTGAGGGGCGTTTTCCTATTTCTATGAGAGCTGCAAAATGCAGCACACTTGGAAAGAGGAAAAAACGAGGAGAAATTAAAACATTTCTCCTCGTTACGCCTCCACTGGAGAGGCGTCAGTTTTTGGAGCTGCCCCAGCTTTACGTGATTTTGTAAATATGGGGCAGCATCAAAATCCATGGGCTTTGCGTGGGAACCCCACGCAAAGCCCATGGAACACCTCCTTGACGCAGAGTAAGGCAACGCAGTGACTTGCACTGCTATGTCTTACTCCATATCTATGAGGCAATGCAAAGCCATGCAGGGTGACTTTGCACTGCCTCATAGGTATGGTTGAGATGCTTGCGCCACCGGAGCATCAAAAAAGTAATGCTTTGGCGATGCACGCCTCTCATAAATAAGCCCAAAATATTCTGTACGTTTTTAGGTCTTTCACCTTCAGGTATCTACATATAAAATAATGGGCAGCGTAAATGAAAAATAAATTTCAAAAAGTTATTGCTCAGTGGGAAATGCACTGTAGTACATTATGAAACCTCTATTAGTTAATGCACTGCAGAGGTCTGTGTGTAACCAGAGAACCACAGAATTAAAACTTGATTGGTGCAGTGGAGAATAGTGATGTGTATTTTTAGTGCTACGAAGTCACAGCCTGTGACGGAAAGCACTGTGAATATGTAAGTCAATTTTTTATACTTGCATCACACACAGGGTAAGATAGAATGCTGCAAAACGTGCGCATAGATTTACAATAAAATGGTGCTTTCAAAATGTAGGTTTTAATAATACCAGAGCGTATGTAATGCAGTTTTCTTTTTTACATAACTGTCCCTTCAACACCTCTTTAGGGGCACTAAGGACTGTGTAAATGCAGTTAAAATTAAAAGCAAGAACTTCCCAGCCCAGTAGTTAACTCTTTGCACTTCCACTAAAAACAAGCATTGGCATAGCCAATAGGTCTCGCCTTTGGGACCTTATAAGTATTTAGTTATGCAGCACAATGCAATGCAATAGATCTCGCATTTGCGAGAGTTTAAGCTATTGGCATAGTAAATGACTTAGCCTTTTATTTATGTGTTTTTAAAACATAAATAAAAGGCATTGTCATTACAATGGCAATAGCTTAAGCTCTCGCAAATGTAAGACCTGTTGCATTGCAAATGCTTGTTTTGGCTGTTTGTGGGCCTGTTTTATGATCTTCTGGGTTTTTACTGTTAATTTCCCGGATATTAAAACAAACACCGCCTGCAAATCCACGCAGTCTTCCATACCTTGCAAAACACATATACAGCGTGCCTTTATAAGTTCAGAATTGCACCAAATTGCAACCATGACCCACTTTTTTTAGCTTTTATACTACACTAATTCTACCCGTCAGTGTCTTTGGATATATATTCTCAAAGGACTGCAGAAAGGCGAGGAAGATTCTCTGTGCCAAATGATTTGCTTATAGACTTGTTTGCACGCAACCAGTGCTTGATTACCAGCTGGCACTTTGCATATGTCTGCTTGCATGGGAAGATGGGTTCGTATTTTTTTACTGAACGCTTGCTGTGTACAACTGTCTCCATTTCTTTGTAAGAAAAGTCACATTTCACACTTTCTTTCTGGATTAATTTAGAACAAGCCCCTCCCACTCCTTTAAGGAAAATCCCGCGAGAAAAGTGTGTACGAGAAAATGAATGAGTAAGTTGGTGTGAGAGAGTGAGTGAGTTGTATGAGAGACTGAGTGAGATGGTGGGTAAGGTGGTAGCTCGTGAATGAGTGGCTAGGTAAATGAGAGGAGGTGGGTCCATGGATCAGTGAGTGAATGAATCATTGAATGATTGGTTGGTGGGTGAGACAGATGATGTGTGAGTGGATAGTGGGTGGGGGAGCGAATAAGTGGTGGGTAAATGGGCTTGTTCTGAGTGAGTTGACTTGTGTACCACACAGTGCCAACTGAATGGCCACTAGGCGCTTCTGTGAATTGGTGGCTTGTTTTTGGGTGCTGGTGAAATGGGCTGGATTGTGAGCACTGGGTTAAGCGAGTCTACACTGCTCTCTGATAGAGATATTTTGGTTCAGAGCCCTCGGACTGGTCTGGTGTAGAAGACAAGACCCCTATAGACGTTTGTTGTATAGTGCCCTATAGATATGTTGGTGTACATTATAGATAGATTTATATTTGTGTGTGTTTACAGAGATTTATGGATGATTGTTTTAAGTGTGTGGATCCCTATAGATCCTAGGCATACAGAGCTCCATGGTTGTTTTTTAGTTCAGGGGGACCCGCGCATAGTAGGTATTTTGGTATACAGAGCCCAATAGATACGATGGTGCAGACAGCCTTTTGGATATATATGTACTTGTGTGTTTTGTGCAGTTTCCGTGGCTGCTTGGTGTGCAGAAGAGGGCCCTGCAGATGGAGAAGCCCTATAAATATGCTTGTGTGTTTTAGACATACAGAGCCCTGTAGATACTTAGGTGCACGGATCCCTATAGATGCTTTGGTGTGCAGGGGTCAGTGGGATGGTCAGTACTCCTAGTGATATTTCGTGCACGGAGACCTGGTGATTGTTTCGCGCACTGTGCCCCTTTAGAATGATGCTTGGGTGTACAGAGAGCTCTGTGGAAGGTCATGGGCACAGAAGACTGAAATATTGTATAATTCTCGGTGAGGCTGGCATTCTTAGTACTCAGACTGTGAGAACAAGCAGCCCCGAGGCAGCATCTGCGATTCATTGGACAGTGGCTGGCATGAAGCCCTACAACTGGCCGGGGAGTCTTATCAGCAGGCCTTGGGATACCTGAAAGAGAAGGGGGGGTAGGCTGCTGCTGAGGGAGGCTGACGAAGGAGGCGAACAATAGTGGACAGAGAAAGGAATGACGAGACAGAAGAGAGGAGCGAGAAAGAGCAAATGCAGAAGAAAACAGCAAATGAGAGGAAAAGATGGAGGACTGTATGAAGGTGTTTCTGAAGGAGGAAAGAATGGATAGATGGAGTGAGATGAGAAAACAGCAAAGAGGCGAGGGAGTGGGGAAAGGTGTATGGGAGAATGGAGGAAAGGGGAGACCTGTTGAAGAGGGGGAGGCAGTAGAGGTTTGCAAGATTCGAAGGCCTTCGGGGGGTGGAGGGGCGAGGAGAAATGACCTGAGAGAAATGAAGACGGAAACTGAGCAGGATGAGGAGAGGGAAAGGGGAAAGTTGTGGAGCAGACATGGAGGAAAGATGGAGAGCATAAGAGGCAAGAACAGAGAGGGGCTCAATGAACGAGGCCTCAAGTAAATCAAGCATTGGCCGCGCGGCCGCGAAATAAAATAATAAAAAAAAACGCGAGTGGTGACGCGAGTTGTGCGCACAACAAGTGTGCGCGCCTCGGAACTGCCGAGGGTTTAAAAGTAGGAGGCACACAAAGCGTTTCCCTTGCGGGAGCGAGCAAGCATATGTTGCTAAAGCTCGCTCCCGCAAGGGAATCGCCAGACGTGCACGCGTTGCCATTGAAGCAATGCAACGCGTGCACGTTTTTGGCCGCAAAGCTGTGTTGATGGCCAAAGGTCTTTTTCCTACGCAGCGCATGCGCGCTGCGTAGGCGAGACCTAAAAACACGCATCTTTGCCTTCACAAAGAGCCAGAACTGCCCCCAAGCATGCTTTACACTTGCAGATTACCAGATAAGGCGCATTTGCCTTTCATTCAGGCAAACAGCTGACAACGATCTCAATTAGCCGTCCCAGGACGGCTGTATTTTTTCAGGGACAAGTGAAGCTGGGGAATCTGCGACCCCCTTCCTAGGACTCCACGACCCCCCTGGGGGTCGCGCCCCACAGTTTGAAGACCTCTGCCCTAGGGTGTCATGGCGCTGAGCACTGCCTAATTGGTTGCTGGAGTAAGCTGAACTGTTCAGGGAAAGAGCCAGGTTTTCAGCCCCCTCCTGAAAGGAAGGAGCTCCGTTGCGTTTCTGAGATACAGAGGTAGGCTGATCCAGGCCTTTGCGGCACAATTGAAGAAACTCCTGCCTCCCCAGCTGGCCTTGTTGACACGAGGAACTATCACTTGTTTTGCCTCTGATGAGCGCAGCGCTCTACCGGGAACATACCATTGTAGATGTTGTCTCATGTAAGCAGGACCAATACCCTTAAGGGCCTTAAAAACTGTGCAAAGAGCCTTAAATTCTGCACGTTGTTTCACCGGGAGCCAGTGAAGATTTCGGAGTCCCTTCTTCACCGAGACAAATCTTGGGGTGTCCGTTAGCAGCCTGGCTCCTGCATTTTGTACGATCTGGAGCCTGTTAAGATGTCTCTTTTGGATGTTAAGATAGAGGCTGTTACAGTAATACAGTCGTGACAAAATGAGCGCTGTGACTGCTGTCCTAAGGCTGTCCTCTGGAAGGAGAAATTTTATTTTCCTCAGAATCCTAAGGAGGTGGAAGCAAGTGGAGACGACCAGGCCTATCTGGTCCCCAAAAGAAAGTTTTGAGTCCACGATCACCCCCAGATTCTTCACCTTCTCGGTGGGGGCCGGAGGCGTGCCCATTACATCAGGCCACCAATCAGGCGTCCAGAGATTTGTGGAGTTACCAAAAATGATAACCTCCGTTTTCCCTGCATTTAACTTCAAGCAGTTTGAAGACATCCAACTTGCGATGGCTTGCATGCAGTCACGACAGAGTAGTCCTGCCTCGGCCTCTTTACCCCTCTGAAGGGACAACACAATCAGTGGTCATTGTCACCACTCCTTCACCAGTTTGTCTCACTCTCTTGGTACAGGGGGCATGAAACCAGTTCGGGAGGCCCTCACATTTCACTGCAGTATTTGTCAGTATGATGACCTGAAAAAAGGCCTTGCCAGCAGGGCTTCAGGCAGAATTTCCTGACATGTTTCTTCACCAGAACTTAGTCCCCTGGACCTAGGATAATGGCACTGTTCCTGTATGGGAAGCGAGGTCACCAAATCAGTCTGGTAAGAGACAGAACATCAGGCAATCCTTTGTAGTACTCAAGGATCATATCATCTGTTTTATTCACAACAACTGCTGGCACAGCAGGAAGTTTCATGGCTTTCCCCATCAGAATTTTGTGGGGGGAGAGTCCAGTCCTTTCAATCAGGAGTGCTTCGGAGGCTCATCGGAACCAGGGAAAGAGCATAAGGCCATTTCAAGGAAGTGAACGCGCAGACCTTGGATAGTCAAGACTTGAGTCTCCTGTTGACCTGCTCCACAGTCCCAGACGCCCCTGGCCTGTAACTACAATGAAACCTTTGCACTACCTGTAGTTACACACACATCAATCTCATAATCCCGTTTTTAAAATGGCTCCCACGGTCTGAATCCAGAGAAACCGAAAGGCCGAACCAGGGAATCAATTCCCGCAGCAATAATTTGGCCACTGTGAGACAGTCGTAGCTCCTGGTCGGGTAGACTTCCAGCCAGCGTGAAAAGAGACAGACTACCACCAAGATATAGCGAAGTCCATTGCAGATGGGTATTTCCACAAAATTCAATTGCATACTGTTATAGGGGCTTCCTGTCCTTCCTATGTGACTCCCTCAAGGCAGTGCGTATGCGCACCCACCCACATTCTTATCTAATGCGGCGCACTCAATTGCCTCGGGCTCACAGAGAGAGAGGCTGAACATGCAGATTTGCGATCCACCTATTCTTGTCTTAAATAAAAAGTAAATGCCTTTCAATGCATATGTGCATGGACAGTTTGATAAATATAAGAAAAAAATAGATTTATTAAGGACTATGGGGTGCAGAAGTCTTGTTCAGCTACTTTTAGAGTTACATACCCAAAGTCCAAAATGCACGACAACGTTCCCAGGGTCAGGGAAGAAACACTGGTTCACGACTGTGACGCACAAACGTTTCTTTGCCACTGCATTGTATATTAACACTGGCCGCTTAAACAGTGCAGCGCTGGACCTGCCACCTGTATTACACCTTTTTAAGGCAGGATGGATGAGGCAGGGGTGTGGGAGCAGGTGAGCCCCTGAAAACGTGGCAAAAGCTGGGGTCCACTAGGAACAGATGCCTGTGAAATCCTAGCAAAGGCAGACACTAGGCACCAGCATCACAGTTTCTATCATTTCAGTGCACACTGCTTGTGCTGTAGAAGTGATCACAGTGAGCAGTGGGGCTGCAGGAGGTTCACTCCCTTTCAAGCTTCAAACCCCTTAGTGAGTGGTTGGGTTCCTTCATTACATTCGGCTTCTTTACCCCAGCTGTGGTTCTCATTTGTCAGTGTGTGCCTATTGTGGTGCTAACAAGGAGCTGCACTTGAAAGGCAGTCTCAGCATTCTTCTAAACTGTCTCATTAACCATTAATAGCCTCCAATACCAAGGAAAGAAAATCACAAACTGAAACCTCCTCTGCGTTTTAAATGATACAATTTGGTGTAATCACCTTCAAAAACTGTGAGTGCCTGTTCCAAGTCCAAAATTAAATGTAAACCCCGGTGCTTCTAAGTGAGCCCATCTCATGTGTGACGCCTTCAGCCAGCGTTTTCTGCTAACTACAAATTGCTCGCAGGTACTTGTAGTTTTTTTCATAATAATTGTCTGCTTGAAACTCTCAGCATGCAAGTTCTTGTGCTGTTATGTAAAAAACGTATAGCCGACTAAAACTATCAACCATGGCATTGAGCCAATTGGCAGCTATGAAACCGTATGAACTTATTTTGTGGAGTGCACTGTTCTATGTGCATCATGCATACAAACAACTGATAATGTCCATCATTCTGAATTATGTAATGAAGTGTTTTTACCAAGCTTCACTGTATACACATTCAGCAAGTAAACTTACATCTGACCTTAATATACATGTACAGAGAACTTCCTCATTCAGGGGGACTCCACAGGGTCAGTTCGACCCCCAGAGGGCAATTCCAAGACAAGTATTTACAGGGCAAATCAGTCAATATATACATGTTCACCCCTTTCTATCTTGTCTCCCTCCTCTACCCTAATCTAATCTAATCTCTTCATCCTCTTGCCCATCCTTCTACTTAAATCTTTTAAAGGTCTCTCTTTCTCCGGTTCACCAAGGGTCTTTCATTTCTCTCTCATCTGGGTTTCTCCTCTCTCGCGGTCTTCTTATCTTCCTCCTGCTCAATCTTCATCTCCTGTGCCTCTCTGCTCTTACTCTCCCTTTCCTCAAAGTGTTTGTTATCACATGAATAAATAATAATAATAATAATTCCATATTTGTAAAGCGCGACTTATCACCCCTTAAGGGTTTCAAGGCACTGGGGGCCGTTGGGGAGATTAAGTGAGCGACTGCCCAGAGTCACATGATGCTGAGCTGAGCACATACTAGCTCTCCACTACCCAATCCTGCACTTTCTCTTGCCTCTCATTTTACCCCCTCCTCATTGCTGCCCTTTATCTGTTTGTGGCAGACAGCCGGCCATCTTCCAGGATGAGATAGATATAAGGACAGAGCAAGCACTTCAATGAATTTAGTAGTAAGTGACCATAGCTATCACTATTTGACACTTCAAACATTTACTAGTTTTTGTTCTGGTAATATTGATTTCAGGTGTGCTGTTTCTCTCTCCCTTTCTATTCAGCCCATCACTCTTGGATGAAATAAACTCATGCCCTTCCCCCCCCCGCAAGCAGAACCCTTGGCATTGAAATATGTTCACTGCTCACATGGATCAGCTATAAATGCTTTGTAGAGTCTCTTCTCTTCTTTTAACCTAAATGTAGCATATACATTGCACAAATGGTTCATTCTTACAAGCAGAAGATGACGAAGCAACCTCTATGTTGATGCCAGTTAAAAAAAAAACATCTATCATGGTCACCCGGCCCTCAAACCTATGATCCTCCACATCCTGGGTCCATGCTATACTCATCCACTCGGACCCAGGGCAAAGACGCACTTGAACACTCTTGTGCTGCTTGCAGTGAAAAATAATTAGAGGGAACATTGGTCACGACTGTCCTACTGCCCACATTTAACTGCTGACAAGTAACACACATGTGACACAAACTGCAATGCCATGGAAATGTGTGATTGTACCAATAGGTCTTGAAAAGATCTTCCTACATGGCTGGGACTGTGGAAATGCCTTGCCATGGGGGACACCATAGTATCCAATAGGACTGGCCGTCAATCTTTCAAAACCCAAACCTCATCCGGTTCCTTCACATATCCTGATCTGACCCACTTTTCTTGCTCTAGTTCTTGAGATTCATCTTGTAATGCCTCAAACTATTCCCAAGTATCAGTAACATTCAACAACATATTTGAAACAGCATCACTTTCAGATTTACATGAGTCTTCCTGATTAAATGTACAGGACTAGGACTAAAGAGCGCAGTACCTTGCAACTTCATCAGCATAACGATTTCCGGCAGTCACAAAATCCCATCTGCTCCTGTGTACTGCACATTTTACAAAAGCTACTTCTCTAGGCAATTGCAGTGCATTTAACAAATTCATAACATAGGGCCTGATTACGGTGATGGTGGACTGCCACCAACAGCCCATCGGTAGGGGTCCCACCTCCATCGGATTGACGATTCCCGTTCGCCACATTAGGATGGCGGGCGGATGTATGGCGGTCGGAGAGACCGACCATCGGAGGGAGTTGTATTCCCTACAATGGTGGTGGTGCCTGCCAGGCACCGCCTTAGGGATTACAATGTCCCTTTCCACCCGCCGTTTCATGGTGGTCAGCCCGCCATGAAAAGGCAGGCGCAAAGGGACTTTGGGGGCCCGTAGCGGGCCCCACTTCCCCCTGGCCCACAGCTGTGGGTTTTGGGGGGCACCTGTGGTGCCCCTTACATATCCCTGCACCATGTGGCAGGCACCGCATGGTACCTACCATGTAGTGCAGGGATCTGTGTAGTGTCCCCTTTTTGTACTGCGGCAGGTGCTGCAGTCAGCAGCACCCGCCATAGTGCAAAATATAGGCATTGCGACCGCCGTAGTGGCAGTCACATCCTAATGCCTATGGCGGGACTGCCGACAGCCTGTCAGGCGGTCCCAGTTACGAAAGAATGGCGTTCGGATGAAAGTCCGACCGCCATCCTAATCAGCCCCTTAATACCAATTTCGAATAGGGGAGCCAGAGGAAGTCATGAAATCCCTCTGGGACCACAAGTGACCGAAATCATGGACTACGCCAAAGCTGTACTATTAGTATAGATGGTGATTCTCAACCTCTTAGAGACACAACACACTTAAGTAAGAGCAATCAGTTAGAGTCTCCTTTGCGTACATTACATTCAGCAGTCGTTCCTCCATTAGGGTGAAAGAGCTTCACCCCCCCGCTGCGAGCGCAGGAAACGTGAAAAATAAAATGGTAATAAAATGAATTTATTACCATTTTTATTTTTCACTGCTCCCAGCCCAAGCTTTGTGTGAGGGGGGCAAGGCCATTGCTGCTGATTGGCAGCAGAGGAGGAGTAGTGCCCACCCCAGTTTAAAGTGCACATGTCAGTTTGGCCTCCTGTCTTGCGATGGCTAGCCAAATATGCGCACTTTAAACCTCTTCAACTTGAACTGTGTTAGATGACTGGGTGGAGGGCAGACGCAAGCCCCCAGTGCTAAAAGGAGTTGTGGGAGGGCAGGTCGGATATACAGACGCGGAGGCTGAATATATTTTCCAAAGGTGCGCTTTTTATTGTCAGTGATTGAGGTAACAGAGGAGATGTTCGATTTCCCGTCGCCTTCTTCCTGTTGATCCGTCTTGATGGTGCTGGGTCGCTGTTCGGAGGGGTCAGATCCGGCTCCTCTGTCTCGTCGGCGGCACTCCGGAGGCTCATATGAGAGGAGAAAAAAGGGGGAGGCCGTCAATCGCTGTTTATGGGAAGAAAAAGGACTAGAGATAGGTACAACCTTCACCGCACCCACGTGAGTCGCACTACAAGGTTCGAAGCTATCCACTTCTCAATTATGGCTGCAATTGGGATGTTCCTTCGAGGGCAGAATCGCGTGAAAGATAACCAGGTCAGGGATCATAGGTGATGAGAAAAAGTGCTCAGTAAACACGAGGGGGGGGTTTGAGTGCACCTCAAGGATTAAACCCCAAACGCCGGAGTTGTGTAACACCCGAGTGAATTGGTGAAGGTTTGTGAGCTTTGTCTTTTACCCGTGCCCCGTTTCTCCAACCCTCCTCCCTCCTCCCTCATACCCTCCCCCGCTGTCCCCTGAGACGCTGTCACTCACCGGCTCCGCCGCAACTCTCCTGAGTTGCGGCCGCTCTCCAGCCTCCTCCGGTGGGCACCACCACTCCTCGCTCCACCGCTCGTCCGCTTCCTCGTCTTCTCCGACGACGTCGTCGTTCCGCAGTTCTTCCTCGTCCTTCTTCTCACAATCTCCTTCTTCGATACTCCGCTCCTCCTCGTCCTGCTTCCTGCCTGTTCTCGTTCCGGGTTTGGTCCAAGACACCCCTCCTTCGTTCCAGCGTCCTTTCATTGGCTCTGGGAAAGGACTTCCGCGGTCGTCTCCTCCCACTTCCGGTCCCGGGTCAAAGTCCCGCTGTAGGGAGACAGGAAAGGTGGGTGTGTCTTGTCGCTCCACCTCCGCTGCCGGCTCAGCGCTTCTCGGGGATCGGAGATCAAAGGGCACCATATATCTACGGGGCAGGACCACTGGATCAGGTAATGACAGGGTTCCCTCGCTTGTCTTCTCACATCCCCTTTCCCTTGCTATCTCTCTACTAGGGTTAGGCTCTTGGGGATACCTAGACAGGTAGTCTGCATTCCCTTGCTCGGACCCCTTTCTGTGTTTGGTGTGGAATCGGTATGGCTGTAGGGACAAAAACCATCTAAGTACTCTCTCGTTGTGGCCCTTGTTCCTAGATAGCCATGCTAAGGGAGCGTGGTCTGTGTATAACGTAAACTCACGTCCTTCGAGATAGTATCGCAGGGTGTCTACGGCCCACTTAATGGCTAGGGCTTCCTTCTCTATGGTTGCGTAATTCCTTTCTCTTGGAAACAATTTCCGGCTGATGTACAGTATGGGCTTCTCTCCCTGTTTGGTGATCTGTGACAGCACTGCCCCTAGTCCCTGGTCTGAAGCATCCGTTTGAAGGATGAAGGGAAGTGAGTAGTCAGGACTGGCTAAAACTGCATCGGACGTGAGGGAGGACTTGAGATGTTCAAAGGCATGCACTATGTCTGGGGAGGGATGTTTCAACACCTCCTCGGTTTTCACGGTTTTTCGGAGAAGATCAGTAAGAGGAGCAGCTACTTGTGAGAATCTGGGGATAAAGCGACGGTAATACCCGAGTAAACCCAGAAAGGCTCGGAGATCCTTTTTGTCCGTGGTAGGGGTATCTGGGATATGGCCGTGAGCTTGGTGTTTTGGGGTCTTATCACCCCTTCCCCCAACAAGTATCCTAAGTAACGAACTGTCTGGGCTGCAAGATGGCTCTTCGCGGGGTTTATCTTGAGACCATGTTGTTCTAAGGTCTGTATCACTTGGGAGAGATGTAACAAGTGTTGTCTCCAGGTATTACTATAGATGATTATGTCATCAATGTATGCTCCGGCATGGCTCTCATGGGGCCGCAATATTTTATTCATGGCTCTCTGAAATGTGGCGGGGGCCCCGTGTAACCCAAAGGGTAGCACTTTGAACTCATATAAGCCATCAGGAGTAGAGAACGCAGTCTTTTCTCTATCCTGTTTTCTCAAGGGAATCTGCCAGTACCCTTTACACAGATCCAGTGTACTGATATATTTGGCCCGACCTATCCTCTCGACCATTTCGTCAACCCTAGGAAGGGGATACGTGTCGAACTCTGAGATTTTGTTGACCTCTCTAAAATCGATACAGAAGCGTACCGAGCCGTCCGGCTTCGGTACAAGGACAATGGGTGAGTTCCATTCGCTTACAGAGGGTTCAATGATGTCCATCCTCAACATCTGTTGAACCTCATCCCTAATGGTCTGTCGGCGGGCCTCGGGAATACGATAAGGTCGGAGACGTACCCTTTTCCCTGGAGGGGTCTTTATGGCGTGATCACAGAGGGTTGTTCTCCCCGGCAAGGTGGAGAAGGAATCCTGGAGGGGGAACAACACCTCCAAGAGTTCTTGTCTTAGTTCCCCAGGGAGGTCAGGGTCTACACTCTGGTGGAATAAAGGAGCTGGAGTCTCCGCCATGCTCACAAGAGCCGGCAAGGGGCCCTCCCATTTCTTTAACAAATTGACGTGATAGATCTGGGAGGTACGCCTGGTCGGGTCTGTCTCGATGTGGTACGTCACAGGGGTCACCTTCTCCACCACCGTATAGGAACCCTGCCACTGCCCTAGTAACTTGTGATCCGAAGAAGCCATCATCAGTAACACCGAATCGCCCAACTCAAAGGATCTGTCTTTTGCCTTTTTGTCGTATTGTCCCTTTTGTGCTATCTGTGCCTCCTCCAGGTTATTCCTGACTATCGTCCTTAATTGTCCTAAGTGCGTTCGTAGGTTAGAAACGTATTCTGTCAATGGTTTTGAGTTATTTGGCTCGGTTTCCCATTGTTCTTGTGCCATCTCTAGTAATGTACGTGGTTTATGACCATACAGCAACTCAAATGGAGAATACCCAGTACTCTTTTGTTCTTTGCACCTAATGGCAAATAATGCCAATGGTAACATGTCTTCCCACTTTCTTGTCTCGAGGGCCAGGAGTTTCTTTAGGGTGGTTTTAATGGTAGCGTTATATCGCTCGACTAAACCATCCGTCTGGGGATGATATGCCGCAGTTCGTATTTGCTTCACCCCCAATTGGGCACATACCTGTCTCATGAGACGGGATACGAATGGGGTCCCCTGATCTGTTAAGATCTCCTTTGGGAATCCCACCTGGGAGAACACAGTTATCATAGCCTTGGCAATGTTCGGGGCATCTGGGCGGCGCAACGGTATGGCTTCCGGAAAGCGGGTGGCATAATCGACCATCACCAGAACATAACGACACCCACTTCTAGATGGTAGCAATGGGCCTATTATATCCATTCCTATTCGGTGGAACGGTTCACCTATGATAGGTAGGGGATGTAGGGGGGCTCGGGGAGGACGGTACTTGTTATATTTCTGGCAAATCGGGCATTCTCGGCAATACCTCTTTACGTGTTGATATATGCCGGGCCAATAAAACCGTTCCGTGATGTGTTTTTCGGTCTTATCGACACCAAAATGCCCCCCCAAGAGGTGACTGTGCGCCAGGAATAATACTTTCTCTCGGAAGGGACCTGGAATCAGCAACTGGGGTGTTTGTGTGGGACTCCCCTTCCTATATAAAAGCCCGTTTCTCGTGAAGAAGTAGGGACCTACATAAAGCGGGTCTTCGCCCACTAGGGCCTTGCCCCACGCCTCTTGCAGAACGGGGTCTTCTCTTTGTGTCGCATGGAAACTCCTGTCGGTTTCCCAGGGGTTCTCCTCTTTTAGGACTGGCAGTACTACTGAGTTGTTTCCTCGGTCAGCCCTTCTTTGCTTTTCCGGGGTTTTGACGGGGGCCAGTCCTTATCAGTTTCTTGGGAGAAGGGCGCCGTGGCCCACCATTCGTCTTCTTCTGGGTTGGCTCCTTGCAGCAACCGTGAAAGGTGTGGGTAGTCGTTCCCAAGGATGACCTGTTCAGGTAAACGAGGGACGAGACCCACCTTCAGAGTGGTTCCCGGGTCGTGGGGGTGTTGTATCTGCACATGCGTTGTGGGGTATGGCTTGGTATCACCATGAACACAACGTATGGCGACTGTCCCATCGATCGGACCGATTCCTGGTCCAAGGTCTTGGGGCCGAACCACGCTTTGTAGACAGCTGGTGTCGGCCAAAGCAGTAACCGGATGTCCGTTTACTGACACGGTGCGACGATAGGGAGGAGATCCTTTTTTCGTGGGGGAGCAGTAGTAGTTGCGGGCCACCCCTATCTCCATTGGTTCTTCTTTCTGGGGACAGAACCGGGCGATATGTCCCATCCCTCCGCATTGAAAGCATTGTGGTCCCACATGTGGGGTTCGGGCTATCGGTGTCCCGGGTATGATGGTGACATGTTCCGGCTTCCTCGGTATAGGCGGACGGGGTGGTCGATGCATCCCCATTCCTCCTGTTCTCCCGGTCGGTTCTTCCTTCCCCTTTTGGAGCTCTTGGGCTCTGCTGTATGCACTGGCGATTTCCACCGCTGTTTCAAGGGTTAGATGGGCTTGTTGCCGTACCCACCTCTGGATGGGCGGATGAAGGGAAGAGAGGTATTGCTCCAGATATATCTTGGCCATGATCCCGTCCTTATCCGTAGTGGCTGGTCTCAGCCAGCGATCAGCCATGTCCTTAACCCTGAAGTACAGGGCTCTAGGTGTCTCCTGGTGCCCCTCTTTCATCTGTCGCAACTTCATCCTATATGTCTCATCATCTACCCCCAACCGTTCCATAATGCAGCGTTTTATGTCGACATAGGGAACTACGCCGTGGGCTGTTGCGGCCTGATAGGCCGCCTGTAAGTCACCAGAGAGGAGGGGTCCCAGGTACTGGCCCCATTTATCGGCCGGCCAGGAGGCCGCGGTAGCCATACGTTCGAAGTTGTTAAGAAAATAGTCCGGGTCCTCCCCGCTCACATACCGCTGTAGAACTACTGATGGAAGTGTTGAGGGTCCCCTCTGATGTCCAAGGACCTCAGTAATCTTGTCCATTGCTGCTCCATGGGTTTGACTCTGTCCCGTGAGCACTTGTTGCAGCTTTCCCCGATCCTCCTCAACAACTGTCAGGAAGCGTTCCATCACTTTTCCCAGATGTTCCTGGCCCTCCGCCATCTTCGCCAGAGCAGCCTCCATGTCTCCTACAGATCCCACTTCTGACACCACTTGTGGGAGGGCAGGTCGGATATACAGACGCGGAGGCTGAATATATTTTCCAAAGGTGCGCTTTTTATTGTCAGTGATTGAGGTAACAGAGGAGATGTTCGATTTCCCGTCGCCTTCTTCCTGTTGATCCGTCTTGATGGTGCTGGGTCGCTGTTCGGAGGGGGTCAGATCCGGCTCCTCTGTCTCGTCGGCGGCACTCCGGAGGCTCATATGAGAGGAGAAAAAAGGGGGGAGGCCGTCAATCGCTGTTTATGGGAAGAAAAAAGGACTAGAGATAGGTACAACCTTCACCGCACCCACGTGAGTCGCACTACAAGGTTCGAAGCTATCCACTTCTCAATTATGGCTGCAATTGGGATGTTCCTTCGAGGGCAGAATCGCGTGAAAGATAACCAGGTCAGGGATCATAGGTGATGAGAAAAAGTGCTCAGTAAACACGAGGGGGGTTTGAGTGCACCTCAAGGATTAAACCCCAAACGCCGGAGTTGTGTAACACCCGAGTGAATTGGTGAAGGTTTGTGAGCTTTGTCTTTTACCCGTGCCCGGTTTCTCCAACCCTCCTCCCTCATACCCTCCCCCGCTGTCCCCTGAGACGCTGTCACTCACCGGCTCCGCCGCAACTCTCCTGAGTTGCGGCCGCTCTCCAGCCTCCTCCGGTGGGCACCACCACTCCTCGCTCCACCGCTCGTCCGCTTCCTCGTCTTCTCCGACGACGTCGTCGTTCCGCAGTTCTTCCTCGTCCTTCTTCTCACAATCTCCTTCTTCGATACTCCGCTCCTCCTCGTCCTGCTTCCTGCCTGTTCTCGTTCCGGGTTTGGTCCAAGACACCCCTCCTTCGTTCCAGCGTCCTTTCATTGGCTCCGGGAAAGGACTTCCGCGGTCGTCTCCTCCCACTTCCGGTCCCGGGTCAAAGTCCCGCTGTAGGGAGACAGGAAAGGTGGGTGTGTCTTGTCGCTCCACCTCCGCTGCCGGCTCAGCGCTTCTCGGGGATCGGAGATCAAAGGGCACCATATATCTACGGGGCAGGACCACTGGATCAGGTAATGACAGGGTTCCCTCGCTTGTCTTCTCACAGGAGTGCAGAGCCAGCCTGCTTGGTCTAATCCTGGTGCTTCTTTCATGCTGGTTAATACTATCACCAGTATGAGAGCAGCTTCTGGATTGGTAGAGGGGAGTTGATTTTGGGACTCGCCCTTGGACTACACTAGAGAAGATCATCAGGGTAGCCTGGGTAAGTAGTAAACATTTTTGGAGACTCTTTCAAGGAAACATCTTGAATGTCAGGTCTTGGCTTGGTACACAATTCCATAACATCTAGACAGTCGTGGTCATCCCCATCATCATCTGCATCATTCAGTGGGCGTGGCGAGAGTGTAGCAGGGTTCAGAGTATTATATGTCGTCAAGGACACATATTCAGCAGCTAAAATCACTTGTTCATATCTGGTAAGTCTGCAGTTTGTCATGTATAATCTAATAGCCCATAACAATGCCCTCGCTCTGCTGAATGTTGACACCCACTGCAGCCATCACCTTTGTGCAACTAGGCAGTGCTGCAGAAACTGGGTCAAGTGTGGCAGAAAATTAAGTAGCTGGCTGTTTGGCTTCACCATGGGCCTGTGTCAACACAGACAATGTGCACCCTTCTCTCACACAATAATAGAGAACAAAGTCTTTCTCTTAATCAAGTAAGTCATTCCTAGGACTGTTTCATATAAGGTTTTTCTCAAAGCTCTAGGAAGGCATCCATGCATTCGTTGTCCCAGCGTAGCGGATCAGACACATCATTGTGTGTAAGTCTCTGTAAAAACTTTCCCACTAGGGAAAAGTTGGGAATCCACTAGCGACAGTAGCTTGCCATTCCCAGACACCTCCAGGATTGTGGATATTCTCTCTTGAGAAACTTCCCTGGCTCCATCATCAATGTGATGTCCCAGATACAGAACCTCCCTCTGACAGTGCTGTACTTTTGTAGGGGACACATAGTGTCCATTCTGAGAAGATGCCATAATGTGGAGAAGGTAAGACTTGTATATATTTATTGTAGCATCTTCATGCATGACTGGCAGGGAGAGCAGGAACACAGCAACTGCCTTCCGTTTAAACAGTAACATTCTTCCTAATCCCACATTCCAATTCCACCATTACCATACAGATTTCATAAAGAAAGCCAAATATTTCAACTAGGCATGGTGTCTTGCCTACATGTATCCTGCATTATCAACTCCACCAATAGGTTGTCTATATATTGGACTAGAACTGAGTTGCGTGGCAACTGCAAGGTTTCCAAGTTTTTCTTCAATATATGATTGTAGAGTGAGGGGCTCTCTGCATACCTTTGTGGGACTCTGCACCATGCCAGGATATTCCCTAAAAATTGGAATGTAAAAAGGAACTGACTATCCTCATGCTGAGGAATAGAAAAGAATGTTTGCGACAAATTGATAACATAGAACTATTCAGCATCACAAGGGATTTGGAAAACTATCACAGCATGATTCCGTACTATGGGACAACATGGAATAAGAATGTGATGCACCTTTCAGAGATCCTGAACTATCCTGCATTTTATTATTTGGTTTCTGCATACTCATCACAGGTGAGATTTCAGGGATTCTCTACTATTCACTTGGCTCTTGTCTGCAGAGATGATGCTGGACCTCCTGTCTCTCCTAGGGTGGCGTCTGATCAGGGAATTGTAACTGTGAATCAACTGCCACCCCAGAAGGGAAGGGGGGTTGGGACAAAATAACAAACAGAGAGACTTGTGTGCCTTCGACATCCACCACCATCTTCTTGGAGTCATACGTACGTCTCTTCTTAGTCCTGGGGAGCGTCGTCGTGATATGTGCGTAATGTAGTGCGCAGTGAGCTGTACTGTAAATACAAGTAGAGGGGTTATTCAACAAATGAGTAGTCATGAAATATTCGCTCCCGCTTTTGACATGTGTACTAACAGTCATAACTAAGTCATAACTATTCACTCTTAGTTGTAAGGGTGCAGTATTCAAACCGATCCATAAAAAAGGGGAGATGGATGTACCTGGTAACTATCATTTGATAAGTTTGCTAGATGTCGGTGCAAAATTGTATTCCAAGGTCATCCTTAACTCTTTATAGAATTGGATTGATTGTAATGAAATAATACCAATTCAACAAGGGGGGTTTGAACACGGCACTCAACGATAGATCATTGATTTAGTTTGTGGGTCCTGGGCCAAAAGGCAATGGAAACTACAGGGAGTTTATTTTGTTGTTTCATTGATTTTAGTTTGGCTTTTGATTTGGTAGATCGCAGTATGCTTTGGACTAAACTATGACCACAGGGTATTCCCCTATGTTTATTGGCAATCTTGCAGGAACTTCATTCCCAAAATTGAGCTTAGGTGGAGCTTGACATGGATGGGAACTCTCAGAAAGGATATCTTTAGGCAACGGGTTAAGACAGATTGCGTTTTGACCCCGATGCGATTTTCTTTGTTTCTTGCAGACCGCTACACAGTCATTCTCGCCTAAAAGGGGGGTGGGGGGGCCAGACATGTGCCATGGCTACTTTATGTAGATGACCTGGCGATTCTTGACCTGACCCAAATAGGCCTACAGAGGAAACGGAATACATTTAACAACTACTGTGAGGCAAATAAGTTAAAGGTGAATATGGGTAAAACAAAAATAATCCCTTTTGGGAAAAAACCCAAACCATTTAAGTGGGTTCTGGGAAACAAGATAGTGGAGGTGGTGTCTTCATATAAATACTTAGGTACTTAGGTATGATGTTTACAAAAAAGCTGAGCTGGGCCCTACATAAAGAATTGGTTGAGACACGGGCAGCCGCAACTGTAGGGGGCCTAGTCCCCTTTAGGAATACTTTTGGTGGTCCTTCCTGGTCTTCCCTTTTAACTGCATATAGTGTAATGGTTCCACCCAATGTCTTTATGGGGCTGAGGTATTGTCCTTAAGTATGGTGGGAAGTTGGGAGAGATGCTAGAATAAGTGCTTCAAATAATTGCTTTGTCTCCCCAAATTTGCGATGGGCCCGGCAATAAGACTTGAAGGGGATTTGCAGGCCTGGAATTTCTTGGCTCACAAAATAGCCTTGAGATTCTGGGATAAACTCTGGTCCTCAGATGCTCAGAAGATAGCAGTTCTCTGTGTTATTGAAATAGGAAGAAGTGAGCTAAGGTGGGCAGTACAGGTCAGTAAGAGATTAGGCATCATAGCTGAGGCCTTAAAAATGGAAAAATTTAAGGTGACAGAGGCTTCATTCCTCTCGAAAGCCGAGGTACATATGGCCAGCAGAAGGGAGTCTCGATTGGCTGACATAAAGAATGTTGGGAAGAAATCCTCTGCAAGTTATATGTTAGATTCATGAGAAAATAGAAGAGTGCTTCCCTACATAGCTGCTTTCCCTGATGCCAATTTACGTACACTTCTCTTAAAATTTCGGGTGCCTTTGAATGTCCGGTATCTGAGGGAGGAGAAATGTAAAACATTTTTGGATATGGAAAATAATTGTACATGTGGACTGAAATTTCAACATTTTAATGTGCATTTTTTAATTGATTGTCGTCACTTTTATAGGCCTTGTTGTTCCATTTTTAAAATGCTTTTTATAAATTATGGTATAAAACATTGCAATATTCACTTGCACTTTTGTTGAATATGGAATTTTTAGATGTTGCTATTGCCTTGGCAAGATTTTTAAAAATATGTATTGGTTAGAAATGTAGGAACCCTGGGGGAAGAGGTGTTTTGTTGATGAAGTGTACCCAGGTATTTGTGGCCTAGGACTAGGGCCTAGGGTAGGGCAAAAAGTCTGTATCTGTATTAGAAGAATTGTTAATTTTAATGTTAATGTAAATTTAAATCGTCATGTATTTATGTTTTATAGACCTGAGTCTAAACATTAATATATTTGAACTTGAACTAACAGTCACTCACACAATAATGAATCTACTGTTGCATAGACTTCCAATAATCAACTGTTACCCCTGGAGTTGCAGCACTCCTGGCAGAAGCTATATTGTGTTTTCACATCACACACTAGGGTACACCTTGTTTGTTTACCACTAGGCACAAGGTGCACAAGAGTGTGCTTTTGGATTCACAGACTACAGCACAATAAAGGATGCCACATAAGAATGTCACTGGGCGCTAATACCAAGGCCTCTGTATGCATGTTAAATAATACCCACAATGTCTTGATGTTGAAGAGTTGTCCTGTTTTCAGATTTTCAGCATCATAAAAACAAGTCTTTGGTTGATACGCATTCTGTTAGTGCACTAACCTTAAGGATGGTACTTAACCATGTTTTCTCCTTTAATTTTGTAGGTATAGCATTGCAGGGATGATGTTCGCTGCATCGCTGGATTTGCAGGGGAGAAGATGTCCGCAGCGTCAGAGATTAGCAGAAGAGCTGTGCGGCATTGCAGGGATGGTGTTCGCTGTTTCACTGGATTTGCAGAGGAGAAGATGTTCGCAGCGTCGGAGATTCGCAGGAGAGCTGCAATGCTCGGCTGGGTCGTGGAGACGTTCAGGTGAGCGGGATTGCTGAATAGGATCTGCCAACTTCAACCACTGGGTAAGCCAAGCATAGCCTTGCGGTTTGGGTGCAGTATAAATACTTTTCCCTAATCCGAGCTGACAAGGCAATCTGAATGTGAGCTGCCCAGGGAGAATATGAGTCACCCCAAATATTGTATTGTATTGTAATTGCATTTGTATAGCGCTTACTACCCCTGACGAGGGATCGAAGCGCTTTTTTCGGCGAGTAGCACGCTACTCCGGGACCCATAGAGGATTAGTGTTGAATTAGTATAGTGAAACATGCAAGTAAATTTTAAGTGGTGGATAGGTTAGTCAGCTATTTGGATTCGGAAGGATAGCAGAAGGATAGAAGAGGAAAAAAGGGTTGTATTTATATAGCGCTTGTTACCCCTGATGGGGTGTTGAAGCACGCTACTCCGGAAACCCATAAAGGATTAGTGGTGAATTAGTATGGTGAAATATGAAAGTAATTTGAGTGGTGGATATTAGTCAGTTATTTGGAGTGAGAAGGATAGCGGAGGGATAGAAGGGGAAGAAAGGTTTGCATTCATATAGCACCTGTTACCCCTGATGGGTGTTGAATCGCTTTTCTGGCGAGTAGCACGCTACTCCGGAACCCATAAGGATTAGTGTTGAAAATTAGTATAGTGAAATATGAAGTAATTTGAGTGGTGGATATGTTATTCAGTTATTAGGATAGAGACGGGATAGAAGAGGGAAAGAGGTTTGTATTTATATAGCGCTTGCTACCCCTGATGGGGTTTTGAAGCGCTTTTTTGGCGAGTAGCACGCTATTCTGGAACCCAAAAGGATTAATGTTGAATTAGTATGGTGAAACATGAAATTAATTTGAGTGGTGGATATGTTAGTCAGTTATTTGGATTGAGAAAGGTTGGGGAGGGGTAGAAAGGGGAAAAAAGGATTGCATTTATATAGCGCTTGTAACCCTGATGGGGTGTTGAAACGCTTTATGAACATGTTAGTATGTTATTTTGATTGAAAAGGATTATTAAGGGATAGAAGAGTGAAGGATTTTTTTATTTTTTTTATTTTTGATTAGGTCATAGCAGTAGGAGGAGGCTTTTGGATGAGTAAAAAGGGTTTTTGGAGGGGAAGAGTCAGAGGGAAGAGTTTAGAGAGGTTTGTTTTGGGGAATCGGTATAGTAAAAGAGGTGTCAGATGATGCAAGGAGGGGTAGAGTAGGAGAGAGTCTAGAAAGGGTTATTTTGGGGATCATAGCAGTGGTATGGGGTTTGGGATAAATGAGCGAGTAGATGTATAGGGTGAGAGATAGGGTAGAGCATTGGAAAGAGTAGAAGAAAGTAGTTTGAGATGAGTCATAAAGTTGGGCTAGTAGATATATTGAGAGAAGTATAGGCTGAGAAATAGGGTAGTGCATTGGAAATGCCAAATTAGAAGAAAGTGATAAATATATAGATCCATAGGTACATTGAAAGTATATAGATGCATAAAGGAGGTAAGTATATGTAGATTAAAGATATTGATAGGGGTACAGGATGAGAAATATCACCATAGTCATGAAGAGTCAGCCCAAATATCACCATAGTCATGAAGAGTCAGCCCAAATATCACCATAGTCATGAAGAGTCAGCCCAAATATCACCATAGTCATGAAGAGTCAGCCCAAATATCACCATAGTCATAATGATTCAGCCTAAATATCACCATAGTAATGATGAGTCACCCCAAAAAACACCAAACTCATGATGAGTCAGCCCAAATATCACCATAGTCATGATGAGTTAGCTCAAATATCACTATAGTCATGATGAGTCGGCCTGAAGGCCCTGGGGCATGTTACTGTGTGTGCTTTGGTGTTTCATGACTCGGCGGCCCAGGGCCCGGGGGGGGGGAGGGGGATAATTACCATGCCAAGACCATTGGCATGCCTATGGGGCAATGAGTCCCATGAACAGCCAGGGAGGCATTGAGGCATGTGATCGATCCTGGATGCCCCCCACACACAAGGGACAGGAGAAGTGGGAACACAAGGAGGTCAGGGTCATGACACCTTGCTCTAGTATGGATTCAATCACAAGCGTAATTGTAGCCACCGCCTCATGTGTGAGGTTGTATTGGGGCATCCGGGATACTTTGCATTAGGTTTTATGGTAATTCACACTGGTTCAACATTCTTAAACAGACCAACGTCTTTGTATGTAAAAATCCAGACTTCCTCTTTTATTGATTCTCTTAGTTTGGGAAGTAAGTCTTCTCTTGTTAGCACCGGAAATACCCAAAATGCTGCTTCTTGTGATTTCAATTTGAAGTCTACATCCTCATCATGTGTCTGGAGTTCTACACCATCCGGTGTCCAGTAGATCAGACAATTCAATTTGTAGGGTAAATCCCTGCCTAATAGACAGACCTGACTTGAGTCAAAATAAAAAACGATGATCTCCTTCGTGAAACTGAATTTGTGCTCTACTAGTTTGAATTACCTAAACATTGAACTTGTTTTCCTGGGAGAGGTAGGTTTAGAACTTCTACCATTCTAACATTAGGGCAGGAATCAAGAATGATACGTGGTGGCCATTCACCTCTCCATCTACATATGGCCCACTTTGCTAAAACCTAGAACACACATTCCTCCTCACCTCTATGGCACCGTCATTGTGATTGATCAGGGTCCAGTCCAATGAGTCTGTTGAAACCAGAAGCTGAGTTTATCAGCACTCCTGAAAGGGTTCTGTTGAACCTCCGGGTTAGGATTTGAATTATACCTTTGGTTGGTCATGTTTTGTTGCATCATTAGGGCTTGGGGCATATTAGCAATATATGACTTTGAACTTGCATTTTCTGGATTGGCATTGCATTTATATTTGGCATTTGATCATCATTTTCCATTCGAATTGTATTCAATCTACATTCTTTTTTCCCAGTGGCTCACCTTGATACACCTCCCTTCACCTCGGAACCCAAGAGCATCATCTGCGGCGTCCCTCAAGGTTTATCCCTCAGCCCCACACTGTTCAACACCTACATGACGCCCCTGGCCAACATCTTCAGAACCCATGGCCTCAGTATCATATCCTATGCAGACGACACCCAGCTCATCCTCTCGCTCTCAGAAGACCCCTCCACCTCTAGCACCAACTTTCACAACTGCATGACAAACAACGCCAACTGGATGAAAACCAACTGCCTGAAGCCCAACATGGACAAGACGGAAGTGCTGATTTTTGGGAACAACTCCTCCCGGTGGAACGACACCTGGTGGCCCTCCAAACTTGGACCCACACTGACAGACAACGCCCCCAACCTTGGCTTCAGATCTTCAGATGACTCACTGTTGACACCAGAAAAACTGTCACTTAAGCCCTAGTCACCAGCCGGCTGGACTACGGCAACACACTCTACGCAGGGATCACCACCCAACTCCTGAAGAGACTCCAGACGATACAGAACTCAGCAGCCAGACTCATCTTTGACCTCCCCAGATGGACCCACATCACCCCCCACCTCAGTAACCTCCACTGGCTCCCCATCCAGAAAAGATGCCAATTTAAGATGCTGCCACACTCCTTCAAGGCACTCGGTGATCAAGGTCCAGCATACATCAACCAACTCCTGAACTTTCACACACCCTCCAGACACCTGGGCTCTGCCTCCCTTGCCCTCACACACATTCCCTGCAACTGCCAAAGCCACAGTGGAGGAGGATCTTTTACCTACCTTGCCGCCAAGTCCTGGAATGACCTTCCCCTCCATCTACGACAACTTTCTTGCTCCTGGAATTCAGAAAGGGACTCAAGACATGGCTCTTCGACTGATCCCAGCAAGAACCAAGTGCATAGATACCCTTGCGAGTGATTAGCTCTACAAAAGTTGATTGATTGATTGACCTTATTACAAATACGACAATCAGTAGTCTAGCAGCTTCCCTACTCAAGAATAAAAGCTCTTCGTCGTTGTACCCATCTACGAATATTACCTTAAGATTTCCCTTTGCGAGTTCCTCAAATTCTACATTTAATCCTAAAACATGAAATTCTCTAGGAGGTATCTCCCTTACTTAAACTGCCGACCCTCTGCAACAATAATGGCCACATGTATGGGGGGTACCCCACCTGTACGAGGTTGTGCTTCCAAATCTAGAGTACCACCAGCCTCAGATGCACTAGGGGCTGAGGCGATGACAGATGCACCTAGGGTGGTGATGATAACAGGAAAAATAGTGTCTCTAAATAGCAGGTCTCAAGCAACTACGGGTCAACCTTTAATCAACAGGTGCACTTGCATTTGTACCTGCATTTGTTACCCCTCCAACAGCTCCTATTTGGGCCATTGGTTCCCTACAAACCGATGAACTGCATTGTATAGAGGTGGTCGGAAAGTTAACAAATCATCCAGAAATTCATCATTCGAGTTATTGTAGCTCTCATCCCCTCTCTTGCCACCCTCACCTTCCTCCCTTGATTTCTTTATTTCCGTTCTTCCCCTTGCTACCCTAGGGTGCATCTCTATTTCCTTAATCACATTTTCTCTCCATCCCTGTTGCTAAGGATTCCACTTTGTCTCCATCCAACTATAGACCTTATTCCTTGCTTAAATCTGATATTTGTCCTTCTCTTTGGCATGCACAGCTCGCTCCCATGCAATCCAAACCTCATATGGAGCAGGTCTTAGCGGGGTCTGCATCTCATACAACACTCACATTAGGTTCTCGATTATTCTTATAGTGAATGTGCCTTGTGGGGGAAATTGCAAGCACCCTTCATTTCCCTTTCTCTTATTCCATTGTTTGATCCAAATACAAGTGTGTAACCCGACACTGGTAGGCATATAATGTCCAGATGTGCCCTAAGGAGGGGCCTCCTCCCCTCATGGACAGATATTCTCACATTATTTCACAACATAGTTTTTTTTTTCTTAAAGGATTTCATCTTTGTTTCTTACAAAACACAACATGGAATTTGTAAACTCCAAATTGAAATAACCAGCAGTTCCTAACTAATTACAATGTACTACTAAACTACACAAGCATCCAATCCTAGTGCAACATCACTAAACTGAGCACAGCAGCGTGACACCCAATGATGTAACAACCAATCCCAGTGTGACACACTTGCTAGCATATTAATCTTAGAGCGACAACTAATGATGTAATTAGCAGCTCCTCACAGCGGCTCTCACTCTACACCTATCAGCTTTGCATACGCAAAATATAAAAATCAAAATAAAACAATAACTCCTATCTGTTCCACTAAAAGAAAAGAAAAGTTGCAATCACTTTAGTAATAGTAACCTCTGGCAATCTAAGGGGCTTTTACCTCAATGTCTCCCAACAGAAATGGGCTGTGTTGTTCCGTATGAGCACCTATTTCGCTGTGTGCTCCCCAGCGGGCAACCGGATCCTTGCTCGGAAGCGCCCAACTTGTTCCGCGACAGACTTCACCCTCATGGATTGGGTCTTGATGATGAGACAGTTTCGTTTCTGTGCACTTAATCCATTGTTACCCGAGGACAACAGAAGAGCAGTCAGTAGTAGGAGTGGGTTGATGGGCATCATAGAAGCAATAAGAGGCTGATTATGGGAGAGAAGCAAGTTGGTGAACATGGAATAACCTTATTAGGTGTGAAAAGCTGGGAAAAATAAGTAGAAGTGGCTGTGAGAGTTACCAGAGAGGGTTTGGACAGAGAGTGGTTAGTAGTTGAGGTTACCATAAGAGTGGAGGAGTGTGTAGTAAGTATATATGAGGTGAATGAGTGTGTAAGTAGTTGTGTGATTTTGCTGTCTGGAGAAATAAGGGTGAGGAAGGGTTGAGCAGGTTAAATACGTGGAGCCCAGAAGCATAAGAGATGTTGGTGTACCAGTGGTAATAGAGGTTGGGGGTGGTTAGTGGATGATGGTAGTTGAGGGTGGTGCTCAAGAAGTGGAGGACAGTAGGAATGGGGTTCAAGGGGCAAATATTATCCTGAGAAACAGGTCAATATGTATGCCCATTGTGATTTTATCCAGTTTCTTTCTGGCATGGGACATTTTTGATTTTGTAGTTGGTGAATGCTCTGTAGTTAAAGAGCTGGCAGTCCACCCACTGAAATAGCCTTTTAAAACATAACTCCAGCCTGAGACATGTTTTAAAAGGCTATTTCAGTGGGTGGAACAATGAGTGCTGCAGCCCTCTACTAGTTGTTAATTTACAGGTCCTGGGTATATGGAATACCATATACTAGGGACTTACAAGTAGCGCAGTTTTAATCTGCCATTTCGACCTGGCAAAATAAACCTTTTTTCCATGCCTGAACCCTCCTTTCTAGGTCAAGTTTCAAGGACTGTTGTATATACTTTGTGAGCTTCAAGTGTGTCCATTGCTTTTCATTTGTTTATTTCAGTGCTCTTTAAAAATCCTTGTTTCCAAGTGGTTAATCTTTCCTATTTGTCCCTCCTTTTCATGGGTCCTTCACTCCCATGGAGCAGCGATGCATTACTTGTAGACTTCCACTTGTCCCAATATTAGCATCTGTTTAGGGACTACTTTTCCCTTTCTCTAGGAGCATTTCACATGAGCGCTTGATGTATTTAGTGACTCTGAACAATGAGTTCTGTAAACAGGGCTGTAATGTCCCACAATCCCTTCCCGCTTTGCTGCTTCAGCCGCCCCCCCATCCCCTCCCTTTCCATGTGCGCTTGGATAATGGTCTATAAAGGCCTGTAATTATTGTTCTTTTCTCTTCACATTTGCACGCTGTTTTCTGAGGGTGCCTGGCATGCAATTTTGGTCCATACCTGCCTCTACAGCGCTGCTGCCCACTCCCAGGCACAAGCTGTTTGGCTTTCTGAACACGCTCAGCCGACGTCTGTAAATCTTGTCCTTATCTTGGTTTTCTTCTGTTCCCCAATCATCCTCCTCTCGCTGTCACTTGTTTTAAATAGTACAGTGTATGATAAACCATTGACTTTGCGCCGTACTGGCTACCTAAGCTAGTGGCATTTTTATATCTGTGCAGTTGTTGCTTCCAGATGTGTTTATTACACATACAGGGCTCGCTTTCAATATTCGTGTAGCTGCAACGTGTGTTACCGGTGCAGCGCTTGTTGTCTCAGTCATTTTCTGTGCAGTGCGCGTCCTAGTTGATCAAAGCTTATAGCTTCGGCTGCAAATGTTTACTCTCAGTGCAGGCTGCTGTATCTTCTGGGACGCTTTTGACCCGGAAGTAGATTCTCTGATGAGGGTGGTGCGCTGGTTGCTGCTGCCGGTGCTTGCTGCATTTGTCATGGGATAGCCGAAGTTCTTCTTCCCGGGCATCTTACACCTGGGAGACTTGCCCAGACCCCCCTGTAGCGCGGCGGCTTAGGGGCATGAGGCCTCGCGCGGCGCTAGAATGATGTGGACACCACACTGTGTTACTGGGCTGGCGGGAAGACCCCGAGCGGTCTCCCGTCGTTTATTTATCTCCTCGGGTCGATCCCGCCCTGAGGAGTGCATGCAGAATGATACATTGTTTGGGAGAGCCCGGATGGCTCTCTACACCCCCCAACAGGATGCGTAGCCCACAGCCAGAACCTTTTGGTGACAGAGTGTAGCCCCTCTCCATCCCCTCCGAGCTCCCCTGTTTCAGAGCAGCCCGACAGGGAGAAGGACCAGAGCTGTAAACACTTATCTCCCCTGCAGCCCGCTTCCACTCATATAACAGAGGTCAGCTTTAAAGAGCTCCTTGGAGCCTTGAGGGCGCAGGTGCCACAGCTGGAGAAGCTTCTGAGCCATAGCCAGAGAAAAGAGTGCATCACTGACACCTACAACCAAAACCTACAACCAAGACCGGAGTAAGACCTCCGACCCTCGGTCTAGGTCCACTCTCTCCCCACTGCTCCACTGTGCCGTCTCTTGCCTCCAGACCCCGACCTCCTCCGTGGGAGGTTCGAGGCTGCTGCCCGCTCCTGCGCCTGCTGCCCGCTCCAACTGGGATCAGACTGCCTCCAACCACCGTAACCTTTCTCAGCTGTTTTTTTTCTTAATTTTTTCCCTGTTGTGCGACTGTTATTGTGCCCATCTGTGTCTTGCTCTAATTCCACCACTGTTTTTATTTTCTCGTGCCTGCCTGTTCCTTTTGCCTTTCGCCGCTGCTGCCCCTGCGGCCCCTCCACCCTGGAATTCCCCCCCGGAATTTCCCCCCGGAATTCCCCCCCGGAATTCCCCTGCTCCCGCCTCCCAGCCTCTCCTCCCTCCCACCTCCCCTACTTAATGGCGGCCGCTGCGCGGTCGCGCCGCTGGTGCGCCGAAGGCAAGCCCGTCTGCGCCCGTCCGCAACCCGACCGCGGCCAGCGCCAGGAACCCTGGACCTCCCACTACCCATCGCTACGACACCACCACCCTCCTCGCACTCAACCCTGGAAGACTTAGAGAATGCCAACAGGCCTCGCCGAACACGACCCACGGCCAGTTCTCCTGCCTCCACTGCCGCCAGACCCTCACCGCCACCCCGGCCTCCAACACCGCCGACGCCAGCACCGGCGACACCCTAAAATGCATCCTCCTCAACGTACGCTCCATACACAAACACGCCATGGAAATCTGGAACCTACTCGACTCTCTTTCGCCCGACATCGCCTTCTTCACAGAGACCTGGACCAACGCATCCTCCGCCCCCGACATCAGCACCGCCATCCCAGACGGATACAAGATCCAGAGAAAAGACCGCCCCAACCACCCAGGAGGGGGCCTCGCCATCGCCCACAAGATCACCCTCTGCCTCACCACCTCCAGTGAAACCTTCCCCTCCGCCGAACACCTGCACTTCAAGATCCAGACCATCCCCAAAGACACACTCCGAGGAACCCTCGCCTACAGACCCCCCGGCCCCCGAACACCCTTCGCCACCACCATCACCGACTTCATCGCACCCCACGCGATCGCCTCAACAAACTACATACTCATTGGAGACCTGAACTTCCACCTCGACAACCCCAGCGACCCCAACTCCACTATCCTTCGTGACAACCTCACCAGCATCGGACTTAAACAACTCAACACACCGACCCACAGAGCAGGACACACCCTTGACCCCATCTTCGCGGCAGGAAACAGCGTCCATTTCAGCCACACAACGCAGCCGCCATGGACCGACCACCACTGCGTACACTTCGCCATCAACAAACCCAAGGCACCCAAACCAGCCCCACGCCCACCACGAAGGAACTGGAGCAAGGTTACAGACGAGCAACTTAACTCCACCCTCACCCGAGACAACCACACCTGGGCACCCGACGCAAACAGCGCAAACGACGCAGCCAGAGAACTCCACACCTGGATCTCCAACTGCGCAGATGAGCTCGCCCCGCTACGCAACCCCGGCAGACAACGCCCCAGGAAAGCCGCCTGGTTCACAACCGCTCTCCAAGAAGCCAGACACACCTGCAGACGCCTGGAGAAGAACTGGAGAAACACCAAGACAACCGAAAACCACACCACCTACAAGGACGCCATGACGGACTACCACAACCAGATCAGAGCCACCAAAAGGAACTTCATCCACAACAAAATCCTGGCCAACTCCACCAACTCCAAGGAACTTTTCAGTGTCATTCAAGAATTCACCAACCCACGCAGCGAAGCCACAGACATCACCCCATCCCAAGACCTCTGCGACAAGCTTGGAACCTATTTCCACCTCAAGATCAAAAACCTCTACGACAACTTAATCGACCATCCACCAGGCGCCACAGACGGCCCCCCACCCCCCAGAAACACCAGCCAGCCCACCATCTCCAACTAAACACCGATCACGGCCGAAGACACCGCCTCGACCATGAAAAGCATCTACTCAGGGGGCCCCCACCGACCCCTGCCCCCCTCACATCTACCACAGAGCCGTGGCCGCCATCGCACCCAAACTACAACGCACCATCAACACCACCTTCAAAACAGGCACCTTCCCAGATGACTGGAAGCGCGCAGAAGTCAGACCCCTGCTCAAGAAGCCCACAGCTGACCCCACCGACCTCAAGAACTATCGGCCCATCTCGCTCCTCCCCTTCGCAGCCAAAGTTGCAGAGAAAACAGTCAACAGGAAACTGACACGATTCATTGAAGAGAACGCCGTCCTCGACCCGTCCCAATCCGGATTCCGAAGCAACCACAGCACAGAGACCGCCCTACTCGCCGCCACAGATGACATCCGCACCCTCCTGGACCAAGGCCACTCCACAGCCCTCATCCTACTCGACCTATCAGCGGCCTTCGACACCGTCTCCCATCGCACACTAGTCGTCAGACTACACGATGCAGGCATACAAGGAACAGCCCTGGACTGGATCCGATCATTCCTCACCGGAAGAAGCCAAAGGATCAGACTCCCACCCTTCCTCTCCGACCCCACGAAAATCACCTGCGGAGTCCCACCGGGTTCATCACTGAGCTCCACCCTCTCCGACATTTACATGGCCCCCCTCGCAGCCATCGTCCGACAACACGGCCTCAACATCGTATCCTACGCTGACGACACCCAGCTCATCCTCTCCCTCACCAAAGACCCCACCACTGCCAAACACAACTTCCAGAAAGGAATGCAAGACGTCGTAGTTTGGATGACCAACAGCTGCCTGAAGCTCAACGCCGAGAAGACAGAAGTCCTCGTCCTCGGTACCACCCCTTCTGCATGGGACAGCACCTGGTGGCCGACCGCCCTCGGAAGCCCACCTACCCCCTCAGACCACGCCAAGAACCTTGGCATCGTACTCGACTCATCACTCTCCATGAACCGACAGGTCAACGCCCTCACCTCCAGCTGCTTCAACACCCTCCGCATCCTCCGCAAGACCTTCAAGTGGATCCCCCCTGAGTCAAGGAAGACAGTCACCCACGCACTCATCACCAGCAAACTGGACTATGGAAACGCACTCTACGCCGGCATCAACAAGTCCCTACTCCGCAAACTCCAGACAGTACAAAACACCGCCGCCAGACTCGTCCTCGGCATCCCCCGACACGAACACATCAGCCAACACCTACGAAGTCTCCACTGGCTCCCCGTGGAGAAAAGAGTCACTTTCAAAATCCTCACTCACGCCTACAAATGCCTACACAACAACGGACCCAAATACCTCAACGACAGAATCAACTTCCACGTACCCAAAAGAAACCTCCGATCTTCCAACCTCGCACTGGCCGAAACCCCGCGCATCCACAGAGCCAGAGCAGGCGGAAGATCCTTCTCTCACATTGCAGCCAAGACCTGGAACGAGCTACCGGCAGACATCAGACGCGCCCCCTCCCTGAACACCTTCAGGAAGACCCTCAAGACCTGGCTCTTCGGCTAAACAGATCTGCGGACCCCCCCCCTCAGCGCCTTGAGACCCTCACGGGTGAGTAGCGCGCTTACAATTCCCTGATTGATTGATTGATTGACCTTTAGCAGCAGGCGAACCGGATAGAGATGCCTCGTCCGGGGTAGTAATCGCTGAATATATGCAATTACAGACTGGGCAAAACAGCACAAGCCTTCTCGCACACACACTGTGGTCTTTGGGCACAGACCATGGGGACTGTTCATTCCATGGACACACAATAGTAACTGGTGTACCCCAGGTTCAAATTGTGACACCCAGGACAGGGCTGTTACTACCTCAAACGCAGCCAGGAGAAGGAGCCCAATAATGTCACAATCCTATACACACAGCGCCTAAAACAACCACAGACACACCAACTATACCTGAAATCCAAGCACAGTGTGAGGCACACTCACTAATACGTCAAAACAACAATGTATCATTTAAGGCGTTTGGAAGACCTCAGCAGAACATGTTCATTTTCCCCACAATAGATATTTGCGTCGATTAAACAAATAGCATTGTGGGATACATTGAGGAAGCCAACACTTTTGAATGTACAGTTTAAAGCATTTTAGGCTAGATGACGTACAGTATGTTTGCTTCTCTAAATGATGTGCTTTGGTTTTTATGACAACAACCTGAATTCATGTGACCTCCACCTTTTTATATGTCCACGCATGGTTTTTTAAATACCCATACCTCCTAATTTTAGGGCCTGGTTCCCAAAGATATTTTGAGGAGGCATGACTTCTGCAGGGAAAGTTAGAGAGACTAATGTTATGTTGATGGCATTTGTATAACGCACGTTCTGCAACACTGTACTGGTCCGACTCTGGTTAGAGGGCATTGGCCAGTTCAGTCAGCTGTGGCTGTGTGATTGTCAGTGTCTGTGATTTATGCTAGTGGACATATACCAAATGTTTATGTACCTCTTAAGCATGTAACATGCCCTTTGCCACGTGATTACACATAGTCTAAGACTAGAGTTGGTGGCTGTGTGATTGTTTGTGCTTGGTTTATTTTGGTGGGTTGCTTGCTCACTGTGCCACTGGATTCAAGCTAACCTAGCTGATGAGGTGTAATACCCCGAAACTGGTCCCAGGATACTTCTTTCCGGTCCAGGGAGGACCTGGCTTGGCAGTTCAGGCTGGACTGTTCCCATAAGGAACAGGGTCAAGACTGATTTGCATATGGCTGGGTCTAAACCCGGTGTGGCATGGTGAGCAAAAGAACGATGGATTTAACCCAGATCTCTTGACTGGGGGTGAATGTATGATTTATTCAGCATTCAGTCCATCATTTGTTTGCGTAGCACTTTTCACCCTAAGTGGGATGGGTATACCCAGACGTGGGTCCCTTCCTCACTGTGCCACTGGATTCAAGCTAGCCTGGTTGATGAGGGGGTAACACCTCGAAACCGGTCCCAGGATGCTTCTATCCGGTCCAGGGAGGACCTGGCTTGGCAGTTCGGGCTGGACTGTTCCCATAAGGAACAGGGTCAAGACTGATTTGCATATGGCTGGGTCTAAACCGGAGTGGCATGGTGAACCAAAGAATGATGGATTTAACCCAAATCTCTTGACTGGGGGTGAATGTTTTGATTTGTTCTGCATTCTGTCCATCAATTGTGTGTCTTTTGCTTCCTCGCCCTAAGTGCGCCGGGTATGCCCAGATGTGGGTCCCGTGCTCACTGTGCCAGGGGTGAATGTATGATTTATTCAGCATTCGTTTGCGTAGCACATGGTTTATTTTAGTAGCAAGTGTCATTGTGAGCACTATGAGAGCCCACTTGATGTCACATTAGCTCCATATTGGATATAGGTGAAATATTTTGTCAAAGGTGTACTGTTGGATGTGTTGTGTATGATTTCGGCGTCACAAGGATTTTTTCTCAAACCAAACCAGAAGTGCAGCCTACTGCTGTACATGTTTGCTCTGAAAGAGTGTAATCACTGGAGATCAGGACTAGATTGTGACATGAGAAGTGATATATGTAACCTTTTCAAGACAGGAATACTGCCTACTGCTGTACATTTACATCAAATAAGCATGATTACAACTAGAGCAGCAAAAACAGTTGGTGACATAAGCAGAACTTATGCAACCTTACTACAGATGTCTCCCACTTGCCCTGTGTTTATTGTGTCCAGTTCTGGCCAGGGATTCTTGGCCACGCCCTTCTTATGCTCCCATAGGTTCTCTGAGCTCCTGATCTCCAGCCAATGCGAGCCATACTTTCGTTATGCCTAAAACTCAAGCCAGACTTGCACCATGCACATGCCAGGATGAGTGACATAAGACTCAATTGGAAGGCTACTGCAGGATGAGAACAAGACGGATCACTTCTGCCTCATAATAACCCACTGCCCTCCCCCTTCTAAGTCAAATTCTGTACTTTAGAATTCCCTGGCAGTGTTTTGTGTAAATTGCATGGAGTCCTCTTTCCTTCTTTAAGTTTGCACCCAGGCATTTTTACTTAAATGTATTTTAAGTTAGAAATAACCTTTTGGGGCAAGCAAAATGTAGGGTCCTGATTCACAGAAAAAATATACATCTACACCTGTAGACGTACTACTATGTACAGGTGTGGGTGTATGACTTTTGGGAATCCATGAATATTCCCAGTAGTAAGTTTGTAAACCTGACATTCATGTGACATTTTAGATGCTGGAATTATCAGAGTGCGGACTTTTATGCGCAGCACAATTATGCAGTCAGAGAAACCATATCCTATGTGAAATTGCATATTTATTCCTTTATTCTTTTTTTTCTCCTCATGGAAAGCATTTTTTCCGTGGAAAAAACCCCTTCCTCCACACCCTCATGGTAACATTCCCCTTCCCACCCCACACAGTGACTTACAGTGACTTACAGAACCCTTTTACTGAAGCAAATCTCCAACCATGTCCAGAAGGGAGGTTTGAAAGGCAGTTTGTGGATGCTAATAAACTCCATGTGAGTGGGCGTTCCCAAACTCACATGGAGTCAAGACTGACCATGGCTTGTAATAACCACTTTCCACCCCTTGCGTATGAGTTATTTCCACACAGTTGTGCTGTTCAATTATGCTGGAGTTAATGGATTTACCCCTGCCAGGTACCTTTTTCAGGTGTAAATCCAACCTTACAGTCAAAAATCACCTTGTGATTCTAGCTGAAGAAATGCAGCAATGTTCAGGCAATGTTGTGGCAAAGGAGGGTCGTGCTGCTTCTCTTGGTGTGGTTAGGAGGATACCTTTATAGCATGGATTTGGAGAAGGTTCCCTTTTGTGTTCAGCACAGCTGTTCTTTGAAAGATTGAAAACACGTTTGTACATCGGTCCATCAATGTTTTGACGCGCAGGGTTTTGGTTTCAATTGATTGAATTGATCCAGTGGGGGTTTGTAAATAATAATGCTGAGTTAGTGGTGATGCAAGGCCCTCTTGCTGCCGCCCTTCCTAGTTCTAATATCACATTGGCTGAGTTTCAACCAATTTCTTTGCAGCAATCTGAACGCGCCATTCAGCTCTAAATCTGGCTCTCCTGCCCATACCTTGCCCCTCCGGCCAGTGACATTATAAATCCAATTTTAAATTGTTTATTAACTTCGGCCTTAGTGCCGGAGATTGGGAAATTGGCCATGGTCAACCCCTTGCTGAAGAACCCGTCTGCAGATCCCAATGTTTTATCCAATTTCAGACCTATTTCCTCACTCCCTGCACCTGCAAAAATGTTAGAAACGCGATCCCGTCCGGCAGCACCTTGGATCCCATCCCGGCGGTGCGTACCAGGTTGGTAAAGTGCAGTATTCGTCAGAGCGCACTTACACTCAAGGCATCGTTGTCCATATTTATTAGTTTTTACAATCAGGAGATTTGTTTTCCAATGTTCCTTTCAATCTCCATTAGTTGCATTCTCCTCGCCCTTTATTTCTTACATTTATGGTACGTGGAACGAAGTTAGAAAACGTTCTGGCATTTTAAGATGTCATAACAAAGTGCATGTTCCCTAAACCAGAGTACCCTCCAATTAAAAGTATAGCTCCGCTTCATAGAGGTGCAGGTACTCTCTAACAACTTAAAGAAGTGCAGGTACTCTCTCAACTCAAAGAAGTGCCGGTACTCTCTCTCCACTTAAAGAAGTGCAGGTACTCTCTCAACTCAAAGAAATGCCGGTACTCTCTCTCCACTTAAAGAAGTGCAGGTACTCTCTCAACTCAAAGAAGTGCCGGTACTCTCTCTCCACTTAAAGAAGTGCTAGGTACTCTCTCAACTCAAAGAAGTGCCGGTACTCTCTCTCCACTTAAAGAAGTGCAGGTACTCTCTCAACTCAAAGAAGTGCCGGTACTCTCTCGCCACTTAAAAAAGTGCTAGGTACTCTCTCAACTCAAAGAAGTGCCGGTACTCTCTCTCCACTTAAAGAAGTGCTAGGTACTCTCTCAGCTCAAAGAAGTGCCGGTACTCTCGCTCCACTTAAAGAAGTGCAGGTACTCTCTCAACTCAAAGAAGTGCAGGTACTTTCTCTCAACTTAAAGAATTGCAGGTACTCCGCACCTGAGAGTACCAGCCCATTTCAAGAACTGATTGCAACAGCTGTAGGACACAGTCAGAGGCTTGTGCTCCCCCTAGGCCATTTGCCTGCACGTGGACATACCTGCACTTCAATGGCATCCACTGCGCTGCCTAAATACGCGCGCACTTTTATTCTTCAGCATGGCACTAAGCTCTCAAAAAGGAATGCATAGTGCCCCCTGTTAGTTAATTCCGGAACAGAACAACAACACCTACTTAAACACAACTTCATAGTTAACCCCTTCGCTGCTAGGCCTTTTCCTCCCCTGTGCTAAGCCTTTTTTTGGCTATTTGGGGTAGTTCGCGCTTAGGCCCCTGTAACTTTTTGACCACATAAGGTATCCATGCCAAATTTGCGTCCTTTTCTTCCAACATCACGGGGATTCTAAAGGTACCCAGGGTTTGTGGATTCCCCTGGAGGGGACCCAGAAATTAGCCAAAATACAGCTAAATCTTTTTGGGGGGGGGGAAATAGGAAAAAAGTGCTACAAATGAAAGCGTCTGTTTTTTTCCCCGCAAATGGTATCAACAAAAGGTTTGTGGGGCTGAAATCACCATTTTTCCAGCTTTCAGGGACTGACAGACTTTTGTCAGAAAACCAACATTTTTTACACAGTTTTGGCATTTTACTGGGACATAGCCTATTTTTGCTATTTTTTGTGCTTTCAACCTTCTTCCAGTTAATGGTAGAGATGGGTATGAAAGCAATAATGGATCCTGGAAAGCTATACATTTTAGAAAAGTAGGCAAAATTCTCAATTCAGCAAGGGGTAATTTGTGTAGATCCTTCAAGGTTTCTTTATAGAAACTAACAGTTTAAAATAGGACAAATTGCAAATGAGTTGAAAAAAACAGCCATTTGTGCCAACGTTTTCACCTGTAACTTCTTCTAATTATGACAGATGTTTGAAAGCATTATACCGTTACATGCGCTAGACCTTTCTGGTCGTGGGGATATATAGGACTTGTAGGTTCACCAAGAACCCGACGAACCCAGAGCCAATAACTGAGCAGCGTCTTGCAATGGTTTTTTATTATGTACCGGGTATATAGCAATTCATTTGGCAAATATATACAGTGAAAAATCGGGATGAAAGACACCTATGTATTTCTGAAATTGAAACAAAATATAGAGTTTAGAAACAGTAGCTATTTGCACATTTCCGAAATTGTGAGTACCAATACTAGCATGAGAATTATAGGACATTTTTCAAAGTGACTTCTTTTTTACACATTGTCTTTCATTTGGAAGGCAGAAATGCATCAAAAGTCAATAGGTAATAACAGTTGCTCTACAATTCTGTGTTACCCTAAGTCTCTCGATAAAAATGGTACCTCACTTGTGTGGGTAGGCCTAGTGCCTGCGACAGGAAACGGCTCAAAACGCAACGTGGACACACTTAGTTTTTACATTGAAAACTGACCCTTTTTTGCAAAGTGCCTAGCTGTAGATTTTGAACCCTAGCTCTGCCGGCACCTAGGGAAACCTAGCAAACCTATACATTTTTGAAACCTAGACACCCAGGGAAATCCAGGATGGGGTGACGTGTCTGGCTCTCACTGGGTTCTGTTACCCAGAATCCCTTGCAAACCTCAAACTTTGTCAAAAAAAACTAATTTTCCTCATATTTCTGTGATGGAAAGTTCTGGAATCTGTGTGGATCCACAAAATTCCACCCACCCCGCATTCCCCAAAGTCTTCTGAGAAAAATGGTACCTCACTTGTGTGGGTAGGCCTACTGCCTGCGACAGTAAACGGCCCAAAACGCAAAGTGGACACACCACATTTTCACAGTGAAAACTGACCTTTGTTTTGCAAAGTGCCTAGCTGTAGATTTTGAACCCTAGCTCTGCCGGCACCTAGGGAAACCTAGCAAACCTATAAATTTTTGAAAACTAGACACCCCAGGAAATTTAGGATGGGGTGACTTGTCTAGCTCTCACCAGGTTCTGTTACCCAGAATCCCATGCAAACCTCAAACTTTGTAAAAAAAAATACATTTTCCTCACATTTATGTGGTGGAAATTTCTGGAATCTGCGTGGATCCCCAAATTTCCTACCACCCAGCGTTCCCCCGGGTCTCCAGATAAAAATGGTACCTCACTCGCGTGGGTGGGTCCAGTACCCGCGACAGGCAAGGGCCCAAAACGTATTGAGGAGACATCAAAATTACCTATCACAAAACAACCAGGTTTTGCAAGGGGGGTCACCTGGGTTTTTGGCCCCGGGCTCGGCGGCCATCTTGGGAAACCTACCAAACCCACACATTTCTGAAAACTAGACACCAGGGGGATTCCAGCGAGGTATGGCTTGCGTGGATCCCGCAACGTTCTCCTACCCAGAATCCCCTGCAAACCTCAAATATAGCTGAAAAAATCAAATTTTCTCACATTTCTGTGCAGGAAAGTTCTGGAATCTGCATGGATCCACAAATTTCCTACCACCCAGCGTTCCCCCAAGTCTTCCAATAAAAATGGTACCTCACTCACGTGGGTGGGTCAAGTACCCGTGACAGGCAAGGGCCCAAAACGTATTGAGGAGACATCAAAATTACCTATCACAAAACAACCTGGTTTTGCAAGGGGGGTCACCTGGGTTTTTGGCCCCGGGCTCGGCGGCCTTCTTGGGAAACTATCAAACCCACACATTTCTGAAAACTAGACAACCGGGGGAGTCCAGCGAGGTATGGCTTGCATGGATCCTCCAACGTTTTCCTACCCAGAATCCCCTGCAAACCTCAAATTTAGCTGAAAAAACCCCACATATTCCACATATTTTTGTGTGGAATCACCGTGCCGGCACAAATGGGTACTTGACCAACCCACGCGAGTGCGGTACCATTTTTATCGAGAGACCTGGGGGACGCTGGGTGGTAGGAAATTTGTGGATCCATGCAGATTCAAAAGCCTTACCACACAGAAATTTGAGAAAAAGGGTCCAAAACGTACGAAAAAAATCTCTGGTGGCTAGTGAGCTTTCTGCCCCCTGGGGGGGCAGATAAGGTGATATTGGCCCATCTGCCTCCCAGGCGGGGGCAGAAAGACTGTCGCATTTTCTTTTGGGGTGGGGGCATTGATATGCCCATTCTAGGGAGCCCCCACCCCATCCTATATAAAAAAAAATCCCTGGCGCTTAATGGGCTTTCTGCCCCCCCCGGCCGCTCCCCCCTCCCTGGTTTCTAGTGGGTGGATCTCTGCTTGGGATCGCTCTCCTGGGGCGATCCCCAAGCAGGGATCCACTAGGGAGGGGTACCATTGGAAAGGGGAGATTCTATTGCCCCCATCTGCCGCCTGGGGGGGCAGAAAGTCTTTTGTTTTCTTTGGAAGGGTGTGGGGGGGCATTTGCATGCCCTTTCTGGGCAGCCCCCACCCTGGGCCTATGAAGAAAAATAATACCTGGCGCCTCGGGTGCTTTCTGCCCCCCCGGGGGGCAGATTGGGGGTAGGGGAGGCAGAAAGACTGGAATTTTGTGGGGGGTGAGGGCATCCCCCACCCCTAACTTACTTTAAAAACAAATCCCTGGTTTCTAGTGGGCTTTCTGCCCCCCGGGGGCAGATTTGGGGCTACTGACCCCATCTGCCCCCCCCAGGGGGGCAGAAAGACTGAATTTACCCAAAATATTATTGGGGGAGGAAAGGCCCTTGCCCAAGGGGCTGCTCCCCCCGCCCTGGTTTCTAGTGGGTGGATCTCTGCTTGGGATCACCCTCCTGGGGCGATCCCCAAGTAGGGTTCCACTAGGGAGGGGTACCATTGGAAAGGGGAGATTCTCCCCTTTCCAATGATACCTCTCCCTTCTTTCTACATGCTCAGGGGCTGAGATAGCCCCCTGAGCACGTAGAAAGTGAAACTGAAATGAGCCTCAAGGCTCATTTCAGTTTCGGTTTCACTGAAATGACGTCAGCGCGTCGTGCGCGCTGATCGTCATTTCAGGGAAACCATCTAAACAGCCTCGGGAGCTGGGGAAGCTCTTCCCCAGCTCCCAAGGCTGTTTGGGGGGGAAAGAAATCCCTTTGGTGCCCGCACCAGAGGGATTTCTAGTGCCATGTGATCGGACGACCGGGGGCCGTCCCATGCACATGAGCACTGGTGCGTCGGACGGCCCCCGGCCGTCCGACGCACCGAAGGGGTTAATATGAGTTATGCTTTTGCTAGTAAGTATATTTTATGTAGCAAGGAAAGTGCAACAACCCACTGTTCTCTAAATTGTTCAACCCACACAACACTGTTTCTTTTCATCTCTTTTTAGGAACTTTTCCTCTTTGCAGAGCACTTTGCCCAGTCCCCATCCAGTCTAACTTCCGGTCCGCTTTAGCACGTCGCTAGTGGTGTGAAGCTCTATATTATTACAATGCACTATGTTTTGTACCCCGTCTCGGCTTTATCAATACTTGCTCAGTTAAGGCTCTCTTCATACTCTGGAGGTAAGTGCATATTTTTTCAGTATTTCCCTTTTCTCTTCTCCCCACTTCCTTTATTTTTTCCATCCTTTAACCTTTCTTCCTTTTATTTCTTTTCCATATTTCATGTGCTTTCATCGTCCGTTGTTCTCATACATACACCCCCTTCTCCACTGCTTTCTCTCCTTACTTCTCACTTCCTCTCCCCCTCTTAATTACTGGTTTGCCCCCATTGCAGTTGCACAATAATTGTATTGCATATATGTGCCTCTGTTGGGTGTGCCCATTTTTGTGTTGTCCTTGTGTGCAAATATATCTGTAGGTCTTAACTCATAGGTCTGGCTATGTGCTGCTTGCTTCTGCATGTGTGTGCATGCTCCATAACTAATACGCTTAGCTTTAATTTTATAGTGCATACAGTCACAACTGTGCACAAATCTGTTTCCTTCCATTATCACATTAATCACAGACCTTTTGGCTCTGCCATTTATTTTAGTTGTTCACGTTGTTCAGTATCGGCAACAGCAATTAGCAAAGCCTAAAGTCCAACTAAGAAAAGCGAGACCTGTTGGCTTTGCCAATGCTTGTTAATACTTGTAACTCACCCCTAAGGTAGGCCGCAAAGGCTCACAGGGCAGGGTGCATGGTGTTTCAAAGGTAAAACATGTGGGTTTAAGTTTTACGTGCCCAGGCAGGGACGAACTCCCAAAGTAGTTCTTCACTCCTGTAAGGCTTGCTCTCTTACAGAATAACACTTATTACCGTATTACACTTAATAGATGCTAACTTCAGTTTGAGACTAGATAGAGAAATGGTGTTTAAAATCAAATGAATTGTAAGTTAATTTAAAATCCTATTTAATGGTAAAGTCGGATTTTAAGTTACTGTTCTAATAAGGGCACTTTTAGAAAGTTGCCATTTCTCTGCCGTAAACCAAATGTGCCTTTCTGCCCGTGTCCAGGGTCATATGACTGTGAAGGGCTCTCCTGTGGTTTTTTGTGTATTGTTTCTAGACATTGAAACAAAATAGGCCTAGGTGTAGAAGGAGAGGGTGTTCCTGACAGGATGGCTGGGAGGAATTATGCCCTGACCTGATTACACTCCAAAAGACCGTGCCTGCAGGACATACAAAGGAACCTGACACCAGGCATGCCCTTATAATTGTCACTGTAGAGAGTTTGGAGCCAAAACCAGGGGAAGAACTGATCAGAATCAATTTTGGAGGTAGGCCAGAGAATTCCCCACACAAAGACTGCACCAGATTTAAAAGTGACATCTGCAGAAACTCTAATCAGAACAATCCTGCGATTATTCCAGAAGTGCCTGCAAAAATTGTCACACTAAAAAAATTGAGGCTGATCCTCCTTTTATTGACTCTGCACTGTGCTGATCCAATAAAAGGGGGATGAGCAACAGGGTAGCAGGCAGGATAGGTTCTGTTGTGTGCCTGTTAATCTCTTGACCATGCACAGGACCCTCCTCCTGTGCTGACAGGCTGTACCAAGATCTCTGCTTACGTACCAGTCTCACCAAACCGCTACACCTTCACTGCCCTTTCGTGGGACCTGCTGCCCCTTGACTCTTTATTTTTTTTTTTTTTTTTTTGCAGCTTTATATAGCGCAAACACAACCTGTATTAGAACGCTTTACATGAGCACCAGTTATGTGATAAAAGGTTATATTTGTTTAGTTCTTTAGGCAGTAGTGATTTGCCACAATCACAGGATGTTGTGCTGAATCCCGGACTCCAACCTGGTTCCCCAGTTTCAAAGTCAGCAGCTCTGTCCATAATGCCACATCCTCTTCTCTACACCCTCAACCCTTCCTGTGCCTCCTTTGTCCCGTGGCTGAAACACCATCCCCCCAGCAACCCCAGCAACCCCAGGACACTCATCACACCCATCTCCTCATCCCCACTGCTCCCCTACTCCAGAGTCTCTTGTGTACCCACCACTCCATTCCACTCCCCCTGCTGCCCTGTGCTCCTTTGGAATACTGGCTGTCGGATGCCAGAGAGTGCAGAATTTTCAAATTTAGATATGCACTTTCTGGCATCAGGCACCTTCCTGTTTCTAGGTGCGGTGCTGCTGGACACTCTGCCAGGTCACAGACTGTAATTTGTCAGTCTCCAATAGTGACAGACCAAGGACCGAGCATATTTCTTTTTTGCCACAAAATTTGCTATCCCATGCTGTAAAATCGTGGTGTCTGAAAGCTTGTCTTGAACCAAAGCTCCTAGAAGTGCCTCCAAGGGTCGTTTGGCTGACCACCTGTTTGAGCTACCGAGACACAACAAGCTGCTTAGCTGACCAGTCCCAACTTGACCTGCCTGAGCTCTGCTGCTGGCCTTTGCTGGAGTGAGTCCTGATCGCCAAGAGGTGTCCCCCATGTCCTCACGACCTCGAAGTGACCACTGTGCAGTGAGAATCGACCACCAGCGAGGACCGCCAATGTGAAGCTCGAGCTGGACCTGCTCTTTGCGCTACAGCGAACGTCTACGACAACCACCAACACGAGACCTGCACTTCTCGCCAGCAGCGACAACCCGAACAACTCTTTGCAGTACAGCAGCCACGTCCAGATCGCCCAACCTGCTCCTCAGTCCAACAACGACCTCCTCACTGCCCCCACCAACGTGAACAGTAACTCCTTGTGCTAACTTGAGAAGTTAACTCTTCAGAGCAATGAACCTGTCCATCATGGCTGGCCTGAATTTGTGACTTTCCCCTCATCCAGCGTGACCAGTTAACCACATGTAGCACTTTGTCTTTTTTGGCAAACATAACATAACTCTTCAAAGCCCGTAAACTAATACAAGCAACAAGTTATACAACTGAATTCATTTATCCTTGAATTGCCATACAATAGACATGTACCACAGAGACTGTCAGTTTGCGATTATATAAAGTATTTTAATACAAATTTATTCAAATTGCAAACATACTTACATCAGAAGCAAAATAAGTCTTTTTGTCAACTTGCCACAAGAGCCCCTAAGCCAAAGGCTTACTACTCTTGGACCAATACAGTCTAGAAAGTTAAAAACAAGGTCTCTGTTGTATACTTGTAAAGGTATTCTCCATGATAAATGAAATCAAGGAATTGATGTGTATGATCAATGAATGTATCTCTAACGCACATATACAAGGTGTTGACTAGAAGATCAAATTACACAGCGGCTGTACAAGATTGATATGTTTAATGTTCTTCTTTTTCTATTGGTAGACCCCTGAATACTAAGTTGAACGATTCAAGTTGTTTGATTTTGTCATCCAGGATATGAGTTTTTGGTCTTGGTGAAGGAGGAATACATACCGGGATTTGTTCACTGAAACGTGTATCAACATTTTTAATTGTCTGCTTTTGTCTGCCTTGATATGAGGGACTGATGACTTTTGAATCTTCTACTTGTTCTAGGACTGGTAGTACACAACAGAGACCTTGTTTTTAGGTTGAGCATCAGCGCGCATGCGCTGTCTGCAAGACCTGCTGTAATCACTCCTTAATGAGTATAATCCCGCCTTCTTCTCCAATTGGTTCACTCCTGCGTCTCTTGCATTTCCGGGCTCCTTATTGGTAGGCTCCCGATACTTCACTTCCGTTTTTTTAGTTTAGGAGCACCGGCCAACTACAGGTATCTTGCACTGTAGTTGCTTATGGGTTCCTTTTGGGAACTACTTGTCTACAATTGGTGTTAGTGTTACTATCTACATGGGCGCAGCACATCATGTTTTAGCACGGCGCCCCTCTCACATTCCTTTGCACATGCATAAAAGGTTCAGGTGCGCCATGCTTTATATTCACCCCGGTGGCCTACTTTTATGTTTTTTGGTTTATTACCATGCCACGCACATAGATTTGGCCGCCGTACTTTTTATGTTTGTACGGGCAGCCGCCGCTGCATCAGAACACCACCAGCGTCGCAGCTGCTGGGCGTGCCGTGCAGACTCGGCCCGCCGTACTGCCAGCTCTGGCTCTGACATTCTGGGATCCACAAACAGTTTGCCTGATATTAACGCGCATATTGCAAATCCGAAACTTGCAGCGATGGTAAACAGTAGAGCTGCATAGCCAGGAGCTCAGAGGAGGGCACATGGAATAACTAACACAGCAGAGCTAACTAGCACAACGAGTGTACTAACCTGTCATAGTCACTACCCGCCTCAGTGTAGCCCCACGCACCGGCAGACCCTTAGCCTACATTTGGCAGTGCCTCCCCTGACAGTGCCGCTGTTCTCATTCCCTCAGGGGCGCTACTTAGCCTCCGGCTGAAGCTCGTGTAGTCCGCTTCAGTGCCTTACTCTCCTGGCTCCCATATGCAGTCAGCTGCCCCGTATCTCGCACCGTCCACGTGGTGTCAGAGTCCAAGGTGCGCAACTACCCAGACCAGGGTCAATAACCAGGCCTGCGCAGCATTGGTTTTGTCATTGTATTTATTCTTTTATTCATATTTAATTCCTCTGTGTTGTTTATTTTTAAAAACCGAATTATTTGTTGCACTCATCGTTTACAACATATGGTGTATTTAGGCTTTGTCAATATTTGGGTCGTAGCATGTATAATGTATCCAAAGTGTTTTATTTAGTTTCATCACATATGGTGGGCAAATCACGTGTTTTCGATTGACTAACCAGCACCTTTCAAACACGCATGTCACGTTTGTTTTGAACTAATTACATTTCAGCAATAGACTGACTATGTTCCTTTATCCGAACTCGGTGAGTAAATTGTGTGCTTTTACTTCGTTAGCTAACAAGTTGTTTTTTGTCACGGAGCAGGATTACAGATTTTGGTGCATTTCTCTTACATATTTTGTTTTATTTCTAGAACATTTACTTACGTCATGCTGTGAGGTACGTCTTGTTTTTTTTTTGCCACTTCTTCGCCTCGAATGCTTTTGTAATATTTCTGACAGCAACTTGCAGGTTCGTTGTGCTAGTGCAGTGGAGTACCCTTTAGGTATTGGCTATCTTTTCGTAGATGCATTTGTCCATAGCAAACTCAAATGGAGAGCCATCCATCATACAACTATGTACAGTCCCAACGGGGAGCTGTGGTGTCCCATCACTGCTGCATTGCATATCACAAATCAGGTCTAGCCATATTGCTCTATCATTCATACACCCACGCCCCCCACATATCCCCACTTCCATTTTCGCAGATATTAATCCATGGAGGCCACCATAACCATTATTACCAGCACCAGCAAAAATGCTGGAAAAAATGGTACAGCATCAACTGGGTAATTTCATCGAGAGCCACGATATTCTGCATGATACTCAATCCGGCTTTCGGACTGGCTTCAGTACCGAGACGGCTCTATTAGAGAATGGCGGTGGATACGGGAGCATCAGCGATGCTGGTGCTCCTGGATTCATCCGCAGCATTCGACACGGTGGACCATCAAATTCTGGTTCAGAGACTCCAGGACGTCGGAATCGGAGGAGTGGTACTGACCTGGCTGAAGTAATTTCTTAAAAAACGCACTGAGAAAGTTGCTCTGCAACCCCATCAGTCGGAACCCAAACATTTATGGTGTGGAGTACCTCAGGGGTCGGCGCTGAGTCCGCTTCTTTTTAATATATTTCTGGCCCCTCTGTTCTCACTTATAGCCAATTGGGGAGTGAAGGCGATATCATACAGTGACGATACCCAGCTGGTATTCTCCTTTAAAGACCAGTCGGAGGACTCCTTCAAGAGTTTTAAGGGTTGTCTGAAAGACATTGCCCAATGGATGAACAACAATAAACTCAAACTTAATGCTGAGAAAACTGAAGTGTTGTTCTTCGGCAAGGACTTGCCGCCAGCAGCTAATATGTGGTGGCCGGCTGAAATGGGTTCGCCTCCCACCCCAGCAGTCACAGCAAAAAACTTGGGAGTGAAGTGGGAAGAAGATCTCTCTTTTTCAGCCCAAATTTGGCAGGTGACAGCCTCCTGTTTCAGCAAATTGAGAAATCTACGAAAATTCTTACATTTGCTGCCGGAGGATTGCCGCAGAGTCATAGTCCATGCCACTGTGACATCTAGGCTGGACTTTGCAAACAGCCTTTACTTGGGCCTGCCTGTGTACCTAGTCAGAAGACTGCAGATGGTACAGAATGCGGCTGCGTGACTGATCAGACGTGTACCATTCCGCCATCATATCTCTCCGCATATCAAAGAGCTCCACTGGCTACCAGTAGCAAGAAGGATCGAGTTTAAGGCTTTGACCCTGGCATTCCGGACAATTCATGGTAAATGTCCTAGTTACCTGAAACGACGGTTATGTCGATATAAGCAGAACCGCTCATTGAGGTCCAATTCTCATAATCTGCTATGTACTCCGCGATTTGTTAAAGCTCGGCTAGGTGGCAGATCTTTTACTGTAGCGGCCACCAAGCTATGGAACTCTTTGCCAAACAATATTCGCCAAATTGAATCAGAGCCACTATTTAGGAAAGCTGTAAAAACTTGGCTCTTTAGCCTAGGCTAATGCTCTTGGGGTCAGATTTTTTCTGGTCACCTCTGCGCGCCGCCTACTGCTAGAGCGCTGGGACACCTCTGATTGAGGTAGCTGTTCGCACTTTATAAATGTCGGTATTATTATTATAGGTTCCAGAAGCAGCCCACGGTATTCCGCCCACCTCTTCCAGATCTTGGGGTGTTTCTGCGGGCATCCTCTTGCTTTAAAAATTGGCAACTCTAACCCCATGCAAAAATCGAGGCCCCTCTGCCACACCCTGACCAGTGGTGGGGACGCGTCTTTCATGTACCGTCTGTTTTTCACATTGAACACAGGTTTAAAAAATCTTGTACTAGAAGGTGCTCACAGATAAGATCTCTGACATGCAGTGTCAGTCAATCGATTGCCCCAGACCTTACCTCTCTCATAGGGGCACCGTTGTTTTTTTACTGACGATTTCAGTGCTGGTATAGTGCACACTGAAAGGTCTAATGTACAGCGATGTTCCTTGTTTGTTGGCAGAGACTGTTGTATTTATGAATAAAAAGCCAAATATTTTTCTTCGCACAACTTGATTTTAAATTGAATCACACTCATTCGGTTGAGCTATTATTGATTTGCAATTTGGGACAAACTGCACACCCTTCTCTCCCCTAACCCCCACCACATACTCAAATGCCTTGCTTTACCCTACCTATGTTTATTTTGTCAAATAAGTCTTCGTCAATGAGCTAAAGTCTTTGTATAGCACACTGCCATACCCCATGCACTCACTAGGCACACAGTGTGCACACATACAGTCTCAGAAGCCCAGTCCCTCCACCCCGGCAAACAAAAAAACATAAATAATAACCATTAGCATTTACAACGCCAATAGGTCTAACTTTTAGAAATGCAAGACCTATGGCATTGCAAATGCTTGTTACCTTTCTGGACTGTATTGGCCCAAAAGTAGTAGGACTTTGATGGGGCACCATTGCAAGTTTACGAAAAGACTTCTTTTGCATTTGATTTATGTATTTTTATAATTTGAAAGACTTTTGATTAAAATCATTTATGTAATCACAAACTGACAATCTCTGTAGTACTTGTCTAATGTATGGCAATTCGAAGAAAAATTTATTTAGTTGTATAACTTCTTGCTTGTTGTATTAATATATGGGCTTTCAAAAGTTATGTAATGTTTAAGTGGTTGAGTGGGCACTCTTTTACCCTTACACTTCCCACATCTGTCTTTTTTTAACTGCTATTTTCAGCTAAAACTTTAAAAACTCACATCTCTGATTCTACAGAATGGATTTTTGTCGTTTTGGTGTAATTTTACTCATATATACATCACTGAAAAAACCAAAGGTTACAGTGAGGTTAACATTTTTCAAACACAAAACCATACAAATTCACCAGTTACAGCAGTTACAGTTAGTTATCTGAAGAAACTATAACTCGTGCCCTAAGATAACTATAACTCGCCAATATTGGCCCTAGGGACCCCATCCCCGGGGCTATCAAATTATTAATTGGGGATGGGGGCCACATGGCCCCCCCTCCCCGGGCCTATTTGGCCCCATGGACCCCATCTCCCGGGTGCTGGCCATATTAAGAATGGGGAGGGGGCACGCAGCCCTACTCAAATTAATAATTGGATATGGGGGTTGCATGGCCCCCCTTCCCTGGCCGAGTTTGGCCCGGATACCTCATCTCCCGGGGGCCGACATTATGAAGTGAGGGGGGCACGCAGTCCCTCTCCCTGGGCCAGTATTGGCCCTGGGCCCACCCAGTATACTCTGGGTGCCCTGGGGCCCACCCAGGGAACCCACTACATATTCGAAAGGGGGGGGCATGTTGTCCCACTACCCAGGTCAATATTGGCCCCGGGGATCGTATCCCCTGGGGCCTATGTAAGTATTAATGTGGGAGGGGGACTGCGTGGCCACCCTCCCCGGGCTGATTTTGGCCCCAGGGACTCCATCCCCCGAGGCCTGGCCAATGAAAAATAGAAGGAGGGGGGTTGGGGCCGTGTACCACCCCCCTCCCCAGGCTGATTTCGCCCCCGGCACCCCCAATGCCCAGCCAATTACTGGAAGTGGAGGAGGGGGCTGCATGGCCCCTCCTTGGGCCGATATCGTACCAGGGACCCCATCCCCCAGCCACTTACTGAAAGGGGAGGAGGGCCCTGGGGACCCCGTCCCTGGGCAAATTTCAGTCCTGGAATCCCATCCCCGGGGCCCAGCCAATCAATCGCCATGTGCCCCCCGTCCCCATTCTCATATTCGGCCAGGCCCCAGGAATGGGGTCCACGGAGCTGCATATAGCCCAGGAGGGGGGCTGCGTGGCCCCACTCTCCATTTTTATTATCAGCAGTGCCCCTGGGAGTGGCGTCCCTAGCGCCATAATCAGCCTGGGGAGGGGGGCCACAAGCACCCCCTCCCCTTTATTACGAATTGTATATTCCCCCCAGGACCTGGCCCACCCAGGGGACATTAAAAAACAAGCGCGGGAGACCGCAATAGTTTTTTTTTTATTTGTGCCACGAATTAGCTGCAAAAATTATAACAAAAAATCATTTTTGGGACCTGGCGGGGTCCATGTAAGACCTCACCACCAGGACTGGGGGTCAGGGTATTCTTAACCTGCCCCCTTCTGTTATTTTTTTACTTTTTTCTTTGGACTCCGCTGAGTCCAAGACCCAAGATGGCTGCCAACACTTCCTGGTTAAAGCGATGGCAGCCAATAAGATCTCACCATGAGATTGGTTGTATTTGCAGACCCTCCACGTCCCCAGATATATACATTTATATTTCCTTTAATAACTCAAAAACTACTGAATGGATTTACACAAAATTACAAATAGGGCTCTTTCTGAACCAAGAAAGAGCTTTCTGCCAAATTTGGTGTAATTCCGTTCAGCGGTTCGGGCTGGGAAGGGGCGTGGCCAACCGCTGAGGAAGATGGCGGCACACTAGCACGGCTCCGACACAGCACACCTGGCGAGGTTAAAATCCGCACATTTATCCGGACTGAATAACGAAGCTACTGTAAGCTATTAACGCTAGCCTACACCGAGAATGTCTCAGAGCGAGCGCGGTGTCAATCGGGCGCTGCAATCTGAATATATGCCCCTGGCCTACCGAACGGCAAAGGAACAATGGCGCCGCGGCGTTGCGGCGGCGCGCGGCTGGAATGAGGAGAGACGATCTCAGATGCTGAAATAACGCGACCGTGGTGAGTGCGGATCGCCCTCTCGCTGCGGTGTGCCACACTTTGAAGCGTCGGACCTAGGGGCTAAAGGGCTCCGAACAATCGGACAGTGCCGAAGGTGAAGGCCGACAGAGAGGGGCCGAAAGGCGGGCTTTGATCGTCGTGAACTACAGAGCTGCCCTGAAGGGGATTTTGATCCCTCACATAAGTGGGGACGCGCAACGGGCTCGACTCGTACGCCCGTGCAGGGACCTATCTGTGTTGCCGGCAAGGGAGTCTCTGTGCATGGTGGCGGGGGGGGTGAGATCAGCTGGCACCCCCGGACGTGAGCTGAGGTAGTGTCCCGTGAGCTGCCTCTGTGGGCAGGGACGCCCGGTGGGCGTCGTCCATATTACCGGCGTGCACAACGTACTTGGCTGCGAGGGTTAATTCCACATTGGCTGATGGTGGCACCATTGAGTGGCTCCCAGAGGAGTAGTATCGATCCAGGGATAAAATTGCTGAACACTGCTTGAGTGAGGTGTGGACCCTGTGACGTCTCCTGTGAATTGCGGAGAGGGCCCGGGTCTCCCCGAATTGGAGTAGGGTGTACGGCGGGGAGTGACCTGAGGATATCGGGTGTACAAGCCCACGCTGACAGCAGAATGGTGAGCGGGAAAGGAGGGCGCGCAGCTACGCAAATGAAACTAGATAAATACACCCTCCAGAAAGGAACGGACGCAAAGGATAAGGGCCCGGAGGGTGCGCACGACACAGTACAATCAGCGGAGGGCCAACCAGACCTGACCCTAAATGACATTATGTTAGCTATCACCACGGTCCGGACGTCCCTATTGGCCAGAATGGACAGCGTATCATCTGAGGTGTCTCTGCTCATGGCGGACTTCCATAACATGAACATGAAAATTAAGGAAGTGGAGGCTACGTCGATTGAGTTGTCTAATGACTCCACGTTGCTTAAGAAACAAGTTAAGGAACTCCAGACCAGTGTTAGCCGGATGGAAGTGCAGTTGGATGACTATGAGGGGAGGGCCCGGCGCTACAATGTGCGAATTCTTGGTGTACCCGAACGAGCGTAGGGGCAGGCGGTGGACTTGTTTATCGAAGACCTTATAACAAAGCACTTACAGCCCAAAGACCTGTTGCAATTCTTCTCTGTCGAGCGCGCGCATAGGGTCCCTGGTGGTCGACCAAAGCCTGGTGCGCCACCTAGACCCATTGTAGCACGAATATTCAATTTCCGGGATAGAGATATTATTCTGCAAACGGCACGTTGTGCGCCCCCGGTCCATCTGGAAAACAATACATTAACGTTCTTCCCGGACTTTACTTTGAAAGTGCAAAAACAACGTCGTAGTTTCCTTGAGGTGAAACGGGCACTGTGCGACAAAGAACTCAAGTACGCAATGATGTTCCCAGCCAAGCTAAGGGTTGAATCGGAGGGAAAGGTGTGGTTCTTCAGCAGCCCCGAAGAAACATGGGACTGGTTGGATGGATGGCGCACAGCCGGGAAACGGCCTCACCGAGAGATGAGTGGCCAGACGAGAAAACCCAAGCCGGGAAATGGATCTGCGAGTCAACTTGGCAATGGCACGGAGTGAAAAGCTAGTGGAGATGATAACCGTGAGTGGCGATCCGCAGACATCTGAGGACTGGTAAGGGGTCGGGGGGGTTGCCATTACTGTGGCTGCGCCCAGAGACTGCAGATACTGGTAAATCGACCAGGGGTGTAAGACTTTTCACGAACGGTCTGGAGCAGCCGAGGACTCATATGCAAGTATCCTGCTGGGACGTTTATGGGTGGTTATATGGCTCGGGCACGACGGGAGGCCGGGTGTGAGGGCGGTTGGTGCAGGCACCGCGTATTAGTTTAAATGAGACACTATGGGCGACAGGTGCTCTGCAAATTGGGGTGGTGGGTAGTTGTAAACCTACTATGCAGTGCTGCAGAGAGGGGGAGTTTGAAGGGGTATATTATTGTTACTGTGTCTATAAGACATGCATAATCGTTGCTGTTTTTTATGTTCCAGTTGATGATGCACAGCTACGGGTGGGCAGTTGGGGGTTTCCCTGGGATGCGGGGGGATTAAGTGAGCGGCGCTCTGCTCCTCAAGCACTGTTACAGCTAGTCACTCTATGACGACACTGAAGATAGTGTCTTGGAACGTCATTGGGCTGGGGGACAAGATTAAATGAACCGCAGTTCTTCAATACCTCCGCTGACATGGCCCTGACCTCGTCCTACTTCAGGAGACACACTTACGTGGCCACCATTACCTTGCGCTGAATCGGTTCGGGTACACTCTTCGAGTGCATGCTGGTTTCACATCAGGTTCCAGGGGGGTGGCAATTTTAGTCAAAAATACAGTACTGTTTATCCCTGGTTGTGTCTGGCAGGACCCCCTAGGGAGATTTGTGGCCCTCGCGGGGACGTGGGAGAATCAACATTTAAATTTGTTTTCTGTATACATTCCCCCTAGGCTGCATGTGGATACTTTTCCTGCATTAAGCACCACACTTTTGGAAATGCCAGACGGGATGTTAGTCCTGGGTGGTGATATGAATGACGTGATGTCCCAGAACTGGGATAGGTCAGCGGGACACAGCGGGACTGATGGGGCAGGGCCCCTGCGGACGTTTACTTCCGCAATGGGATTGACAGACTTGTGGAGACTGACTAACCCCTCCTGTAGACAATACACCCACATTTCCGCTGCACACGGCAGTGGGTCCCGGTTGGATTATATTTTCACACACTTTACCCAGGCGGGTCACTTTCGCGGTGCCCATCACATGGCGCGTGGTATATCTGACCACTCCCCGGTGGAGGTCCTGCTTCATGGTCCTGTTAGAGATTACACGTTCCCTCCCCGAATTGCACCCTGGCACCTCAAAGATAGGGACTTTCAGAACAAGATTAAGAGGCGCACTCAACAATATTTCGATGAGAACTCGGGATCTGTTAACTCTAACTGTATGCTTTGGGAAGCGTATAAGGTGGTGATCAGGGGTTATATTCAAGCTGAGGTGGGCATAAAGAGAAAACAAGGTCGCTCCAAATGTGATGAATTGGAACGGGAGATAGAGGCCCTGGATCGGGAGCGGGTGGGGGTTGCGTCTGAGACTCGGGGGCTGCTCTTGCGGCTCTGGCTGAAACAGAAAGAATTGAGGGATCTGTGGGAGGAAGCGGCGCGCCTTCATGCACTGGCCACGCATAGAAGACTATATGACGTGGGTAAAAAAGCGAACAAGCTCATCGCGTGGTTAGAGAGGCGAGATCGGGATCGGGATTGGGTCGCGGAAATTGTGACAAGCACAGGGGAGACTCTCTGTTTCGTGACGTATTGTGAACGGGTTTACCAATCAGTTTCCACTAGGCCACTTGGCGTGTCTGTGGAATTACTAGCGGGACTATCCCTGCCGACTGTGATACAGGAGGAGAGGGGGGACATAGACCGAGATTTAACAGTGGAGGAAGTAGAAGGCGCCATTAAAGACCTCCAATCGGGAAAGGCGGCCGGCCTAACGGGATGCCCGCCGAACTCTTTAAGTGTGTAGCATCCACAGTGGCGAAACCCATGATGGAAATGTTTGTGGCTGCGCAGCAAGAGGGCCGTTTACCCCCTGATCTACGAAGTGCTACGGTGGTGGTTATCCCTAAACCGAATAAACCAAAGGAGCTGTGTGGCTCTTACCGGCCCATCTCCCTATTAAATTTCGAGACAAACGTATTGGCGAAAGTGCTGGCAAACCGATTACATCACTGATTCACCCGGACCAAACCGGGTTCATGCCCCAGCGAAGCACTAGACTTAATCTTCGGCGCCTGTATGGGGTGATGCAGGTGGCGATTGCTAATCCGGCCGAATCCATGGCATTGCTGTCACTGGACGCACGTATGGCGTTCAACAACATCGAATGGCCTTATCTCCAAGTGGTGCTGGCTAGATTTGGACTGGGTCCCAGATTTGTGGCGTGGGTTCGCCTCCTCTATTGTGATCCTAGTGCTAGGGTTCGCGTGAATGGGGTGACATCTAGATCCTTCTTGCTCCATAGGGGCACGCGCCAGGGATGCCCTCTGTCTCCCATCCTGTTTGAGCTGGCGCTTGAGCCATTAGCGGCACGGATCAGAGGAGATCCCATAGTGAGAGGTATAGATATGGGGGGGAATGGGTAGAACACATATCGCTATATGCGGATAATATCTTACTTCATGCAGGCCAGCCCCGACGGACGTTTCATCGGCTCATTAATGTCATCCGGCTCTTTGGTACCTATTCAGGATATCAAATGAATTAGGACAAGTCGCTTATTTTTAACCTCGCCGGAACGCTTCCCCCACTCACTTCTGACTGTGCGGCGTTGACGCAGCAGGACAAGTTTAAATATCTGGGAATCTGGGTTTCTCACTCCTCGGAGGAGTTTTTGCGTATGAATACCCAGGAGCAATTGGAGAGACTACGCGGGGACATTACCCATTGGCGCCAGCTCCCCATTACTCTTATGGGGAGAGCTGTACTATTCAAAATGATGGCCTTCCCACGCCTACTCTACGTGGTACAAAACACGCCGCATAAACTTCCTGACACCTTTTTCCGCACTATCAAAGGGGAACTGCGCACCTGCTTTGGGGCAGCGGGACGCCATGGATAGCTCTCCACAAGCTTCAGAGGGGGGTATATGAAGGTGGGCTTGCTATACCAGATGTGAGAAACTATTACATAGCGTCCCAACTTATAAATATCAATGGTTGGGTGTTCGCGCCACAATCTGAGCCTGCATATAGAGTGGACCGCCGAGCGATGGGAACGAAGGGATACCCATCGGTGTTTTATCAGAACAAAAGTGGAACAACGCTTCCGGCACATACCCAGACGGTGGTACGAGCATGGCATGCCGCCACTAAGGCGTTGGGTTGGAAGGACAGGTCAACCCAACAGACCCCGTTGTGGTATAGTGATGGGCTTTGTGAGGTAGGGAGACTCAAGGGGTTCCGTAGCCGGAGCCATATAGGCATAGATACTTTGGGAGACATATGGAGACGAGATCGAATGCTTACATTTGACGAGCTGCAACAAGACTATCAGTTAACGAAGACGGAGCACTATCGGTACATCCAGTTGAAGCATGCATTGCGATATCACGGGGAAACTAAACCAGAATCCGTCCGCTAGAAGGCCGACTTATATTAGGCCCAATCCCAGACAATGCAATTTCCCTCACGTACAAGAAAATAATGAACAATTTACCTGACCCTCTCAGGAAACTCCGGGCGACATGGGAACTGGGCATTGGTATGTTGGAGGACGATGACTGGTTGGAGGCGGTACAGAGCCCTAGAGAGATTGTGATTCGGGCTAAATTCCGGTTAATTCAGTTACAAATTTTGCATAGAGCATACTACTCACGCACATTTATGCATAGGATTGGGCGGGCGGATTCAAACCATTGCGTTAGGGGGTGTGGTCTACCTGGCACATTTTTCCACACTCTGTGGGGTTGTCCGGTGATACAGCGCTATTGGTCAAGGGTGGCTGGAGTGATGGCGAAGGTGATGGGTGTGCACATACAGCTGGAGGCCCGTTGGTTCCTATTGGAGGTTACTGGGGAGGATAGATGGCCAGCGCACACACAAATATGGCTCATGCTAGCGGTGGGGGTCACTAAACGTAATATTGCACGGTTATAGGGTGCAAGCCTTCCTCCCAAGTTGTCGGATTGGAAGGCAGACATGGATTGGTGTCGCCTTGCGGAGAAGGTAGTGTATGAGAGTAGGGGCTGCTCGAAGAAGTGGGAAAAGATATGGTGTCCTTGGGAGAAATATAGAGCTTAAGTTGGGTTGGGATTGGAGGGAGGTAGTCTTCGATGCTAAAACGAACAATGGGGTGTTATGATGTGTTGCCTAAGATGTATGAATCTGGCTGATTTGACCACGGCAGTGCCCCTTGCACGTTGTGTTATATATGTCATGTGACGACCCATTGTAGGATGTGTATCTAACTGGAACTTTGTGTTGTTTAATAAAAAAGACTTTACAAAAAAAAAAAGAAAATCCCTATGGGAAATTGCATGGGTAAAACATGTTTTGGGACCCCCCTTTTTCTCAGCCCTCGCTTGATGAATCACCCTGAAACTTTCCAGATGGCAGCTGCAGTGAGGTGTACACTAGTTTTGAAAAGTTTGTGAAGATTCTTCAAACGGGTCCAAAGTTATTAGCAAAACAAAAAACTATTTATCTATATGAACCAGGTCCTCGCTATAACTACCTACCTGCGACTGCCAGTAGGTAATATATAATATTGGTCTAAATTGGTTTGGGATTTTTCCTGTGTTGTTACTTTTTGAGTGCTGCATACATACTTTTCGCATTGCCTGTAAATTAAGCCTGACTGCTTTTCTGCCAAGCTACCAGAGGGTGAGCCACATCTTTATTTAGTGACTTTTGCAGTTCACCCTGGCAAGGACTGTGTTCATTATTTTTGTGGAGCTTTCACCCCTCTCAACTAATACCCAATTTCTTACAATGGCCAACTGCCCCTCATTTTGCCCGGCACACTTTGAACATGTGCTGGGCAAAGATGCCCGTGAGGGCCCAGTGTTAGTTCACATGGTAAATGGGGGTGACTCCTACAGTAAAGGCAATATCCTGCACAACACACCTTTAGAAATAGGTGGCATTTTCACCTTTGCAGACATAAGTAAGGAGTAATAAAAAAAACATAGTCAGTGATGTAACTCAACATCAGGCGCCAGACCTAAAGTCTTTATTACAACCTGATCCATCCAGCAGTAGCCAAATTGAGTTAATGGTCAGTCTGTCCATGTACAAATAAACACGATACCAGAGCATGCAGTCTCATGTGTTGTGGATTTGAACCCCTACAATTCGATTCTTTTTGCCATGAAATACAGAACAAGGTGGTCCCTTCACGCTGTCTGTCATGAGACCAAAGACACTCTTCAGCTGCAATAACTACGAGACTCACAGTAATCTTTTTCAAGATAGTATCATGATGATGAGGCCTCAGCAGACAGAGAGCCTTATTTAGACTCCGGTCTGCCAGGGGTTAGGGTTCATTACCTCTGCCATCTTGACAGAGGACATTCAGCTGTATTTCGATCGCTGCCCACCTGGTGGTGAGAAGGAATCCATCACCAGAGCATTGAAGATTTGCTGAGCAGGCATCATGTTTAAGGAGCCCATTCAGAATTGTTTTGTTTAATGAAAACAAACTCCTAATGCTCAAAGACAACACACAGAGTTTTTTTCCTGCACGTGGGACTTTTAAACAGTTTCCCTGCCTCTTTGTTACATGGCAGGCAATGGCAAAAAAAGCAGTAAGACTGTCGTCATATCCCGGGAGTCATGAGGCAGGCAACTCTCAGGGCCATGGATTTCTGTTGGCGGTGGCAAGGGAGGCCCTGCTGAAGACAACCCAACAGGTCCCTCAATTGTAAATAGAGTGGATGAACCATAGCATATGCATAATGGGGTCCCTTACTACCTTTGATTGGCTCTCTTTTTGGTTCTAGTTACCCCTGACGAAGGGCATTAATGCCCGAAATGCATTGGGACGTTAGCAGCATAAATACCCAGGATGAACAGGACATTCCGTGTCCCAATGAAAGACGCCTGGTTGGGCATTTCTCATGCATTTAAAGTCTGGAATTCTACTGTTTGACTGTAAAAATGCACATTCCGAGGATAATGGAATACATTTGGATGAAACATGGATTACTTGGTTGAGCTTGTACATTACTGTGAGTCTATATCTTGCAATTTCTGCACGCAGTGCAGCTTGAATCTGGTGTGAAAATATGCACTGGATTTTTCTTGATTAACTGTTGTGCTCAGGGACAGAACACATATCAAGTCTGTACGCAAATCCTGGCCTGGAGCATATCAAAGTGTTGTTTAGATTATTAAACTAGGAGTGCATTCTATCATCTATAATTTTCTTAGCACTTTATAAAAGAGGCATTTCTAAAACATTAATGTTAAATCCAACTCCACCAGTAAGGAGGATTTATCATTACCTTTCCAAAGATATAAAAGATGAAAAAGCTACCCCTCTCTGATCAAGAATTACAGCTTAAAAGTGTATATAGGAATTCCCAATGCTGGCCTGTGAGAAGGGCAGGCCTCACAGTAGTGGAAAACAAAATAGACTGTTTGACTACCAGGACATGGCAAACGTAGAAGTACATGTCCTACCTTTTTACTTACAAGGCCGTAGGGCCTACCATAGGGGTGACTCATATGTAATAAAACGGGGGTGGGGGGGTTTAAGGTTTGTCAAGTAGTTTTAAATGCCAAGTCAAAGTGGCAGTAAACTGCACACACAGGCACTGCAGTGGCAGGCCTGAGACAGGTTTGAAAGGCTACTTATGTGGGTGGGACAATCAGTGCTGCAGGACCACTAGTAACATTTATATTACAGGCACTGAGTATATGTTATGCCGCTTTACAATGGACTTACTAGTGAATCAAATATGCCAATCAGGTATACACCAATGTCACAATGTTTAGGGGAGAAGCACATGCACTTTAGCACTGGTCAACAGTGGTAAAGTGCTCAGAGTCCTAAGGCAAACAAAAAGAATCAGCGAAAACAGGAGGTAAAAGGAAAAAAGTCTGAGGGAAGACCACCCGAAGGATGACAGGTCTAATATGTGTCTCACTCTCGCAGAGCGAAATAGGCATTCAGTCATTCTCCTTACGCCTCTCACTGGCAATGGGCATTTGAGCTAATGCAGTGGGGTCCAGGAATTATATCTGTGCTACACTAATTACTCACTAGGTACCCACAACTCTGATGCAGCCGCATCATTAATAAAATCTAAGGAAGAGAGCTGGAGATTACTTGATGGATGATAGGAAGGGCTGCCTCACCCCTGTCTAGAAGTGACGTCTAACTTAATTGTGACGATCTTCATTGTGAAGCAGCCGGTGGCTACTGCTAAGGAGACCGGTTCGAGCTGCCCTGAGTTACCTCATCCACCCACTTTGTTATTGCCCTATTAGTTGGTACAAGTATTTTATACACTTGCTGCTCTCTTCTATATTTCTATCGCTCTATGTCAGCAGCTGGTTAGAGGCAGTGAGGTCAACTCCCATGCCATGCTCTTTGAGACTCCTGAAGGTGGTCCAGGATGTGGTGCACACTCTAGACTCTCAAACTCAATCAGTCACGCAACTGGCAGCTCAATCGACAAACCAATGACAGCCATTCATAAGCTATACTGAAATCCAGTTCTCCTCCAGGCTGCGGGTAGCCAGCCCTTAGACAATGTCCCGCAGCAGTGCTACCTATGGTGCAAACCACAGACATGCAGAGCTCTCCTCCCCATGAGCAGGAATGCATCCAGCCTGGCACATCAACCATACTCACACCCTCTCATTTGAATGCACAAGATTCATCCCTGTAAAGGCTGACTGTAGAAAGAAAAAGAGTACTTAGGCTGAAGACCACCCAATCTCGCCCTACAATAGGCCTAGGATTCTCCCTGCCGGACCCCCAGTAGGCAGGGAGGATCAGACGCATGTAGGTTTGTGATGAGATGCGTGGAACTGGGACATTTAGGCTCCTAAGGCTGAAAAATGGAGGTTGTCAGTGATGCTTGCAGTGTGTAGGATCTCTACAAAACATTGCAGCCGCTTTATAAAGATATCATTGAGTTCTTTAAAAATAAAACGCAAAAATGCGAATTGTTTTCTGTGACTTACTATCCATTTAGAGCTCTTTTCACTGATTCCTCCTCTCTTTGGTCACTCACATTTAATACCTCTGATGATTGTAAATTTTCCAGGCTTTTAGGATTTGAGTTTTGATGAGACCTGTATGCTTCCAAGACCATTCAATTTATTACATTCTTAATTTACATAGATTTTGCTGCTCTCTAGCGGTGATCATTTCTGATAATTATTGCTTTGCATATTTGCTTGTCAGCATCACCACCTGATGGGCATTGCTTGTCACGTTGTTTATTTGGGCTTCTTCACCGGCACTTCTGTCTCTTCTGAGCCACTGTATCTGATCTCGCTCTCTCTCAATTGGTACCTCCAGGCCCTCCCTGCTTGGCCTGCACCATAAACACGTTTTACGTAGGGTCCCACAGACTCCTGTGATCCTTGGCCCCTCCTTGTCGGATCTATCCTTGATAAAAACCCTCCTAATAGGGAGCACATGTAAAGGGAGGAGTGATAACTTCCCTGTATGGACCAGTTAGAACCTCTGACCTGAACCCTGAGCTTGGTACCCCCATATAAAATGCACACAATATCCAATATTTGCTAGGGCTGGTCTGTCTCCCCCTGGTTGCACAGCACTCCATTGCTGCCTAGCTAGGTGTGCACTATTGAAATATCCATATAGACATACATTTTCAGATACCATTGTTGCAGGGAGAGTTATCAATGATGCCAGTCATGGCAGGAAGCTTGGCTATCAAAATGATTTTTTTACACAAGAGACAAGTGCAGCATTATTACATTAGGGTGTTATGAAGGTGAAAGGGGCAGCTATATTGATAAGGTACTGTGCTAGAATGAATTGACCTGGATGGTGCTGTCGTTGGTGCAGTGCTTGTCCCAGAGTTGCGGTGAGACCTGGTGGAGAGGCCAAGCACAAGAATCTGCAGACCATGGAGAATGGCATTGTGATAGCCTGAGATAACCGGAGCATGGACAATGGAAGGTGATAGAGGTAAATGAATCAGGGAGAATAGCTTTGTGATCGAGAGGTACATTAATCATAGACAACGGTCTTGTGGCAGAAAAAGTAAGCATGACTGAGTGATTTGCATATCTGACGTTGATTACTGGGACATGAATATTTTCATATCATGAATCGGAATTGGTGCTCCACATGTCTGATGGTTTCTCTTTTTCACTGTGAGCTTTTTTATTATCACAAAATTATTGAGACATATAAGGATGCTTTTCTAAATGTGGGAGTGGCTGTCTTGTGATTACTTTATGAGCTTCTTTTTTCAGACTCTGTAAAGATCAGTTGAGGGCATGTGTGGAGCTGTTGTGGTTTGGTCGGGTGTGTGTGTAAGGCTCTTCAAGGGACTTTGGTCCAGATGTACGAAAGCATTTAGCATTTCTTAACTGACCGAATCGCTATTTCGAGCCGTTAAGAAATGCTAAATGGCCTTTCCATACGTACAAAGGCGGTTTGGTAATCGCAACATGCGATTTCCACCCAGTAGAAATCGCATTTTGTGATACACAAATAGGAAATCACAAATAAGGATTTCCTATTTGTAATTTCCTAAGCATATGTACAAAGCATTTCCCAAATGTGAAATGGGCATTTAGGAAATGCAATTACTATTGACTCCAAGTCGATGGTAACCATGTGCAATTTAAAAAAAAACCACTCCAAATGCTTTTGTTAAAGTGCTATAAAGCGCACACATGCCCCTAGGGCTGTGTGCACTTTAGATTTGCACCATTTTTTTCAGGGTGCATCAAGGGGGGACCTTAGGCACATAGTCACCGTTGTTTTAGCATTGCTAAATTTGTGATTTCCGAACAGGAAACCACAAATAAGGAAATGCAAAACCATTCCTACCTACGGGCCTTTAGGCTCATAGGAACAAATGGTTTGGTATTTCCTAAATAGCGATTCCTACTATATCAGTGCGACAAATCTGCTATACATTTGGCCATAATGCTGAAATAGAGAATGTTAAATATATTTTTCAAAAGAAAGTCTAACGTCTGTGAGAGATATTAAATAAATATGTAGTGCTTTTGGACATTTTACATTCTCAAGAAATGTTCCTCCTTCCCCTCTAACCTCAATAACGTTACTCTGCCATACCCTGATGGGTGGGCATAACCTGATTTGATTTCAAAGTGGTGAGCAAAGTTCCTCCGAAGTAAGGTAGGCATATTATTGCTCCAAATATTCTAAAACTGCAGTTTAGAAAAGTAAACATTTCTCGATCCCCCATCTTATGCAAGACCCTTTAAAAAAAGAGATAGATGGATTATTAAAATTGGGAGTGATAGAACCCACAGAGAGCTCTCAGTGGTTAGCCCCTGTTGGTATTGCTACCAAGATCTCAGGGAAAGACATCAGAATATGCATAGATTTGAGAAATATAAATGCAAATATATTGATAGGCAACCTCTTCCTAGGATTCACAAAGCTTTAACCCTGATTAGAGATGCAAGTTTCTTCAGCATGTTGGATCTCTCATCTGTCTGCTACCAAGTAGAGCTGCACTCCTCTTCATGCCATATTACATCATTCATAACTCCTTTGGGTGCCTTCCAATATGTGCGCATGCCTTTTGGGCTCACCTATGCGGCTGCTGCTTTCCAAAGGATAATGCAGCATGTATTGAAAGACATATCAAACATATTGTGTTTCCAAGATGACATCTTATCCATGGGAAGGATGAGAAAGAGCATGATGCCAATCCCAACCTCGTTGCCAGTGTTATGAAGTGAAGTCCATGACCAAATACTAGTCAAGAAGTTTATTAAAACAGAACATGCACCATCACATTCCCAGTCAGCTGAGCAGTTCACAGAGTCAGCCTTAAAATCTTGAGGATGACAGTTGGGGACAGGGAAGGTACCAAAGAGGGGACAAGCAAGGGGTGAAAGGGTAGAGAAATACCATAATGTGATTACAACAATTACTGATAAGAATCCTATTTTGTTATCTAATCCTGATCTAGGTACACATTCTCTTTATAGAGTGTTCCATGAATAAACAAACCCTGCTCCACTGTGTGGGATTTTAATATTAGAAATGGTGTGGTTTATATGGAGTGTGTTGGGTCCACCCATTACCCTAGTAGTATCACTGTGGACAGTTTGTCACACAAACATGCACACAGAGGTCAAGTAACACTACAGACGAAGTGGCAATCTGCGATTTCCAAGCTGGTCCTTGGAGTGCCGTCCATGACCCACATTCAGGAGGCCGACTGATGTCACCAGGAATGTGGCACAACTGACCTCAACTGAAGTGTTTAACCCAGTCTGTTTCACAGACTATCACTCTTTAAGCTAGAGAGTGACTGGACCATACGAAAAGACCTAAATGTATGGGGCACATTCAATCAAACGTAAAGCAAACACAGGTGACTTAATCACTGATATACATACAAGTTAGAAACTTTCCTGTTGCCAAATAGGTCAGCTAGCCCTTACTTATTAGGGATGTGATGTGGTGTACTGGGCTACAATCCTGGTGCAATACTTAACTACATTGTGTAATGATGGGCAGTTTGCCATGTGCATTCAAAAGAATTGCCACTGTGACGATAACCTTGAATAAATGTTGACGTGTAACAACCAAGTAGTGAAACTGTGAAATCGAGGATGTGAGTTGAAGAGGGCATCTGTCAAATCTAAGTACAGCTCATATTTGCATCTCAGCTCATCAGAAGCACAAGTGAAATAATGAGACTCAGAGAGCATTAAATAGAGTTGTAACGTAAACACATTCGCTTTTAAGTGCAAAAACCCACCAGAACTGAGCAAAGATTGTAAATTGTAGAGCAACTATTCATGAGTAAAAATCAAAGTAGTAGAACTCAGTTCCTGTTAGTTCTCTATCCCTGAACATATGGCAACATCTGTGTGAAAAGACCAGCATTTGGCACATTGACAGCTCTCTGACCTAGTGTTACAGAGTCTGACTTTCTTACACTTGTAGCAGTACTTTTCCACCCACTTTACCTTTCTGTTGCTTTTTTCGCCCAGCAGCTTAACTGATAACATTTAGATGGCTCTGTTCTCATGCTTTTGTATGCTTTCTAATTTGTCATTCACAAATTAAGTTTGCTTGTCTAGCTTTCTGTTTATGTGGAAAACGATTAGAATACGCATTCAGTAATGGATATTTTATGCTACGAAAATGCCAGGTAAAAGTTTCCCATGTCTTGTTAAGCACTGATTTCCATAACCATGACAACATTTCCAAAGCACTAGAAGGCCATACAAATGGAGGAAATGTGAAGTAGGAATGCAGGTAGCAGACCATAATAACATAACATAAAGATGACATAAAATACCTTAATATAATATAACATAACATAAGCATTGTCAGTGTTTTTGTTTGGCTTAGATAGCCACTACAAATCTGCACGTTTTCTAGGCAGCCATCTTGGAATGAGTTTTAATATTACAAATGCATTAAAAGATGGTTGTTGCGGATGGTCCTAGGAAGGACAATTACAAGAAGAAGAAGGAATACCATTTAATTAGGCACAGGAAAATGAGATAGGCAAGAAAGCCATCCAATAATGAGCATGGGGTTATATCGAAACCCACTCTAAGTGTATGCAATGTATTGGAAACAACAGGTCTTGCCAATAGACAGACAGAGAGCTGTCTGCAGCTGAAACCTATAAAAGGGTCAGTGTCTTAATCTCAAACTTATCTGTGCCACGGCATGATACATCAAAATGGAATAATTATTTTTTGTGCTAGCAGAAAATCTAAACTTCTTGGAATATCCTGGCCCAGGCCCCACTCTTGAAATGATAAGGACATGTGGCCTAATTTATATGTTGGAGGAAATGGGAACTCTGTCGCAGCTGCAGCAGAGTACCCTACCCGCCAACGTAATGGTCCGCCCTCCTGATTTAAATGTAGGCAGACCTTTGGTGTAATGACAGCAGAGACTACTCTGTCTCTGTCATGGTTACACCTCTCCAATGACCCGACGGAGTAAGGGTCTTAGGAGCTTGACCTGTACATCTGCCCACCTAATTAGATGGGTGGACATACAGGTCTGCTTCTACTGCTCGTCACTGACAGGAACTCCCTGGCAGTAAGGGGCAGTGAAAACTGCAAACTGCCCCCCTCACCATGGGAGGTAACCCCCAGAAGAAGGGAGAAAAAAAAATGGAACTTCGCCGTATGGTTCCGTCATGTTTGATGGCGCAGTATGGCAACACTACAATATATTGGGAGGAACTGCTCTGATGGTGGTTCCTGTTATTGCTTGAAATGTCTACTGCCCAGACGAACATTTCAAAATTTGGTCATCGAGACCTCTGCCAGTGCAATGAAGTAATTTGCTCCTTCACCCTGGTGGTGGACGGCCCAACCACCAATCTTTATATCACCTCAAAGTTTCCAAATAATGGCCCTAAACCGTCAGTAAAAAACAACAAAAAATCTAGAAGAACAAAGTTTTGAAATTCATAACATTAGCTCCTAAAAAATGTCTGCATGCATCATATACTCATTTCAGAAATGAACGCACTGCAGTTTACATGTATCAGATTTTCTTTTTAATATATACTTCACAAGACTCCATTCTTCGTAAATTGGTAGAGGGATGTATGACACAGCAAGACAAAATGGACTGTTTGGACTGATGTACAGAATGTTAAAAAGTAACACATGGATATAAATGACAAAATAATGAAAAATATAGGCAAAACCTTTTTTTTTAACAGGAATGGAACTGGACCTGGACGACACATAAATCCTTTGCAAACAATCATTGGCAAAGTCAATATGTCTGCCTTGACTGTGTCTTTTATTTGGTAATTTTGATTGCTTCATAAACTTAGAATAATAATGAAATTGTGATTTGGATTTAAAAAAATATATTCATTCAAATTCGGCAACATATTACCTACTGGCGGTCGCCAGTAGCTAGTTATAGTTAGGACCTAGTTTTCATAGGTAAAGCGTTTTTTGACTTGCCTATACCTTTACAAAATTATTGAAAAAAAGTGTGTTGTGCATGTAAAGTTTTTGGGTGATCCATCAAGTGGGGGCCGAGATAAAGCAGGGGTCAAAAACATGCGTTTCCCATAGGAACCTTAGACACGGCTACAGCCCGACTGCTGAACGGTATTACACCAAATTTGGCAGAAAGGTAGATGTTGTTCCAGGGAAGTGCTTTTTGTGATTTGGTATATATCCGCTCGGTAGTTGCGGAGTTATTAAAATACATTTTCAATTGTATATATAGGGATGCGGAGGATCCACGATTCCTCCTGATCTCGTGCTGAGATCTGATTGGCTGCCAACACTTCAAACTGGGAAGTGTTGGCAGCCATTTTGGGACTTGACTTCAGCCGAGTCCCACAAAAAACGTTAAAAAAATGAGAAGCGGGCAGGGTAGGAATACCCTGACCTCCTAGGCCTCTTGGGGGGTGGGGGTCCCAGAGGGACCCCGCCAGGGCAAAAACATTTTTTTGAAAAAACTATTTTGGTGGGAGTTTCACTTGAGCTGCGGCCCTGCCGATAAATTTTAAAAAAGAGAAGCGCGGGCTTCCGCGCTTCTCTATTATTAAGCCACCGGGTGGGCTAGGTCCCAGTGGCATGAGGCCGTAATAGTTTAAAGCAGATGGGGGGGGGTTTCGCGCACTCCCCCCCCCACGGGGACCACCACCTCCTTGGGGCTATTGTTAAAATGAATGCGAGGTGGCCGTATGGCCTCCCCCGCAGCCCTGGGGAGCGCCACCTCCCCAGGGCTAATAGGAATGAAATCGGGAGGGCCTCACGGCCCCCTATGCCAGGGGACCACCACCTCCCCGGGGCTATTACATTTGTAATGGAGGGCTCACGGACCCCCTCGGGCACCGGGGACCACCACTGCTCTGGGGCATAATTCTATTTTAAAAATAGGAGGGGAGCCGTGCAGGCCCCCTTCCGGGTCATTCTCGGCCCCGGGGAGTTGCCACCTAGGGCAGGCCCTAATATAACAAAGGAGGGGAGCCACGCGGCCCCCCTCCTGGAGCCATAGATGGCCCTGGGGACTGCCACCCCCCTCCCCCAAGACCAGCTCCTGTTAAGTCCTGGGGTGCCCACCCCAGGGACATTGCTGTTTGCTGTGGCTTGCGGGGAACTTCAACACTCCTGCCAAGCTACAACAAACATTCCGCTTCCAGCAAGTGAGAGCTCAGAAATGCTCTCTCTTGCTGGAAGAGGAGCATTCGTCTGTTTCCCTGCTTGCTGTCAGGTGAGCGGGGAAACAGATAAATTGCTTTCAGATACAGGGAGCTGCAGGTTTAGCAGCTCCCTGTTTCTGAAAGCAATGCCGGCTCCCGCAAGAGGCGGGGAGCCGGCAGGGACAGCGGGGGCCTTCAGGCTCCCCCCGCGGTCTGAATACAGACTGGGTGCCCTGGGGGCACCCATAACAAATGCGCAGGCCTTGGATGATGTGGTCCCTGGGGCCAAATTCGGCCCGGGAGGGGTGCTGCGCAGGCCCTCTCCCCCTCCTCTAAATGGCCGGGCCCTGGGGATGGGGTCCTTGGGGCCGAAAACAAGGGCCCCCCCCTTCCCTATTAGAAATAGGCCAGGCCTCAGAAGAGGGAGTCCCCAGGACCGAAATCAGCCCAGTGAGAAGGGCCAAGCGGCCCCCTCCCCAATTACAAACTTTTCTTTTTTTTCAAAAAAGGCCTGGCCCAGAGGATGGGATCCCTAGGACTGAAATCGGCTGGGGAGGGGGGGGGGGATGGGGGACACAGCCCCACTCCCCTAATAAAATAGACAAAATAAAAAAAGGCTGCCCACGGGGGAAGTCGCCAGAAGCCCCACCCCCTTTCTCAACCACTCTGCAAAGGGGCCTCCTGGAGCACAACTTGTTGGGGGATAAAACCCCCTTGGCTATTGAGGGTCCTTGGGGGCCAACAACCCCTCCTGTTACCTCCAGTAAGTCCCACACAGCGGGATTGCTGAGAAGTCATTGGAGGCCACGCCCCCTTTCTCCACCACTCTGCAATGCACCTCCTGGCACACTACTCATTGGGGGACGAAGTCCCCTTGGATGCTGAGGATCCTTGGGGGCCAGGAACCCCTCCTGTTACCTCCAGTAAGTCCCACACTGCGAGATTGCTGAGAGGTCGTTAGTGGCCCTGCCCCCTTTGTCCAACACTCTGCAAATGTGTCTCCTGGCGCACTACTGGTTGGGGGATGAAGTCCCTTTGGATGCTGATGGTCCTTGGGGGGCCAAGAACCCTTCTTGTTAACTCCAGTAAGTCCCACACAGTGGGATTGCTGAGTGCTGGTCGGACGCCCCACCCCATTTCCCCACCACTCTGAAATTGCACCTCCTGGCACATTACTGGGTGGGGTATGAAGTCATTTTGGATGCTGAGCTTCCTTGGGGGCCAAGAACCTCTCCTGTTACTTCATTAAGTCCGACACAGCGGGATTGTTGAGAGCAGGGCTAAAGGGCCTTCTCTCTTTCTCCACCACTCTGCAAAGGCACCTAGTGGTTAAAAAGCCATAGAAATTCACTTATAAACCAAAGGTTACAGGGACATTATAATTAGGAACTGGAATTTAAAAAAATTAGAAATTCACTAAAAAAACTAAGGTTACATGGACATTATAGTTAGGCTCAGATTTCACTCGTACAAAACCATTGAAAGTCAGCAGTTATAGTTACTATAACTTATACCCCCACAATGCACTGCTTATGATCTTTTTTCTGAAAGCTGAAGTAGAAAACATTTTTAAAATAGCAAATGTTTGTCCAGCATGGTAAGGCAGAATGTATTTTAAATTGTACATTTTAGTTTTAAAAGGATACTAATGACAAAGGTAAAACAGATTTGAAACGTATTGTATGGTGTAAGAATTTGGGTTATTAGTTGTGCAGAATGTGAGTCCTTCACAAGTAATAGGTCAACAATTCCCTCCTTACAGGGAACCAAGTATCCCATTGTAGCTCTTGACTCTCTCAGCGTAGCGAAGCAGAGCAGTCCAAGGCCTACTCAGGGGAGGTGGTGTCGGCTAGTAATCTCCATTCGCGGGTACACAAAAACAACACTCAATAAATTGTTGTCCAGTCTTATAAAAAGGAAAATAACATTTATTACATACACTACTGAATACTTTGCATTAAATTACAAATATATACTTCAGGTAGATGGATGTATATTTGGTGATACCCTTATATCAGACTTCACCCTTAGTAAGTTGTGAACTCCATAATCACAATACTCCCCACCAATACCAAATGCAACATCATACTATAAAGGAGTGTCATTATTTATAAGGCAGGCCTAATGACTTTGTCAAGGGATAACCCCATCTACCTATATATTTAAGGCAGGACTATTGGCTTTATTAGGGGATCACCACATTTATAACAATAACCATGTTATACCACAACAATACATCACCTTGATATCATCATTAAAATCAATATAAACCACAATTTTATTTATTTTATTTATAGAGTTTCATATAGTGCAAACATGACCCAAGAGGGTATCAGAGCGCTTTACAAATAATCAAGAACAAATGAGAGGGAAACAAGTAGGGAAAAACAACAATATGATCGTGAGAGATACAGGAAGTCACAACTTCGAACTGGTGGAGGAGGACCGATATATAGTAAAGTTGATAAGTCTATATGCAAGAGCATAGATAGGAGATAAAAAACATGGGTGGGGAATACAACCAAATATTCAGGAATGATACAGGATGTCGCAACAGCAAGATGGGAGGAAGACCCGTACAGAGCTCGGCCAACAAGTCAATATACAAGGGCGTTGATAGGAGGTAAAAAACATGTGAAGAGGAAGCATCATAACATGGGCCTAAGGGCGGATTTGGTGAATTTCTAGTTCAGAAATGTATTCATCGGTAGTACTTTCACTTCTTTTTTGAAAGACGCTGTTGAGGGATTCAGTCTGGTTTCAGGAGGCAGGAAGTTCCAAATTCTTGGGGAAATACCAGAGAAGGCATAATTATATGTTTTCTTTCTTTGAAATTTTTGTGGTTTCAACAATAAGGTGCTGGAGCTCCTGGAGGATCTGCAACCACTAGATAGCTCCAGTTTTTGCGCAAGGTACAGAGGGGTTGGAAGTGTAGGGCTTTGTGGGTCACACAGGCAATTTTTCATTGAATCCTGGCCTCATATGAAAGCCAGTTTAGGGATTTCAAATCCTGAGAGATGTGGTTGTTTCTTTTGAATCCTATGATGAGCTGTGCAGCCGAGTTAATAGAAGCCCCTAGTGGAGCCAACTTGTAACTAGGTAGACCCCAAAGGGTTGCACTACCATAATCCAACCTAGAAATGACTAAGGCTTGAACAGCGGACTTGATATCATCAGGGGGGGAGGAAGGGTGTTATTTTTCTTAGAATGCTCATTTGGAAGTTCACTCCTTTGGTGGCTGAGCTAAAGTACTCCTGCATGTTCAAGTTCTTATCTAGTATTATTCCCAGTGATCTCGTGTAATCTATGATGTGCGACATGCAGTTGAGAGCTGTTAGTTGTTTCATATATTCTTTAATAATGGGAGCTTGCTTGGGTGAGGAGATTAGGAGGAATTTAGTTTTGAGGGAGTTTAGCTTGAGATGGTTGGACGTCAGCCAGTACTGGGTCTTGTGAAGAGTTGTGTTGAGTGGCCTGATATCATCAGGGGAAGAGATTTTCAGGTTCAATTGGGTGTGGTCAGCATACATGTGATAGTGGATGTTAGAAGCTTTGAGAATTTCAGTTAAAGGCTCCATGAACAGGCTGAAGAGCATGGGTGAGAGTGAGGACCCGTTTGGGACCCCTAGAGTGATCGCAGTAGAATTGGAAAGGGACTGATTGACCTTAATTCTTTGCATTCTATTGTGGAGAAATGAGGTGAGCCAGTTTAACATTGACCCTGATAGTCCCATCCTGCATTCCAGTAGGTTAAGGAGGTTGTCATGTTTGACAGTATTAAAGGCTGACGAGAGGTTGAGGAGGATTAGAAGGCAGGATTCGTTCTGATCCAGCATTTTTAGTCTGTCATCAACTATGCGAGTAAGGGCCATTTCAGTGCTGTGACGGAATCCAGAATGAAATTGGTCTAGTATCTGGAATTGATCTATGTGGTTACATAGTTGGACATGGACACATTTCTTGAGGAGCTTCGCCAGAGTTGGAAGGTTAGTGATTGGATGAAAGTTATTTAGGTCCTTGTGATCTGCAGTGGGTTTTTTGAGAATGGGAGTAACCAGCCCCGCCTTTAGGCAATGTGGAATAACACCTTGCAGCAGGGAGGCATTTACTATCTTGGTCCAGAGCGGGAGTATGGACATCTCATTGAAGAAGGTTGAAGGTAGAGGATCAGTGAAGTTGTTTGAGGGTTTCAGTGCTGTAAGAATATTGAGTATGAAGATTTCGTCAAAGATTGTGAATTTCCTCCAGGAAGCGCTGTTTTGGGATGGGGGCCTAGTAGAGAAATAGGCTTAGGGGGAACGGGAGAGATGGGGTTAATAAGGGGTAAGACTGTCAGTTGGTTCATTGCTGTTCGGAGATCAGTTTCAATAGGAGGAAAAATCCTCACAGTCTGGCTGCGGACTCGGCACTGAAAGAGTGGGAAGATTATTGGATTAGAGTTTAATTAATTCAAACTAGGTTTTTTGGGCGATTTCTGGCTTTATCTAGTTGGCTTCTGAAGAACTTCTGATGCATTTATTGTAAGAGCTCCTCCTCAATCTCAGGAGCTTAAGGGGTTCAGATTGCGTCTGTCAGTATTTACACTACCATTGAATCATGGTTTGGAATCTTTGGTGGACATTCTTTTTAGTTGCAAAGGGGCAATTGCATCTAGAATGTTCAGCATGGAATTGTTGGAATGCTCAGCGAGATCATGGACCTTGGACATGTCAATAGGAGGAGGCAGGGTTTTATTGATAAGGGATATCATTTCATTCACTCATATGTAACCCTCATAAGTACAAGCATTGCAATGTTCATTGTCAATCAAATATTTTAAATAAAGCATTGCAATTCAACCAAAAACATGTGTGTCACAGTCTTTCTTTTATTGGTTTAAGCCACATTATTAAAACTAACCACTAGAGGTGTCTGCACTCCAGAACTCAAGAGCAAAACCTCCATCTCTGGGAGTGCCTTGAAAATGAGTGAAACCTATTAAGTCTATTACATTAAACATTCCTGGAGGGCTGCTGCACTCCCTGCAGCCCCCTACAACACTTTAGTAATTTGTTAGTTGTGCCCCTTCCCCTCCTTGGCCCCCACAAGTCAATGGATGCACTTTCAGTCCCCTCTCGGGGGATTATGAGGTGCTCCTCGGCCCGAAAAATAAACATTTAATGAGCGGCTCTTGACGCTGAATTTGGCAGCCTCACAGGGTTTGGGGGTGGCACACCACCTCAATAGAGAGTGTGTCTGCACTCATGCAGCATCCCCTGGGACTCCTTGGTCTGCAGAGAGTTCTGGGAGATGGGGATCATAGAGCCGAAATTTGGCTAGTTGGCTAGGGGAGGGGGGCCCTATGCATGCCTATAACCCCAAATAATTAATTACTAAAAATGTGCTAACCCCCGGGCCCTGGCCTACCTCAGGGATAGTTTAAAGGAATCTGACAGTGCACTGCGCACTCAGTTTGCGGTCCCGGTTTGTGGTCACAGCAGTTCTTAAAGGTCATGTCTTGTTCATTTTTATTAATCTTGGGTTCATTTTGCTCCCAGCGGTGAGCCCTAGCCACCAGGAACATGTTCAACAGGCCTCCTGGCCTCTAAAGGGGCACACTCTGTGGTAAGCTGGATTTACTGGCTCTCTGTGCCAGCCTTCTCTTCTGTTTGGCGGGTGGGGGCATATTGCGCAGCCCCTATGCAACCAGCCAGCAGAGCACCCTCCTGCTCCCAGAGCCTCTTGGCAGTCTTGAAGAGAAACCAAGGAAGCATTGGAATCCAGGTCTGACCCCAACTGGGGCATAAATGAGCCAGCGCCACTGGTCGTGGGAAAATCCATCCTAGCCTTGGGGTCAGCTGGAGTCAAAGTTCTTAGTCCATCTTGGCAGGGCATCAGGTGGCTTCCCTTTCCAGCTGGTATTCCACTGTTATCGCCTGTCAGCGTCTTATTCCCTGTCTCTCTGTTTTACTGTGGTTTTTAAGTGGTAGTGGGAAGATCTAGATGCTACGCAACCCTGGCCAACCTATAATGCCACATCATCCCTCTACCACGCCCAACACTCTTGCACAGCATTCTGGGACAATCCAACATAGCACAGTGAAGTTTATCCCACCAAGGGCTTCTTTGAGAGCCTTAGCTCTGACTCTAGCTGACATTACTACCAGATCCTTTCCCTCCAAACCTTCAAAGGTAATCCCCTACTGTGTTAGCTCCAGATGCTTGGGCTTCCTCCTTTGTTCTGTGGGCCTGGGCTGACCCCAGCCCAGGTGCAGTGTGCAAGCTAATTATCAGATGCAGATTTTCCTACTCACCCCTTCCTTCCTACGAACTGATTCAATCATTGATAATTGTTCCTTCTGTGCGGGGAGGCCTTTGTTCCCTCTGCTGGGAAACAGAGTAGTTTACTTGGCCCAGCAAGAGGGACAAAGGCCTGGAATCTGATTATGAGCTGATCCAGAATAATATGACAGTTCCCATAAGATGATGATTTAGTGTGTTGGCAACTGCAAAATCAAACTTGGCATGCATGGTTTACCCACGAATGATACCTTGCTGGACAGTGCAGGCCTAAGTGGAGCGAAACTGCACTGTAGGGCAGATTTCATCTATACGTATAATACAGTCAAAGCACTACAGAGTTTCCAGTAAACTCTACTGACCGATCTATATATGCCCACTAATAGTATAAGGCCAAATCCAGGCCAGCACCAGTCCTTGTAAAGTTGCTGCTGCTCCAGGCTACCTGTGCACAATTACTGGGCTGCACATGATCAAAACTGCACACTGGCGCACATGTGTGCACATGTGTTCAAATGTTGACATGTAACCAACCCAGTTCCCTTACCATAGCTTCTCTGCAGCGGCCTCATCTTAAAAGGCAGACATTGGCATTAAACACGCTTAGTCTAATTAGTGTGAAATTACTGTGAAGGAGACTCTAGTAGTGAGAATCACCCGAGGTAAACGTCCAAAAACCGGGTAGTCATAAGCGAAAAATGCTGGGGGACTAAATGGGAGGAACCCGTGTGCAACACTTACTGAAACTCTTAGAACACAGAAGTTATAGGTGTTGAAGTCTGCATTTACAAAATACAAGAATAGAGATGTAGCACTTCCTTGGGCATGTATCTCACGTGCATTTGAGTACTGGGTTTTGACTCAGTCATGCTTAACGAAAGGATGGATTTGACTTAAGAAAATATACAGAGCTCTTACACTGCACATCAGTCTAACTCATTTCTATGTGTGTTTTTATTCCAAAATTGTAAAGAGTGGTAACAGTAACTATTTTTGGAAAGAATGTCTCTGGGCTTGGGTTGTACTTCCTGACTAGAGGCCTCAGCTGTACAGCGATGCAAATGCTGCTGTTTCTCTGATGGTGTTATGGGCAGGTGCCAGTCCCTGCAAATGGACAGCAGTCTGTCAGCCCCATCAGAGCCTAACTATCAGGATGAAGCTTATCGTTTTGAGACTCTGTCGATCAATAACTAATATTACTATATTGCAATAGTGAGCTGTGCTGCTCAGTGTACGCACTCTTCTACTTAGAATCAGTAACTGCAGAATGTCTAGTTTATTAGTTATATTTGTCAGTTATAAGTGCTGTATTTTTATGTATGTATGTGATTGCTTTGCAAAGTACTTCTTCAGCAGATTGTTGTCTTTAAGCAGAAACCACTCTTTGTAGAAAAGCAAGTGTATCTTATGAATAATTTGAAAAACTACATAGGTGAATCATCATAGTCTGTTAATCATCCCAAGACTGCAGAAGATAAAAAGAAACCAACTGTGAAAAGTGAGTGTTGAAGAACTATCTGGAAGGAAAGAGATACACAAAACATAGGTTTCTTGCCAGATGGATGCCCGAACAAGATGCATCACTACACACACTTCTGAATGAAGCATCTTGTGTGGGTTTATATCTTCAGTGAAAACCTGGCACTGGAATCATCTGTCTGTATCATCTCTTCTCTGCAGTCAGAGCAGAGCGCATCAAGAGCTCCTCCCAGCAGATGATGGCTGATCAATGCACATCCCTGTAAAAGCCAGAGAACTTTGCATCTTTTATCCACTCTATTCTTAATTTATGCGCACATTTCTTTTTCCTTTTACATGTTTTTTTTTTATATCACCACACAAGCACAGAGGAGTAGTTCTGAACTCTCTCAGCAAGTCTAGTTGCAGTTGATTTATGTGGCATAGAAGCCACCTGAAAGCTCTGTCCATATCTGTTGCTGCCTCCATAATCCATAAGTATTACAATGTCTCGCTTTCGCAGTGATTCAGAAGTAAGGGCCTGACTTAGATCTCAGTGTATGGAATACTCTGGCACAAACATGACGGATAACATAGTATGTGCGTATCCTAAATTGCTTAAAACACGTTGTGCACTATTAAAACCTTTATTCCTTAAGGCTGGGGTAAGATCAGCCCGCCAGGCCCATATTTTATGTCTATCGGGCGAGTCGATTCCATGTTATGTCAAATGATAACATTTTTAACAAATGCTGAAAAACTGCTGGTGTCTGCAACCTAAGGGTCGTTTTAATGGATTCGAAAATATAAAGTTGCTGTTTTTAGGTTGCTGACATCTACTTTGACAATCTGGCTATAAAGAATACATGAAAGTACAAAAGCACTTTTTCTGCTCATGTGCACAACGGCATACAATGTTTAAAGTTCTGGTCCTTAGGTAATTTCAGACATCAGGCTCCAAAAGCGTATAGAGTAACCCTGGGCGAAGTGCTACGCTACGCTCGCGTAGTTTGCGAAGTTTGCGCTACTTCGCACAACGCGAATTGCACGTAGCACAGTGCGAACACGCGTAGCGTAGCGTAGCGTAGTGCCGCGGTCATTTTTGCTTGCTCGCGGTCCTCAACGTCAAGTTGGCGACCGCGAGCAAGCAAAATGACATCCCGGCGAGACTTTTTCTCGTTCGCGATCAGCAACATCAAGTTGCCGATCGCGAGCGTGGAAAATAAACCTCCCGGCGAGATTCTCAACGCGGGAGGTCAGGTTTCTCATTGCGAGTGGTCGCGTATGCTTGCGACCGCTCGCGATGAGAAACTACCAGTCCGCGTTGAGAAAGCTGCCGCTCGAGTAAAAATCTACTCGAGCGGCAGTAAAGACAGCTCGCACTGTGCAAGTTGCCGTTTTCAATGATTGCACAGTGCGGACAAGCATCCGGCACTGTGCAATCATTGCGAACAGTGCGCTACGCAGTTCGCGTAGTGCTACGCGAAGCTTGCGTAGCGCGAACTGCACTTTGCGTAGCTTCGCGAAGCATTACTTCGCGAACTACGCCCACCCTTAGTATAGAGGCACTTTATTGCTCATTTGTACAATGGTACACATTGTTTACAGTTCTCGCACCTAGGCACTTTACAGCTTATTTGCACCATGTTACATAATTCATAGTTTTTTTTTTTTTTTTTAACTGTTCTTTTTATTAAATGTTTATAGTTTTTATTGTATATTTCTGGGAATGTGAACATATGTTATTCGTTTTATGATTACAGTGCGACCGTGATAAAAGATGTTTTTATTTGGAATCAATGTTCTAGTACGGCATGTAACCATAGAAACTTTATTTTTTTGTACTGCTGCACATTGATCAAAGTACTACAAAATTGTGTCTTTTTATTCAGGATATTAATGTTTTCATTGCAATGATTTTTGTTAATCAAGCAATAAAGAAAGTATTTCATAAGACATAAGTTTCTTGCCAGGCGGGTGCCCGAACAGGAGGCATCACTACACACACACCTCTGAATAAAGCATCTTGGGGCAGATTTACAAGCCCCTTGCGCCACTTTTGCATCATTTTTAACATGGGAAAAATGACACAAAAGTGGCGCAAGGGGCTTGTAAATCTGCCCCCTTGTGTGGATTTACATCTTCAGTGAAAAACTGGCACTGGAATCATCTGTCTGTATCATCTCTACTCTGCAGTCAGAGCAGAGCGCATCAAGAGCTCCTCCCAGCAGATGATTGTTGATCATTGCACATCCCTGTAAAAGCCAGAGTGGCTCAATTCATAGCCATTGTTTTCTCTTCTTTCACCATACGCTGTCCTGTTCTCTTTCCTTATGATACTGTCTAGCTCTCTCCAGTTTGCCTGAGCTGAAACAACAAGCAGGATCCCCAGAGGTAAACAGGAAAGAGGTGGGGTCAAGGGAAGGAGGGGCTTTGCCCCAAATGTCTTAGTTGTGCACTGCTAGTTCTCCACATAGACACGTTCACAACATCCACATTCATGCTAAGTATGTGCTTTAGATGCATAACTGCTGCAGTTTCTGGCTGCCAATCTCCGCATTCCTTCATCGGGGACCACAAACAATTTTGAATGGCGCATCATAGATGTGAATTATATCTGCTCCAAAATGGCAACGTTTGATGTTAATGCCAGAGAAGAACTGTGGGTGTGTTTTTGAGTTTCAGGTGTAATGGTGCTTGTTCCATTATGGCAAACATATTGTATTCAATTCATATTTCATAGATACAGAAAGAGACTTCAGGCCAGCTTCCTTCAGCCATTTTAGTGTCACCTACTTTGCATTGGCTACTTGGACGTGTCCTTATGCCTCATTTTGGGGAAAAAGAGGGCCAATTTTACATCTGCAAAGTATACTCACCACACCTTTAAACCTTTACTTCATCCATGAATTATATACACAAAGATGTTTTTTATTTTTCATTGCATTAGGCATTTTTTATTCCGTTTGTGATCGCTCAAGAGAGAAGCATCAAACGCCTTGTCCTGACTAGGAGACATGACTCTCCGTGAAACGTCCGTCCTCCCTTTGTCCGGGTCTGGAGCTACACGAGGCTGCTGCTTTCAGCTGTTGCCGCTGATCGTATGCCTTGAAAGCTGCAATTGCAAACAGCTGACAGATGTCCTCACAAGACAATACAATGTTGCTGGAAACCTGAAGTGGCACTATACCGCCTGCAGATGTCCTCACAGGAGAGTACAGTGGGGGTGGAAAGCTGCAGTTGCACTATACAGCCTGCAGATGTCCTCACAGGAGAGTACAGTGGAGGTCGGAGGCTGTAGTTTCACTATACTGCTGACAGATGTCCTCACAGGAGAGTACAGTGGAGGTGAAAAGCTGCAGTTGCACTATACTGCTGACAGATGTCCTCACAGGAGAGTACAGTGGAGGTGAAAAGCTGCAGTTGCACTATACTGCTGACAGATGCATTTGCACTATACTGCTGACAGACGTCCTCACAGGAGAGTACAGTGGAGGTGGAAAGCTGCAGTTGCACTATACTGCTGACAGACGTCCTCGCAGGAGAGTACAGTGGAGGTGGGAAGCTGCAGTTGCACTATACTGCTGGCAGACATCCTCACAGGAGAGTACGGCAGAGGTGGGAAGCTGCAGTCGCACTATACAGCCTGCAGATCTCCTCATAGGAGAGTACAGTGGAGCTGGAAAACTGCAGTTGCACTATATAGCCTGCAGATGTCCTCACAGAAGAGTACAGTGGAGGTGAACAGCTGCAGTTGCACTATACTGCTGACAGCTGTCCTCACAGGACAGTACAGAGGAGGTGAAAAGCTGCAGTTGCACTATACTGCTGACAGATGCATTTGCACTATACTGCTGACAGACGTCCTCACAGGAGAGTACAGTGGAGGTGGAAAGCTCCAGTTGCACTATACTGCTGACAGACGTCCTCGCAGGAGAGTACAGTGGAGGTGGGAAGCTGCAGTTGCACTATACTGCTGACAGATGTCCTCACAGGAGAGTAAAGCGGAGGTGGAGGTGAAAAGCTGCGGTTGCACTATACTGCTGACAGATGTCCTCACAGGAGAGTACAATGGAGATGGAAACTGCAGTTGCACTATACTGCTGAAAGCTGCCTACACAGGAGAGTACAGTGGAGGTGAAAAGCTGCAGTTGCACTATACTGCTTGAAGACGTCCTCACAAGAGAGAATAGCGGAGGTGGAAAGCTGCAGTTGCACTATACACCTGACAGATGTCCTCACAGGAGAGTACAGGAGAGTACAGTGGAGGTGGGAAGCTGCAGTTGCACTATACTGCTGAAAGACGTCCTCACAGGAGAGTACAGTGGAGATGGAGAGCTGCAGTTGCACTATACTGCTGACAGATGTCCTCACAGGACAGTACAGCAGAGGTGGGAAGATGCAGTTGCACTATACTGCTGAAAGCTGTCCACACAGGAGAGTACAGTGGAGGTGAAAAGCTGCAGTTGCACTATACTGCTGACAGATTTCCTCACAGGAGAGTACAGTGGAGGTGGGAAGCTGCAGTTGCACTATACTGCTGAAAGGCGTTCTCGTAGGAGAGTACAGCGGAGGTGGAAAGCTGCAGTTGCACTATATTGCTGAAAGACATCCTCACAGGAGAGTATAGCGGAGGTGGAAAGCTGCAGTTGCACTATACCGCTGGCAGATGTCCTCACAGGAGAGTACAGTGGAGGTAAAAAGCTGCAGTTGCACTTTACCGCTGAAAGACGTCCTCACAGGAGAGTACAGCGGAGGTGGAAAGCTGCAGTTGCACTACACTGCTGAAAGACGTCCTCACAGGACAGTACAGCAGAGGTGGGAAGATGCAGTTGCACTATACTGCTGAAAGCTGTCCACACAGGAGAGTACAGTGGAGGTGAAAGGCTGCAGTTGCACTATACTGCTGACAGATTTCCTCACAGGAGAGTACAGTGGAGGTAGGAAGCCTCAGTTGCACTATACTGCTGAAAGACGTCCTCACAGGATAGTACAGCGGAGGTGGAGAGCTGCAGTTGCACTATACTGCTGAAATCGGTCCACACAGGAGAGTACAGTGGAGGTAAAAAGCTGCAGTTGCACTATACAGCTGACAGATTTCCTCACAGGAGAGTACAGTGGAGGTGGGAAGCTGCAGTTGCACTATACTGCTGAAAGACGTTCTCGTAGGAGAGTACAGCGGAGGTGGAAAGCTGCAGTTGCACTATACCGCTGATAGCTGTCCTCACAGGAGAGTACAGCGGAGGTGAAAAGCTGCAGTAACACTATGATGCTGGCAGCTGTCCTCACAGGAGAGTACAGCGGAGGTGAAAAGCTACTGCTGCACTATACTGCTGACAGACGTCCTCACAGGAGAATACAGTGGAGGTGAAAAGCTGCAGTAGCACTATGCTGCTGGCAGCTGTCCTCACAGGAGAGTACAGTGGGGGTAAAAAGCTGCAGTTGCACTTTACCGCTAAAAGTCGTCCTCACAGGAGCGTACAGCGGAGGTGGAAAGTTGCAGTTACACTATACTGCAGAAAGACGTCCTCACAGGAGAGTATAGCGTAGGTGGGAAGATGCAGTTGCACTATACTGCTGAAAGTTGTCCACACAGGAGAGTACAGTGGAGGTGAAAAGCTGCTGTTGCACTATACTGCTGACAGATTTCCTCACAGGAGAGTACAGTGGAGGTGGGAAGCTGCAGTTGCACTATACTGCTGAAATCTGTCCTCACAGGAGAGTACAGTGGAGGTGGGAAGCTGCCGTTGCACTATACTGCTGAAAGACGTCCTCACAGGAGAGTACAGTGGAGATGGAGAGCTGCAGTTGCACTATACTGCTGACAGATTTCCTCACAGGAGAGTACAGTGGAGGTGAAAAACTGTGGTTGCACTATACTGCTGACAGATTTCCTCACTGGAGAGTACAGTGGAGGTGGGAAGCTGCAGTTGCACTATACTGCTGAAAGACGTTCTCGTAGGAGAGTACAGCGGAGGTGGAAAGCTGCAGTTGCACTATACTGCTGACAGCTGTCCTCACAGGAGAGTGCAGAGGAGGTGAAAAGCTACAGCTGCACTATACTGCTGAAAGCTGTCCTCACAGGAGAGTACAGTGGAGTTGGGAAGCTGCAGTTGCACTATACTGCTGCAAGACGTCCTCACAGGACAGTACAGTGGAGATGGAGAGCTGCAGTTGCACTATACTGCTGATAGCTGTCCACACAGGAGAGTACAGTGGAGGTGAAAAGCTGCAGTTGCACTATACTGCTGAAAGACGTCCTCACAGGAGAGTACAGCGGAGGTGGAAAGCTGCAGTTGCCCTATACTGCTGAAAGACGTCTTCACAGGAGAGTATAGCGGAGGTGGAAAGCTGCAGTTGCACTATACTGCTGACAGATGTCCTCACAGGACAGTACAGCAGAGGTGGGAAGATACAGTTGCACTATACTGCTGAAAGCTGTCCACACAGGAGAGTACAGTGGAGGTGAAAAGCTGCAGTTGCAGTATACTGCTGACAGATTTTCTCACAGGAGAGTGCAGTGGAGGTGGGAAGCTGCAGCTGCACTATACTGCTGAAAGACGTTCTCGTAGGAGAGTACAGCGGGGGTGGAAAGCTGCAGTTGCACTATACTGCTGACAGCTGTCCTCACAGGAGAGTACAGCGGAGGTGAAAAGCTGCAGTAGCACTATACTGCTGGCAGCTGTCTTCACAGGAGAGTACAGAGGAGGTGAAAAGCTGCAGTAGCACTATACTGCTGGCAGCTGTCCTCACAGGAGAGTACAGCAGAGGTGAAAAGCTACAGCTGCACTATACTGCTGACGGACATCCTCACAGGAGAGTACAGTGGAGGTGGGAAACTGCAGTTGCACTATACCGCTGACAGATGTCCTCACAGGAGAGTACAGTGGAGGTGGAAAGCTGCAGTTGCACTATACTGCTGACAGATTTCCTCACAGGAGAGTACAGCGGAGGTGGGAAGCTGCAGTTGCTCTATACTGCTGACAGATTTCCTCACAGGAGAGTACAGCGGCGGTGAAAAGCTGCAGTTGCACTATACTGCTGACAGATGTCCTCACAGGAGAGTACAGTGGAGGTGGAAAGGTGCAGTTGCACTATACTGCTGAAAGACGTCCTCACTGGAGAGTACAGCAGAGGTGGGAAGCTGCAGTTGCACAATACTGCAGACTGACGTCCTCACTGGAGAGTACAGCAGAGATGGAAAGATGCAGTTGCACTATACTGCTGACAGAAGTCCTCACAGGAGAGTACAACGGATGTGGAAAGCTGCAGTTGGACTATACTGCTGACAGACGTCCTCACAGGAGAGTACAGAGGAGTTGGAAGGCTGCAGTTGCACTATACAGCCGGCAGATGTCCTCACAGGAGGGTACAGTGGAGGTGAGAAGCTGTAGTTGCACTATACTGCTGATACATGTCCTCACAGGAGAGTACAGTGGAGGTGAAAAGCTGCGGTTGCACTATACAGCCTGCAGATGTCCTCACAGGAGGGTACAGTGGAGGTGGGAAGCTGCAGTTGCACTGTACCGCTGACAGATGTCCTCACAGGAGAGTACAACAGAGGTGAAAAGCTGCAGTTGCACTATACTGCTGACAGACATTCTCCAGGAGTACAATGGAGTTGGAAAGCTGAAGCTTCATAATACTGACAACAGATGTCCTCAATGAAGAGTACAAGGGCCTTTCCGGCTCTCACAAGATGGTACAATGGAAGTGGAAAGCTGCAGTTGCACAATACTACCAACAGATGCCCTTGCAAGAGATGTAGGACTGCAGTAGCACTGAAAGGCGGCCGAATGTCCTCACATGAGATTACCATTTTGCAGGGGGGAGGGAGTGGAATTGCACTAAGCAATTTCTTTCCCTAGAAAGATTTATTAATTTTGGCAACCAAAAGTGCTATTTCTACCCTTGCATAGCTCACACGTTAGGTGCGTAAATATCAGCAGATCACTTCATGTCCACTGGAACACAATGTTCCAGACCAGTGCTTCCATTTAACACACCGATGTAATCAGTGAGTTATAATCCCAGGGAGACTCAAGTTCTACTTTATGTATACTTAAATTTCTTTTATAAATTAACAAAATGTATACCAAAAATAGAATAATCATATTAAACTTGAAAATTAGCATGATTAAAATGAAAAATAATCTGCATAACAGTCTTTTTTATAAAGACATACAAGACTAAACCATGGTGGTCCTGGTAGCTTAGAGTCTTATGGTAAATTTTCGATTGTGAAATTCAAGCAATTGGTTGATAAATGCTTCCTCTCATGCTGCACTCAACATGCTTTAGTGTAAGGCAGGAATGAGTTCAACGTGTTGGTATGCACCGTACACAGCTGTATACCTGTCATTAAATTCTTAACCCATATTATACGCCTTGTGAAATCAGTTGGTGTTTTAAGCAGACGCTGATTGCAGCCCATTGAGGCTTGTTATATTTAGTGAGGCTGTTGTGCTGGGAGACACCTATAGGGTAGTTGAGAATATAAAAGGAAATGTGGGAAAAAAACCTCTATTTTGTGTAAGATTTAAAAGCATTTTATAACAGAATAATGCCAAAGGGAAGTAGGAGGCGGCTTAAAAATCAGAGGGTGGCAGCTCTCTGCAGCGCTTCCTCAGCATCACAGCGATTACGCCTCCTAGGTCTCTACTTAATGGTTCATTCAGTTCAGCTTTTCCTTGCATTGTTACATGTAATCTGTTGGAAAACGAGGCAGTATCTGTGAGGCCTGCACAAATAACATGTCTACATTTGTCCTTCACTGGGAACCAAACACCCAATTGTAGCGCCTGACTCTCAGAGGGTAGCGTTGCAGAGCAGTCTGAGGCTTACTCAAGGGAGGTGGTGTGGGCTAGTAATCGCCATTACCGGTGCGCAGTAATAACACTCAATAATTGATTGTCCAGTCTGTACTTTGCGTTATAAAAGTAAGAGTACATTTATTAAACACACACACTACTCAATACTATGCACCAATTTGCAAGTATACATAAGCTGATGGAATTACTTTGTGACATTGCATAACATCTCCACCCCTCCCGCGGGGGTGGGGTCTAGTACCTCCACTCCCATGTATGCACATCATCTTGCCCCCTAATGCAGTTAGTTGAACATAACCTGGAGCGAGGGCCCTGCGCACTGGCACCATCCCAGTGGCGACCCACCCCATTACCTCAACAAGCATTTAAAATAGGCACCCCTGCCCTGGTGACACATAATCCTGGCTGAGCATCTCCCACTGACCATACAGGATACACCTCTACATCTTAGGGGCTAACAGTCTGGATTGTTCTTCACCTAAGCGCAGCAGCAAGAATACATGTTTAAGCATCACTTTAGAATGACAGTACTCATCACATTTGTTGATCATTATGATGCATTGCAATTACAGCCCCTAAAGGCATCACAGATGAAATCACAGGATTAAGCAAATACAGCCAGACACCCTAGCAGGAATGTCGAACAACATAACCCCATTTGGCTTATGACATCACCTTACACAGGTACTTCACATTACACATGTGACTTTCAGTCCCTCTAAAAGAAATAACATTAGTAAATGCAGTTCTGGTACAATTACACCTCTTCACCTCCAGGGGATGCCCTTCTCCAGACATCCCCCACTCAGAACTTCACTCCTTGAGGCAATCCCTGAGGCACCCCCAGCTGTAGAACAAAAGTTCCAGCCATGGGGATGCTGATAAAGCCTGGCTGAGCCCTTGAGGGGTTATTCCTTTGAGTCCCCATGAGACTTAGGGAGGGACTTCCGTTTTCGTGCTGGGGGAGACTGCGTTGCTCCTGCAGCTCCCCCTGCACCCTGCCACATGTTTAGTGGTGACCCTGCTCTCCTGGGGCCACCACGAGCAGAGAAAACGCTGTTTGCCCTTGCAGGCCGGTCCGGGCCTGCAAGGCATTATGGGGCGCTTCCTCGTCTTCCCCGTGCATATTGTAGCAGCGGCTCCCCCGCTGCTTCGGGGAGAGCCGCGATCGCTGCTGGCGGCCACCCGCCGCCTCTTCTGCCCTCGATGGGGCCCGGTCCCACCCGGACCCCCAGGTGAGTGCTTCTATGCGGCTCGGGGAGCCCACCCCCGGCCGCTCTTCTTCTCGTTTCGGGGTCCCGGTCCCACCCGGGACCCCCACATGCCTCCGTGTTGGAGAGCCACCTGGGGAGCCCACCCCCGGTGGCTCCCACTGGCTCCCCGCACGGCCAGCACCTTCGTGTGCTGCCGCGGGAGCTGGCACCATATTTCTGGTCTGCCCGCTCCGGCGGGCAGACACGGAGGTCCGCGCTGGGCCCGCTGGCCTCGGGGGAGTGCGGCGGCACTCCCCCCTCCTTCTGGCAGCCACGGGGGAGTGCGACGGCACTCCCCCGTCCTCCCTCCGCACTTCGGGGCCCGGAGATGGGGTCCTGGGCCCCCTCACCAGCTTCACAGGGAGCGCGCTGGTGCTCCCCGACTCGCTTCTTCTGCGGGGGCCAGGGTGGGCTCCTGGCACCCCGCGACCACCTCGTCTTCGGGGCCTCAGTTCACGGGGAGCGTGATGGCGCTCCCTGACTTCTCTTCCTTCGGGGCCCGGGGATGGGGTCCCGGGCCCCTTGGGCATATTTTCACGGGGAGCGCGACGGCGCTCCCCGACTTCCGTCTTCGCGGGGGAGCGCGACGGCGCTCCCCCGCCTCCGCCTTCCTCACACGGGGCCCGGAGTTGGGATCCTGGGCCCCTCCCCCTGCAAATCTTCACGGGGAGCGCGCCGGCGCTCCCCGGCTTCATTTTCGGCGGGGGCCAGGGTGGGCTCCTGGCTCCCCGTGGGGGCACCTTCACGGGGTGTGCGACGGCGCACCCCGACTTCACTTCTTCTGGGGGGCAGCCCCCGGGACCTGACCCACCCCGGGGGCATTCTCTGGACCGGCGGCGGTTGGCCAAAGGTCAAAGGTCGCCTACCTTCTGGGGGGCATATCTCAGCCCCCAGGGGTCCGATCTTCCTGGTTTTAGCCTCTTCTTGCTCCTGGTGGCGCTCCCCAGCCACTGGGAGCACTTTCCTTTGCCCTCCTGGTCTCAAGGAGGGTGCATTCAGCAGGGAGCTGTCTTCACTGGCTCCCTGCGCCAGCCTTTCATCTGGCTCTCCTCCTGGGCCTCTCTTCTCCTGCGCAGAGGCCCAGGCGTCTGCTCACTGGTCCTGGGCTCCTCTCCTGGCGCTGTTCAGGATCCTGGGGAAGTCAGGGGGTTCCTCCTTCCAACTGCCCATTGCGCCAGGCTCCAGCACCCTCTGCCTCAGCAGACCACACCCCAGAGAGAGCTCCTCTTCCTGTGCAAACACTTTTTAAAGAATGGGGAGGGGGCTGGCAGGAAGTCTCTGTTTGTCCTATCAAACAGCGACACATCACTTCACTGCCCCTGCTCCCTCCTTCCTGCCCAGGCCTCTGGTTTGGTTCAAGATGGCGTCGTCCAGGGGTCTCCTGCCATATGGTCTCTGAAAGCCCCTTCCCCCGTGCTGCCTTCTCCCTTGTGCAGCTTGGTGCCTGGCACCAGGTGACAGCTGCTGATGGATTAGCCTGTAGCTCCACCCATCTTCTCTTCTTGGAGAGGAGGCCTTCGCTCTTGGAGGGAAGGTCATTAATCCAGCCTGCCAGGCCCTGGTTATGAGCTGACTCAGAGAAATATGACATTTCCCGATGACCCAAAAGCAGTACAAATATGACTTTGGACTCCACAGAATACTTCTTCTCACACCAGTTACAGTGGACTTTAATGCGTGTCTGGAACTTGTAGGCCTTAGGAAAGTGAAACTAGCCCATGTGCTCCCCATCCTCATAGGGGAGTAATGGAGTGAAAACAGTAAAGCACACTGACTTTCCCTCAAATGTTTCTTCCCATTGTATAAAGCCTATTCCATGTCACCACCCAATTCTGCATAAGTCCTGCCACACCATTCACTTTGTAGCTGCTCCTGGGCTGTGCACGCCAGGAATCTCCCCTGCGCAGCCGGCACACGTGTGCACACGCCTGTACACATGTGTCTGCATGTAACCAGCCTGGTGCCCCTTACTCCAGCTGCTGCGCAGCGGCCTAGCCAAGCTAGGGGGACACCAGTAAAAACCACATGCAGTCACTTTCATCATGAGTTCACTGTGGGTAAGTCCCAACTTATGAGGCTCTCCCACAGTAAAAGCTCAACAAATAGGTGCTCAAAAAGCGAAAAATCCGGGCGGCTCAGAGTGTCAGAACCACCTTCTAACATAATCTTAAAGTAATAACTGTATAGACAGGAGTAGTAGTACCAGACCGAAAACAAAAGAAGTCTGGCCTTCTCGTACTACTCATGCAGAGGCTTCAGAAAGATGAATTACGCAACCTCTGTCCTTAACCCCACAGCAGGTGACGCTTTGCACCCCCGCCTCCCACGCCTGTAACAGGCCTTTTTTTAATGTTTGGGGCACTTTGCACTTAAGCCTTCATAACTGTTTTGTCCACAAAAGGTATACACGCCAAACCTGTGTCCTTTATTGTCAACATGTTGCAAATTTAATGGGGGAAAGTGTCGTGTAATATAGCATATGTTTTTTAACTAAAAATGGTATCAACAAAAAGTTTGTTGCACTAAGATCGCCATCTTTCAAGCTTCAGGAACAAGCAGATTTGTAAAAAGAATTACCACAGTTTGCAATTTTCTAATTGGTAGTCCATTTTCTCTCTTTTAACCACCTCTGATTTTGTGGTGGGAACAGGTATGAAACCAGCGGGTGAACTCAACAGCTATAGATTGCTAAAAACTAGACAACATTCTGAATTCAGATAGGAGTCATTTGTGTGGATTACTCAAACTTTTCCACAAGGAATTGTTAAATTAAAAAAACTAATGTTAAAAAATAGGGAAAAAGGGAAGAGCTGACAAAGGTTATCATTTGTAATTTGTGCCTCACTACCTGATTTTTCACAAGTAATATACTGTTACATCAGCCAGGCCCTTTTGGTCGCAGCGATATATAGTGTTTGTCGATTGTCCAAGAACATACAATACCCGGAGCCAACAACTGAGCTGAATTGTGTACCAACTATGCTTCAATTCATATGGTAAAATCAAATGAATGAAAAATGAAAGTGAAGGAAACCTATGTATGCATTTTTTTTAAAAGTGTGCAAAATATTGTGTTTAGGAGTAGTAGTGAGTTGTACAATTCCGTATTTATAATTACCCAAAATATCGTGATTTAGAGGGCATTTTGCAAAATGTGTTCTCTCTATCACACTGGCTTACATTTGGATGCTAAAAATGAAGAGAAATTCAATTTATAATAAAAAAAATGTTTTCACTATTCTGTGTTCCCACATTTCTCTCAATAAAAACTGTGCCCCCATTTGTGTGCATGAGCCTATCGCCCGTGACAGGAAAGGCCCCAAAGGGAACATGGAGAAATACTAATTTTCACCATCAAATTTGACTCATTTTGGCAATGTGGATAGCAATTGTACTTGTGCCGAGGCACGACAGCTAACTAGGGAACTCTACTAAGCCCAGACAGTTCTGAAAACTGTTCATACTGGGAGTCCATGGAGGTGTGACTCGCAGTTATCCCGCAGTTGTCTTACCCAAAATTACTTGAAAACCTCAAATCTTTGGCTAAATCACACATTTTCCTCACCTTTCTTTAAGGATAGTTCCGAAATCTGTGAGGATTCATAAAATTTTCACCACCCAGCATTCCCACATTTCTCTCAATAAAAACGCTACCACACTTATTTGGTTAGGCCTTGTGCCCGAAGGAAAGGCCACAAAGTACAATATGAAGACATAAAAGTTTCACTATCAAAACCAACTCATTTTGGCAATGTGGGTAGCATCAGTATTTGGGGCCAGGCTAAGCCGCCTCACAGGGAAATCTACTGCACCCAGACATTCTTTAAAGCTAGATAAGCAGGGGAGCCCAGGACGGTGTGACTTGTGTGGATCCCTCAAATGCAAAAAGAACAAGTGACGGACAGAATGTTGAAAAATGTCAAACGTTCACCCCAATACAGATATCTGGGCCTAAACCCATTGTTTTTCTGCTCCCCATGCCATTCCAGTTCAAACCCAGCCATATGAAAATCAGTCTTGACCCTGCTTCCTATGGGAATAGTCCAGCCGGAACTGCAAGGCCAGGTCCTCCCTGGACTAGAAACAAGCATCCTGGGACTGGTTTTAGGGTTTCACTACTAATCAGCATTTGCTGGAGAGAATTTCAGATTTGCTACTATTCTTAATTTTGTCTGAACTTTGTTTTCTAGGGAGCCCGAGTTTGTCTTCTATGACCAGCTGAAGCAAACAGTGACATCACACAGGTAAAAACACCCTCCATTCAGGGAGAGGCAGACCTAGCAATATTTTTTCAGCTCTTTGATTTACCATTTGGTTGCATTGAATTATAATATATCCTGATAAACATGTGTGTCTTTATCCTTTTAAAATACCATTACTGGCTTTTCTGACTTTATCTCTATGTGACACCATCACTTTAAGTCTATGTTACTGGTCCAGTCTTGGAGTGCATTAAGTCATTGCTCCAGGTCATGAGTGAGAAGCGACTTGATTAGGTATGTACAGGTTTGGAAGTCTGGCCTTATGTAATCATTGGTACCCTTTCCCAATTTGTGAAATGGTTATCATTTCAACATCCTACAATTCTGCCTGTCCCTACAGCTGAAACTGCTTGTCTGGAAGTGATACTTTCTCTGCTACTATTATGCTTCACATGCCACTTGCCGTCTCTTTTTACGCTTCTTTTATATCTTATTATACTCTATTCCAGTTTCATATTCCATATTCTCTTCCCTTTTGGTGTTGTTCAGTAGCTGTCCATATCCTTTGATCCAGTGCGGCTAATATAAATTTCTCCTTAGGACACGAATCCAGATGAAACATTCATGCAACCAATTGTCTATTAAACCATATGTCGGTGGGGCCCATGACACCGCATATCATACATTCATTCGTTCACTGGATTACACACCAAGGAGAAATGTGTTGCTGGAAGAACGGGATACCTTGTTAAATTTGACAGAATAATACCTCAGACATCATATACATTAACTTTTGATCCTGCCGGTTCTAAACATCAAGGTATTCCGCTCTTTGGTCGATGGACCAACTAGTAGAATAAGTTGATGGTGATTAAGACCAGCGCTGGGAGGCCCCCGGGTAGCCATGCGCTATATAAGTGCCCTTTTCATTTCATTTCATTCATTTCATTCAGCTCAATCACTCTTAAAACCTTTTAACCTTTAAACTTATAAATGAACTAAAGAACCACAGACTCATTTTAAGTTAGAATGTAATTTTATCTAATTTCTCAATTGCATAGGTGAAATTCTTTGTTTATTAATCACTTTTAATACATCTATAACATTTATATGAAAAGTCTAATAAAGAATAGAAAAATCATGCATTACCCATAGTCTTAGGATGCGGATAGGAATGGTTCACCAGAAAGAAGATAAACCGCAGATCACAGAATAGAACTCCCAAACTGACTGACTGTCCCGCTAACCTCCTCGGACGGACCTCCCGTGCAGAATTCCCGCAACGATCTCGTTCCTTCCCCAGTCAAGTTCGAAGTCCAAAAAAATGACAAAGACTTTTCGTAGTTTTTGAGGTGGAAAAAAATGGAAAATAGAAAAATGGTATGGCAGGAGAACACCAACAGCAGCAGTAGCATCAATAGCAGCGACCACAGCAGCAGCAACAGGAGCCCACCCCTCATAAGAGTAGACCCTCTTATACCCTACTTTCTAGCTTACTACACAAAAGTTGCAATCCTTAGGGGCAAGAATCACGCTAATTGGTCCATTTGAGGGGTGGTGATGGTCACCTCATCGCCCTCCTTGTTCAAACTGGTTTTGGGGACAGTTAAACATACAATGAGTCTCATGACTTCGGGGTTAAAAGCAGTCCAACTTGTCCATTCATTTTGTTGCGATCTTGATGGTCACAATTTAGTTAGTCCATTGTTGCTCAGTACTTTCTCTTCCATTCCCACGAATACGTGCTGAGTCTTTCTTGGCACCCTCCTTGTGGTAGGTCAGTACGACCTTGACATCTCTCACTCCGTGCACAGGCCGCATCCACGTGATTTAGTTTCTCTATTTCTTCTGCCCAGAGGCCATCTTTGGCTTTTCACGTGACCTCATCTGTTTCAGCAGCCATTTTCGCAGCATGGCCTAACGAACTATCATAAGAACAAACACAACCAAAATTAAAACAAAGAAAATAAGCCTTTCTGTTTACCACCCGCCATTCTAAAGACCCGTGTTAGGTGTTACCTAGCAGAAGCGACATTTAAAGCCATTTTACTTACCATCTGCATTCTTTGCCACAATACAAATCTACTACATAGCATAAATCATGCGATTTCACTCTAATTAGTACGCAAATCACAATATTAGGGTTAATTAACTTCAAAACTGTAAATAAATTAGATTTTGCACAAAATTTGCATGTTACCTTTATATAGTGTTTACTAAAAGGTGCATTTGTTGGTTAATACATGCTCCTTTAAACAGTTAGTATTATTAATTTATTAAGAGTTTATTAATTTTCCAGGGGGGGTACAAAATTATTTTATTTACCCTGCTCCATCAATTCCCCCCTTTGGTGATTTTTAACATCACCACAAAAACCTATCCTACAACTTATCAGATAAATGTTTCTTGTCCACTTGCTTTCTTATTAGTTCATACAACTGTGTTTTTCTCATCTTGTCTTTTAGACCGTTTGTACATGTTCTCTTTTAACTCTTCTAATTCTATCTCTCCCATCTCCCGTTCTCTTTCTTTATGTTTCTCATTTTCTCTTTTTACTCTATTTTGTCTTTTTCTTCTTTTAATACACACATATGCTAATCTCACTAATAACATTACCATTATTATCACTGTTACTGGTATTAGTATCTTCCCAATAAGAGAACTACCTATTTCTGTGAACCATTTCTTCCTTGAGGAAAAACTCTTACCAAGTCTCTCCCAAACACCTTCAACCTCCAGTGGGGCAATTTCTTTGTGCAAATCAGTAATATTCTTTATATACTTCTGTATATTCTCACTTTTGTCTGGAATGTAAGTGCAACAATGTTGGACTTTGAGCATTCCACAGACTCCACCCTCTTTTGCCAAAAGAATGTCAAGGGCAAGTCGATTTTGCATTACCATAGCTCTCATGGCAACCATTTCGGTGTTTACCACAAGAACCCTCCAGCAGTATTCGTTGATAAACGATCTACTACTGTAGACAATTTCCGAATCTTGTATGCATTCAAAGATATACCCACTGCTGGTATCAATGCTCCAAAAATATCACCTACTATTTCTGAGAAGCTTTCCCTTCTCCTACGTGTTAATGTTTTACCTATCTCGTGTATTCCTTTCGTTCCTCTTTCCACGTGAAAAATCTTTGGAAAGACCAGGCCTAGATAGCATGTTCCGTACCAATGGTCCGGCAACCTATAATAAGCTCTATTTCCGCAAATATAATAGATTCCTGGAAATACTGGATCTTTTTCTCCTTTAAATCCCCATCCCCTAGAATTTTATATGTATCTCGGCACTCACTAGAATCCACAAAATAGTTATCATACATAGTGTTACTTCTACTAATACACAATTTTCCCTGTTGGGGCCAATCCAGAACCATAGCTGCATTTGTTTCTCTTTTGTCATAATTTCTCTCTTCAAACGCCCAAGGTGGTGTTTTTATCTTTTCTTCTGCTACCTTTCTTTGAAACTTAACTCTTCTGTCCTCTACCATGTCCAAGAAAATCTTTCCTTCTTTCTTTAATTCACAAGTAAGATTGTGTCTAAATATATACTCTAACGTTAAATCTTTATTTTCTAAGAAAAATTCTCCAATTTTTTTTGCAACTTTTACCTTATTTAATTCAGGGATTACGGGAACTTTAGCAAAAACAGTGTCTATATCAGTGTAATAATATTCTAATCTACCTGTTTTGTAAAATAAACTAGCTAGGACGCTACAAGTTATCCCATATGTCAAAGGAAGGTGATGATAGGTCACACCTTCTGTGACAGACGCAGGTAACTGCATACAGACATAGCAATCTCTCACATCCATTGTCTCCACATATTCATATAATAGTTTCGTGAAGACATTCTTGGAGAAATCAGTTATGGACTTATCCCTATGTAAATCAGTACTATCTACTAATGCTGCAGTGTTATTTATGATAGCTTCCTTGTCATTATTTGTGTCATTCACTATTACAGATGGGTTTTCTACAGCTAATCTAAGTGGAATTATTATTGCTAAAATAAACCAGATAAGCATTAGCAATCCTGTACAATAAAAACACATTCTACACCATCTACGTAAAAACTCACATCTAGATCTTCTATTCTCAGTGTCTACCATGTTGTACTACTATTTAGCTATATAAATGTTTGTAGAGAAAATGTGTTTCCACACCTCAAAATGCGTTTCCAGCCACTCTACCCTTTAATTAGTCTCTTTTGGTGCTTTCTTCAGCTTTTTTCAGAACTTTTTCTCATCTTATTCAGTTTTGGTGTCCAGTCCGGTTTTCTTTCTTTGTCTTTCAGGTTTGGTGCAATTCACTCTCACCCATTTGTTCACAGCCTTCGTCTGGGCTTTCGTGACTGCTATCCACTTCTTTAATGTCGGTCAATGCTATGTATAGCCATTCAGGTGACTTATATTTCAAGTTAGGTCTCTTCACTCTTTTTGGTCTCGGTAATTGTCTTTCACTTTGTTTTCCTTGTCCTTTCTGACTTGTTATTTCATTTACTTGTTCCGCATTATCTTTGTTCAAATTTATTATCTTATATCTCAGTCTTTTAATTTCGTTGGGCCAATTGTCTCCTTTTCTTGGCCTTTTCAGTTCGTTTTCCTTTTCCTCTCTTTCTGTTCTCCAGGTTCTCTTTCTTGGTCCTATTCTTTGCTTTCTTTCTTCTTCACTTTCTTCTGATTCTGTCTCAGACCTCACTTCACTTCCTCTAACTTTGAACCTTATGATCTCAGTTTCTTTGTCTGAATCCGAACCTTCTTGTGACTCTTCTGTTTGGACATTTGATTCTAACCCTCCTCGTTTGTCTTCCGCATTTTTCTTAATCTTTCTGTCTGAATTTAAATTTCCCTGTGTTTCTTCTGTTCGTAGTCCTGACCCTACTACTCCTCGGGTTTCTTCCGCACTTTCCTCTATCTCTCTATCTGAATCTAAGTTTTCCTCAGTTACCTCAACTATCTCTGGAGGAATTTTTCCATAACTTGTACTTGGCTGTTCACTGTCACTGTCCCTTGGTTCGGTTTCTTCGTTTATAATATCAGTTCTTTTGTTTCCTGTTTTTCTCTTTTGTCTTTCAACAGATTCAGGTTGGTTTGTTTCAGATGCCGAACTGGTATCTGATATTTCCAGATGTCGACTTACAGGTCGAGCTTCAAGATCTGGAACTCTGATCGTTTCAGTTTCTTCTTCAGTTGTCAAACTGGTACCTGATTCTTCCAGATGTCGACTTACAGGTCGAGCTTCAAGATCTGGAACTCTGTTTGTTTCAGCTTCTGCTTCGGATGCTGAGCTGGTATCCGATATCTCCAGATGTCGACTTACAGGTCGAGCTTCAGGATCTGGAACTCTGATGGTATGACTGGCATGAACCTAATTTTTCACACCTGTACATTTTACAGCAGTTGTTGTCACCAGGATCACTTGACGTGGCTTATCCCAGCGAGGAACCAAGCAGTTTCTTCTTCTGTGGACTTTGATGCGGACCCAGTCTCCTGGACTAAAAATCAGGAGCTAGTTTTCTTTCAAGAGTGGTCGCTCTGGTCCAACCTGATGAAACACAGAATGCACCACATCAGCCAATCCTTTGCAATAGTCCAATACGAGATCATCAGTTATAGTCAGCAGTTTGTTGACAGGTACATGTGCTTGTCTCATTGCTCGTCCCATGATTATTTCATGAGGACTCAGACCTGTTTTTCTGTCAGGTATGCTTCTGATGCTCATCAGCACCAATGGCAGGGCATCGGGCCATTTGAGTCCTGTGGCTTGACACATTTTCCATAACCTATTCTTTATTGTTCCATTTACTTGCTCTACCACTCCAGAAGCCTCTGGTCTGTAGGCACAGTGCAATTTTTGTTGAATGTCAAGTGCTTCACATATCAATTGGATTATTTCATTCTGGAAATGTGTTCCTCTATCTGTTTCGATCATTACTGGAAGCCATATCTAGGAATGAATTCTCTCAGTAGGAGCTTAGCCACAGTAACTCCATCATTCCTTCTTGTCGGATAGGCTGCCACCCAACGAGAAAACAAACAAACGACCACAAGGACATATCTCAATCTATTGCTTGGGGGCATTTCAATAAAATCTAGTTGCATTCTGGTAAAAGGACCTCCTTCACGTCCTATTGTTCCCAAACTCACTACCGTTTTCCTTCCAGGATTTATCTGTTGGCATGTAAGACATCTTTGACAGAGACTTTCAGCTATAGCCCTAAATTTTGGGTTGTACCAAGTCTGTCTGAAAAGTCTGATCATGGCATCCCTACCAATGTGTGCTTGTCCATGGTACATCCGTGCCATACTAGAGATCATGCTATCAGGCATAACTGGTCTTTCGTCTCTATAAACCCAAACTTCATCTTCCTCTCTTTGTCTGCAGCCTGCTTTTATCCAACCATCTTTCTCCTCTTCATCCGCTTCTTCCTGCAATTGCCTTACCTCATCCCAGGTTTCAACTGTGTTAGTAAACAGCAAGGGACATGAAATATTCTCTTTTTCTCTTCTCCTATTCAGTGAGACCATATTTCTGGCTCAATATTGAGCTATTTCATCTGCGAATCGGTTTCCCACTGTAATATAATCAGTTCCATCTTTGTGTGCAGCGCATTTTACCACTGCAATCTGTTTGGGTAGCTGTATCGCCTCAAGCAATTTTTTCACAAACTCACCATTCCTAATAGGAGTTCCTGCAGAAGTCAGGAAACCCCTCTGGGACCAGATCTGTCCGAAGTTGTGGACAACTCCGAAGCCATACTGGCTATCCGTGATCACCGTAATTCGGAAGTTCCTTCCCAGTTTGCACGCTCGAATCAGAGCAATCAGCTCAGCCACTTGGGCTGAATGTATTCCTCTCAGACAGGATGCTTCCATTATGGTTGCCACCGTACACACAGCATACGCAGCACTTAAAACTCCTTCACTTGTTCATAGGCATGACCCTTCCACAAACATCACATAATCTGATTCTTTTAAGGGCTCATCTTTAATATCTGGGCGAGGCTTTGTGCAAAATTCAAGCACATCCAAACACTTATGATCAACATCATCTTTCACTTCTACATTTACTTCATCTGGCAGTGAAGTTGAGGGATTCACACTCGTGCATCTTACAATGGTTACATTAATTGCACCCAAAATCACTTTTTCATACCTAGTCAGCCGACTATGTGTCATGAATTGGGTTTTGGTTCTGGTCAGAAGGATTTCAACAGAGTGTGGGACATATACTCTCAGAGGATACCCCATCACAATGCCTTTACTCTGTTCCAGACTCACACAAGTAGCAGCTACTGCTTTCAGACATCCAGGCAACGCCTTTGCTACCGGGTCCAAGACAGTTGAAAAATAAGCGATTGGTCTTTTCATTTTTAGGTGAAAGCGATAGGTGAAAGCACGCTGCATGGCATAATCACCACTGTTATTTTAGCCCACATTCTGTATTATTGCCGCTACGTGTTTTAACTGTTTATTGTGTTTTATTCACTGCTACGTTTCTTTTAAATTGTTATTTGTGCTTTTATCTGCAAAGCTTTTACCTCTTTTTTTTAACATTGTAATCCACTGCCTTCTTGCACCTCTTTTCCTTGCCGGTCCCCGTTCCACCACAGCTGGTGCTGATTGTGTGGAGGGACGTGGCTCCGCCTTATCTCCCTCACTTCCGCTACCGGGGGTTTATTTAAACCGGGATGACAGCACGGCCGCGCAGCGATAGGTGAAAGCGCGCCGCATGGCATAATCACCACTGTTATTTTAGCCCACATTCTGTATTATTGCCGCTACGTGTTTTAACTGTTTATTGTGTTTTATTCACTGCTACGTTTCTTTTAAATTGTTATTTGTGCTTTTATCTGCAAAGCTTTTACCTCTGTTTTTTTAACATTGTAATCCACTGCCTTCATGCACCTCTTTTCCTTGCCGGTCCCCGCTCCACCACAGCTGGTGCTGATTGTGTGGAGGGACGTGGCTCCACCTTATCTCCCTCACTTCCGCTACCGGGGGTTTATTTAAACCGGGATGACAGCACGGCCGCGCAGCGGACGCGTGCAGCGGGCATGCCGCCGGCGCGCCAAAGGCAAGCCCATCTGCGCCCGTCCGCGGCCGGATCGCGGCCAGCGCCAGCAATGCGGCCCGTTTGCAAAAAAATACGGTAACCCGATGGTCTAGAGCGGATCTCTTGGCCCTTAATGATACTACCTGCCCTAAGCCCCACTGTTGCGACCTGATGGTAGACACCCCTCCCAATTTGTGTACCGACTGCAACTGGGTGCTAGGAGTTCCAGGTTTAAGGGAAGATAAAAGGGAGCAGAGGGAGGTGTGTGATCTGATTAGGGCATGCCTAATAAACTGTAGATCCTTATCAAAACATGCAGAGGACTTGTGGCTGCTATTGGCAGAAAATGAGTTGGAGGTCATGTTTTTAACTGAAACTTGGTTGAAGGATGATACCCTTGCAGCAGTAGCATTAGCTATACCTTCTGGGTTTAAAATATGCTGTGCAAATAGGGCGGGAGATAAAAGAGGAGGGGGGGTAGCGATTATCCTCAAGGACTCCTGGGACATAACCACCTCCACATTAGTGAATATGGGCATGGTCGACGGCCTAAATTTCTGCATTAAGACTGGCCCCTCAACCTCCTTCTCGGGACTGTTGGTATATAGGCCTCCCGACTGCCAACCCAATTTACACCTGGAATTATGTAATTTCATTGCACAGAAATCCCTCTTATCCTCTAATTTCACCGCATTAGGAGATTTTAATTTGCATGTTAACGATCCCACTTGTGGTCAAGCCAGGCAGATGGTCTCCTTGCTGGAAGGTGCGAATTTGCCCCAACTTGTGAAAGCCCCTACTCATAAAGCAGGACACACCCTGGACCTGATATTTTCTAATATCTCGTCCATGAGATCCGATATGCCAAACCAGGTGGTTTGGTCAGACCATTTTCTTATTCCTTTCTCCTTTAGTCTGGCAAAACCTGCTTCGCCTGGGAGTGCCAGATACTTTCTAAAGAGAAACTGGAAGAAGCTTTCAGCCGAATGCCTAAGCCCAATTCTGCTAGCCAATAAACCGTCTCTATCGCTAGACCCTAATATAGATACCCTGGCCCTACATAATTGGATTGCCACTGCAGTAGAATCTACGGCTCCAGCCAGAGTTACAAAATCTATGAGGAAATCTCCCTCAGCCCCTTGGTATACCGAGCAACTTAGGGCTTTGAAAAGCAAGTGTTAGCGCTTGGAACGACAATGGAGGTTGGACTATGATACCTCTGCCAAAATTATATATAAGAAATCTTTGAAGGGTATCTACAAACTCATGAAGGAGGCTAGGAGAGATCATATTGCCAAGTGTATCGACACCTCTGATAAACCCGGCAAGGCTATTTTTAAGATGGTCAACTCCTTCCTCAAACCTCGCGAGCTGGTCATTGATGCCCAGCCGTCTTCGGCATTGTGTGAGAGAATTTCTACTTTTTTTGATGATAAAATCAGCAAGGTTTATAATTCCTTTTCTGCTACCACGACTACGATTAAATCCGATGTGGCAGCGAAGAAAAGACCCTTGCCTCTCCTTTCCGAATTCACCCCTATCTCTCAGAAGGTAGCTCTGACTATGATTCAGGGCTGCAAGTCTGGCTCGCCGGAAGATCCTTGCCCCCCCAAACTCTGGAAAGAGTTGGTGACTCCCACGAGCGATGTGCTGTCCAAAATCTGGAACACCTCTCTTTCCTCTGGCACTTTCCCGGACCTTTGGAAGCATGCCACTTTACTTCCCCTTAAAAAGAAACCCAATATAGATTCTGGGTTTCTGAACAATTATAGACCAATTTCTCTGTTGCCAGCCCCAGCAGAAATGCTGGAAAAGGTAGTGCAGCGGCAACTGGCCAATTTCATTGAAAGCCACAATATACTGCACGATACCCAATCCGGTTTCCGGGCTGGGTTCAGCACAGAGACAGCGCTATTAGAGGTAGCTGATTCAATCAGAATGGCATTGGATTCAGGTGCATCAGTAATGCTCGTGCTCCTGGATCTCTCTGCAGCATTCGATACGGTGGACCATTCTATACTGACGCAACGTCTTTTGGACAGTGGGGTAAATGGTACAGCCTTGGCCTGGTTGAAGTCCTTCCTCCACCTGCGCACTCAAAGGGTGGCTCTTCAACCGTATCAGTCCACCCGCAAGCATCTTTGGTGCGGGGTGCCACAAGGATCGGCCCTAAGTCCGTTACTGTTCAACATATATCTGGCTCCCCTATTTACTCTGATAACCAACTGGGGAGTGAAGGCGATTTCCTACGCTGATGACACCCAGTTGGTTTTCCCGTTCAAAGATCAAACTGAAGACTCTTTTAAGTGCTTTAAAGGCTGCTTAAAAGATATTGCAGGCTGGATGAACAATAACAAACTTAAATTGAATGCCGATAAAACTGAAGTGGTGTTCTTTGGCAAAACCCAGCCTCCAGCCGCAGACCTGTGGTGGCTCAAGGAAATGGGTGCACCACCTGTACCAGCGGAATATGCAAAAAATCTGGGTGTAAAATGGCAGGCGGATTTATCCTTTTCTGCCCAAATTTAGCAGGTCACAGCTGCTTGTTTTAGCAGCTTGAGAAACCTGCGAAAATTTATACACCTGCTGCCTTAGAGCTGTCGCAGGACTGTTGTCCATGCCACAGTAACTGCCCGCTTAGACTATGCAAACGGCCTCTATATCGGCTTGCCGGCCTACCAAGTTAAGAAACTTCAAATGGTCCAAAATGCGGCTGCGAGATTAATCAAACGTGTTCCTTTTCGGCAACACATCTCTCCGCATATTAGAGAACTACATTGGCTTCCAGTTGCCAAGAGAATCGAATTTAAGGCCTTGACCCTTGCATTTCGGGTTTTTCACGGATCATGCCCTTCATATCTGAAACAGAGGCTGGGTGTCTACACGCAGTCGCGTGCTTTGAGATCTAGCTCCCAGAAACTACTTTACGCTCCTCGAGTGAAGAAAACCCGGCTAGGTGGCAGATCTTTTATGTTTGGGGCGTCCAAACTGTGGAATTCCCTCCCGAACTTCTTGTGTCAGATCTCTTCTGAAACACAATTTAGGAAGGCAGTTAAAACGTGGCTTTTTAACCGGGCTTAATTTGTAGTGTCTTGATCGTGCCTGTCTCCCGTGTGTCACTTACTGCTCTAGCGCCGGGACACCTCCTAGGAGGTAGCTGTTCGCGCTCAATAAATGTCTGTATTATTATTATTATTATTATTATTTTTCCATGCCTTTGTACTAACACTGAAAGTGCACATCCATCTCTCTCACTACAATACAGCTCAAATTCTTTTTCATAATCAGGCATCCCCAATGCTGGTGCCTCACACAAACTTGTTTTCAGTTCCTTGAAAGCCTTCATTTCCTCCTCATTCAACTCAATCGGATCTTTGACATCCCTCTTTGTCAATCGCTGTAAAGGTTTTGCAATTAATGAAAATCCACTTATCCACTGTCGACAATAACCAACCATCCCAAGAAACATTCTCACCTCTCTTTGTGTCATCGGGGCTCTCATTCCTTGGATAATCCTTATTCTTTCTGTCGTCACTTTTCGCATCCCTTTCTCAATCTTATGACCTAGATACTGTACCTCCTGTTGACAAAATTGCAGTTTTGACGGAGACACCTTGTGTCCTCCTTCTGCCAAATGATTCAGTAAAGCAATTGTGTCTGTAACACATGCTTCTTTGGTCTTTGATGCCACTAATAGGTCATCAATATATTGGACCATCACAGATTTTTCAGGCATTTTTAAATCTTCTAATGATTTCTTTAGGATCTGATTAAAGATTGAGGGGCTTTCAGTATACCCTTGAGGAATTCGGCACCATGCCAAAATACGCTCTCCGAACCGGAACGCAAATAATGGCTGGCTGTCAGGGTGGAATGGAATGGAAAAGAATGCATGGCACAAATCAATAACTGTGTACCATTCTGCATCATGTGGAATCTGATACAGTATTACTGTTAAAGATTGCAGGAATCGCTGTTAGCATGAGCTGAAAGCCATTTTGTACTTGGCAGCCATTTTAGTTAGCCATGTGCTCGCCATGTGCTTTCTCCCTCTTCCAGAGTCTTGCACATGCTCAGAGAGGCCTAGCTGGTAGAATGCACCTGCTCCTAGTATAGAACTGTCAGGCTATTCTTACTCATGTAAGCAGTTTAGTCTCCCCTCCCACTTTGTGGAGCAAGCAAATTTTGTATACCCATATTAGTCAATAAGCATGCTTGTATGTGCTAGGACCTCCCCTTGATTTTATGCTGACTATATAACAAATGCATATATAAGGACCCTGTTCTCTGCACTCATTAGAATGCCTCCTACAGTGGCCTGCGGGTACCGTAAGATGCAATCTCCCTCATCTGAGGTTAATAAAACATGTTTTTTGATATTACAGCTTCTGTGCCAATCTCTTCTTTGTTGGTCTTAAGGACCAGATGTATCAGTGAGCCCCTAAGAAGGTTTTTATTTCTACAAATGGCGCCCGAAAGTGGACCTCATCAGTGCAGCGGCTATCCAAGGGAGTGGTCTTGAAGGGAGACAGGAATCTACTGAGGAGTACAGGACAGGAATCTACTGAGGAGGTACCCTGCGCACGGAGATTGTTTGTCTTCCAGCCCAGTATATTTCTGGTCTTCCTGATCTGATCCTCCAAGTGTTTGCCGCTCCTGACTGAGAATTTCTTTGGCGTGAGTATTTTAAAACGACCGTTAGGTCACTCAGAACTTGGCAGTTGGAACCTGGACACCATTTGATTGGTAAGAGCCGTTTTGCGGCACTTGCTGTTGGTTTGATGCCTTTGATTGGTAAGGTAGTTTTAGTAACACTTACTGTGGCTTTGTTTGTATGATTGGCCAATTTTGGAATTTGTTTTGTAAGTTATATATGCATTGCAATTCATATAGGCAGGTAATGAGGAGATTTTTCTCTAACTTTGAAAACTTGAACGGCACACATTGTGTTAAGTGTCACTTGGAGTATAATATTATATATGCTATAATATTTTTGGCATGCCTGCTTCTAGCACACTTTTGTTGAAAGTGTTGCTGTTTTGGAGGTACCGATATGGATTTAGTAAGTACTTAGTTGACTCCCCTCAGAGGGGATACCTAAATAGGTTTACGTATAGTAAAAAGATATTTCTTCCTTGGTGACTAAGTACCCCATGAAACTAAATATGTACATAAAACGGATCCGGATCTGCGCACTTAGTAACATTCATAAGTGGTGATATGCAGAGCGCTTTTTGAGTGTTCTACCAGCCAAAACTGGCGAATTTGGTGTATTTTGGCTTCTTGACCATGGAACAGTTTTTTGGGCTACTTTTGAGAGCTCTTCTTGTAAATATGACTTACAATTAGTATTTACAAATAGGTTGGTCTTGCGTACACTTTGTAAGCAGTCCTAAGTGTTGATTTGTGGGTTAAATGTGTGTTTAAATGTCTATGTGGGGTTTGTGGTTTGACATTGGTAATACTTGTGTGAGTACTCTTTGTGAAAGAATGTCTAGCTTTAAGCGCGCTATGTTGTGTGCTCTGCGTATATGACCCCCTTCTGTAACTGTCTGAATGAGCTCAATGAGTTTGTTTATGTTTTTTGCTGTCATCATTCTGTTATGCAAAATGTCATTTAGTTACTTACATATTAAATAAAAATCCAGAAACGAATTATATGACATACGCTAAACAGCTGCATGTTACTATTAAATTGACAGAGTACGACACTGTACATGTGTGCAAATTGCCACAATGCTAAAGATAAAATTAGAATTCGTATTCAATAGGATTAAAATAGGCCTCATACAGAGGAATAAAAACGAAATTGTGTGTTTTGTAATCAATAGACTAAAATACATGTTACAGCCTTTTCCTTAAATACATTGTATTAGACATTAAAAGGCATGCACATCATATGAGTGAATTTGGTCGTTGCTGAACTAAATACACATTATAGAAAGATAGATTTGACTGCATTGAAATGCCTCAGTTTTTAAATAGACTGTGACATGCTTTTCTTTCAGCACCCGAGAAAAAAGCTTTCCAACGGCTGTGTTTAAACTGACTAACTGAAAAGAAACTGTTTGACACAGCAAATGGGGATTTAACTCTGTCAGGGTATTTCAAATAATAAAGGGGTTTTTTCCTGAGAAAGGCGTGAAAATTCGACGCCTGCTGACAAACAACAGCTGCATAAATAGCATATGGCTATTCCTGATCACGGCCACAGACAGGAATGCTGAGTCAGCGAAATTTTAAGTCAGTGTAAAACTGGTATACGGGCCTGCATTATTTTAAAAGTTTCAAAAAACCAGTTTCATTATTTTGGATAACAGAGAACAAAATTGAAAGTAGGGATTTCCTTTCTTAATGCCTTTTTTCATAAGTACATCTGTGGTTCTGATGTTAAATGATAACTGTCCTTTTAAAAAGTGGCGCAGACTTTTCATGTTTCAAGTAAAGGCTTCTGTGCTTAGGGTTATGAATGAATGCGTTTAAATATGATAGGCTACGAATGAAGCTTGCTTTTCAAATGTGGAATCATCAAAATGGTTGGTTTTGATTAAAAAATAAATAAAATTAATTATATGAAGAAAAAATATATATTGTTAAACACAAATGCTTTAAATTCGTTTTTTCATCTTTATAAAGCCTAATCATCATACTGTGAATTCCTAGTATCAAAGTTGAATTTAAGCAGTGCTGTACCGCAATAAGAAGGGAACTTAAATGTGAAATGTCACTTTACCCAGCCGTACAAAACTCATTTTTATAAGGGTATATCTTATACATTTCTGATTTCCCATTCCTGGGCTATCTAGAGAACACTCTGGGGGTTCCTATTATGCAAAAATATTGTAGGATATTCATTTTTAAGTGCCCCTACCACCAAAGTCGAAATTGAGCTAAATTCACAATTTTACAAGCAGTTCTACCACTCAAGGCAGTTTTAACGTGCTCTTAGGCTTCAATAAAAGTATACATATGCAAATATAAAACAAACAGCTGATCTCTGTATTACTAGATTGCACACCACACACTGTACTTAAATGAAAATAAGTATACAGAAGAGCAGACGTTATTATCCTACCTTTAAATTACTGGCAAACGGATCGGACAGGACTGCGTTTTAGCTGTGATTCTCCAGAGTTGCTTTGCATTACGAAAACCGCATGGCAAGCCTTGCACAAACAAAATGAGCAGCTGCTGAACGGGTCAAAGGTCGGAGTTCTGCATTTAGCAACTTAGCAGGGTGAAGGGTAATGTTTGCTGGGACACTTCGACCTTCGAAAAGTTTTTGAAAGACGAGATGATAGCGCAAAGAGAGGAAGAGAAGCTTTGCTTCCTATTTTTAGCAAACACACGTTTAGCGCAATCATATGAAACGAAGGAAAACAGCCCTCAGTTGAGCATTGATCTGCTATGTATATCAAAATAATGGTTTTAGTTTAAAGAATACTGTGTAGGGGCTACGATAAGGAGGAAATGGATTTAGTTTGCATTCATGCGTCCTCATGTTAATCAAGTACAATTGCTCAAGGAATTGATACATTTGTTGCTGACGCTTTCTACAGTACTCGATGTGCTTGAATCAGAGAATAGCCACTTTCTAAGATATCTCCTACAAGTTTGTTTGTGCACAGTTGCTACAAATAGGGGTTGAAAGTGTTGACAGAAGTAAAACCTGTTTCAGGTTTTCCTACTGTCAAAATGGGGGAAGGAGGCTAGCTCCTCTACAAATTAAGGGTAGGCAAAATTATGTTTTCTCTCTTCTTTTTCTCACTTTTTTTTGAGTCTGTCTAAGCTGTCTAGGAAATAGCCATGAGATAGTTATTGGCTATTCTGTAATACTGTTTTAAAATTGTTAGAATTAATAAACAGATGAAACACATAAGCTATGTTACTGCCCATCCTGTATGAAAGAATGAGTAGAACAGATTGATGTTCCCTTATTTGATCTTTAAGGAGAACTGTATAGTGGCGGTTTCTGTTCAAAAATCTCAGGTGGCAACACTATTATTGTTTATGTTATTCTCATGTTCTATACAGTTTTGCAAGGGCATTGCTAGTTTTTTATTAGCTAGTCTCTGTCAATAAGCTGACAGCCCTTATTAGAGCTGGAGATAGGGTTTTTTTTCCTTTTGAAAATGATGTTGCATAGTCCAGATCGTGAAAAGTACAATGCAGGAAAGACGCTCATGTGATCCTTAGCAAACATTTTGAAGGAAAATATTGTTTTATAGGAGTTTGTTTGTCATAACATGTTCTGCTGGAGAAAATGTACTCATTATGTTGAAGTTTAGTTCTTTTTGCAATAAGAATCCCTGTTAAATTAGCAGTTTTAGATTTTCCTGCTGCACCTATAACATGAGAGCATGGTCCTAAGCATAACATGTAAGAGAAATTATTTTACAAGTGTCTGCAGTCCTGTACAAGTAATGTAAAATCTATGAGTAAAAGTGTAGAACATTTCCTTTTTCTTGAGGGTTCTTCAGATTGGTAATATAGGAATACACCAATGTAAGTATTTGGAGTATGTCTGTATTGTTTTTCTCATTTCCTCAGAATTTAGTAAATGAACACAGACTTCGTTGGCTGTTTGGGATTGGGTGATGTATTACTCTTGTCAGTTCACCAAAACGTTCCTTTTATACTTGCCAATAGGTCCAGGGTTTTCTACTCTCAGATAGATGAAGTGGCTCTTGGGTGCCTTGCTAATGTATGGGGCGCCCCAGGACTAAGAGAGTATTCTGAGACTATCCTCTCTGTTGTTAGATTATTTCTGTGCCTTGTCTAAAGACCTCTTGTTCTGTCCACCAATAGATATTTGCTGCCTTACAACCATTGCCAGAGGGGCCCGGACATCAGATCCAGCCTGGGAGTCAGCACCAGTCCAGCCTACAGCCAAAGTGAAAGGAACCAGCATAGGCGTTGCTGGCAACTAGGACCTCAGTGAAGGCGGAAGTACTGGGACGTGAAGTGTGTACCCCTGCCACTGTCTTGGGCGAAAGACGGGGTTACAAATCAGGATGGAGAAATCTTTGTGTGGATCCAGTTTTTGATGCCCAGCTGAGAGAGTCACAGAACGACAAGGACGGCAAGGAGGCTTTTGCTTGAGGAGACCCCCTTTGAAACAAGGGTTGCTTCAGGCCTTTGAGTCCTGGTCCCAAGTGAATGCAAGTCTACGCCTTTGTTTGTTGATCAAGAGATGCCCGAGCACACTGGGTACAATTTGTGGCCCTAACAAAAGAGCAGTGCGCCAGAGGTGCAATACAGGAGTTAGGGAAGGACTTGAGTTTAGGGTACAGGTACTGTGCCCTTGGTGCCTGTTAGATTAAAGTGAAGAAAACTGGTGCACTGCCTGAGACACTGGACAGGATCATTGAGGGTATTTGCCCTGGGGGGTGATTGCCCTATCCTGAAAGAAAGACTTTTCCTTCTCCGTGATTCTTGAGTTGCGAGTTGTGCAGCTCCACCGTGGGAACAACAAGAGCCTGCCTGTGAGGCTCAAACGGACACAGGGAGAAGACTCCCCTCTGGCTGGTTGGTTCTAGAAATTCCCAAGGACTTTGTTTTTTTGTTAGTAATGTACCCCTTTGGTCGTCCCATTTTTTTTTTGGAGGAGCAGCCCTTTGCGGCTCCTTGTCCTAATTCCTATGGCCCTGTGTGGTCCTCCTGGTCCCCCGGAGCCACAATTGTTTTTGTAATAATATGTCTGATTCCTTTAATATTTTTTAAGAGTAATGTTTATTCTGCACGAGAAAAGTTCATCTGAGCATGTTACTTTACTCTTTCCTTAAGTATATTAATTGATAATTTAGCCCTCATAAAAAATACTGAGAAAGTCTATTGAAAATGTTTTTATTAGGTATGTGCTGTTGGCTATTTTGAAATTGACTTGACGAGCCCCCATCAGAGCCCTGAAACTTAAAATTAGACTAGATGGTTTTGGTATTTGCTTTCTGCTTAGGATTGGAAAATATTGAGATTTCTGTTTGAGATAATAGTCATTATTCTCTCTTGCTACCTGTATGACCCAATGCTCTGTTCACTTTGTACTCCTGCTTATACCTTGTATATACCTGCTTAATGAAATGCTTAGAATGTAAATGCCCACCTAGCATAGGATATTGATGAATTTATGAGAAGAAAATTTGCAAAATATTTTCTATGTCTCTACTAGATCATGGGAATGTCTTTAGCTCATGCTAAAAGGATCATCTGTTAAAGATTGCAGGAATCGCTGTTAGCATGAGCTGAAAGCCATTTTGTACTTGGCAGCCATTTTAGTTAGCCATGTGCTCGCCATGTGCTTTCTCCCTCTTCCAGAGTCTTGCACATGCTCAGAGAGGCCTAGCTGGTAGAATGCACCTGCTCCTAGTATAGAACTGTCAGGCTATTCTTACTCATGTAAGCAGTTTAGTCTCCCCTCCCACTTTGTGGAGCAAGCAAATTTTGTATACCCATATTAGTCAATAAGCATGCTTGTATGTGCTAGGACCTCCCCTTGATTTTATGCTGACTATATAACAAATGCATATATAAGGACCCTGTTCTCTGCACTCATTAGAATGGCTCCTACAGTGGCCTGCGGGTACCGTAAGATGCAATCTCCCTCATCTGAGGTTAATAAAACATGTTTTTTGATATTACAGCTTCTGTGCCAATCTCTTCTTTGTTGGTCTTAAGGACCAGATGTATCATTGAACCCCTAAGAAGGTTTTTATTTCTACATTACAGCGAGGTTTGGCACAATTGGACAACAAGGAATAACAATCTTATTTACCTTTCTCAAGTCCTGTACTATCCTATATGTTCCATTTGGCTTTTTCAATCCCATTATAGGAGAATTACATGGGCTACTCATTATTTCTCTCAAAATTCCTTGTTCAATCATCTTATTAACTACAGGTGTTATTCCTTCAATACTTTCTTACAGTAATTTTTACAGGGTCTACTCCTCTCATTAGTCCAATGTTTTCGCCTGTGAAATCCCATACATCAGATCTGACTATTCCTTTCAATTCAGTCGAGATTTTCTCTGCATCAAACACAGGAAACATGTCATTCACTCCTGGTTCTAGTTCTGCCATTGTCATTTTATACAGGACATCCTCATCTGGTGTCTGGAAAGCAATGCCATCTGGGGTACAATAGATGGTGCAATTCATTTTACAAAGTAGATCGCGTCCTAACAAATTTACAGGACTGCAATCACATACCACAAAACGATGCATCTCTTTGAATGGTCCAACTTTCACCTCTACTGGTTTGGTAAGAGGCATTTTAATCTGCCTGTTTGAAACACCTACAACTTGGATATATTCTCCTGAGAAAGGAAGGTTTGGAATTTCCACTGATCTAACAGTAGAACGGGTAGCTCCAGTGTCCACAAGGAATGTAACATTTACACCATTCACTTTTCCATCCACAAATGGACCTGACTGGTCTACCTCTAGAGTTGCGCCAAGCACGCACTCTTCTTCCTCTCCTAGGCACAGTCATAACCTTTCATCCGATTCATTTCCATCCTGCCGTAACCAATACTGCGACACTGCAGCTGCGCGCGGCAATTTTGTTACCTGCTCTCCTCCGTAGAATCCTGCCTCTGTACTGTATCTCTGGGGGTTTACACTCTTTGGAAGAGGTGGTTGCGGCACCTGACACTGTTGAGTAACTACCTGCGGTTGTTGCAGCTGTTGGTAACTCACCTCATTCTGCACCTGTGGATTTAATGGTTGATTTTCTGTCTTAGCTTTTGGAGGAAATTTACACTCGTTTCTCCAATGTCCTAATTTTCCGCAATTGTGACAGGGCCATTTCTTTTTGGCCTCTTCTATACTCATTTGACCTTTTCATTTACCTATATTCGGTTTCAATTTAGTTTGTCCTGCATCACTAGACTGATTATTCATCTGAGCTTCTTGTTTTTCTGCAACTTTTACTTGTGCCCACATCGCCTTTTCTTTTAGTTTGCGCTGTCTACACTCAATATCGTCACTACAATATTTTGCATACCTTAATACCTCATCTACAGTGCTATTCTGCCAACACAACATATGCTGCTTAATCATTTCACTTATTTCAGGTTTCAAACCGTATACAAATCTATATACGAAATGACTCATGTCCTTTTCACTCAAATTCTCATAACCACTTTACTGTTTAAAGACCAAAAGCAGTCTCTCATAGTAGGCATGTACAGATTCCTTACTTTCCTGAGTTGTTCTATCAATCTTTACCCAATCTGTCTCTTTTGGTGGGATTTTATTTTTCAAAAACGTGATGGCTTGTTCATACTTTCTCATTACTTCTGGACCTCGGGCTCCAGTTTTTGCATCTCTAGGATATTCTTCCTTCGGCCAGTCAATTGTAATCTTACATTCTGTCCATAAATCTGCTGGTACTACAATTTCAAACAATCCATCCAAATCTTCCCACAACACCTTTGAAACCTTTACAAATCTTTCTACCTGTCTATACCATTCTATGGGTTTCTCTCTCAATCTTGGAAAGTCATTTGTAAATGACAATATATCTTGTCTGGACCATGGAACATGTACATAGCTTCCTCCTGGAGTTTCCCTCATTGGATATTCCATTACTATTGGTTCTTTCTCCTTCACCGGAAAAGCCAATGAAGCTTTATCGGTCGTTCCCTCCTTTCTTCTTATCCACCTGCTTCTCCATCTGTCCACATCTCCCCATTTTCTCAATAACACAATTAGTTCCTTTATCTGTGTTAATCGACCTGATGTGTTCAGATTTTCTATATCCTTTTCACTAAAGTCTACCCTGTACGGTTTCTGCAATCCTCTGATTTTTCCAAACTCTACTCCTCGTTCATTCGCTGTTTCTTCCAATTTTTCATGCAAATTCCTAGCTCTCCAAGTAACACTTTTGCACATGAACATCAGCTCATCATCTTGGTAGGATTTCAATCGATCTGTACCAATAGTCCCTAGAATTAACTCTTCCATATCTATTTTTAGTCTGATTACATCCAAAGGTTGTGGTTCAGCATCTTTCTTCTGTAAATTCCTCATCCACTCATTTAATTCTTCTGGAGTCAGACCCACAGGGGCATTATTTATCTCTGCCCAATTTGCACTTCTCTCTGAGGTCTCAGTTGCTGACTCGGTTCCCATAGGAATCCTATTTATCTGACTCTCATTAATCGTCAAATTTGTAGGTGGACTCGACCTACATGAGCCAACTGAATCTCTTGTCTCTCTAGTTTCTGGAATTATCCCTTCCCTCACTCTTTGCATACTCGAGTTCAATGGAATTGTCAAGGAATGCTCATCTATTCTTTGATTTTCAAATACCGGAATTACTGGCCCTATCGTCACTGGCAGAGTCACAGCTTCCATGTTCTTGGTTAGTTCTCTTATCTTCTCAGTCAATTCTCTTGTGGTTCTGGCTAACTCAGCTGTATTACCATTATCAGGCTTCGCATTCTGTGGAGTTTCTAATTTTTCATAAGACCTATTTATTTCATAATTTCGTTCAGGGCTTTGATTTCTTACAGTTTCCATTGGTGGTGCATTTGGAGTCACCACCGCAGAATTCTGTTGATATGGAGGGGGTTTTCTATTTAAAATGTCTTCCAGCAACTCATCCTCTGTGCGCTAGCTCCATACCCAAATCTCTCTGTTACTGCATGCTTCTTTTTCTCCGTACACTTTCTCCCTGTAACTTCTTCAACTGTTCTGACAGGAAACAAACCATCCGTCATATTAGCATACCTCCATCGTCTCATCCTGTCTTCATGATTCACTCCCCATACTCTTCCATGGACTAAACTATAATTCTTTGCACCTTTGTGTCTTTCTCTTTCATACATCTCATCTTCCCATTCACCTAACGCTTCGAACTGTGTTGGTCTAGGTCTCGGTTCAAGTTTCATCATCTTCTCTCTCAAATTTCGAAGTACAGCTGTGCTAAACAAACCATTTTCTGGAAATGCCAATACTCCATCGCTTTGGGTATATTTTGCCCAATTTTCCAACCAAATGCAAGTATGATAGCCATATTTCAACATCATATGAGAAGCTGGCGTTTTCGGTGGAGGAAGTACTTCTCCTTCCCTAGTCACTACCTTTTTGTCTTTTTTGAAAAAGTTTTTAATCTTCGCAAACCATGACGGTTTCTCTCTACCATACTCATAATAAGCCATATTGCACTGTTCTTTTCTCAAACAAACACACGAAAATTCTTCACCACTCTGTTCTTTCTACTGCTCGGCTATTCGGACCTATCCCAGCGCGTCTCATACCAATGCACCAATCCGAAAGCTCTACGTCACTCTCACACTAACCAATACCAGCGCGTCTTCATACTAACGCACCAATCAAGAAGCTCTTCGCTCTCCCACAACTGGCCAATACCAGCGCGGTCTTTGTTGACGTCAGTTCTACTACTATCTTTTATGACCCCTCCTTTACAAAAATTATCAGCAGTTTTCTTACCTTCTCTTCTCGACAAAATTTTATTAGTTACAACGTAAAACACATTACCATTGTCTGTCTCGCTAAACAAAAGAAATAGTTTGTTGTAACTTACAAGAATACTGTTTCGTTCGATAAGTGTAGCACTTCTCTCTACCTTACCCTTCTCTCAAGCAAGGGGTAAACCCGTTTCTCTGGGGATAAAACACATGTGGAGACTACACTGCTCCTGAGAATTAAGGCCAGAGTTTCACAAGAAAACCTATTGCTATTTCACTCAAACGCATTTTCATACATGAAATGTCCCTAACATAACACAATCCTGTGTTATCACCAATTTGAAAATCAGACAATGCACAATTCCGTGTGACTTCTCTTGCCACACGTGTCCACTTCCTACTTCCCGGAAGCTTCAAAATTTTGACTTACACATAACATAATACAACTCGACATAAAGTGTTAGACATAAAAGTCAATAAATCAGTAATCAATAATCACCAAACTAATCTATAGAAACCATAACTCTGCTACCAAGAAATCTGATCCAGCGCGGCTAATATAAATTTCTCCTTAGGACACGAATCCAGGTGAAACATTCATGCAACCAATTGTCTATTAAACCATATGTCGGTGGGGCCCATGACACCGCATATCCTCATAAACATTACTGGCTTCTCTGACTTTATCTCTATGTGACACCATCACTTTAAGTCTATGTAACTGGTCCAGTCTTGGAGTGCATTAAGTCATTGCTCCAGGTCATGAGTGAGAAGCGACTTGATTAGGTATGTACAGGTTTGGAAGTCTGGCCTTATGTAATCATTGGTACCCTTTCCCAATTTGTGAAATGGTTATCATTTCAACATCCTACAATTCTGCCTGTCCCTACAGCTGAAACTGCTTGTCTGGAAGTGATACTTTCTCTGCTACTATTATGATTCACATGCCACTTGCCGTCTCTTTTTACGCTTCTTTTATATCTTATTATACTCTATTCCAGTTTCATATTCCATATTCTCTTCCCTTTTGGTGTTGTTCAGTAGCTGTCCATATCCTTTGATCCAGCGCGGCTAATATAAATTTCTCCTTAGGACACGAATCCAGGTGAAACATTCATGCAACCAATTGTCTATTAAACCATATGTCGGTGGGGCCCATGACACCGCATATCATACATTCATTCGTTCAATGGATTACACACCAAGGAGAACTGTGTTGCTGGAAGAACGGGATACCTTGTTAAATTTGACAGAATAATACCTCAGACATCATATACATTAACTTTTGATCCTGTCAGTTCTAAACCTCAAGGTATTCCGCTCTTTGGTCGATGGACCAACTAGTAGAATAAGTTGATGGTGATTAAGACCAGCTCAATCACTCTTAAAACCTTTTAACCTTTAAACTTATAAATGAACTAAAGAACCACAGACTCATTTTAAGTTAGAATGTAATTTTATCTAATTTCTCAATTGCATAGGTGAAATTCTTTGTTTATTAATCACTTTTAATACATCTATAACATTTATATGAAAAGTCTAATAAAGAATAGAAAAATCATGCATTACCCATAGTCTTAGGATGCGGATAGGAATGGTTCACCAGAAAGAAGATAAACCGCATATCACAGAATAGAACTCCCAAACTGACTGACTGTCCCGCTAACCTCCTCGGACGGACCTCCCGTGCAGAATTCCCGCAACGATCTCGTTCCTTCCCCAGTCAAGTTCGAAGTCCAAAAAAATGACAAAGTCTTTTCGTAGTTTTTGAGGTGGAAAAAAATGGAAAATAGAAAAATGGTATGGCAGGAGAACACCAACAGCAGCAGTAGCATCAATAGCAGCGACCACAGCAGCAACAACAGGAGCCCACCCCTCATAAGAGGAGACCCTCTTATACCCTACTTTCTAGCTTACTACACAAAAGTTGCAATCCTTAGGGGCAAGAATCACGCTAATTGGTCCATTTGAGGGGTGGTGATGGTCACCTCATCGCCCTCCTTGTTCAAACTGGTTTTGGGGACAGTTAAACATACAATGAGTCTCATGACTTCGGGGTTAAAAGCAGTCCAACTTGTCCATTCATTTTGTTGCGATCTTGATGGTCACAATTTAGTTAGTCCATTGTTGCTCAGTACTTTCTCTTCCATTCCCACGAATACGTGCTGAGTCTTTCTTGGCACCCTCCTTATGGTAGGTCAGTACGACCTTGACATCTCTCACTCCGTGCACAGGCAGCATCCACGTGATTTAGTTTCTCTATTTCTTCTGCCCAGAGGCCATCTTTGGCTTTTCACGTGACCTCATCTGTTTCAGCAGCCATTTTCGCAGCATGGCCTAACAGGCCCGAACGAACTATCATAAGAACAAACACAACCAAAATTAAAACAAAGAAAATAAGCCTTTCTGTTTACCACCCGCCATTCTAAAGACCCGTGTTAGGTGTTACCTAGCAGAAGCGACATTTAAAGCCATTTTACTTACCATCTGCATTCTTTGTCACAATACAAATCTACTAGATAGCATAAATCATGCGATTTCACTCTAATTAGTACGCAAATCACAATATTAGGGTTAATTAGCTTCACAATTGTAAATAAATTAAATTTTGCACAAAATTTGCATGTTACCTTTATATAGTGTTTACTAAAAGGTGCATTTGTTGGTTAATAAATGCTCCTTCAAACAGTTAGTATTATTAATTTATTAAGAGTTTATTAATTTTCAAAGGGGGTACAAAATTATTTTATTTACCCTGCTCCATCACCTTTCAAGTTGATTTTATGTTCCTTGCTTGTGGATGTGTGTGGTTCGTAGGCTTATAATATAGTCAATTATCTTATTCAGCCCTGTGAGTTACTACAATAATTTGGTAACAAATCCAACATGCTTTGGAGCCAATGGCCTACACAGTTCTGCTCTACAAACCTCTAGCTTCTAGTTTACAATCCCCATTGTGTCGTCGCACCTTCACAAAGTTTTCGGTGTCAAAAAACTTGCCCAGCTGCTGATCCCTTTGAAGAAGTTGCTCTTCTGCACCACTGAGACTGGAAATCGTCTTATGTGTTGACGTATCACTAACCAACACCAAAGGTATCGCGAGCCGCACTGTACGGCTGAAAAGCACTTGGCAAAGACGCTTGTGTGTGACGTTCTATCTGCAGCCTTTGAACTCCAAGTACTGCTCAGCAAAAGCGTAAACACGTGCACCTGTTTTGGAAGACCATGCCTCAGTTGTGTTTATCATGGTTACTGATCAAGTCAGATTTAACAATGCAGCCACCCAGGCTGTCCATAGTGTATAACGAGGATGCCAGCATCCACCAGAGGATGCTGGCATTATCATATAATCAGATTTAGCTTTTATAGTTTATACTGATATCTACAAGTTCACCTTCCACTATATTCAAAACCATAGGCTGTTAACCCATTACTGATTACTGTGCACATAGTTGTTACCTGCTCAGAATTCAGTGTGGAAATCAGCCACCCGCTGACAGTTTTGGACCAACCTCGGAAACCCAGCATGCATTGGGATAAATAGTTAAAACTTTTAAAATTATATGGTGGCAATAGACAGTGAGTTTGGGAATAGAGGGACAAGAAGTAGTTGAGCACCTTTATTGCTTTCACAGGGAGTAGATGCAATAGATTATGACTGCCTTACAGAGGCATTGGACCTGTCATTCCCGCCGAATCGTGTATGGCTGCACTTAGGATTCATGCAGCTAACTGCGATTTTGACATATTAGACATCAAGTCATTATTTATTGTTCAAATAAAAAATGCAAGACAGCCTTTGAGACACTTCAACCCTACCCTGTTCGAAAGGATCAACATTGACAATAGTGTAGGCAGTTGCTTCTCTCAGAACTCTAATAGTCTTTTTTCTTTGGAATTGCCAGGTTTTTCACATATTATCTGACGAGGAAAACTTATTCAGGCCATCAACACAGTGTGTAACCAAGTAACATAGACCGGGTAAGCTTTTTACTAGGTTTATGTGAGTTTAATTCAAGGTTTGGTAACAATTTTCCGTCATTTCTGCTCCTCTGTGGTTATTATTGAAAACTTTTTTTCATGGACCCATTTCGAGTTTTTTTCAAGTGATCCATTTGTTAGAAGACGATCATTAATGCTGCTCTGCTTAGTCCGTTTTCACTCTCTATCAAGAGTATATTTACTGTAGATAGGTGTTCAGATTATTTGGAGGTTCTTCTTAGTCAGCTTACAGCTGGCAAAGAGGTTACTGTGGTATTTGCGTCAAAGTCAGTGACTGAGAGAGGGTTTTGCATGATTCCTGAGTGTAGAACAGTTTAAAACTTCTCTTTGGGGCAATACATTTTACATCAGGCAGATCACAAACTATTATTGTCTTTAATTGATAGTAATGGTACTGGGAAAGCCTCTAAATGTCTGTTTAAAATTGTGTCTGATTTGAGTAGAACGTTTCTGTCCCTTTTATACCTGGATCATTAAACATAAGAGCAGACTCCCTCTCTAGACTCTCTAAATACAAAGGTCAATCAATTCAACAAGATTATTTAGAAGAATACGTTGTCACCTCTATCGAAGATGCTAGTTTTCAAATTTCCGGCTGACTCTAACAGCCCCCCTTCTTTGTTTATTGTTCCTCACTGCACATCAGATGCAAATGCATTTGAGTCTTCACAGTGCATATATTGAACTCCGTTGGAAAGATGCCATGACACTACATAGGGAGCAAGACCTCTGACCTCCTGGTCAGGGAACTCTGCTCTCCTCTCGCGCAGCCCTGTCGTTGCGCTGCTGCCCCCAGCACCGCTCTGGTCACAGGTAGGTGTTCGAGGCCCTCCTCCACCCGCAGGCTCCTGCCTGCGCCTCATCCCTGGTGGTCCAGTGGGAGAGCCTTGCTCGTCTGCTGGTCCGATCTGCCAGCCTTGTCTGTCTGCCTTTTGTCTGTCTGTCCCCTGTTCTTGTGCCCCATTTCTGCACTTTCTGACTTGTTGTGCCTGTTTGTCCATTTGTGCTCTTTTTGCCTTTTTGTCTATCTGTGCTTTTTTGCCTTTTGGTCTATCTGTGCTTTTTTGCCTTTTTGTCTAATTGTCTTGTTTTGTGCCTTTTTTCACTCTCCTGTTTGCCGTTTTCCCTTTCCTGCCGCTGCTGCCCCTGCGGCCTCCCCCCCCGCCGGTTCCCGCTCCCGCCTCCCAGCTGCGCTCCCTCCCCGGGCGCGCGCGCCAAAGGCAAGCTCGTCTGTGCCCGTCCACGACCCGACCGCTACCAGCGCCAGGGACCCTGGTTCTCCGACCTCCCACCATTACGACTCAGCCGCCCTCACGCACTCAACCCTTGAAGAAACAACAACTGCCAGCTGTCGACGCCAAGCACCACCCACGGCCAGTTCTCCTGCCGACACTGCTGCCACACCTTCACCCACCTCCTGACCCCCATGGTCACCGCCCCACCACCAGACGCCAGCACACCCAAACCCCTGAGCTGCATCCTCCTCAACGTACACTCCCTGCACTGACATGCCCTGGACATCTGGGACCTCCTCGACACCATGTCGCCAGACGTCACCTTCCTCACAGAAACCTGGACCAACGCCACCTCCGCCCCTGACATCGCTACCGCCATCCCCGACGGATACAAGATCCAGAGGAAGGACCGCCTCAACCACCCGGGAGGAGGGCTCGCCATCGTACACAAGAACTCCCTCCGACTTACCACGTCCAACACGAGTGACTCCTCGCCCCCCACGGAACATCTCCATTTCCAGATCCAGACTAACCCCAGAACGACCCTACGCGGCACCCTCGCCTACAGACCTCCCGGACCACGAACCGCGTTCGCCGCAACCATCACTGACCTCATCGTGCCTCACACCATCGTCTCCATGGACTACGTACTACTCGGAGACCTGCATTTCCACTTCGACAACCTCAGCGACCCCAACTTCACCACCCTCCTGGACAACCTTGCCAACATCGGACTGAAGCAGCTTGTCACCACCCTCACCCAAAAGGCAGAACACACCCCATCTTCGCAGGAGGAAACAACATCCTCTTCAGCCACACCACCCAACCCCTCTGGACGGACCACCACTGCGTACACTTTACCTTCTCAAACCCAGCGCACACAAACCTACACCACGCCCCAGTGCAGGAACCGGAGCAAGGTCACCGAAGAGCACCTCAACTCCACCCTCAACCACGCTCCCCCTCCGCCACGACCAACACAGCCAATGAACTCCACAGATGGATCACCGGCTGTGCAAACAAGCTTGTCCCCCTCCGGATCTCCGAAAGGCACCACTGACCTCCAAGAATCCAGACACACTTGCAGACGTTTCGAGAAAGAATGGATAAACACCGAAACCCCGGAAGCACGGACCAGCTACAATAGCGCCATGACAGAACACCACCAACGCATCAGATCCATTAAAAGAAACTTCATCCGGGGACAAGATCCTTGCCAACTCCGGCAACTTAAAGGAGCTCTTCAGCATCATACAAGAATTCACCAAACCCCCCAGCGAAGCCTCAGAAATCACACCCTCCCAGGACCTCTGCAACAAACTCAGCTCCGACTTCCATCTCAAGATCAAGTCCCTCTACAACAACTTCAAGGAACAGATACTTGACACCGAAGCCAGACCTATCGCCAGCAACGCCAGCCAGCCTACCATCTCCGCCTGGACCCCAGTCACTACAGAAGGCACGACCATGAAGAGCATTCACTCAGGAGCCTCCACAGACTCATGCCCGCCATACATCTTCCACAGACCCTCCGCCGCCATAGCACCCGAACTACGACGCACCATCAACTCCACTTTCGAAACTGGTACATTCCCCGACGACTGGAAATGCGCAGAAGTCAAGCCCCTCCTCAAGAAGCCCCCTGCAGACCTGACAGACCTAAAAAACTACAGACCCTTCTCTCTCCTCCCCTTCGCAGCCAAAGTCACTGAGAAGGTCGTCAACATCCAGCTCACGAACGTCATCGAAGCCAACTCTGTCCTCGACTCATCCCAATCCGGATTCCGCAGCAACCACAGCACCAAGAAAGCCCTCCTAGCCGCCACAGACGACATCCGCACTCTCCTCGACCAGGGCCACACGACGCCTCTCGTCCTACTAGACCTCTTTGCAGTTTTCAACACTGTCTCCCACCGCTCACTAACCGCCAGAATCCACGACGCCGGCATACAGGGAACCGCCCTCGACTGGATCCACTCTTTCCTCACCTGCCAAACCCAAGAATCAGACTCCCGCCCTTCCTCTCAGAACCCATGGAGATCAGCTGCGGAGAACCCCAAGGATCATCGCTCAGCCCCACGCTCTTCAACATCTACATGGCCCACCTCACCGCCATCATCAGACAGCATGGACTCAGCATAGTCTCCTATGCCGATGACACCCTGCTCATCCTCTCCCTCACAAAGGAACGAGACACCACCAGACTCAGCTTCCAGGAAGGAATGAAAGATGTTGCATCCTGGATGAGCAGCAGCTGCCTGAAGCTCAACTCGGAGAAAACAGAAGTCCTCGTCCTCGGACCCACCCCCCCGCATGGGACAACACCTGGTGGCCCACCGCCCTCAGCAACTCCCCCACACCCAAGGACCACGCCCGCAACATGGGAAGCATCCTCGACTCCTCCCTCACCATGACCCGACAGATCAACGCCGTCTCCTCCGCATGCTCCAACACCCTCTGCATCCTCCGCAAGACCTTCAAATGGATCCCCCCCGAATCCAGAAAGACCGTCACCCATGCACTCATAACCAGCAGATTGGACTACGGCAACGCCCTCTACGCAGGAATCAACAAATCCCTGCTCCGAAGACTCCAGACCATCCAGAACGCCACCGCCAGACTCGTCCTCGGCATCCCGCGACAAGACCACATCACCCAGCACCTACGAGACCTCCACTGGCTCCCCGTCGAGAAGATAGGGACTTTCAAGATACTCACTCACTCACGCCTACAAATCCCTCCACAACACCGGACCCCAATACCTCAACAAAAGAGTCTCCTACGCACCCAAGAGAAGCCTCCGGTCCGCCGACCTTGCCCTGGCCATAACTCCCCGCATCCGCAGAGCCAGAACGGGTAGAAGAGCCTACTCCTACATCGCGGCAAAGACCTGGAATGAACTCCCGCTCAGCATCAGACGGTCACCCACTCTGCAAGCCTTCAGGAAGAGCCTCAAGACCTGGCTCTTTGGGTGAGATAGAGCTGCACGACGACTCCCCCCTCGCCCCTCACCAGCGCCTTGAGACCCTCACGGGTGAGTAGCCCGCTTCACCATCACCTGATTGATTGATTGATTGATTGAGTATGGAATGTAGCATCTTGCCTTCTGCTTAAATTCAAAAAGTCCCATCTGACAAACATATGGCTGATTATTAAGTCATCTAAACCCATGTGATCAGTATCCAATTGTCAAAATGAATATTTGTTGGTTGGAAATGTTTCCATTTGAGAGGCAGACACTTGATGATACAAGTGCAAACATGGAATTCAGTTCCCCTCACTATGTTCAGACTACAAGACCATCTCCAAATGCTGAAAACCATATATTAATCTCTAACTTCATTGTGTTACTCGTGAGAGCCATCATACCTTCACCTGACTGTGTACTTTAGAAAAATCAGTATGACATATCTAGACAAGTTTCTATTTTCAGAGTAAAACCTCCTGTCTTTGACTTGCTTCTGGCCATTGTTATTGCGGCTTATCTGGAGTTGTCCACCAAGTCATAAAGGTAAGGAAATGAAAGCTGAGTGGATGCAGACATAATTCTATTTGGCAATATAATTAGGTGCCTTGTTCTGAAAGCTGTACCATTCCCTGAGTTGTGCTATATGATTGTAACTGTAATTGTATTTATATAACACTTACTACCCCAGACGAGGCGTTAAAGCGCTTTTCAGCAACTAGCATGCTACTCCGGAACCCAAAGTGGATTAGTCGTGGATTAGTATAGGGAAAAAAGTTGTTAATTGGAACGGTGGACATGTGAGTCTGTTTGTTGGGCTGAATACGATAAAGGAGGGATAGAGGAGGGAAGAGTTTAGAAAGGGAAATTTGGGAGATCATAGTAAATTGAGTCCTGGGATGAGTCAAAGGAGGGATAGAGGAGGGAAGATCTACAAAGGGTTAATTGGGAGATCATAGTAGTAAAATGAGGTTTGGAATGAGTCCAAATAGTGAATTGGAGAGAGTTGATGAATTTTTTCTACAGTGGGAGTAAAGTAATAAATATATAGATACATAACGACATAAAAAGGTATACATGTATATGGAAAATAATAAAGAGATAAAAAATTGTATTATATAAATTCCAAGATGTACATGCATGGATACATTTCTAGTGTTGCTGCACATAAAGCTAATTTATTTATTTTTATTAATTGTTTTGGTAATTTTGTGTTTTGTTTTAATTTAATTCTTAATGTATTTGTTTATTCATTTAAATTCATTTGTTTTTATTTTATATTTTTCTCCAATATTTCAATAGTGAAGCACTTATAAATACAATTGCTATGATCACATTTACACATTGTGATAGATAAAATAAAATAAAACAGGGACCCATAAGCATATAATCAAATAACTTATATGTAAACTATTCAGTGACCTATATACATGTTAAGCATTATATATATATATATATATATATATATATATATATATATGAGTCCACAATTGCAAATAAGCACGCGCTCTCAGATTCCTATTAAAGGTTTTTTAATGTTCAAGGTTACGCGTTTCGGGAGCAAGCTCCCTTGATCACACACTGAACCAAGTGTACACCAAGTGAATACATAGACTCAGTACAGGGGAAATGAAATCGACATAGGACTGCACGATACCCAGCTACCTACGTAAAAGTGGCGGCCATATTGGAGTGACTAAATTCAGATTAAAAAGGCAATAATTCCTTAAAGAATAACAGCAGATATGTTATACCAAAAACGAAAATCCATTTCAATACATGAATATCAAATTAAGATGAATAGACATAAATCCACATCATGCTGAAATACAGCTAGCTCAAGACCGGAGGGCATACCGATAGAGCGTGTGAATTACATTGTTTCTGGTCGCCAAGTGGCAAGAGAATTTCAAGTACCATGCAGTTACAGTAGACCAATACTAACGTCAAGTGACATAGTCATACAAATCCATATACTGTACAATAGTCAAATAGCAAGCGTGACTATAAGTGAAAAAGTAAGAAATTCCCAAGCAGGAAATAGAAAGGCAAAGAAAAAGAGAAAGGATAAATGTTATAAATCATCTTATCTTTAAAACATTAGTGCTCTAGTCGTGGAGACGAAGAAAAGGTTAGGAGGCCCGTGAAGTGTCCGCAGAATATCGGTGGGCCCCTTCCTTTCCTCCTGTGTAGAAAAATAGAAAACACAAGAATATAAAAAACAAGATTAAAAATGTGCAAACATTTTAAACAAATTGCTAGACTGTTCATTAGTTGCTTATATTAACCAAGTTACTTTAAATCGCATGCAAAAATTGCTTGTACAGTCTAACTTATGCAGCTTGCTGATCCGGGAAAACAGTATCATAAAAACCTATGTTGGTGTAAGCCAGTTATTCTTCCATAAGGTGCGTTGCTAATTCCTCGTCCAAATTGTGCCCATTCGGGTACCTCGTCTCGAGCTCAAGTATCCATTTAGATTCTTTTTTCCTCAATCTGAGCTCCCTGTTCCCCCTCTAAAGCTAGTTGTCACTTGTTCAATAACAAAGTAGCTGAGAAGTGAGCTGTTAGCGAGGTGAAAATCGGCAAAGTGTCTTGCGATAGGATAATGCGGATCCCTATTGTTTATGGCCCTGAGATGTTCTAGGACCCTTTTCTTAGCCATATGTGTCGTGCTGCCAATATACCTTTTGTTACATGGACACACTAAAATATAAATGACATGTGTGGTACTGCATGTCAAAAATTGTGAAATGGTATTTTTCTTCATAGAGTGTGGCACACTGTATTCTTTCACCATATGGCTATTTTTACAAGCTTTACAGTGTCCACAAGGGTAAAACCCTTTGAGATTGTGTGTGGAAGTCTTAGGAGGTATGGTGATATCCCCATGCATAAGCAAGTCCTTCAGGCTACGACCTTTGCGATAACTAATACTCGGTCTCTCGCTAAGGGTGGGGCCCACAATGCTATCACTCTTGAGGATATTCCAATTGTCTTGGAGAATTTTTTGTATTTTCCTTGACTTGTTGTTATAAGTAAGGATAACACGTGTTACTTGGGGCTCAGTTTCCTTGTTTTTCTCCTCTAGTGTACTGGGTCTGTCGATGTCTTTAAGTTTGGAAACTGCTCTCTGGAGTACCCACTCGGGGTAACCACGTTCCCTGAAGCGTTCTAACATAATTACCTGTTCTGCCAGATAATTCTCATCCGTATTGCAATTCCTTCTTGCTCTCAGCATCTCTCCATAAGGGATACTCCATTTCAGAGCATCCGGGTGATGACTGAGAGCATGAAGAACGCTATTGCCAGCTGTGTCTTTACGGAACAGTTTAGTTTCAAGGGTGCCATTGACCACCTTAATTTTGACATCCAAAAATTCTATCTCTTCTCTGTTTATATTTTGAGTGAGAGTTATGTTGTACCTATTGTCATTTAGTTTGTCAATGAATTCAAGAGCTTCTTCCTCACTGCCTTCCCATATGAGAAAAAGGTCATCAATGTACCTCAACCAAGCCTTAACTTTATCAAGATACATAGAGAGACTGGTATCCCTCATAATTTCTTCCTCCCACTGTCCCAAGAACAGGCATGCAAAACTTGGGGCAAAGCAAGTACCCATAGAAGTTCCGAGTATCTGTTTAAAAAGTTCCCCATTAAACAAAAAGATGTTATTACGTAAACAGAGACCCATCATTTCAATCAACATATTAGTATGATCAAAGTACATGATATTTCTGTCATTAAGGTAATTCATGCATGCTCGAATGCCTTGGTCATGGTCTATGATGGTATAAAGACTGGAAACATCCATAGTAATAAACATAAAGTTAGTCTGCCATTCTATTTCATCTATTTTTTTCAAAAATCTTTCGTATCCCTCACATACGATGGAAGGGAAATGACATACCCCTGCAAGAAAAAATCCACATACTTTGACACATTTTCAAAGACACTCCCCATAGAAGAAACAATTGGTCTCCCTGGTGGATTCGTGGGGTCCTTGTGCACTTTGGGTAAGAAGTAAATAATAGGTAATTTGGGATAGTCCCTTTTCAAAAATAGGTACTCCTCCCAAGTTATAATACCATCCTCCTGCCATTTGTGCAGTTTATCCCAAGTCATCAGGATACTGTCATTGTATGTTTTGGTGTCGGTTTTCATATAGAACATGTTGTTCTCAAGTTGTCTGTACGCTTCAGTCATATACATGTTTCTGCTAAGTAACACAACGTTCCCTCCTTTATCAGCGGGACGGATTACAATCTCGCTATCAGTAGCCAAAGATGTAATGATAGATCTTTGTGCCCTGGTCAGGTTACTACCTTCAAAATTTGATCTAGTCTTCTGATGTTTGCAGTCCATGAGGGCTTTCGTAACTACTTCATGAAAAGTATCAACATTGTCATGCGAGAGGTTAGGGTAGAAAACAGATCTAGGTTTGAAGGGGGTTTTGGCAGCCCTATCAGTAGTTATATCAGAGTTTTCAATTGTCGCAAGAGAATTTTCTACATTGCTGATGTTATCTAGATCCTGTAATATACGAAACATAGTCATATCACCTACTGTGAGACTGGTAGGATCGACATCTACCCCTACATGATGTCCTCGTGTGATGTCACCCTTTAAAGTATGCCATTTGGTCAGTTTAAGTTTTCTTATGAATTTAAAAATATCTATTCTGGTGTTAGGGTAGCCAAAGGTTTCGGTGGGGCAAAAAGATAAGCCTAGGCATAGTGTTTTCTTTTCCAGTGCAGAAAGAGTTCGGCTTGTAAGATTAATAACAGTTTTATTTACCATATTGTCGTCCATCATGTTTATTTCCTGTTCCTTAAGCCACCACGTCTGGTTCCCATTGGCTTTGTTGCATTTTCTTTTTTGTGCCCTGTGTTTCCGTCGGCTGCGTCGTTGTTTGCTCCGCCCCTGCCTCTTCCTTTTCCTCTTCCTCTTCCCCGATGTCCTCTCCCCCTCGGAGTTGGTTGAGGGGTCGTGATTAATGTTTTCTGTCTTCTCATTGTCCGGTACTCGTCTAAAAAAGTAGCTGGTCTTGTAATGATTTCTACTTCAGACGCAGTACTCGAGGTATGCGCCGAGACATCTGTGTCCGAATCACTAGTCACTGTAGTCAACGGGGTGCCTGTCCCACTGACAGTATGATTGGTAGCAGAGTCGTGGGGCTGGAAATTATATAAATGGTCATACTTTCTGCTATATGTAAGGATTCTCCCAGTCTCGTAATCCGTACAGTCGCGATGAAGCTTACGTTGTTTTCTAAGCTTAATGTCCTCTTCGTAGACTGTCATTCTTTTCTTTAATTCTTCCTTGAAGTTGTTAATAGTTGTCTGATCGGTATCATTTTTAAAATCTTCTTCTAGATCAGCAATTTCTTTCATTATGATCTCTCTGTCCTCCCATGCATATTTGATAAGAATGCAAAGCATGTTTTTAGAGCTGGAAGCAGAATTATTTGCCCACTCCTCTAACATACGCGGGTTCGGTGATTCATAAGATGGTGTTGTGTATATACGTAGACCTCGCGGGACCATATTTTTATCGACATAATCTTGAAGTGAAACTGCCTCCCACCATTTAGATGTTTCCGTTTTTTTCAATTTCTCGTACTTTCGCAGTTTTTGACTTAAAATATTGTCTCTGTTGGCTGGAATTAGCGTTGCATTGGCTTGTGTTTTTCCTGGTGCTCTTGCAAGTAATGTTTGGGCAGCCAGGCGTCTCCCGGATTCTTCATCCATGCTGCTGCCAATGGACAGAATAAGTGATCTGGATACAGTTGCCTTTCGCAACTGAAGTTAATGCCTCTCCACGGGACCTCGTTGATAAGTTACCTCAATGTAACTTCCCTGTCATTTCCCTTCCATCGTATGTGAGGGATACGAAAGATTTTTTGAAAAAATAGATGAAATAGAATGGCAGACTAACTTTATGTTTATTACTATGGATGTTTCCAGTCTTTATACCATCATAGACCATGACCAAGGCATTCGAGCATGCATGATTTACCTTAATGACAGAAATATCATGTACTTTGATCATACTAATATGTTGATTGAAATGATGGGTCTCTGTTTACGTAATAACATCTTTTTGTTTAATGGGGAACTTTTTAAACAGATACTCGGAACTTCTATGGGTACTTGCTTTGCCCCAAGTTTTGCATGCCTGTTCTTGGGACAGTGGGAGGAAGAAATTATGAGGGATACCAGTCTCTCTATGTATCTTGATAAAGTTAAGGCTTGGTTGAGGTACATTGATGACCTTTTTCTCATATGGGAAGGCAGTGAGGAAGAAGCTCTTGAATTCATTGACAAACTAAATGACAATAGGTACAACATAACTCTCACTCAAAATATAAACAGAGAAGAGATAGAATTTTTGGATGTCAAAATTAAGGTGGTCAATGGCACCCTTGAAACTAAACTGTTCCGTAAAGACACAGCTGGCAATAGCGTTCTTCATGCTCTCAGTCATCACCCGGATGCTCTGAAATGGAGTATCCCTTATGGAGAGATGCTGAGAGCAAGAAGGAATTGCAATACGGATGAGAATTATCTGGCAGAACAGGTAATTATGTTAGAACGCTTCAGGGAACGTGGTTACCCCGAGTGGGTACTCCAGAGAGCAGTTTCCAAACTTAAAGACATCGACAGACCCAGTACACTAGAGGAGAAAAACAAGGAAACTGAGCCCCAAGTAACACGTGTTATCCTTACTTATAACAACAAGTCAAGGAAAATACAAAAATTCTCCAAGACAATTGGAATATCCTCAAAAGTGATAGCATTGTGGGCCCCACCCTTAGCGAGAGACCGAGTATTAGTTATCGCAAAGGTCGTAGCCTGAAGGACTTGCTTATGCATGGGGATATCACCATACCTCCTAAGACTTCCACACACAATCTCAAAGGGTTTTACCCTTGTGGACACTGTAAAGCTTGTAAAAATAGCCATATGGTGAAAGAATACAGTGTGCCACACTCTATGAAGAAAAATACCATTTCACAATTTTTGACATGCAGTACCACACATGTCATTTATATTTTAGTGTGTCCATGTAACAAAAGGTATATTGGCAGCACGACACATATGGCTAAGAAAAGGGTCCTAGAACATCTCAGGGCCATAAACAATAGGGATCCGCATTATCCTATCGCAAGACACTTTGCCGATTTTCACCTCGCTAACAGCTCACTTCTCAGCTACTTTGTTATTGAACAAGTGACAACTAGCTTTAGAGGGGGAACAGGGAGCTCAGATTGAGGAAAAAAGAATCTAAATGGATACTTGAGCTCGAGACGAGGTACCCGAATGGGCACAATTTGGACGAGGAATTAGCAACGCACCTTATGGAAGAATAACTGGCTTACACCAACATAGGTTTTTATGATACTGTTTTCCCGGATCAGCAAGCTGCATAAGTTAGACTGTACAAGCAATTTTTGCATGCGATTTAAAGTAACTTGGTTAATATAAGCAACTAATGAACAGTCTAGCAATTTGTTTAAAATGTTTGCACATTTTTAATCTTGTTTTTTATATTCTTGTGTTTTCTATTTTTCTACACAGGAGGAAAGGAAGGGGCCCACCGATATTCTGCGGACACTTCACGGGCCTCCTAACCTTTTCTTCGTCTCCACGACTAGAGCACTAATGTTTTAAAGATAAGATGATTTATAACATTTATCCTTTCTCTTTTTCTTTGCCTTTCTATTTCCTGCTTGGGAATTTCTTACTTTTTCACTTATAGTCACGCTTGCTATTTGACTATTGTACAGTATATGGATTTGTATGACTATGTCACTTGACGTTAGTATTGGTCTACTGTAACTGCATGGTACTTGAAATTCTCTTGCCACTTGGCGACCAGAAACAATGTAATTCACACGCTCTATCGGTATGCCCTCCGGTCTTGAGCTAGCTGTATTTCAGCATGATGTGGATTTATGTCTATTCATCTTAATTTGATATTCATGTATTGAAATGGATTTTCGTTTTTTGGTATAACATATCTGCTGTTATTCTTTAAGGAATTATTGCCTTTTTAATCTGAATTTAGTCACTCCAATATGGCCGCCACTTTTACGTAGGTAGCTGGGTATCGTGCAGTCCTATGTCGATTTCATTTCCCCTGTACTGAGTCTATGTATTCACTTGGTGTACACTTGGTTCAGTGTGTGATCAAGGGAGCTTGCTCCCGAAACGCGTAACCTTGAACATTAAAAAACCTTTAATAGGAATCTGAGAGCGCGTGCTTATTTGCAATTGTGGACTCATATTTATGCCGGCATTGCTCTACCGGCTTCATCGCGCAACCGTACTACGGGCGGAGTTCCCAGGAGGAGCAACTCTTTCTTCAAAATATATATATATATATATATATTCCAAGACTCTTCAACGAAGACAACCCCCATGATCCGAGGGCATAGAAGAGAGTAGCACAGCCATGCACCAGCGGATTGTAAGTAGTCCTTTTACTTAAATTTCATAAACACCGACAGTGCAAAAAGAGACCTACGCGTATTGGCCGGAGCCTTCAGCATATACATATATGTATATATGTGTGTGTATATATATATACGCTGAGAGCTTTCATCCTCAGAGGCTCAAAATGAGTATTCCTTATGCTGAGCATCTGCGGATGAAACGCATCTGAGGCACTAGCGTTAGCGGAAGCTCAGAATTCCCTAACTGAAAGATTTATTCAGAGAGGCTACAACCCTGTTGTATTAGATCAAGCATGTAAGAAAGTTAACAAATTAGAGAGGGAGACACTCCTAAAACCTGATGTAGAGAAAGTAAAGAGGAAAAAGAAGGTTACAGGAAATCAAATAAGAATGATCACTGGATTCAGTGCCTACCAGTCTAAAGTGAGAGATAGCCTGTGCAGGCACTGGCACCTCGTAAAAAGAGACCCGATCCTCAATGGGGTGCTACCACGCAGACCCATGATTACCTTCAACAAAGCCAAGTCCATGAGGAATGATCTGGTATTTAGTAGCCAGGAAGTCAGTAAAGTGGAGAGTTGGCTGAAGATCGGCCCCGGATTCCACAAATGCTCCAAATGTAAAGCTTGCAAGATGGGACGCAATGAAAAGCAGGTTATGTCACCACTCATGAACAGTCCATGAAAAATCAGGTGCTCCTTGAATTGCAGAAGCGAATACGTTGTATACATTTTACAGTGTAGATGCACAAAAATGTATGTGGGCAGCACCATTCATATGGTACATATCCGCATTCTGCAGCACTTAAGGGCTGTCAAGAATAATGACAAAAACTATGTGGTTGCTAGGCATATAAATGTATTCCATAAAGGTAATTTAAATGACCTGTCCTATTTTGCGATTGACCAAGTCCCTAAACTTAGGAGAGGCGGTGACAGAGAGGGCAAGCTCCGCCAACTTGAGTCCAGATATATTCTGTTATTTAATACAAAGACTCCGTTTGGACTAAATGTTGAAGAAGATCTATATGTCCATTTACTGTAATTCAGTTATCCAGATTCAGATATTTTAATCTAGCAGAGTTAGATGTTTTTATAGTGGCATAGACTGACATAGTTCATGTGAAACATGGCAAAAGGAGGGGTGTAACATAAATAACAGGATTGTATATTTTTCACATAAAGGACTCTTTAGGGGGGTAACTTCAGGGTAATTTTTAGAGCTGTGTTTAGTTATCAGAAGAGATTTTAATGAGGATACCTCTGTAGACTATGATGAATTATTGGGTTAAAGCATTTGCATTTCCGTGGTTCATGAATGGATTATATTTAGTCAATATCTAAGTACTGTATTGCATTTGCACTTTATTGAAGAAAATTTGCACTAGCATATAGACCAGGAGGATACATCAGTTGATGCACTTGCACTGAATGTTCCATGACTGGGCGATGTATAATTGATATCAGCGTACTGTATAGCATTTGCACTGTTTTGCGTAATTTTGCACTGGCATATGGACTATATTTTAAAATCTAATACTGAAGCACTTGCACTTTCTGATTAATCCATAGATTCCACACTGACTCAATTGGGAAAATATCTGAATCATCGTGCGAGGCGATCGGAGGTTCAAATTTAACTGATACTTAGCACTTGCACTTTATTGAACTAATGTTGATTAAGGTTGGAGTACTTTATTGTATCAATGTTCATTGATAGTTGCCCCTGAGAAAAGAATACTTAAAAGTCAGAGTAAAAACCTTTTTTTATTCAACCGCGATTTTAACATAATTCAAATTATTAGGAAGTATTTCATGAATTTTAATGAAGTCGATGTGTAAATAATTTTTGCAGTAGATTGTATTAACTACAACATAGAATGAGGTGTATCATTTTTGTAATGTTTTCTGCAATGCAAAGAGTCTTAGCATTGGAAGTCAGGCACTTGCCTTGTATGTCATGAAGAATTATGAGAGGTTGAATACATTATGCACGAGCACTTTATGATGAGTTATGAAATCGTAACAATGAGGGTATAATTGTTACTTTTCTTACGAAGAAGCAAGGAAAATTTAGAAATGAATTGTAGTAATCACAACAGTTTGTTTTAAGATATGTGGCATAATGCGAGTCTGTAACTGCCGATAATATGCCCATGTGTAGTCTGTCTTTGCTGCTTATCCAAAATAACGGGTCATGTGACCTTGCTACTCTGTTTTTAAATTGTGTTGATGGAATAGCGATCGCTGTGTGATCAAGGCAGGAAGTGCCGAAACGAGTTACAGCGTATTTTGAATTAAAGGACAGTATTGCCATAATGCTACCCCCGTGTCGGTGTCCATTTCAATACTGAAGATTCGGATGTGGTGTTCATATATATATACATATATATTACCTACTGGCGGTCGCCAGTAGGTAGTTATAGTTAGGACCTATTTTCCATAGGAATTTCACAACATTCTATTTCCAATAACTTTGGCGCCGGTTGATGAATCTTCGCGAAATTTTCAAAACTCGTGGGGCGCTCCGGTCTGCTCCTATCCTGAAAGTCTCGGGGTGATTCATCAAGTGGGGGCCGAGAAAAAAGGGGGGTCCCAAAATGTGTTTTCCCCATGCAATTTTCCATAGGAACCTTTAGTCGCAGCTACAGCCCGAACTGCTGAACGGAATTACACCAAATTTGGCAAAAAGGTAGCCCTTGGTTCAGAGTCGTGCCTTTTGCTTAAATGGTGTAAATCCGTTCAGTAGTTCCTGAGAAATTTGAAAAAGAAAACACATATATATCTGGGCGGAGCCTAACCACACATGTCATCGTGAGATCTGATTGGCTGTCAGCACTTCATCCTGGAATTGCTGGCAGCCATCTTGGGACCAATATAAATGATAGTACCCAATTGAAATGCATTGTAGTGAATTGAAGATTTTGAGGGTTACCAAAAGGAGAACTATAAAGGGTGATAACAGACTTTAGTTACATTAGAATTCATTTGTTGATGGTACCATACTAATTTCAGGAATTGTGGTGTGTTCTAAGGTGATTTTACCCTGTGAAAAACCTTCTGCTGGGATATCATGAATCATGTTTGAGAGAAAACTATTTTCACATGCTTGTCCCATACAGTTTTGGAAGGTGCTCCAGAAGCTAAAATGAGAGCATATTTTCTGTAAATTCACATTATCTTTCTCAGTCATGTGAGAATGAAGTCTGACATTCTCAGTAAAACATGTACATCCAACAAGGGCAGAGACTGTCAGTTGATTCCTTTGTGTTCTACTGCAGCTTCCCAGAGTGTTCTAAAGAACAACTAGAGTGCTAACAGCCTTACTTATGACAAAAGTATGGCAAACCTGAAGCCATCTTGATTGGAATAAACTGGTAACACTTAAAACATTTAATTTAAAAAGGAACAAAATGATGGGGTTCATTTTGTCATAGAAATTATGGTTAGTGCTGTAGAAAGAAGAATTAGGACATGTTTCAAGTGTGATCTCAAATATCTTCCTGTTATATTTCAACAGGAGCAGCCTGTCAGTTGATGCCTTTGTGTTCTACTGCAGCTTCCCAGAGTGTTCTAAAGAACAACTAGAGTGCTAACAGTCTTACTTATGACAAAAGTATGGCACACCTGAACCCATCTTGATTGGAATAAACTGGTAACACTTAAAACATTTAATTTAAAAAGGAACAAAATGAGGGGGTTCATTTTGCCATAGAAATTATGGTTAGTGCTGTAGAAAGAAAAATTAGGACATGTTTTAAGTGATTTCTCAAATATCTTCCTTTTATATTTCAACAGGAGCAGCCTGTCAGTTGATGCCTATGTGTTCTACTGCAGCTTCCCAGAGTGTTCTAAAGAACAACTAGAGTGCTAACAGCCTTACTTATGACAAAAGTATGGCACACCTGAAGCCATCTTGATTGGAATAAACTGGTAACACTTAAAACATTTAATTTAAAAAGGAACAAAATGATGGGGTTCATTTTGTCATAGAAATTATGGTTAGTGCTGTAGAAAGAAAAATTAGGACATGTTTCAAGTGTGATCTCAAATATCTTCCTGTTATATTTCAACAGGAGCAGCCTGTCAGTTGATGCCTTTGTGTTCTACTGCAGCTTCCCAGAGTGTTCTAAAGAACAACTAGAGCGCTAACAGTCTTACTTATGACAAAATTAGGGCACACCTGAAGCCATCTTGATTGGAATAAACTGGTAACTCTTAAAACATTTAATTTAAAATGAACAAAATGAGGGGGTTCATTTTGTCATAGAAATTATGGTTAGTGCTGTAGAAAGAAAAATTAGGACATGTTTTAAGTGAGATCTCAAATATCTTCCTGTTATATTTCAACAGGAGCAGCCTGTCAGTTGATGCCTTTGTGTTCTACTGCAGCTTCCCAGAGTGTTCTAAAGAACAACTAGAGCGCTAACAGTCTTACTTATGACAAACAAAAGTATGGCACACCTGAAGCCATCTTGATTGGAATAAACTGGTAACACTTAAAACATTTAATTTAAAAAGGAACAAAATGAGGGGGTTCATTTTGCCATAGAAATTATGGTTAGTGCTGCAGAAAGAAAATTTAGGGCATGTTTTAAGTGAGATCTCAAATCCTCTTCTATTTCATTAGAAAATTCTGACATGCAGACTGAAACAATCACTTTCAATGCCAGCAGTAGACTTCCAGTTAACTCCCTGGTGAGCAGTAGCTTTACTACAGTGATCTAATGAACAACTAGAGTGCTAACATTCTGAATTTATGGCAAATGTGTGACACATCTGAATGCCTTCTTGATGGAATCAAAGTAAAAAACTGAAAGCATTTCCTACTGAGGAGCTGCAGTAAATGACGAAATTAGGAAGCTTCATAACAAATAAGTCTCCCAAGATGGCCACCAGAGAAAAAAGAGCCCAAATGTAGCACAAATATCACCCAGATGTAGCCCACATATAGCCCAATGACAGAAGTGTGCAAAACACTTTTTATTTTTAGTTTTTCTGCAGTTTTATATAGTGCAAACTGGTCAGGTATTGGAGCGTTACATCTTACTTGGACCCCTTATTGCGTATTTTGCACGAAGTACATGAGATTGATCTTGCGAAACATTGAACTTTATGAATCTGTTAACCTGAAGTTGCTCTGAACCGGGCTTTGTAACACCCGTTTTTACCTACTGGTTTTAATTAATTCTCACTGTATTGTATTAGGAAAGAGGATTTACTGTTCTTATGTACACTTTTATGATCTATGTTTCTAAATCAGATCAAATAAAGTTTAATGAATTCTATGGCAGGACGGAGGCGAGGATTATGCATATCTTTCCTCACTTTATTTGCATAGCAGTTCAAAGAAAACGTAACACAACAATCATTAAACAAAAGACTACACAACCCATGAACCATTAGGGGGTAGTCTCCAAGGCAACTATAGTCCAATCATATCACAGTCCATCGTATATAATATCGTGACGTCCCTTCCGCTTCCTCTTTCTTCACTGCTCGTCAGTTAAGTGCATTCCTTACATTCTTGGCTTAATCTGACGTTATTGCTGCTTGTATAGCGGTTTCTTGTGCACGTTATTAGCATTAATGCCTTGGTATTGTTTCATATTCCCTGCACAGCAGGCTCTTGCCCGAGTGCGTTCTCCCCCTCGCAGTTTCTCCCGCTGTGTGCTCTGCGCGCGGTGAGATCCTGTCAGGCGCGTCTGGTCCGAGCGAGGCAGCTCCGTCGAGCGCTCCCGCTGGTCTTTACGCGCGTTTGGGAATCCGGTCACTCCTTTAGTGTCCGCTTGATTCCCGACCAACCCTCGCCTAATTTTGACACCGCTACGCGGTGATTTCCCCACACGGCCACGTTAGTGACCGTCGCCACCTGGTGGTGGTAATTGGTATTGCGCCTCAGTCTATTCTTATAACAGCTTCGGGAAAGCCCAGCTGTTGGAGCACCGGTGAGGGGGCTGTCTTAAGGATTTTAAGGGCATTTGTTCTGTGCTCACACCCTCTGCTATCATGTCTTCTCCAGAAGACCATTTTTACTCCTCCTACCAGGAAGTGGAGGAGGAATGGCCCCCAACTTCTCCCTCCAGCAGTGGACCAAGCCCTCTCTCTGGCTATTTCTAGGGCGCTGGCTCCTCTTAGGGATCAGGTTGATAAGCTGGTGAAAAGCATCCCTGGGGTGTTCAGTGACCCAGATCTGGTGGTGGCGGGTCCAAGTAGCTCCCATATAGGGTATAAAAGGGCCGTTAAGCATAACGCGGGGCACTTGGAAGGATTTGATAAACCTACGAAGACCTTCCTCAAGAGTGCACGAACGCTAAAACATGCACCCTGCCGGGAGGAGGAGCAGCCCAGAGAAAATTGCGACACTGTCACCACTATTGTAGACCCCGACGGCGGGTTTCCCTTAGAGGGAGAGGGTGTATCGGAGGACGATTTCTCCTCCGATGAGGATAAGGACTCGGGACGTCCCTGGCGTCCAGAGTCCCACTCCTCTCAGTCCCCGGTTGGGGACGGAGTCCACTCGGACATGTTCGAGCCTACCCAAATTTACCATCCTAGGTCGGCAGAGTGGACACCTGACGCCAAAGTGGCAGAGTATGTGGTGGGGAAAATCCATCAACCCCTTGAAAGGGAGGTCAGGAATAGGATGAGGGGAGAATGCCCCAGGCCCTCACTGAAGGGGAAGGTGGCACACACGCCTGAAATTGATGAGAAACTGTGTACCTTTTTCTCCAAGTATATGAGGGATCCCAAGAAAGGAATTGATAGGTCTTGGACGTGGTAGGGCCCTTGACCCAAATTATTCAATTGACGGAGCGTTCCAAAGAGTCAGGATCCCCTTTGTCCACGGATATTGTGGCTGGTTGGGCGCACTACCCTAAACCCTAAAACACTACCCCCTCCACTACCCAAACGCCACTGCACTACCCTAAACCCTAAGACACTACCCCCAGCACGACACCCTACACTACCCAAACATAACTGCACTACCCTAAACCCTAAAACACTACCACCAGCACAATTCCCTACACTACCCAAACACCACTGCACTACCCTAAACCCTAAAACACTACCCCCAGCACGACTCCCTACACTACCCAAACACCACTGCACTACACTAAACCCTAAATATACCCCAGCATGACCTCCCACACTACACAAACACCACTGCACTACCCTAAACCCTAAAACACTACCACCAGCACGACCCCCTACACTACCCAAACACCACTGCACTACCCTACACCCTAAAAAACTAACCCCAGCATGACCCCCTACACTACCCAAACACCACTGCACTACCATATACCCTAAAACACGACCCCCTACACTACACAAACACGACTGCACTACCCTAAACCCTAAAACACTACCCACAGCATGACCCCCTTCACTACACAAACACCACTGCACTACCCTAAACCCTAAAACACTACCCCAGCACGACCCCCTACACTACCCATACACCACTGCACTACCCTAAACCCTAAAACACTACCCCCAGCATGACCCCCTACACTACTGCACTACCCTAAACCCTAAAACACTACCCCCAGCACGACCCCCTACACTACCCAAACACCACTGCACTACCCTAAACCCTAAAACACTACCCCCAGCACGACCCCCTACACCACCCAAACACCACTGCACTACCTAAACCCTAGAAAAGAAACCCCCACCCCATGTCCAATCCCCCTTACCTCTCACTCCTCATGGTTCCTCTCTCCTCATGATTCCTGCTTCACGTCATCTCTGAGGGGCGGTGCACGTCGTTGTGAGGAAACGGAACAGCCTCTGTTTCCTTACAACGACATGGATCGTCAACATGTTTTTTAGAACGCATGGTCATTTACCATACATACCTTTACAACAAAATTCTTTGTAAAGGCATGCGTGGTAAATGACCATGCGTTCTAAAAAAATGCGTAGTAATGACTTCGTGATGTACAACGCATGCGTGGTAATGCATGCGTTGTAATGGTATCGCAAAGTAAAAAAGTCGTTCTAACGGCTGTTTACCGATCGAAGCTGGCCCCTGTTCTTCAGTGAGACGTTTATTTGATTAATTAAGAGGAAGGAATGTGGTTTTTTTACCGAAAAGTGCATTCCCGGCTGTTGTATTGTGAAAGTGTCCGCGTGGCCTGGTTTCACTTCCGGTGAGAGAGTGGAAGAGTCTGTTTGGATCTAAAGGAGTTCTGTTGTTGGACGGGGCCGGCGCGACATGTCATCAGAAAACATAGCTAATGGAAAGTGTCCTCCCTGAAGTGTGGAGCAGTGCCATGAGAGGTCAACGAGTGTGCGTCCCACCGCAGTATGACCGTACCGCGTGACCCATGTGCCGCCTCCAGGGTACGGGAGGCAGAAGCGGCATCGCAGGTCCTCTTGAAGACCGTTGTAGCACTAATTCTACATTTTGGTACTAGGGCATTTTAACTTCGTTGTTCCTGCCAGATACAAAGAGAAGATCCTGTGTTATTCAGTGCCCTCGTTACCTTTTTTGTGGGTTGTGGTGCTTGTCACTTCGCTGCCCCGCCGGTGCACACGACTGGGCACCCCACCTCGTGTGCCATCTGCAGGGCCTCTGCCCTCGGATCACTGGTTTCGGTTTCTGGAGTGGCAACATAAACAGTTGCTCCCAAAGGACTAGCCTGAACACTTAGGTGAATATCCCCTGCACCAGCATTCCACGGAAATTCTTTCCTAGCTCTCCCACGTCAACGAGCACGGCTCCGCTCGCGACACCGTATGACGTCAACGGAGCCATAAGAGGACCTCATCGGCGTGCTGACGTCAGTTCCACCCATTTTTTCTGTGCCACCGAGGCAAACAGGGGACCGAGACATTTTCACATGTATACATAGTATAATAAATATATATATATTCACTGAAAAAACCATAGGTTTCAGGCACGTTATAGTTAGAAATTAGCATTTAAAAACCTTAGAAATTCACTGAAAAAACCATAGGTTTGAGGGGCGTTATAGTTAGTTGGACATTTCACTCGTACAAAACCATAGAAATTCCCCCGTTATAGTTAGTTCAGCTAACTATAACTCGCGCGCCCGCAATGCACTGCTGATGACGTCACATATTACATCACTCATGACATGGTCAGTGACATCACTCATGACATCACTGATGACATCTCAAATGACATCACTGATGACATCACTGATTACATCATCCAGTGAATGTGTGTTTTTCTGAAAATTAAATATGTTTTATATATGTATATCTCAAGGTCGATGGAAGAATAAATGGGTATATAAGTGTCTAAATGGATGATTTTTTTTTGTAAAATTGATTGTATAACTGACTAAGTGTATCTTAGTGACTACATGGGTTAGTGAGTAATGTTTAAATATGAAAATATCTGTATCAGTCTCTCACTTTGTGTATAAGTGGCTGCATGGGTTGGTGAGTAGCTACATGAGTGTCTATATGGGTTATTAGTTGGTTTTTGAGTATCAGTATGAGTGTCTGAGTGTCTGTATGGTTCGGTGGGGGGTATTACTTAGTGCATAGATGCATGAATGAGTTACTCACTGTTTGTATGTGTTGAAGACAGCATGTGTGCAGGACTGTATAGGTGGATGAGTATGTGTATGGGTGTGTTAGTGAGTGAATGACTGTCTCAATAGTGTCTTTATGAGTAACTACATATGTTTTAAACTAGTATATGTGAGTATTGGTGTATATAAGTGAGTATATGTGAGAGTGAGAGATTGGAAGAGTTCCTGTACAAATAAGTAGGTGTTTCTATAAGTGATTCTTTAAGAGAGTAAGTATGTGTAAGTTTCTGTAGAAGTAAGTGTGGTAGTGTGTGTATAACTGTACATGCAAGTAAATGGATGTTTGATACTTTGTTTTCATGTGTGACTATGTGTGTGAGTAACTCTATGGATGAGTGGCGGTGTGTAACAGGGTGTATGAGTACATATGATGAGTGAGTACATGTATGAGTGACTGTATAGGGACTGTTGGTGAATGAGTGGATGTGTGTGTAGATCTTGGAATTACTGAATAGATGTGTTGTAACTGGTATTGGTATGTCCATTGTTTTGAAAATGTTAGTTTGTATTTTTGAGTGTGTGTATCAAAGGTTATATTAGGGTGAGAGGAGGTCTGCCACTCTATCACAAGGATGATGTCATCAGTGATGTCATCAGTGATGTCATTTGAGATGTCATCAGTGATGTCATGAATGATGTCACTGACCATGTCATGAGTGATGTAATATGTGACGTCATCAGCAGTGCATTGCGGGCGCGCAAGTTATAGTTAGCTGAACTAACTATAACGGGGGAATTTCTATGGTTTTGTACGAGTGAAATGTCCAACTAACTATAACGCCCCTGAAACCTATGGTTTTTTCAGTGAATATACAAATATATACATACATATACACACACATATATATATATATATATATATATAAACAGTAAGTAATATATACATTTGTTAAGCAGACCTCTAAGAATAGCTATATATTTTTTTGCCATAAGTAGTATATGCATTTGTACAAAGATATGCACGGATCTAAATACATACAGATAATCAAATTATACATGTTTACATGCACAAGTATATGCTGAACATTTGTGTTTTAATATGGTGGTCATGTAGGAAAGAGCCTACTATTGAGTAGTCTCCTGAAGATAAGATAGTTATCTGTGGATCTTATGTTTGGGGATAATGACTTCAATAGTTTGACTGCTTGAACAGAGATGTACCACCCATGGTTATTTTTTCTTGTATGCTGGGGTTTTGATGCCGGGTGTCAATCTGATGAAGACATGCACTAATTCACATTGTCATATATTTGCAGACTCCATAGATTGGCTTGGTCAATTATAAGCCTTATAGATATTGGTCTTAATCGCGTCTGTATATGGGCCAGAAGTACAAAATCTTCCAAGTTGCAAAATCAGAGGGTTCACAACCACTAAAAAGTTCAAAACTATGCACTAAACTAATTTTGGTTGTGTGGCACGTGATAGGAACGGATGAAATCTACGACCATAAAAAGTCAATATTGTCTTCACATAGTCCCTGGTTTGATCCATTGTTGTGGGCACTAGGCCCAACTACAAATGTGGGGTGCCATAGCTATCTCTGTGGATCCCTGCAGGTTCCAGAGCTTTCCCTCACAGAAATATTAAGCAAAGGTATAATCTCTGTCAAAGTTTGAGGTTTGCAGGACATTCTGGGTAAGAAAATGTTGAGGGATACACACAAGTGCTGCGGCAACAATTGATGGACGGGATGCTGAATGAATCAAACATTCTACCCCAGTCAAGAGATCTGGTTTAAATCATTGTTCTTTTGCGTACTACGCCACCCCAGGTTGGACCCAGCCATATGCCCTCAGTCTTGACCCTGCTCCTCATGGGGACAGTCCAGCCTGAACTGCCAAGCCGCGTCCTTCCTGGACCGGAAACAAGCATCCTGTGACCGGTTTTGGGATATATCACCTCTCATCAGCCAGGCTAGCTTGAATCCAGTGGCACAGCGAGCAAGGGACCCACATCTGGGCTTACCCATCCCACTTAGGGTAGCAAAGTGCCAAATCAACAAATGATGGACGGAATGCTGAATGAATCAAACATCCAGGATGCTTGTTTCTAGTCCAGGGAGGACCTGGTCTGGCAGTTCAGTTTGTAGAAAAGCGTTATGTGCTTTATGTGGGGTGAAAAAAACCTTGGATATTCGGTCTAGAAAGGGATCAACTACCTGATTGCAACCGCCTGCAAAAATAAAGTTCTCTGCGGGGTATTTTGTAAGTAGGCGTGAAATTTGGGACCAAAAAGAAGCATCTCCATTAGTAGGGGCATATATATTGAACAAGGAGACTGGTGTCCTCCCGATCAGTAAATTGGTGAACAACCATCTGCCCTCATTATCTGAATCTTGAGATATAAGCTTAGCATTAAGGGGGTGATTACGATGGCGGACGGACTTGAGTCCGTCCGCCATCGTCTCGGGAATCGGGCCCGCCTGGCCATATGGCGACGGTCCCGTACATGCAATTATAATGCGACCACCACTGTGGCGGTCGCATTGTGCATGTTTACCATTGCGGCGGGTGCTGCTGGCTGCAGCACCTAACACTCCACAACAAATGGAGGGATATAGAGGGTCTGAACGTGGCATAAGGGTTTAACCCTATGACATCATTGGGCATCAAATGGCACTTGGTCACTCTTGTAACCCCTAGCATTTTGATGCATCAATATCTGTGACTCCCTTATCCCTAGTAAGGGCCCAACCCCCCCCCAATGCTGCCCTTGTCCCTGCATTTATGCAAATGATCTCTGAATTGTGCCACACAATACAATCTATATGAACTATTACGTGTATGTATGTACATATGTATATATTATGCTACTTGCATAGTGCAAGCGTAGTTGGCAAGCAACATACCGCTGAACAGGGGCAAGAGCCCAAAGAAATACACAATCACATATAGAGCAGGCACATAAGTTCTAGTGTGTTGAAGGGTAAAAGTGCAGGACAGTGAAGCAGTTCTGATAGTGAAACGTATGCTGTGCTAGATCCTGGGACAGTGGACAGGAGTTTTTCCTCCTTGCATCTTCTTGTTGCCATTCTGGTGATGTCCTGTCTCGTGGTATGGCATAGCCTGCCAGCAGTGGCTAGTTTATTGGCCAGGAATGTCAGGGTATTGTTTCTGTTGGCCTTGTAGATGGTGCATATATTCTTGAAGGTAATGCAGGCCCAGGGGTGGAGCCAGTGCAGTTCCAGTGTAGTATGTATGTATCATTGCCTCAAATGCCCTCCCAATAATCTACTAATCCAACCCAGCTGTGTGCTGCAACCCAAATGTCTAGGCCTACCGATGTTGTAGGTTAAGACCCATAGAGAAGTTGATGCAGACCTGAGATGCTGAAGCATCTGGTACGTACATTTAGGTTTTGGGGTCCCAACAGGTAGAGAAGAAGACGAATTCACAGTGATTGCTAGTGATGGAGGAGATGTGAGAGATTTATATTGATGGACGCCCATGCTGCCAACCACAGCATAGAGGGAGGGGGCTGCTGGATGGATCACTGCAGAAAGTGCACATCTTACATTGAAGGGCAAAATGAAGCAAACCTAACAAAATAGTTTTCTGTGTCTGGGTCCTGGACTTCATTCCTAGGGTACCTAATCTGTCTCCTATCAGCAAGGATGGAACTGGTTCCTTCAGGGCCAATTTTGACGCTAAAAAAGGAAATAAGAGAAGAATGATCCTCTGTATCATGATGCAGATGGGTTTACAGGGGCGTGGACTTAGCAGCGGCACACAAGACTTCCCAGCTGAAGAGATGCAGTTGTGCATGTCCCATCCTCAAAGTGTGCCTGATACCCAGCCTGAAGTGCTCCACCTGTCCTCTGTGCTCCATACTTACCCACAATGAGTGCTTGGTAGAACAGCTCGGACCTGAGGAAGCTCCCTTTTCCAAGTGATATGTCCTGGAAGTCACTGGTGATGTCAGAGGGACACTTAACATCAGTCAGGCTGCCCTGTGGCATTGGCATGCCCAAGGTGTACTTGTGTCTGGAACACTCTTATGGCCTTACGTAGATGTATTAACCACCCCAGGTGCTACCCTGGCTGGAAATCGGGTCCCTCCCTCCTGGAAGGCGATTGGAGCCCCTCTGGAACCTGGAGCACTGGAGCTATCCCTGAGCACAGGAAATGTCCCATTAAGGTGCGAGCTGACTACCGGCCTATGACCTTCTTGGCCTTGCCTCAGCAGCAGAAGAGGCAAAGTTGAATGGTGCCCCAGCCATCCACTGGAGCATAGGGTTTCCTGAATCCTGGCCGGGGGCGGAGGAGTACAGGAAGGTGGAACCAGGGTGCGGTGGAAAGGGGCTGCGTATTGGTGTTCCTATCTTGGAAGATCTAGATCTCAGGAACTACTTTTAAGCAGCAGACGGTGATGAGTCAATGCTAACAGAAGTGTGTAAAATTGTGTTTTTTTCCTACAAACAGTGCATTGAATTTTTGGGGGATGTAGCACCTGTGCCTGTTACTAAAATCTCTAACCTTGTATCCTGCATAAAACAATTCACAGCATCTCTGGATTCATCAGGCCCTTGAAAAATATCAACCATAAAACTTGGATCAGCCCTGCCTACATTTCACCTTTCACCACAATGGTTATTTAACGTCACCATTGTAATATTTATCTGTGAAGCTCTTGTTCACCCTTCCTGGCACATTGGCGTTGAATAATAGATGTTTATCGTTACCAAAGTCAATGACACTCATTTTATCTTTCACAGAAGGATGAAAGCTTGAGTCAAGATTTGAACCAGGAACCATGAGCCGAAACATAATTTTCAGGTCGAGCCTACAGTCAGCGAGCATGCGCTGCGGACTTGCTGGACTGGAGTATGGAATAGAAGCCCCACCCACTCTCCACCCATATTTGTCATTGGCTTGTGTCATTGTCCTTCGTAAATGCTGGCTTCTGATTCGTAAATAGGCTTGTTAGTCTCTCCTTAGTACCGCCTTGTCTTCATTTGTAACCTCCAATGGCGACTGGCCCTTTTACTTCGGTTGTTACACGGTACGTGCTGTTTAGTCTTATAAGCACTATTTTCTTTATTGAGTTTCTCCAACTGCAGGCACGACGTGCTTTGCTTACATTCAGTGCGCCATGCGCGCTTTCTCTTTTCAAGTAACCGGGACAATAGGCCCCATACTCATATCTAATCATACTCCTGTTTGGGTTCAATTGGATATTTTACCTCAAATTGCGCTACTCAAAAGATGGCGATTCAACAACTCCTTACTTCTAGACCCAAATTTCAACTCTTCTTTCGTTTCCTTTTTTCAAGAATTTTTCCAAATCAATCAAACTGATAACATTCCCTTTCATACTATTTGGGATGCTTTTAAAGCTACTGCATGTGATTTTATCATCAGATTTGTTTCCAGCAAACGGAAAAAATCCCGAATACTCAATAACAAACTTCTAACTAAGATAAAGAGACTGGAGCACTCCTTTTACACCTCTAAGTCGAAGGATTGTCTTTCAGAACTTATAAAGGCTAAGGTTGAGTTTAATAAGGATTCCACAGAGAACGCCTCTTTGTATCTACTGAAAACTAGTGCGAAATTGTATGGGGGCCAAAACAAATCTGGTAAATTGTTAGCTAATTACCTCAAGATTAAGCAGAACAAATTTCAAATTGAATCCATTCTCGATGCACATCAGATATCAAAACATAAAGACTCTGAGATTCTACAAGAGTTCGTACAGTTCTATAAATCATTGTACACACCAGAGAACACACCTACAGAGATGGATACATTCAATTACATTTCTACTATACAAAAGCTTGCAGATCCCCCAATAACCTTAGATCTCTTGGAATCTGACTTAACACAGACAGAAATGCTCAGCGCATTGAAGGTTCTCTGAAAAGGTAAAGCCCCAGGTCCAGATGGATTAACAGTTGAATTTTACCTGCATTTTGCCCCAATACTTCTTCCATACTTACACACCCTTATATCCTCTTTCATTAATTCACGCACTTCCTCGGGTTGCTTTTTAGAGGCCCTAATTTGTCTCATCCCAAAAGAGGGCACGGATTTACGCTACTGCAAAAACAACAGATCCATTTCCTTAGTCAATGTTGACTACAATATTTTCTCTAAGGCCTTTGCCCTTCAACTCAAATCATATCTCCCCCAACTACTCGGCAAGGAACAATCAGGTTTTGTCAAAGGGCGTTATATTACTGACAGCACACGTTTAATTTTTTATATATTATCTGAAATATCACATTATTCACAACCCCTTGCAGCGATTTCCTTAGATGCAGGAAAAGCATTTGACAGAATCTATTGGCCTTTTATTTTCCACACACTTAAGTGGTTTGGATTTGGCCCAAAAATCATTTCCTTAATCTCTTTACTTTACTCTGCACCCAAACCCGCTATTTATACTATTGGCCTTACTTCCACAAATTTTACTTTACATAGAGGAGTGCGTCAAGGCTGCCCTCTATCCCCCTCTTCTTTTTAATTTGGCACTAGAACCATTTTTATCTAAAATAAGACAAAACCAATCCATAACTGAATTTACTTCTAATACCCAACAGATCAAGTTAGCAGCTTATGCAGACGACGTAGTAATGTTCCTCTCTCACCCACAACGTACACTGCCAGCATTCTATAAAATGTTATCTGGTTACAAATTAAACAATGAGAAATGTGAAATATTGCCTTTGACCAAATACACTTTTAAGGAGGAATTCTCAATCTCCAACTTTACATGGAGCCCCAAGCATATTAAGTATCCCGGTCTATGGTTCACCCCATGTATCAGAACATCAATTTCCCTAAACTTAGATAAATGCTTAGATAAATTAACTACACTTACTATAAAAATGGCATCCTCTTTATCTGTCCTGGTGGGGTCGCCTAGACACCATCAAAATTATGTTATCCCCTATCATACTTTACATCATATCCAATATTCCAGTATCCATACCAGCTAAGTCTTTTCATAAAATTAATTCCATCCTTTCCTCCTTTCTATGGAATAACAAAAAATCTAGAATGTCGATTCAACAATTGTTACGTCCAAAATTGGAGGGAGGTGTAAACTTCCCTGATTTCCCTAAATATCATAAAGCATTCCTATTAAGACAATTATCCAAATGGGTGTCTAATTCATCATCTGACTCCCCGCTTTGGATTGATATTGAAAAATCATTCCTTTCACCCGTCTTATTTCCTGAATACCTATCCTTTACTCGTAAACCGCAAAAGATATCCACGCCAGTTATTAAACACTCCTGTAAGGTATTAAACACTGTCCTTCCTTCTATCCCGAATGATCTTGCCACCTTTCTAGCATCCACCATTTGGCACAACAAACATATACTTGTCAAAAATAAACCTGTCTACTGGGAAACATGGAGAAACAAGGGACTATTCTGGGTTCATCAGCTATTTGACCAACACACATTGCTTACATTCTCGAGGGTGCGCTCTCTTTTTCATCTACCCCTTTCCTTCCAGCACAAATTTTCAATTTTACAAAATGCAATACTTGAAGCATACACCTATTTTCAATCTCTAAGCTCTTCCTCCTCTTTGACTGGCTCTACATGGTATAACCTCCTCCGCACAAATCCCAAAGCCTCTAGTATTTACTCTTGCCTGACTCACTCTCCCACTGACAGAGATAAAACAAAAACAGAACTTTCCTGGGAAGCTGACTTTGATACAGAACGGCCCATCTCCCTGTGGAATAAGATATGGACAAAAATCAAAAAATCATCTAGAGCAGCAAACACTACACAAACCCTTTTTTTCATTTATAACCGGCTCTTATTAACACCCATGACATTACACAGACTGCACGCCGAACTTCCTGACATTTGCTGGCCATGCTCCCTTGAGCACGCTGATTTAAAATATCTACTTTTTACATGTCCATATGTACTCAAATTTTGGAAACAAGTCTGGACTCAGATTACCACTATTTTTCATACCACAGCCTCTTTCTCATTCAATAACATTTTTCTGGGAAGCTTATCTGAAGATTGGAATATGGGTCAATCACAAGTACAAATCATAGACTTGTTGTTAGCAGTGGCTTTTCAACAGATAACAAAGAATTGGAAGGATACATCTAAACTGTCATATTTAACCTGGTGGTCGCTGTATGTCATAACCTCAGACTAGATACAACCTTTGTATATCCCCTATCTCTTGCTAAGAAACGTTTACAGCTATGGTCTCCTGTCACACTATTTTTAAATAATAGCTCAAAAAAGTATTTTGCTCTTATCCCCCTGCTACAAGAAGTTGTTCAGCCTCCCTGACTTCCCTTCTATTGATAATAACAATGTTTAGAATGTTATTTTTTAGATTATCCTTGCTATTACATATTCCTACCATATTAAGTCTTTCTTCTTTTTTCTTCTTTTATTGCAGTTTTTGACGAAAAAGCTCTCCGTATTTCTTAAAATGTTTTATTTTTCTCCTCTAGAAAGAATTTGATATATCAATGCTATTTCCTATGTAATCATTAATGTTTGATTGTACGAAGTATTGATGTTTGTTCAATTTCTTCAATAAACTTACTTTTGAAACTAAAAATGATTTGAATTAGGGTCAAGCTTTCAGGTTTAGTCTGTGAAGGGCGACCAGAGGTGTGATGACAAGGTCATGCTCTTGTCGTTCTTTTTTGTTTAAGGCAGGCCACAGCATGGAAGAGGACTTCAATAGGGATGACGTTTCCACTTGTGCAGCAAGTGCAGTGGCACCGGGGCCTACAATTCAATCAGCAGCGAGGGGTTCATTCCTTTCTTGCTCTTGGGCCATGGGCACACTGGATACACTACTGATGGAGAACCAGAAAGGAGTCCAGTAGAAAGTACCATCCACTGGTAGAGACTTGAGAAGGTGTGGTTTGACCATGTTAAGTCTTGACAGCTTGAATCATGATGTCTCAGTATTTTGGTTATGTGTTTGCTGAGCGTCATTTAACTGCTAATGAGGAAATCAAGGGATTTGGTAGAGCGGGAGCAGTGATGGGTACACTGATGCCTGGAAGGTCCATGATTGACTTGAGGTTGAAGTCCCAAAAGAACCTGCTATGAGAGTGCTTGAAGGACACAAAGGTCATAAGGATGAAAGTCTCTGACCACATGTGCAGCTGTACCGGGCCTGTCTTTCTATTCCTTTGTCACTGGAATTCAGATGTATCTTTGAATGGTGGCAATAGGTGTAGGCCCCTGATCCACAGGGACCCCTCAAACTACAGATCTGGACACCCATGGTGCTGGTGTGCCCTTACCTTGAAACTGGGCACATCCTCCTTTGGGCTCTGCATGAAGGGATAAAGACCATTGACTTCCTCTGCATAGACCCTAACTGGTGGGATCATTATAGCTTGTAGGGTGAAGTAGCATCACAAACGCTCTTATAAGTTAAGTCTAGTTGCTGGTGCTGATTGATCCTCTTCCTGATTTTATTATGAATGGAAATGTGTGCATACATTATGTGTGTAGGTGATGCGAAAATGATTATGAACATCAGATGTGGGACCACAGAGAACAGTTTGCGACTACTAGCAATACAATGCATCTGTCGTTAAGTTTACCATTAGCTAATAGGGATCATATAAAATTGTGAGAATAGATTATTGCAAAATGGAGGAGGGCCGTGACCAACAGAGAACTACAAGTGCAGCTCATTGTCCACTTCTTCCTCTCCTGTGCTTTGTCTTCAAGACATCTCAGAGGGGAATACACAAGGATTCCCACAGAGAATAACCCTGGAGGTTATACATGGCTAGCTCCACAAAAGCAGCGATCACCACACTACATTATGGGAAGAGTGCAAAGGGTTCCTTCACCAAAGGATCCTGTTATGGTATATTATTTCATACTATGTGGATTTGTAGCACGTGCTTATCATCCGAGGGATGTCAAGGCGCTGGGTAGGTGAGTAGGCCAATCGTGGTCCTAGTTGAAAAGCTACCCCTTGAGTTTCTTGCAGAATTCAAGTGAGGAGGGACTCTCCTGATGTGATGTGGAAGGCCATTCCAGGATCTGGAAACGATATAGGAGAAAGAGCGTCCTCCCGACTTGCTCCTGTGAATGCAGGGTATTTGCACGAAGTGGAGAAATGTTGAGCGCAGTTGCCTGGTGGGCAGACGAAAGTTGAGGCGGTGGTTGAGGTAAGCAAGCACAACGTTGTGGAGGGCTTTGTATGCATGGGTGAGCATTTTGGATTGGCATCGCTTCTGGATAGGTAGGCTGTGTAGCTTTCTGAGGTGGGGCGTGTTGTGTGCATTGCGGGGATGTTGAGCATGAGTCTGGCCATAGTGTTCCTGGTGGTCTGGAGTCTTTGTATGAGTTGATTCATGATGCTGGCATAGAGTGCATTGATGTAGTCTAGTCTGCTGGTTATGAGGGCATGTGTGACCGTATGTCTGGTGTCAGTGGGCAGCCAATGGAAGATCTTACAAAGCATACGCAGGATGAAGAAGTAGGAGGAGGTGACAGTGTTCACTTGTTTGGTCATTGTGAGTCTGTCGTCCATAATGATACCAAGGTTTTTGGTGTGGTTGGTGGGGGTAGGCATGGGTCCCAGCTCTGTTGGCCACCAGGAGGTGTGTCTCATTGAGGGCTCTTGTTCCCAAAGATCAGAACTTCTGTTTTGTCTGTGTTTAGTCTTAGGCAGTTCTGTTTCATCCAGTTTGCTACGTTAGACATGCAGGTGTTGAAGTTGGTCCTGGTGGAGTGGTTGTTGTCTGTGAGGGAGAGGATAAGCTGGGTGACGTCAGCATAGTATACAATGTTGATTCAGTGGGATCTTATGATGTGGGCAAGAGGCGCCATGTAGACGTTGATGAGGTTAGGGCTCAGTGATGATCCTTGAGGGACTCAGCAGATGAGGTTCTTAGGTTCGGATGTGTTGGTGTGGGAGCCTGTTTCATTGGGTCCTGTCGGATATGAAAGGGGCCAACCAACTCAGGGCAGGGCCATGTATTCCAGAGTTGTGGAGTCTTGTGATGAGGGTGCTTTGGGAGACGGTGTCGAAGGCTGAGGAGAGGTCGCGTAGTATGAGTGCTGTGGTTTCTCCTTTGTCCATAATGGTCTGGATGCTATTAGTTGCTGCGTTGAGGGCGGAGACTGTGCTGTGGTTGCTGTGGAATCCAGACTGCAAGATGTCTAGTAGGTGATGTTGTTCCAGATGGTTGGAAAGTTGTTTGTTGATCGCTTTCTCTATGACTTTGAATGGGAAGGGTAGGAGTGAGATGGGCATGTAGTTGCTGAGTTCTTTTAGGTCTTCTGTGGTTTTTTTCAGGAGAGCTGTGATTTCTGCGTGTTTCCAGTTGACTGGGAAAGGTCCACTTTGGAGGGAAGTGTTGATGATTGTGGTGAGGTGGGAGCTGGTCAGAGTTCCTCCTAGGTTGAAAATATGGTGAGGGCAGGGATCGGTGGGGGCCCCTGAATGGATTTTTCTCATGATTCCTCCTGGGGTAAGGGATTTCCAGTTTGTGAACCGGTAATCAGATTTGGATGTGGTGGGAAGTTGGCTGATGAGTTTTTGTGTCTTGTGCTAGGGGTTAAAGTTGCTTGTAGATGTTTAGGATTTTATTGTTGAAGAAATCTGAGAGGTTGTCGCAGAAGTCATGCAAAGGGGTGGTGGAGTTGGTGGAGGCTGTGGGGTTGGTGAATTCATTGACGATGTTGAAAAGTTCTTTGCAGTTATTAGAGCTGTTTTCCAGTCTGAGAGCTAGGGCTGTTCTGCTTGCTTCACTGAGTTGGGTGTGGTGTTAAGTGTTTTAAGTGTTTCTTGCGGTGGTGTCCCTACTGGTTCTCCATTTTTCTCTGTTTGCAGAGTGGTTTGGAGTTTCTGGGGTCTTGGGTGCACCAGCTCACTCTGGTGTTAATTCTTGAGTGTCTGACGTTCTTCGGGGGGGGCAGTGTGTCTGCGCTGGTAGCGATCCAGTTGTTGATGATTTTGATGTTGACATGCAGGTCGCCGATGAGGTCAGGTTGGTGTGCAGTGGACGGTGATGGTCTAGTCTGTGTCTTTTATATTGTTATAGCAATGTCTGAAATTGTAGGTAGTCTTGGCAGTGGGGGGTTGTGTCAATGAAGAAGTGGACATTGGAGTGGTCTGTCCAGGTGAGTGGAGTGAAGTGGCTGAACTTGATTTTGACACTGGCTGTGAAGATGGGGTCAAGGGTGTATCCTGCATTGTGGGTGGGACCCTGGACGATCGGGGTGAATCCTAGGATCTCAAGGCTCTCGAGTGGTGCCTTGGAGCTGGAGTCTTTTCGATCTTTGAGATGGAAGTTGAGGTCACCGAATAAGGGGAACTTATTCAAGCTGATGGTGACTGGGGTGATGAAGTCTGTGAGGAGGTTGCTGAAGGTGGCTCGTGGTCAGGGTGGATGGAAAGCTAGGGTGCCTTTGATAGATGTATGGTTGTTGGTCTGAAGACAGAAGTGCATGTGTTCCATGAAGATTGTGTCTTTGTAGGAGGATGTGGTACAGGTGATGGAATCCTTGTGTATGACGGCATGTCCTCCTCATGATTTGTTCAGTCTGTCCTGGCGCTGGGAAACCCTTCGGGGTAGCTGTGCACCCTACAAATTCAAAATTCAATTCAAATTCAATTCAATTCCTGATGGGAGATCTTGTAGCCCGGTGGAATGGCTATGGCCATGGTGTTTGCGGATGTTTGGTTTAGCCAGGATGCTGTCAGGAATAAGACATCTGAGGAATGCGTCTCAATGGTGTTCCATAACTCAGTGGTGTGCTTGTTGAGAGATCTGGTGTTGAGGAGCATGCATGCCAAACGTGGTGAGGGGTGTGTGGCTTGTGGCAAGTGCATGTCGGTGCAGGTGAAATGGTAGTGAGAGCATGAAAAAGGTCCTACTGTGGAGCGAGGTGAGGCTCAGAAGCAGTTGATGTTGCAGGGTCCGGTGTTGAGTGCATGCAGGCTGGAGGCTGTGTAGTAGCGGCATTCAGTCAGACCAGGTTTCGTGGTACTGGTCACAGTCAAGGTGCAGACAGGCGCAAACAGGCTTGCCTTTGGAGTGCCAGCTGCGTGGCTGCAGCCACCATTAAGTAGGTCCTGAGAGGGGGGGAATAGCGGGTAAAGAGTGGATGGGGAGGCGGGAGAAAAAGGGAAGAGGCACAAAAGAGGCAAAGAGAGAGAGAGTGGAGAGTGGAAAAATTGGCCCAAAGAGAGAGAGAGTGGAAAGTGGAAACGGACATAAAGAAAGCGAAAAGTTTGGAGAGAAGGGTGAGAGAAAGGGGCGGAGAGTGTGAGAGAAGAAGGAGCTCAAGAACGAGGCGGGGCTTCGAGGCAGTGAGGCCGGTTCTGATAGGGCCTTAGACTGGTCGGAGGACAAGTCCAGGTAAGTGGGAGCTGGGGCCTCTGAGGACAGAATCTCTAATCCAGCATTGGTTGGATTTACGATATTTAAAGATGCACTGAGCATTATTGACATTGGGGTGTTGCCTAAGTACCAGCACATTGCATAGTAAGCTTGACCTGCATTCCAGGTTGTTCAACATCTGCTTCAACAAACTCTGTGTGGATCCATCTGTGGCACATCTACAATGTGTAGCTGAAAGATGCCAGGTTCCTAAAGCTAGGAACAATTCGGAAGGCGCTGCTGAAGCTGTGGTGACCTGTCTAGCTTCTAATCTAACATGTCTGTAAGCCCCATCAAGCAGAGCATAGAAGCAGGACAGTGCCTAAAAAACCCTCCTCCTCTCATCTCAGATCAGAGAAGGGTGCATCAAGAACCAACTGCTGCAGGTGCAGGTAAGCTTCGAGGTGACTCTGCTAGGTGAGTACATTCCATTTATGCGCCCCATTTTATTGTTTTGTTGATCCCCCATCCCTGACTTTGTTGCAGAGGTTGAGCACTCAGTTGGCCTGCACACTGGCTGGATCGAGATAGTCCTAGTCTAGACCATACAGCAGATAGATTCGATATCAGTGTTCCAGGCTCGAAATGTAGCTATAATAAATCTCTCCCCTCTAGCAGAGGACGAGCCTGGCATAGGATGGATGCCCTTGAATTTCAATCGGCATTGTTTAACTCTAAGCCAGCTGTCATTTCTGGACCCAACCTGGCCGCCTCCACCTATGCGTCATGGATTAGCACAGCAGGTGAAGAAGTAGCGCCAGAAAAATCTTTTTCTAACAAAAGAAAAACCCCTTCCAAACCATGGCTTGCCAACAAACTAAGATTACAAAAATAGCTTTGTAGGAAATTAGAAAGAAAGTGGAGCGCTAACTATAATTCCCAAGATAAAAAAAATCTATTCCTCAGCTATTGCAAACTATAAAACGCGAATAAAGGAGGAGAAGACCAAATATTTCTCCAATAAAATCATTCAATCTAAGAACTCCACTAAAGAGCTTTTCGCCACAGTTAAAAGCTTGGAGAAAGCACCAGAACCTACCCTACAAAACTGCAGCCTTGATTTCAGCAACTCACTAGCCAAATTCTTCAGGTCCAAAGTAGAAGTGTATAATTAATTTAACAGCAGTATGTTAAATACTACCAATTCGGGCATAACTACAATAACTTCCTCCTCCAACAGTCTGCTGGAGACCTTCGCTCCATTGAATCTGCGAAAGGTACAGAAATTAATTCTCGCAACTAAATCAGGCTCACCTCTTGACCCTTGTACACCTAAAATAATACATCTTGTGTCAGATACTATCACTGAATCTCTGATTTAATGAAATCTTAAGAACAGGACTTTTCCCAGTTGAGTGGAAAATAGCACCAACCCAGCCATTGATAAAGAAAGCTAGACTGGACCAATTAGAACCCAGCAGCTATAGGCCGATCTCCAGACTGCCATTTCCATTGAAAGTCTTGGAAAGGGCCATGAATCAAGAACTTGCGTCCTTCATTAACTCTAATAAGCTCCTAGATCCTGCGCAATTCAGCTACAGGGAAGCCCATAGTACTGAGACTGCCCTGATTGCAGCAGTCGAAGACTTGAGACTATTTCTAGAAGAGGGAGGAAAGGCAGCAGTGACCCTACTGGATCTCTTGGCGGCCTACGATATGGTTAACCATCAGATATTAATCAATCGACATTCTGATTTTGGAATTAAAGGTACCACCCTTAAAGTTCTGAAATCCTTCCTGTCTGATAGGAAACAACACGTGGCTCTAGGTGAATTCACCTCGGTCAGCTTTAAGCTACCATGTGGGGTCCTGCAGGGATCGTCACTGAGCCCGACCTTGTTCAACCTATATGTAACCCCATTGGCTGAGCTCATCAGATCCTACGGTTTCTCAGCTCTATCCTATGCTGACGACACTCAAAATATTGTCTCAGTATCTAGTAACATCCAGGATACAGCTGAACGCTTCAATATCTGTATGACCTAAAATTGAATTCCGGAAAGACGGAGATATCACTAGTAGGAAATAACACCTCATTTTGGTCACCCATTTGGTCGCCTAAGGACATGGGTACTCTTTCAGTGCCAGTAAACACAGTACGGAATCTAGGAATTATCATTGATAATAAGCTTACATTTAAACATCAGATTAATGCTTTAGATTGAATCTACAGTTTTTTTTTATCCTGAACCTGATCAAAAGAATCTGTCCTATTATTCCACCTGATCTCCAGAAGACAGTTGGCTCTGCTTTGGCCCTATCGAAGCTTTATTATAGAAATGCCTTATTTTTAAATATTCAAAAAAACTCCTGCAAACATTACAAATGCTACAAAATGCTTCGGCGCGACTACTCCTGGGTATACCTAAACACCAGTCAGTATCTCAGGGTCTGAAAAACTTACATTGGCTTCCAGTTGAAAAAAGGATCAAGTTTAAATCACTATGTATCGCTTTTAAAGCATTACACAATGTTGGTCCAGATTATTTAAACGTTGCTTTACATGGGACCCCCAATCGAGGAATTTGCGATTATCCACCGCTAAACGTTTAGTGATCCCTAGATCAAAGAGAGCCTCCTGTGGTGTAAGAAGTTTTATCGCAGGAACAGCCAAACTATGGAATTCGCTTCCTATTATGTTAAAGTCTAGTCCTAATGTATGGACTTTCAAAAAAAGCTCTAAAAACCTGGCTTTTTAATATCTAATCATGACTCTTTAGCACTTTCTTCCTCGAATTTTGTAGCAGCGTCAAGACGCCAATGGCATTCGAGCTCTTTATAAAATTATAAATCAAATCAAATCAAATCAAATCAAATCTAGTGAGTGCCACTTATCCTTTTGGGCTCACACCACATTGTCCCGGCGTATCAGATTAGGGTCTGCCCAATTCTGTATCGAGTTTGGTTCCCCATAAGTCACTGAACCTGGTTCTTCTAGCTTTATGAGTGGATTTTGATACAGTGTCCCATTGTATCCTACCAAAGGGGATGATGGACGGAGCGCTTGAGCTAATCAAACACTCACCCCCAGTCAACTGATCTGGGTTTAATCCATCATCATTCTTTAGCTCACTCCACCACCCCAGTTCAGACATGGCCATATGCAAATCAGTCTGACCCTGTGCCTCATGGGAACAGTCCAGCCCGAACTGCCAAGCCCATTGTATCCTACTCCATCTACTCTGCAAAGCAAGGGTGAAGGTAATGCGCTGAATTGGTTATCATCATTACTTTTCAACCAAGCCCAAGTGGTTTCTTTACCTCCCTTTTAATGAAGCTTCATAAGCCTGAAATACTGAGTACCACAGTGTTCGGCACTCAGCCCCACCCTCTTTAATATAAATATATGCCACTCAGCTTGTGGCGCTCACCTGTGGCTTTGGATTTCTATACGTCTCCTATGCCGATGATACCCAGCTTATCATTAGGTTGGAGAGAGATGTTCAGGACATTCAAACTAGGTTCAGACACTGCCTGATAATAATGCCAGACTGGGGGGCAGATGTACAACAGTTTTTTGGGGTCGCAAACGGGAATTCTGGCCATTTGCGACTGCAAAATTGGTCTGCCCCATGCACAAACCATATTTTGCGAGTCGGTAACCTATTACTGACTCGTAAAATATGGTTTGAGACTCGCTATTAGGACGGGGCGTGCCAAGGGCGTCCCGTCCTAATAGCGAGTCTCAATGCAATATATGATTGTTTTGCGACCGCATTTGCGGCCGCAAAATACTCGCAGTTTACCACCTACTTGAAGTAGGTGGTAAACCACTCGCAAACGGGAAGGGGTCCCCAGGGGACCCCTTCCCCTTTGTGAGTGTGTGTGTGGAAATATTTTTTAAGAGCAGGCAGTGGTCCCAGGGACCACTGCCTGCCCTTAAAAAATGAAACAAAAAAGTTTCATTTTTCTTTTTTAAATGCATCCCGTTTTCCTTTAAGGAAAACAGGCTGCATTTTAAAGAAAACTGCTTTATTTAAAAAGCAGTCACAGACATGGTGGTCTGCTGACCCCAGCAGGCCACCATCCCTGGGAGTGCTAGCCATTCCTAATGGGGTCGCAAATTGCGCTTGCCTCATGAGGCATGCAATTTTCGACCCCATTGGGAATTGCAAACAGTGTCTGAGACACTGTTGTACATTCAATTTTGCGAGTCACAAATTGCGAGTCGCAATTAGACGCAATTTGCGATTTGCAAAATTGAATGGTCGTACATCTGGCCCTGGGTGAATCTTTGGCAACTCGTCGATTTGGAACTCAAATTGTTGGCCAGATAAGCAGGTGCCTCCTCCTCTACCCACTCTGACTGTCAAAAACCTAGGGATTGTGTTTGACGCCAAGCTGTCCTTCCAGGAAGACATAGTTAATACACCCTTCACCATCTTCTTATTAAGAGGTCTGAGGAAAGCTTTGCCTCTTCTCCTGGATTATAGTCCTCCTGCTGGAGAACTATAATCCAAGCAACAATTTTCTCAAGATTAGATTATTGTGATTCCATTTGATAAGGCCGGCCCTCTTAAAATGTACATTCACAAACTTCGGATGGTCCAAAACTGAGTGTCACGCCTTATTCTAAGCATCACAAAGTGTGACTACATCACTCATCAGTTTGCATTTGCTCTTGGTAGAGAAAAGAAGTAACTTTAAATCCCTGTGCTTATGCTCCAGAGCACTCCATGATGCAGGCCCGCCATATTTGAGGAACCCCGCATTAGAACATTGGGCTTGGTGGACATATTAGTAGTGCCAAGAATTAGAAAATTAATTATAGGTGGCGGCTCCTTCTCTTTCCTTACAGTCACATTGTGGACTAGGCTTCACACCTATTTGCAGCAGCTACATGCCTATCTACCTTTTCGGAAACATCTCAAAGCTCATCTTTTTTTAGGTCTCGCCTAGGCAGCGCGCATGCGCTGCTCTAGGCGGTCTTCACTTTTGAAGCACTGCACTCGTGCTTGTGGCGGCATCCACCTTGCGGGAGCGTGCAGCAGCGCGGCCACGTTAATTACAAACATATGGGCGCTGCTCGCTCCTGCAAGGTGGATGCCGCCACAAGCACGAGTGCAGTGCTTCAAAAGTGAAGACCGCCGATCGCGATGCTGCTTGCGTGTGGCATCACTTGTTTACATTGCTGTGGAGTCTGCGTGGTGTCAGCTTGTGACTAGTGCTCATGCAGCAGATAGCAGGACAAGTTTTACAGAGTGCCAGTCTGCGCACTCACTCTCTCGCTTGCCCGCGACGGTCAGTGAAATGGTTGTGCTTTAAACCTGACTGGGCTTATGTTACCCTTTCTGTTGGTGTCTTCAGCTGTGTGTTCAGTTTCCCTCTGAGGAACAATGCTGCTGTTGCTGCTTCATTGGTCTCTGTGCCTGCAGATTCACTGCACCGATACAACCATGAGCACTAGCAGGGCTCCAGGCTCCACTTGCTGACAGTGGATGTGCTTTTGGACGCATGTGTGGCATGGAGCAATGCTTGTGAGAGCCGCTCTCCGTCGTTTAATGCGACAACATTCAGACACCTGCATTTTCGAGTTTCGTGTAAACTGCAGGCACACTTCAACCAGTTGTGAAGGAGGGATCGATAGTAAGTAATACGGGCACTGGCATCAACGTGACTGTAATTTAACTATACTCCGGGCTACTGGAATGTTGCAAAACTGGCCCTTTTCTGCATGATTATGGATTCATCACGTAATGCAGCATCTTCTGCACCACTAGCAGACTTTGCCAATAAAAATATATTTTTTTAATCTCAAACTTATTAAAGGTTATTAAAGAGCGCAATGGCAGACTCTTTGAAAGTGTTAACTGGTGTCCTTTCAGCTGGTGGCCGATTGCAGTGTTCAGGTTTTAAACTGGTACTAGTGAGGCGCAATTTTGTCCTGCCCGTATTTCGAGGTGCAGAAGTGACAATCCTAATACTGTCACAAATTGTGGCGCATTATGATCCATCATCTGTCTTTTCTTGTCACAATGTTGTCAACACTGCTTCGTAATTCTGGCCTCTCAGGATAACCCCTGTATAGGGGGTCATGATTTCCTTAGGAGCCTGCTTTCTTACCCAGTCTACTTCTCTGAGCTGATTTGCATCCTTTTGGCAAACTCTCACTTCCTCCCTGGCCAAGCAAGTATTACTATCATGGTCTATTAAAAGGCGCAGGTCCGTTATACCCTGTGTGTGTGTCTGTGTGTGTGTCTGTGTGTGTGTGTGTGTCTGTCAGTTGTACATAATGTCTTCTTGGTTATATATAAGGTAAGAAAAATGCTTATAACACGTTTTTATTATAACTTTTCAACATGCTGCACAGCAGTCACACTGCTCTACAACCTAGTTTAAAGACTTTGGCAAAACCATTCGCTCTGGCTAAACACTTATAAGGTCCCAAAGGCGAGACCTATTGGCTATGCCAATGCTTGTCTTCTTAGTCAGTAACTCTCCTGTTAGTCTGCTTCAGAAATACCGCCACGGCACCCATTGAATAGCAGTGTGCCCTATAAAAGTTTCAATCAATCAATCAACACACACACACCTCATCAGATCCACAACAAATTCCCCGCTTTCCTTAACTCGGTCCCATGTGACTTATTCATCTGTACATTCTCACCTTCGACTCTCACTCAAGATGAAGGCACATGAACAGAACTGTAAGGTCTCCCTTCCATCTTGCAGTTAATCCTGTAAAAGATCTGGCTGTAAGATGAATCTCCTGTTTTTTGATGGACCCATATAGGCTGTCTGTGCTACTCTGTAGTGATCTGTCTTTAAAGGAATTCATTGACTCTTTGTGGGGTCTACAGGCCTCAGCCCTTACTCTCTCCCTGTTTAATATATATGTGGCTCCACTTACAGCTTGATCTGCTCTTGTGGCTTGAAGTTCTATGCCTATGCAGATGATGCTTAATGAATATTGAGACTAGATGCAGCCTGATTGTTTTTATTTTTTTTACTGCAATGATCGGCGCGCAGGGTGCGCTGACATGATTGCAGTAAAAGTGAAAGTAAAATGAGCCGATGGGCTCGTTTTACTTTCACTGAATCAGTGCTTGAGGGTATATCTCAGCCCCCGAGCACTGATTCTCATGGGAGAGGTATCGTTCGAAAGGGAAGAATCTCCCCTTCCAATGGTACCTCTGCCCAGTGGATCCCTGCTTGGGGATCGCCACAGAAGAGAGATTCCCAAGCAGGGATCCACCCACTAGATAGCAGGGGAGGCGCCACTTGGGCAAGTGGTTGTTGTGCTTTCTCTTGGCAATTTATTGATTTTTGTCTTTCTGCCCCCCCAGGGAGGCAAATGGGGGCAATTACCCCTAATCTGCCCCCTGGTGTGAGTGGGGGGGGCGGAAATCCCACTATAGCCCAAGGAGTTTTTAGTTATCCAAAAATATAAGGGTGGGGGCTGCCCAGCATGGGAATGGCCCTGCTCCCACCCCAAATAAATGGGGCAAGAGTCTTTCTGTCCCCCCTTGTGCAGATTGGGATAATTATCCCAGATCTGCCCCCCTGGGGGCAGAATATCCACTAGACACCAGGGATGATTTTTGTTTTAAATAGGGGTGGGGGCTACCCAGCATGGGCATTGCGATGCCACCACCCCCAATAAATGGAACAACATTCTCTCTGCCCCCCCCCCAAGGTAATTACCCCTAATCAGCTTTCCCGGGGGGCAGAAAGCCCTCTAAACGCCAGTGATTTTTTTTCTTCAATATAGGGGTGGGGACTGCCCAGCATGGGCATGGCCATGCCCCACCCTAAGTAAATTGGGCAACAGTCTCTCTGCCCCCCATGGGGCAGATGGGGGTACCTACCCCTGATCTGCCCCCCACACACCAGGGAAAGTTAAAAGAAAATATAAAAATATATATATATATATATATATATATATATATATATATATATATATATATATATATATATATATATATATATATATATATCTGCCAACCAGGGGCAGGGCCATGCCCCCACCTCAACTAAATGGGAGAACAGTCTTTCTGCACTCCCCGGTGGGGCAGATGGGGTAATTACCCCCGATCCACCCTCTCCCCCCCCCCCCACTGGGTCAAAAAGCCCACTAGACACCAGGGAGTGTTTTATTGTGTGCTTTTTAAAAAAAAATATAGGAGTGTGGATGCCCAGCATGGCCGTGGCCGTGCCGCCCTAAGTAAATGGGGCAACAGTCTTTCTGCCCCCCTCCCCCCCGGCAGGAATATCTACTGTTAATAAAATAATGGGATGGGTATTTCCATCAGGCTCCACCCTCGCCCCTAAAACCTCAACAGTCTTTCTGCCCCGCCTGGGGATTAAAGCATCCCATCCCAATGGCAAACCGACAGGTAATTCTTTTGGGTGTTGTTAGGTCTCGCAGACCTACGTTGCAGCGCGCATGCGCTGCTCGCTCTGCGAGGCTTCTTGTAATTGGGATATTTCAGAAGTGGAGTTTAAGCCCCGCCCATCTTTTTGATTGGCTGGCGTCATCGTTCATGCTAAACGCTGGCTTCCGATTGAAAAGGAGGCTTCTTAGTCCCTCCTTGTTACCGCCCTGTCTCCTTTTAGGACGGCCCATCCGGACTGGATCTTTTACTTGCGGCGTTACACGGTCTCCTTCATTAGTCGGTAAGCACGCACTATTTTGGAAATGGACACTGATGGGCACCACGGCGGCTGCAGCGCTATGCGCTCTAAAGTATATATTTTTTATTACTTTAATGAGCGTGGCGCCAGCTAGGGACACCGCGCTGACTTTATTTATTTATATTTGACATTTATGTTGAGCGCGGCGTCCACTTCAGAGACACCGCGCTCTGTTTGTTTGTTTTGTTACTTTCAAACTGAGCGCGGCGCCGCTTCAAGGACACCGCGCTCGGTTTCTTTATATATTTTTTAACTTTAACACTGAGCGCAGCGCCCGCTTCAAGGACACCGCGCTCAGTGTTAAAGTTAAAAGAAAAAGAAACCGAGCTCGGTGTCCTTGAAGCGGTGCCGTGCTCGGTTTCTTCAGTAGACCCCCAGTCCCCCCACCAAGGCCTGCACACCATTCCCCCCTCTTGTGTTGTGTACACAGCGTCTGCTTGCCACTTGTTTCTCTTGCATTCTGTTTTCCTCTAAGATCTGCCTGCAATGTTTTAGTCTTTTTAATACGGCACCCTCTTTACATTAACATGGGCGCACACAACCAACAATGGCGCCTGCGTTTTGCTGCCAGCGTAGCTCACAGCCTGTAGTGTAGTTCCTATTTCCCTAATAGGCTCTGCGCATTGGAATAATATAACCTATAGGCTTGACATAGGACTAAGGTCGGTATGTCCCTATCGAGTATATTAAACTTAATTACTTGTGCCAGCTAGCTCAGAGGCCACTAGAAACTCCTTGAGAACAAGAAGGGAGTAGTTTCTGGCAACCGCATAAACATGACCACTTTGCTTCCCTTTAGAATTGGAACACGTCTCAGAATCGTGGAAACAATAGATAACAGTTTCACTCAGTCAATCGTGCATGCTTAGTTTCCGCAGAGTTACACAGAAAGGAAAGACGGGCGTTTCAATAAAAGGATTTTATTGAACAGTCTTGCTTCTCGTGTAAGAGATATGTGCTGTTATGATCACAAGACAGTATGCAAGATAAATAATGTACAGCGTAAGCAGTAGAAATAAATAATACTGCGCTAGCATTATCTTTTAGCATATATTCACGTACATAAATAACATGAGCTAAAAATGCGAGTACTCATACGATGCGTCTCTAAGCTAGTTCTACCCCAATGTACCTAACCTAGTCTAGGTGTAGGGAAAGGTAAGAAGTAGGTGGAGTATTCTCTAGTATGGTATACTAAGAGTATGTTAAGTCTAGTATGCCAAGAGTCCCTCTAGGTTCTAGTCAGCTCCATACCTTGAGAATGACAGAGGTGGGAATCTCTTGCCGGATCTGGAACTCTAACACCCTGCGAAGGGAGTCAGAACACTGGAAGCTGGATTCGTCTGCGTGCAGGAATGACAGCGCCTTCTCAGTGAGTCAGGCCGGGATACGGGCTCCTCTGAAGTCGAGGTCTCCTCTAACTTGCTTGGGCAAGGGAAGGTATATTTATACCTGATAGGTGCCTTGGAATGTTAGCATTGACGTGAAGTCGGACAGAGGAAGACGTCAGGAATGAACCCTTAAGGTATAACGGTTCATACATAATAGATGAGTTCTTGGAGAAATCAATAGTCCTGTGCTAGGGGAACTCCCGAAGCTTAAGGGTCTGGTTTCTAAGAACTCGTTGTGACGTTAGGGTGGACGGATGTCAGTGACCATGCCTGTATTTGGAGTGCACGGCTAATGCCTAAATAAGGACTGGGATTCTATGCCTATATAAGGGCAATACGAATTGTGCCTATATAAGGACATGATTCAGGAAAACCTATATACGGATACCTAAAGCGGAATACAACACCCACTCCACTTTCGAATGACCGATAATACTAAATGCTAAACATTTAAATGCTAAACATAAAATTGAGTACCACATGTTGCTAAAAACATTTCTAAAAGCATATTAAAAGAAGCTCAAAATAAACTGTTGAAATGCAACAGGTACTGTACATTTAAAGCATCGTCATCATTCTAAGCATATAATGGAAGTAAATGCAACATGAATGAATAAACAGAAATATATAATATAATTAAATGGTTGATAAGTTTTTCAAAAATCAAAGCCATTGCATTTCATTGAATTAAATTAAATGTTAGACAAGTAAGGTGACAATGTGTCCCTGGAAGTATTCAAAGAAGTCCGTTTTATAAGACTAGTTCTACTGTAAGCAGATTGTTCATTTGCCATGTCATTTCAAAAATGTTAAAAAGAAAAAAGTTCAATTCTGGGAAAAGTTCCAAGTTTTGAAAATTATGAAGGCCAAATTTCATTGTTGCCCTGGTACACTGTGAGCCGAATCAAAGTCAGTGTATGGGTCTGGCGTAAACATGAGATCATCTATTTCCGTAGCCAAAATATCGTCCACCGAAGTTGGTGACATTTGGAACACCTCGCTCAGAAGGTTAATTGCACAGAGATGAGAAACATCGCCTTCAGCAGAAGATGCAATGTTCGCGTCCGTTGTTACCTGTGTGCCTGTTGATCCATCTCGTACCTCAGCAGCTGCAGGAAGCGTCTGTGAGATCTCAATGAATGCCGTCATCAGGATTGGTAGCCTCTGGGGACAACACAGAGCATGGGCCGTTATCGGGTCCAGCAGAGTATCGACATCCGTTGGCATGACTGATGGGAGTGTTAAACAGGTGTCTAGCACGCATTCTTCATCACAAAACAGGCAGCGTAGAACAGGTAAGATGCAATCTTGCCAGATTGGTCTGAATGATGGGAACCACGTTGTATTAAGTTCCCGTAGACGAGGCATGCCCAAAAGCTGTACTATTCGCTCACGGCATTTCCGTTCAAGGAGAGCTTTCTCCATATCGCTCGGAGTGATGTTGGCGAATAGGCTTGCCATAGCGTAGTAGGAGGAATAGAAACAGAATTCCTGCAACAAGTGCTAGAATTAACGGCACACCACCAAACACCGAATGTGCGAAGTTTGGGATGATTCCGAGGACAGCCTGGTGTCTTGTGGATTGTTACCTGCCTTGTTATGTTGGCCTAGGCCTGGCTGCCATGCTGCTTTTCTTTGCGCACGTTACACTGAGCCGGGTCTCCCTCGCCCTTTGCTCGTGCCAAGTTCTTTTGCACTGTCTGCATTTTCTGTTGTTCACCTTTTTGGGCTCAGTCTGCACAAACATGTACAAGGTCGCATAACAATGTATTTTGGTTCTTCCTGATATGGCCAGTCTCGCGCACCCAGACATAACATTATGTGCAATTGCCATGAAGAATTTGGTATGCTTTTAATACTGTGGTTTACTAGCGCTTAACACACTTGGAGAAATCCTTTTCAGTGAGAAGAGCTATGATGTCCTGCTGATGTAATTCTGCATCTAGAGACTGAGGTATGGGGGTTCGCTAGTCAAAGCCCAGAGGTCTTCTATTACTATATTAAACTATCTTACTGCAAGGGGAGGGTGGTAATGTTATTTATACGTTTATCCACTGAGCTCTGAGATGCTTTCCCCGTTTGTATTCTATGGAATTGTAACCATGCTGCTTATATTAGTCATATGCATTATGCTATTAGTACTGACACGTGTACTGTACATTAGAGCACGTAAGTTGGAATAAACATTTTAACCTATCCAGTGTCTCTTCCTACGCACCTTGTGGACAAGTACGAGTGAGTGACGAAAGAGTGTTCTTGCTTCTGTGAGTCCTGAGATAAAGATACCGTGTTCTGGGTTGTCCAAACATTAGTACTTGGGTGCTAATGGGATGCTAAGCTAGTTGGGTTGGGGTTTTTGGGTGCTACGGTATATGGTGGCAAACCACTGTATTCCGGGGTCCCATTTTCCTGTGCATAGCTCTGTGTATGTGCAGAAACCTTATGACATGGCGCGACCACCGTGGGGCAGCTTATCTGCGAGACGCTTGAGTAGTACTTGTGCTTGTCCACAAACCCCTCGCGTACGCTTCCGGAGGCGTATGTGACGGTGATACCTCCTATATTGAATGTTTTATAGGTTCTTTCAAGCTTGATGTTATTAAAAAAGGTTAGTTAACAGACCCATTTTTGTGCTCCCTGTTAGGTTGTCGATTATATCTGTTTAGTCATGGCTGGTGTGGCGATAGCTGCACATAGTCGAGGAGCACTCCGAGACCACTTAGCTGTGTATGGAGTGCCCGATACAGGGGTCGAGTTGGTCTTTGTGGTTCAAGCCGATCCGGCTTATCACTTTGAAGTGTTTTACACTTGGATCACTTTTGAAGCGGTGGATGCAGGTGATAAGCTGTTTCATGAATATAAACCCACCGCTGTTCCTGCTGCCTATCGACCCTATACTGCTCTTGAAGTGCCTCTCACGGCTTGGCAGCACCGTGTTTGGTTTAATGGCGCCCTACCACAACCAACTACCGCAGTTCGTTTAGGCCCCTTGTCAATTCAGGGGGCCACTTGGCCTGTATTGGCCGGGTATACCCCGCATCCAAATTATCTGGCATTACCGCTTGCGGAACTGCGCACTATGCATACCGAATTGGTGCGAGTGCATCGAGCCTTAGTGACATACGTTACAGGTAGTCTACATGGAGCCGCTCCTGTAGTCGCAGGCCAACCAGCTATAGCCGCTGGAGTGACTATAAGTCCTGTCATGGTCAATTCTGTGATGGGCAAACGTCCACAAAATAAGGACGACTATCCTTACTGGCTTGCAGAAAAGTTCGATCAGATAGAAGCAGTGTTTCCCCATACATCCCCAGTAGATAAACACCGCATCCTCACGATAAGTTTGCCAAAAGACATAATCCCCGATTTGACATCATGTGAAAACTGGGGTAAGGTATTCGCAGCAGTTTATTCAAAATGTTTTGGAACTCCTTCCATGACGGTTCTACCCTCTGTAATTAAAAAAGTACAGGATGAACATGGCCCTGAAGCGGCTGTGGAATTAGGGATGAGACTAGTGGGAGTGTTTGATGTAGTAGCTGAGCTGATCCTTGGAAATGTCAAGGGCGATGCTATGAACTTTCAAGTAGCGAATGCTTTGGCTTTGGTCCCAGAGTTGGACAGGCCTCGCGAATTACCGAAAATTATTGCCCGGGCTTATAAAACAATTGGAAGAAATAGCCTGGGCAACAAGCCTTTTGTAAAAATGCAAACTCAATCGCAAACACAAGTTACACAAACAAAAAGTGCATGTGAGAAAGATGATAGACCAGTCTTCACTAAAAAGAGTTGGAGACAGAAAAAACAGGGTAAGCAACAAAAGAAGCCGGGGTCGAGAGGCGCTTCCCCAGTTTCGGTTTCTTCTGAACGTACTTATGATTTACGTGATAGGTCAAGGATTAAATCACCAGAAAGGTTTCAGAGCTCTGATACGCGTTCTCCTCGTTCTTCACAGGCCCAGACGTCGTCACAGGCTGGTGGAGGAGGACGGCAAGATAGAGGAAGGGGCCGAGAGGCTCCCCAGGAGCGAGACCAACCTCGACAACAAGTCAGAGGGAAAGCAGAAGACTTTCATCTTCCTCGACCGCAATTTCAGAAGAAAAAAGTTGCCGCTGTCACAGCGAAATATGCCTCAGACCGTGAGAACGAGACTCCAGAATTGGACGTGGGCAGTGACCCTCCTAGACAGCGCCGCGGAAGTTACCATAGTGCGGGAGGCGCTACGTCCTCATATGGAGGCGACAGCAACTGAAACATTCGTTACTGTAGAGACAGCTGACACGAGAGTGGCACCCCCTGACAGACTATATAATATAGTCATACAAATTGAAGGTGACATACCGCGTGAAATAAAAGGGATTTTTTGGGAAAATCTAACCTCTTCATATGACATTTTGTTAGCAGAGGTGGATTGGCCACCCCCATTCGTTTTAGCTGCACATAAAGGAGAGGAGGTAATCCTTCCAAGCTTTTCACGGCATGTCCCAAAAGACAAAGCTGAAGCACTTGCAGCTGAGTGGGCAGTGTACCTGGCACCAGCGTTATACCGCAACCATGTGGGATGGGATGAAGAATCACCTCCTCATGCAATACCTTTGCGGTCACTACCGCAGCCACAACCCCAATATCCCATCAAACGGCAGGCAAAAGGCCCCGTCTCCGAAATTCTGACACAGTTGGAATATCAGGGAGTAATTGAACCATGCGTATCACCTATGAACAATCCCCTTTTCGTGGTTTCTAAACCCGATGGATCGTACCGCTTAGTTTTGGATTACCGGCATTTAAATACTCATTGTCGGAACTTTGCGGTGCAAAATACACACAGTTCTGCGCTTGTAGACAGTCTTGTTCGTAAAAAATACAAAACGACACTTGACCTTTCAAACGGTTTCTACACGCACAACCTAGCCCCGGAGAGTGGTCAATGGACCGCATTCACTTCCGGTGGTAAATTATTTCACTTCCGGCGATTACCCATGGGCTATAAAAATAGTCCGGGTATATTCGCCGCCCGTGTTGTTTCTTTGTTAAATGACATTGATCCAGACGCATGTTCGTACGTAGATGACATCTATCTGACGGACGACGAATTATTTCAGCATTTGTCTCATGTGGACCGCATTATTCTTGAATTTGCGGAGCAGGGTTACAAATTTAACTTTGCTAAGTCACACATTGCTGAATTTACCGTTCTGTTCTTGGGTTATGAGCTCAATAACGAAGGTAAGGGCTTAGCCCCCATTTCTTGGAAAAATGTGCACATTTGTGCCCTCCAAATACTCTGAAGAAACTTCAGTCTTTGCTGGGTTTCCTGAATTTCGGGCGTACTTACATTCCCGAATATGCCCAGCGTATCAAGCCTTTGTATGCTTTGATACAACCTACTTATTCAAGGTCTTGCTGGCTGCCTGAGCATACCTCAATTCTGCAGTCTTTGCAGACAGACCTTTTAGAGTCTAAATATCTTTTGACTCGTGATAACCACACAAACCTGGTGATTAGAATAATTCCGGGGGCGGTGGGATTCACATATTTAACCTTTAATGAAGGTGATACAGTACCCATCGCATACAAGTCACATCTGTACACTTCCGCTGAATTGCGCTTTACATCTGTCGAAAAAGTTCTAACTGCAGTGCAAATGGCGATTCTAAAAGAACGAGCACTGGCACAGGGAAAGCGAATTCTGGTGGTAACACCCTGTCCTGCCCTAGAGGCAGTAACGAAGGCAAGTGTACCGAACTCAAAAGCAATGCATCCCCGTTGGATACAATGGGCTACATCCTTGACGTCATCGGACGTCACCTTTATTTTCGATTCTTCTCTTCAGACTCAGGAGTTCTTACAGTATGAATTTGTTCATCCTCCTCCTTTGTTTTTATTACCGCTTGAGGATTACAAATGTGTGATCTACACCGATGGTTCGGCGCAACCGGCCACTGGGTCCAAGCACGCTTATTCAGCTGCATGTGCTATTGTTGCGGGTTCCTTTGTAGATGGAAAGTTCAAATCCTCTGCAGTGCATACTCGCACACTTGGAGATAGTACCGCACAATTGGCCGAGCTGCATGCATTGCTACTTGCACTTGAGTTCGCTTCTCAGGATGAGACCACTCTAATTGTATGTGATTCTTTTTACTGTGTACAATCTTACAATGACAATCTGTTTGTCTGGTCGAAAAACGACTACAAGGACGCAAAAGGGAGCACAATTAAGCATAAAATGCTTTGGGTTCGAGTGGCAGAATTGCAACAACGTCTGCCCCTCACACAGGTGGTTCACACCTTAGGCCATCAGCGGGTGGGCGCACACGCTATTGGTAACGATCTGGCAGATGAAGCTGCCCGTTCAGCAGTAGTCACGTGTTCAGTAGCAGCGGTTACCAGGTCCATGTCTAAAATAGACCCTGTTATATTAGCAGCTATTGCTGCAACCAAGGAAGGTAATAATTACCCTACAGGTTTCCCTTCCAAGTATTCTTACACATTAAGTCCCGATCAGGTTCCTTATGTAACTATACCTGACGTTGGAGATCGGCTGATCCCCAACGCGGACCGCAGGAGTGCCTTGATATCAGCTGCACACGAAGGCATGGCTTCGGCTCATGCAGGTGTGTCAGCTACGGTTTCCATCTTGCAGCAGCGTTATTGGTGGCGTGGGTTATATAAAGACACCCGTGCTTTTGTGCTTTCTTGCGACGTTTGTCAACAGATTAAGCCTTCCACGGTAACACGTCCACCACAAACACCGCTCTGCATTGCTAACAGACCCTTTGGGTGTGTTTACTTGGATCACTGCGGTCCATTCTCATCAGACACTGCCTATAAATACATCTTAGTGGCAGTGGACTCGTGCACACGGTTTCTCTGGGTCTGGCCACAACGGAGTGCTGACGCCCGAAATGTAATCAGGGATTTGCGTGTCTTTGTGGGAATTTTCGCATGCGGCACCTTCCATTCGGACCAAGGTCCAGCGTTTGCCTCTAGGGCTTACAAGGATGCAATGGCTTCGCTTGGGGTGCGGGTGAAATTTTCGTCTCCGTATAGGCCTGAGGGCAACTCTATCGTTGAACGAATGAACCGTGACTTAAAGCAATCCTTAACAGCTAGGGTTATAGGTACTGGCAGGAACTGGCTGGCCCATTTGTATACCGTTCAGCGTGCACTTAATAATCTCCCTAGAAGACCTCTGGGTGGGCGGACCCCATACGAAATGCTCTTTGGCATAAGAATGTTTGTGCCTGACCTTGAGGGTCCAGACATCGCGGCGCAATCCGCCAAGTTTGATGTAGATAACCATTCTGCTATGTTACAGGACTTACAAGAAGCCCGAGACAAACTTGCAACTACACATTTGCCTTCAGCCACAGATCCTGCGTTGCAGATTCCGGTAGCCGGCTGGCTTCCAAAGGTTGGAGAACTGGTTCGAGAGAAGGTTGAAAACAAAAAAGAATTTGGCCCCTCTTTTCGTGCACCGGTTCCAGTTCTGGGCTTGAAGGGAACACGTACAGTCATTTTACCACCGCTTCCTGGTCGCAAAGAGAACAGATACATCTCAGTTGAAAATGTCAAGCTACAGCGCCTGGCCGATCCTGAATAGTGTCACACCAGCGGTCTCTTGTCCTGCCATTTATCGGACATATGTTCATAGTCCATCTGCGCGAACGATCGCTGATGCTGTAATTGAGATGGTTGATTTGCCTGAATCCTCTACTTTGCCTGAAACTATAATTGATCCCCAACTCTCCACCAACATCGACGAGGACGAGTATACTTATCATGCATCTGAATCGGTGGCGCATCAACCAATAATGCCATTAAGCCAGACTCGTTATTCCTTTGATTCGGATTCCACCTCTTCAAAAGTCCCATCCAAGTTCAGTATTTTTGTATCCTGGTTTAGAGACAATTTTTTGATTCCACCCTGGACATACCTCTGGTTGGTACTTTTCTTACTTTTTTTGTTCATGTCCATTGGCTTTGTCACCGTGTTTTTTCTACTAATCAATGGTCACTATTTACCTGAACGCTCTGCTGTAGACTATGTGTCTGGAACTTTGGCGCCTCATTCCTCGTCGCACATCATGAAGCGTGACCACACATTTGTGAACATTTCAGCTTTTCCAGTTGCTGATGGCATCGTATGGGATGCGGTGAACTATCAAATCCATGGTCCGACGGAAATCATTAATGTACCTAATGTCCTTCGTGTTTCAATGGGTGATGTAGTACAAAATAATATTCATTCTGATGGTTGGGATGTGCATGCCGTTGAAGCATTGTTTGCCGATTTAAAATATTATGCATCTTTTAATGCTGAGGATTTATATATGAATTCTGCGAATTATGCTGATTTGTATTGTTACCAACATTGGGGTAATCATTTTCTCCATAAGCCAAGTGCTCTGCGTAGTTCTGTTAACTACACCCAATGGGAACATTGTCCAAACCCCTTGCCAGGTAGCTCACAGGCTCTTCTAAATAAGTTTACCTATTTTACTGATTTTAATCGGTCGAACCCTGCATCCTATTATTTTAGACTTAATACAACATCCACTCAGAAAATTATGTTAACACACACAAAATTGCTATATTCGGGTTCCTTTTTGAGTGCCCTAGCTGTGGGTGGTTATGAGTACTGGGAGAGTACAGTGGATTTGAAATCTATTTGGGGCTCCAAGCCATGGCAGGTACAAGGAACTGAGGCGTTGCATCGTGCTTGTCTCATCCCTACTCAAATTATGTTCCTAAATGCTTCCATCTATCAAACTACATGTTGGGGCTTAGCTACCACTAAACAATTAAACTCGCCCTCAATTCCATCCCTTTCGAGTTTTCCCAATGATAGCTCACGTTTTAACCTGTCCCTGACGACCCTACAGGCTCTATTACAGAATAATTCATTTAATGTTTCCGGACTGGATCAGTCACCCTGGTTGGTATGGCCTATATCATCTGATGCATGTCAAATGCGTTTTCACGACTCAGGTACTAGATACACACAGGATAGGCCTGATCCGAGATTTATTACTTCTCGTACTGTCACTACATATTCTGTTGGTAAATTATGCAAACAATGGCTGCAACATTCGTCCCTTGATTCTGTTAAACAACATTTGTCCCTCCTTACAGGCAATATTGATCTGTCCGACTTTGTTTTGGGACCTCGTGGTCCCCGACCTAAGAGATTCATTTATGAAACGTATAATGAACTCTGGAAGCTATCACAAATGGAAGCTGCTTCCCGTCTTCGGGAAATAGATCAAGCAAATTTGGAAAAGGTGCTTGCTGTTGTAGACAATAGTATTAATACCCTGTCTTCTCGCATTTATACTTTAGAGAATATTGTGTCCTCTGTTGTTGATATTGTACAAGATGATGTTTCTGTGTTATATCATGGTCAGAATCAATTGCGCTCAGTTATGCAGTTTGCATGGACTTTACAAACGCTCAAGTTAGGTAAAGTTCCTTGGCATTTTTTGAACACCTCTGCTTTGTTTCTACCTTTTAATTTAACTGACAAACAGCAATTTATGTCCATGAAAGATGCAACTTACACTCTATTACATATCGAAAAGGTGGATCCTTTGCCGTTCTCTGTTGCAGAACTCGATTCTGCTGTATGGCTAGTCCATGGGGTTATAGCTTTACCATTTTCCTTGTTTGAATTTGACTCGTGCATGAAACATTTTCCTGTGGGTCGTTACCGGCCCTTGGGCAGTGCTTTCCTGCATGAACTCTGGTCCTTGCCTTTCATGTATAAATGCCTTCGGGACGGCAAGGAAGTCTTTCTCACGGGGGAGTACTGCGACTCGACTATAGGTCATTCGCTTATTTGTAAACACATTAAATTGCATGGCTCATGTAGCGTTTCCTCTCCTAATCTTGCTTGTGTGCTGAAAGGTATTCCTGCTCCTGTTATTTCACCTACTTTCACTCTCCTTTCCAATGGTAGTTATTTACTTTTAAATAACGAAAACTGTTGTGGCCTGCAGGCTGGCATTCCTTACATTGTAACAGTTTCGCACAGGGTTGTCTGCTGCAAAAATGTGCTTTTTCCTCCCCCTCATGACAAGGTTGATATCTCTATTTGGCCTTCCATCCCTACCATGGAAGCAGATTTCAATAGACTGAGCAGAATAAAGGCTCTATTATTAAACGAGGAAGTTATGCTCACGTCCGCCCGGGAGACATTCATTCTCCAGGTGGCGAGTACCCACAGTGAAATACAGGCCCTTTTAAACACTAATCTCCCCCAACATTTTGGGGAGTTAGTACATCGTATTTTTAACGCATCTAACACTGAAGGCCTAGTACACTTTTTTAAGGTCGTGGGGTCGGGCTTAGTGTCCTCCTTCCAAACTATTTTTGGTGTCATCCCTGCATTTATACATTCTATTTTTTCCAGCGTCTTTGGCGGTTTCCCATTGATCCTCGCTTTAGCGGCTGGTGTCTTGCTCTTAATTTGCTTTCTGCGTAATGGCTGCTCCCCGATGGGACCTGCTCGATCCAGAACGCCTCCAGCTGCTCCGTGAGCGCCTTTTGGCTGGTTTTGGTGTACTGCCGTTGGCGACACTGAGTGTGTCATATACTCTTTCATTCCGCTTTGCGTATTTCACTTGCGTGCAACCTGTGATGACTTGTATCCGCTGTCCTTTCACCTGGACTTTGGATTATTGCCTCTCCAATTCGTCATTGTCTGTTCCGGATTTTGTTCAGTTGATGGGTCCCTTAGAGGCCCATGAACAGGACTGTTCCGCTGCTGGCTGTATGGCGCGTGCGGCTGCACTGGGGATTTTGGCGCAATGGGATATCTGGGCGGCTGCCCAGGATCTCCTACAACGAAGCTGTTTCAATTCTCACGCAAGCTGTCCCGCATTGCTTCTGGATGCTCTCTTTGCTGAGGAGCATTCCTGCTCTTTTGATCTCATGGATTGGATGGCATCTATGTTTTTTGACGATTCCAATGATGAACTCTTGGAGGGTATGGCTTATTTCTGCACTTACACTTTCATGGATTGACCTGCCCTTCGCCGTTTGGGCGCTCCCTGTGCTCCAACGGCTGTGTTTTTCCTCTGATGGGCCTCTGTCCTGGCCGCCGGACTGTCCAGGGGAGGGTGTCTTGTGGATTGTTACCTGCCTTGTTATGTTGGCCTAGGCCTGGCTGCCATGCTGCTTTTCTTTGCGCACGTTACACTGAGCCGGGTCTCCCTCGCCCTTTGCTCGTGCCAAGTTCTTTTGCACTGTCTGCATTTTCTGTTGTTCACCTTTTTGGGCTCAGTCTGCACAAACATGTACAAGGTCGCATAACAATGTATTTTGGTTCTTCCTGATATGGCCAGTCTCGCGCACCCAGACATAACATTATGTGCAATTGCCATGAAGAATTTGGTATGCTTTTAATACTGTGGTTTACTAGCGCTTAACACACTTGGAGAAATCCTTTTCAGTGAGAAGAGCTATGATGTCCTGCTGATGTAATTCTGCATCTAGAGACTGAGGTATGGGGGTTCGCTAGTCAAAGCCCAGAGGTCTTCTATTACTATATTAAACTATCTTACTGCAAGGGGAGGGTGGTAATGTTATTTATACGTTTATCCACTGAGCTCTGAGATGCTTTCCCCGTTTGTATTCTATGGAATTGTAACCATGCTGCTTATATTAGTCATATGCATTATGCTATTAGTACTGACACGTGTACTGTACATTAGAGCACGTAAGTTGGAATAAACATTTTAACCTATCCAGTGTCTCTTCCTACGCACCTTGTGGACAAGTACGAGTGAGTGACGAAAGAGTGTTCTTGCTTCTGTGAGTCCTGAGATAAAGATACCGTGTTCTGGGTTGTCCAAACATTAGTACTTGAGTGCTAATGGGATGCTAAGCTAGTTGGGTTGGGGTTTTTGGGTGCTACGGTATATGGTGGCAAACCACTGTATTCCGGGGTCCCATTTTCCTGTGCATAGCTCTGTGCATGTGCAGAAACCTTATGACACTGGAAAGGTGCTAATAGTCCGGAACAGATGGTCTTAAATGCATGTACAATTCCGCTCATATCAGACATGTTTAAGATACGTCCCATCATTTCTACGAAATGTATAGGGCAGTTTGTACGAATTAAAGCCTGTATCTCAGCCGAAGTCCTTGCAACTTGTAATTCATAGATTTCTTTGGCCGAGGTCAGAGGCACTGTTTGTTGTATAAGCATGGCTTTCATTCTGCTTAAAGTATCAAATCGTATAAAAGAGACATTCAACGAAGGCCATAGAGGCGACTCCCTGACTGTGTCTATTGGGGCAAACAATACTTGCATACAGCAAGTGACCCTGGAGTCGACCGTTACTAGATATGGGATGCCTGGCAACATGCCACAGCAACTCTGATCATTCAACATGAGGTAACTCCCATCAGAAAGTTGGCCAAACGTTGGATTAATCACAGTAGCTGGTGTACCCTGCTGGTGGCAGGACAAATTTGCCACAGAACCATTACAAGCCCCGTGTAAAGAAATGTCCTGACAAATCAGTGAACCGCTTAGTGCACTTTCACAGTGTGTACCGCTCAGAAACACTTCACGATCCCCACTCCAACATCTATATGTGTAAGGTAAAGTCCAGGATGTCTTAATGTAGTCTTTACCCAACCTTTCATATTTGCCTGCTTGCATTTGTTTGAGGCAATACTGAAACTGAAAAGTAGTTACAGGCAGAGTGATTTTGCCATGAATAAGCCATTCTGTAGCTGGTTTTTCTGCCACTGTGAATGGTAATTTTTCCAGTTTTTCAATGCTCAGCACTGTATACTTTGCTCCTATTTGTGCCAGTTCGATCTGTTTATCAGTTAGATTGTATTCTGCAAACAGAGCCGACGTGTTGATAAAACGCCAAGGCACATAGCCCGCACGCAAAGATTGCAGCGTCTAGCTTAATAACATAATAGAACGTAACTGAGATTGGCCTTGTTGTAACATGGCTAAATCTTGTTCCAGTATGTCAATGGCAGAGGATACAATGTTGTCCAATGAATAAATTCTGGATGACAAAGTTGTTAACCCGTTGTCGACCACAGAGAGAGTTTTCTCTAAATTAATACGATCAAGTTCACGTATTCGTTCTGCGGCCTCTACCTGTGACACCTTCCATGCTTCATTATAAGCAGCATATATGAAACGTTTTTGACGCGGTTTTCTTTGGCCAAGCAAGAATTCCCTAAGGTCTGCGTCTTCTTTAAGTAAAGATAAGTGTTGTTTCACATCCTTAAGTGTAGATTTTTGCAGCCAATCGAGGCATAATTTTCCTACACTGTATGTTGTTACTACCCCCGGATGTTGTCTTTGGACGTATAGTGGATCTGGCCTATGAATAGTAAACCCCTGTGTTTTATTTAGGAATCTTTCTTGACAGATGTTTGTGTCTGTGGGCCAGATCAACCATTTTCTCCAATCAGGATTTGTTCTGTTGATTTGTAGTATTGTGTCAACTGTAACCGCTGCCTGTGTATTGTTATTACTGGCAGGTGTTGGTGCAGAAGGAGTTTTCATATCTTTAATCTTGGCTAAACCAAGGCAAGACGTTTGTTGCACAGTGTCGTTCAAAAACTAAATTTGCTGAGGGATGATACAGGCTCTAAACAAAGCTTCTATCCCCTGCACTTGCCAATCTTTAGTACCCCAGACAGATTTTGTGTCTATTGTGTCTTTCAATAAGTCGAAACCATGTCTAGACAGTTGGGCAATAAATGCTGCAGAGTAAATCTGTTTTGTATTAGTTAACATAATTTTCAGTCCTGTTTTGTTTACATTTTTATAGTAAAATGTTTCTGGATCAGATGTATTGTATCCTGAAAAATATGGAAACTTTTTAGCAAATGTTTTTGAACTACCTTTTGGTGGTGTAGGACAATGCTCCCATTGGTTAAACATAAACACATTTCTAGGTGTTGCAGAGTTATGCAAAAAATGATGACCATAGTGGTTATAGCAATACAGCTGTTCATAGTCTGATGAACCCTCTAAATATTCATTAGAAAATGCAGCAGACTTTTCTAGGTCAAACATCATGTAATTTACAGTTTCAAAGTCCCAATCATCAGAATAGGTACTGGATGAAACAAAATCACTTAGTGAAATCTTAAATAAATGTGGAATGTTCAAATGTTCCGTAGGGCCGAATATATCGAAATCAGTTTTGTCCCACACTATACCATCCTGTATAGGAACGGCTGTGATGTTCACTGCTGACAAGTCTCTTGCTTCACGATGGGATGATTTGTGTGGTTTTAAAAGTAAGTTCACATCTTTACTTTCAATGTCCAAATGGATGTATCTGCCATTTATAAGCACGCTCATAGTCATAACCAAAGCTAGCCAAAGCAGAAAGAAAAATATTCCAGAAATAATCCATAGTTCAATCCATGGTGAAACCAGATAAGTCTTTCTCAAAAAATGAAAAACGTCTTGTACTTGTTGTTTAAAAGTTTTTGATGCTGGCGACGTCTCAGGCTCACTCAGATCCTCAGAAAACGTATCAAAGTTAATGAAATAGCCAGAAGCAGTTCTGTCAATTGTTGGAATTGCATCAGGATTTGTAGAAATCGCTGGAACCAGTTGATCACTTGTTACATTGGTGTAGACAGGTGTATTTGGACGAACTGTTACTTGAGTTTCAAGAGGGATGAGTTCCATAGCAATGTTGCTCAGTCCTTCATCTGTTACAGCTGAATTCTCGATGGTTATCAGTCTTTCAGTCTGAACCTCTTGGATAGTAGCGAGAGGAGTGCGTCTGCTACTAGGTCGGAGTCCACGAGGCCTACTATTTAGTATTGGCCACATACTGTGGTTTGATGAGGTCGATGGACACAAATCTTTTCTCCTTTTTTTCCAGCAAGGGGCGGCAGAAGTACTGTTCTTGTTCCGTGTATGGCTAGGACAGGTACTGGTTGTCTGTAAGAAGGTCCAAATTCCTTCTTGTCCGCAATTTTCTCTCTGACTAGATCCCCAACTTTTGGAATCCAGACAGGCCTTGCTGGGACCGCCGGTTTTTCCCCAGTGGTGGTTGGCTGCAGGAACACGTTGCTTTGTTTCGATCTTAGTTCATTTAGATCCTGTAAAACAGCCAAACGATCTTTGATATCAAAGGGTTTATCTTCCACCACTGTGCCTCTACATTCGAGATCGGGTACCCACATTCTTGTTCCAAATAGGACCTCATATGGAGTGACCCCCCCCTAGAGAACTTCTTGGCAAATTATTTAATGAGCGTTGGACCCCATAAAGATGTTTGACCCACCCATCACCCGAACCTAATACCCTAGCTGTTATAGACTGCTTTATGTCCCGGTTTTTCCTTTCCACAACAGAATTTCCTTCAGGATGAAACGGAGAGGAGTACCGCAATGCAACACCCAGACTAGCCATGGCTTCTTTGTAAGCCCGAGAGCTAAACGCAGGGCCCTGGTCAGAATGTAGCGTGCCTATTGCGTAAGTGCCGATAAAGACTCGCAAATCTTTTATAACAGTTCGAGCGTCAGCCGAGCGCTGAGGCCATATTCATAGGAACCTAGAGCATGAATCCACTGCAACCATTATGTATTTATAGTTACCGTCCCTTTGCAAGGGACCGCAGTGGTCCAGGTAAACACAAGCTAATGGTTTGTCTGAAATTAACAAGGATGTCTGCGCAGGACGTTTCACTGTGGAGACTTTCATCTGTTGGCAAATTTCACATTCCAGAACATAGTTCTTGGTCTGTTTCCTAATGCCAGGCCACCAATATCTTTGTTTCAGTAAAGATACTGTTGCAGAAATACCTGCATGGGCAGAAGCTATCCCTTCATGTGCTGCTAGGATTAGTCCTAATCTACGTTCCTTGTTTGGAATTACCCTATCCCCCACTCCAGGGATTCGAGCAAAAGGAACGTTGTTCGCATCAATTACATAAGAGTACTTGAGTGGAAACTTTTTTGGTAACGCTGCACCACTGCCTTTGCTCATAGCATTGACAGCCAACATTATCTCACTGTCTATTCTCGTTTTTGAACGAGTGATCGCAGCTACGGAAGCCGTCTGAACAGCCCCCTTTGCGACTTCGTCAGCCAATGAATTCCCTGCAACGTGAACGCCATCACGTTGATGACTCAGCGTGTGTGTCACGTGAGCCTTTGGTAGTTTGCTTTTTAACTGAACTACTTGTTCCCAAAGCGTTTTATGCTTTATTGTGCCACCTTTTGCATCTTTGAACCCATTTTCAAGCCAAGTTTGTATATATTCATTATACGACTGCACACAGTAGAAAGAATCGCACACTATTAGTGTGGGGAATTCGCGATCTGTACTTTCAAGTGCCAGTTTGAATGCTTGTAGTTCAGCTCGCTGAGCTGTACAATCTCCTAGAGATTGAGTTTTAGTGACCATTGGTCTGAAGTTACCATCGCGCAAGCGACCTTTAACGATTGCGCACGCTGCACTGTAAGCTTGCTTACTCCCTGTAGCGGGTTGTGCGGATCCGTCAGTATAAATTATAAATTCGTACTGATCGAGAGGCAGAATCTCAGTGGGCAGAGGACATTCATGTTCATATTGCAGGAACGCTTGTGTTTTTAAATCAGGATCAAAAACATATTCAACATCTGTTGCAGCAAGAGAATTAACCCATTGTATCCATCTAGGATGTAATGCTTTAGCATTTGGAAAGCTCGCTTTAGTGACAGCCTCTAAGGCCGGTACTGGGGTTACGACAATAATGCGTTTCCCTTGGGCTAGAGCTCTTTCTTTTACTACTGCAGTTTGAACTGCTGTCAGTATTTTTTCAGTTGAAGTGAAGCGCATTTCTGCTTGTGTATACAAATGTGATTTGTATGCTATTGGTACTTTTTCACCCTCATTAAATGTTAAGTAGGTGAATCCGCATTGACCCGAAATTATTTGGATCACTAAGTTGCGTTGACTTACGCGTGTTTGTAAGTGATTTGTTGCTAACATGTTAGCTTGGAGTGAACGCAAGATTTCTGTGTGTTCCTGTGTCCAATGTTTGATTGAAAAATCAGGTTTGATTAATGCGTAGAGAGGTTTAACCCTTTCTGCGTAATTTAGAATGTAAGTTCTTCCAAAATTTAGGAAACCCAGGATGGATTGTAAATTTTTCAGCGTCTTTGGAGGTTGTAGCAGCGCACACCTTTCTAAAAAGTTAGCTGCCAAGCTCTTGCCTTCACTTGAAAGCTCATATCCTAGAAAAAGGACATTGAGATGGGCAATTCTGGATTTTTTAAAGTTGAACTTATAGCCCTCAGAGGCGAAGCCCAATATAATGGTACTCACCCTGTTCAAGTGCCTATCCAGGTCATCGTCTGTCAGATAGATGTCATCGACATATGACAATGCCTCATTATCATAAATTTGTAGTAACTCTGTTACTCTCGCTGAGAATAACCCCGGGCTGTTCTTGAACCCTTGACGGAGTCGACAAAATTGACGCTGGGTCCCCATTATTGAGAAAGCTGTTAAGTACCTGCTTTCAGGTGCTATATTTTGACAAAAGAAACCATTTGAGATATCCAATGTGGTTTTATATTTTTTACGCACAATGCATTAATGCTGTACTATGTGCATTTTGCACTGCAAATGTTTTAGAACAAGTGTTTAAGTGTCTGTAATCCAACACTAGACGATATGTATTGTCTGGTTTGGAGACAGGAAACAAAGGATTGTTCATTGAAGAGGTGCATGTTTCAATCACCCCTTGGTATTCAAGTTGATCTAAGATCTCCCTAACCTGTTTTTTAGCTTCTTGCTTTATTGGGTACTGCCTCTGTGCAGTAGGTTCATTTTTTAAATGTATTTTATGGTGAGGCGAGTCCTCATCCCATCCTACATGATTTTTATATAATGCTGGGGCCTGGGCAACTGCCCATTTCCTGGCATAAGTATATTTTAGATGAATTGGAATATGGTTGGAGAAGGCAGGCATAATAACATCCTCGCCATGTGGGCACTCCCTGACAAATTGTGGTGGCCAGTCTTTTTCTGCTAGAAGTATATCATAACCCCTTGAAAGTTTTTCCCAAAAGAGTGTTTTCACCTTTCTCGGTATGCCTCCCTCCATTCGGAGTGTTATTTCATATAACTTTTGTGGAGTACTAACCCTGGTGTCTACAGTCTCAACTGTGATGTACTCATTCAAGTCCACTGTCTCCAGAAGTTCCTTCAGGTTCTGGCGAGCTATTGTGACTTCTGCCGCACTGTCCAGCATTGTCTGAGCCCATTCTCCGTTCTTGAGTTGTGTTCTCAGTATCCTCGGCATGTCTGATCTTCAGACCTGCTACCTTCTTTTTTGAGAATTGAGGTTTAGATTTATTTTTCGGAACGTGTTTGTCATCTTTCGATTTCACACGTTCTTCTCTATATTCTGACCGTCCTCTTCTTTCCGATGTCTGTGACGAGATCTGAGAGGAACGTGTATCAGTATCTTGATACCTGTCAGGCTTTTTTAAATTATCCCTATTCCTGAGGTTATACCTCCTTTCAGAGGGCTCCTTTTGAGGAGACCTACCTCGGGATTGAGAATGTTTCTCGTTTGAATTTTGTTTATTAGTTTCCCACTTCTTTTTAGAAGATGTAGGAGTTTGTTTAATAGAGTCCTTCCCAGGACTTTCAGATAGTTTTGGCTTCAATGGTCTTCCACCCAAACTATCTCTGCCTAATTCTGCATAAGATTGTGCTATTATTCTGGGTAGTTCAGTTTGATGTTCTGTAACATCGAATTCCCTTAATCGTTGGCGGATCGCCACTGCTGCTGCTTCCCCTTTAATATTAGATAATATTATTGTTGAGACCTGGTCGAAATTTTTCAGTAATTTCATACCTAAATTCAGAGCAGGCTCTGCCCCGTATTCATTTTGAATTTGTTTCAGGACATCTGGTATTACTGCAATTGACGGAACACCATGTGTTTTAGTATAGATGGCAGCAAAGACTGAGCCCCAAGTGGTGCAGTCTTCCAGTTGTGGTGTGATCCCCATTGGTAAACAGATTGTTAGTATTCTGTGTTTCTCATAATGGCTAGTATTAGGAAATACTGCTTCTATTTGAGTAATTTTTTGAGCTATCCAGAATGGAATTTGCTCACGTTTTGTGGGCATTTTTCCCATGACTGCGTATAAAGTCTGTGGTGTAATTTTTAGTGTATTCCCCTGTTGAGGGGTTTGATTTGGAATGGTTAATGGTGGTTGGACTGTGAAAGATCGCATGACATATTGGACTAATTGTCTGTAAATTTTTATTAACTCTGTAAGTTGAGTAAGTAATTCTTCGTCTGACATTATATTGAGGTCAGGATGAGGAGTGTAGCCGGCTAGAATCGGCCATGTTGCTCCTGGTCTACCTAGTGGACCGAGCCTGGTAATGTTTTTGTGATGTTTTAGGGCACCTTTAAACCAGAGCTGATGCTCCTGGTATGTTAGTGGAATTTCAATATCCTCGAAAGGAATATATTCCTCTGGTGGTTCATCTTCTTTGTAGAAGTGAAACAGTCTTGTTACTGAATTTGATTCAGGGAATATTATCCATGAATAGAATACCTCTGTCTGAAAAGATTTGTGTGCCTCTATCACGAAAACTGCTCTACCGCCTCTTGGTGGTAGGCCATGTTTTATAAGTGTGGAAATGGTCCTTCTCCAACCTCCCACAGGTACACCTATAACAAGGAAGACCAGCAGTCGGAGGTAACTGTAACATAAAAAGATTTATTTCGCTCAAGCGGGTACACAACCTCACAGCTCCATGTGGCTATGAGAGAAGTGGACAACTTACACAGTCATAGACAGCCTTATATATCTTTCTGCTGGAACAAGCGTAGGTGGGAATGGATATGAAAAATTAGCAGCTGCCTAGGATGATTAATAATCCCAGGATGATATCATGTACTAGTCAGGACCAGTACCTCTGGAAATATGTATACATGGCATGCAAAACATATATATATAAGGATTACTCATTAACTCCCACCACTCATCAGTAATCCCGTGGTCAACAGAAATAAAGCAGAACTGTACATAACTTGCGTCAGACATATAAACATAGATACGCCTGTGGTTACAGAGTCAGGCGCTCACTTGATTAATCATCTGGATATGGAACAAAAGGTCGCACGTCCTGTATCAACAATAATTTGTAGACATAAGCAATTTATGCAGCTGGCTGTAATACATGTGATATCAGTGAATAGGAATGTTAATCATTGACCGTTTGTTAAATGCATCCTGCCCTACTTGCGTGCTAGCAAGTAGAGAGCAAACATATGCTCTGGGGTCTTTTGACGTATCCACATTGTTCTGTGTAGCTGAAAGGAGCACATTATTTTGTGCTGAGGAGACAAACTAAGAAAAGCTTACCTCAAAATGGTGGCTACAAAAATATAAAATGGAGGAGCTTACGTCCATTATAAAGTCTGTATTTCCACAATCGACCCTTTGGACGCAAGGTCCAACATTGTTATCGACTCCTAATGTACGTGTTCATATATTGGCCGACTGTTACTATAGTGGGCCTCATGGCGTTCATTAACATAATCTACTGCATTTGGGAGGGAGGTGGCGTTATCCGAAACATCAATATCCATCAATTGTTGAGTCACAATATCCCTCATTATAAGAGCGTTAGTCAGTGTCACTGGAGGGACTGGGGGTGGTTTCAGCAGTCGCCCCAAACACTGGCAACATATGGGTAGGCAATTAATGAAAACACAGCACCCAATTACTACGAGGAATATGGTCACTAGGAACATCCCTATCTTCCAACCCCATGCCGATAGAGTGTTCCAAAAGAGCCCGCCGGATCCCAAGAGCCAACATCACTATGGGCCTGGGCCCCTATATCATATAGTCTTTTGACAGCTTCCCTAACTGATGTGGAGGAGTCAGGTATATACACGCAGCAGGACACCCCGATCACCCTACAGACTCCACCCCGTTCTGCCAACATCATATCTAGAACCATCCGGTTCTGAAGGGAAACCAATCTGACAGCCTTGAGCTCCACTGTGATGTTCTCAATAATCCCTGCTGTCTCCTCTACAGTTGCTTCCAATAAACGGGATAACCTGCGAATATTTCTGGAATTTATGGCAGGGCCATACCAAGGAACAAAGGCCTTCAGCACATCACCAGCTATCTCTGATACTGTATCTCCTTGATCAACACTCCTCTTACCCCTTAGTGTTTTGGAGGCTCTATTTACCTCCTTTGTGCTTTTGATAGACATCGCTGGTGTCACAAGACCTAGATGACAACAGCCACCCCAATTCACTGGTAGCCAAGTGTAGGCCCTAGAACCACAAATGAAATAAACTGAGTCACCGATATAAAGTGGAACTGTCATTTCCTGAGCAGCCATCTCAAATGTCATATTACAATTGGTACTATTCCCCATGTCGGAAGTACCATTACTTCTGATACATATACTCCCAAGTATACTACGCTGCCTCATTTTCAAAAAGGGTATTTCTCTGGCGTCTCTATGAAGCGGAGGTGTACTTACATTGTTTACCAAAAATAGTGGGGTGAATATACTAGAAAAGGGGAACGTTGCATTAGGTAAGACAACTTCAGTGCAATTTCCTGCCTGGAGGATGTCATCTTGATATCGGTTGTATAGTGACACAGTTGATGTTCTGGTGGTAGAACGGGAGGTGACCAAGTTTTTAAGGACCCCTATTAGCTCAACCTTCAACATCACGGTATGTAACGCATAACAGGATGCTTCAAACGGCAGGGGTACTTGGAGGAGGGGTAGTCCTTCGTCTACATATGCCGGAAATTGCATGCATATCCAACAATTATTTTTTTCAATTACTTGATGAGTCTGATGAAGTAGGGTAAGAAAAGAATTATGACGCATTTCCTCCCTGTGATCCATATCCTCAGGTGCTACAGTAACTGAGGGGACCTTGTCAGAGGGAAGCGGGGCTGGTTTTGCTATAGGGTGATAAAGCTCTAAAAGATAGAGTAAGCCGATTACCAACGACATTACACAAAATAACACACATAATATGCATAGTTTGGAGTACCAACGCCTCTTTTTGTTCATTGTAAGGGTGGAATAGGTATCTTCCATGTCTGACGAAAATACGGTCCCAGATAGCAATACTGTTAGAGATAATGCTTAAAAACTTCGAAATATACAATCTCACTTAGATGTGATAGTTCAACAGTGTTCGTTATAGGCCTCACTGTTACAGGCTCTACAGATCTTTGTCGGCAGTGTCCTTATTTTACTAACCTCACTGCACAAGTTAGTCCTTTAAAGTTGGCACTACCCAGTGCGTGGCAGTTGGTGCTTGCTCCGTCCTAAGCACTCTTCAGTTTCCTTGGGCGTAGATTATATCCTGATACAGTTCGTTGATCGTCGATGTTGGTAGGAGGGCAATCACCAGTTCTTCGGTCAGAACGGTCCTCTTCCGGGGGCAATTTTGGCCAGAATGGTGGTGCTCTTTTCACATTCGATAAATGAATCCAGTTTTTGTGTCCATCACATCGCACTGCTGTTTGTGTGACTAACAAAACTTGAGATGGTTCCTTCCATCTGGGTTGTAGGCTGTTTTTCCTTACAAAGTTCTTGGTCAGGACCCAGTCCCCGGGCCGGATGTCATGCACTTCTCCTTCCAAAGGCGGGGACCAAGTGTCTCTGACCTGTTGGCGAATGGTAGACAGAGCAGTAGTTAATTCTTTACAATAATCCAATAAAGCAGAATGTGTCAATTCTTGCAACTTTGATGGAGAGGCAAACCCATATACATTTGCGGGTCTCCCCATGACAAGCTCATATGGGGAGAGTCTGTTTTTGGATGTAACAGTTGTTCTCATAGAGAACAAGGCTATTGGCAAAGCATCTACCCAGCTGAGAGTACTTGATGCACATATTTTTTGCAGTTTATTTTTTAAGGTAGCATTGCAACGCTCTACAAGCCCTGCTGATTTTGCATGATAAATTGAATGGAATTTCTGTTTTAGCCCCAGTCCTTGACATACTAGATCCATTATTTTATTCGAAAAATGTACTCCGTTATCACTCCACAGACTTTTGGGCAAACCGTAGCGAGGAAATACTCTTTCAGCAGCATTTTTGCTGTACTCAAGGCGGTATTATCTTTCAAAGGGAATGCTTCCACCCAATTGCTAAAACTGCATATGACAACTAAAACATATTGTTTTCCATTGGCAGGGGGCATCTCGATGAAGTCCATCTGAAGACATTCAAATGGATATTCTGGCAATCTGAAATGACCAGGTGGTACTTGTATCCCTTTTCCCACGTTATGAAGAGCACAGATCATACAATTTTTAGAAAGTTTTACAGCTGTCTTTCTTATATTTTTGTTCTCCCATATTTTCTCAATTGTATTTGTCATCCCGTCAGCTCCCAAATGTGCAGGACCATGGACCATCTGAAGTATGGGCAAGAGAAAACTATCAGGCAGGACCCATTTCTGTCCAAGTGTATTCATCCAAGCCCCAAGATGTGTGTCAAAATAATAACCTTCCTTTACCCACTGCTTTCTTTCTTCTTCACTTGCAAAAGCTTGAATCTCCCTTATCTGCGTGTAAGGATCAACTTCTTTCGTCTCCTCATCTGCACTCGACACTACATATGTTAACGTGTACTCATTTAATGCAGTATGCCTTGCTGTTTCATCGGCAAAGGCATTTCCTTGGCCTACATGGTCTGTGATTATCTTGTGTGCACTACACTTCATGATAGCCAACTTAGTTGGTAATGCAAGAGCATTTAATAATCTTGTAATCAAGGTGCCGTGCTGTATTTTAGCACCTCCAGATGTAATATACCCTCTTTCGGCCCATAAGCGTCCAAAGTTATGAGCCACCCCCAAGCGTACTGGCTGTCAGTGTAGATGTTTACCACTAACTTCTCTGAAAGTTCACATGCTCTAGTTAGAGCAATTAATTCAGCTGCCTGAGCAGACATCTGTTGTATTTTACATGTTTCAACAATTGTTTTATTGGTTGTTATTGCATAGGCTGCCGAGGTGGTTCCATCTGGTCTCTTTAGACAAGAGCCATCCACAAATAGTGTTCCATCGACCTTAGACAGAGGTACATCTACCAAATCTACTCGACCTTTCGTTTCAGTTTCAGTGACAATCACACAATCATGTTGTACTTCATCCTGCTCCGAAGGGAGAGGCATCAGAGTAGCTGGGTTTATAGTGTTGCACCGCTGCAAGGTCACATTAGTAGCCATTAATATTAGTTCATAATGAGTCAATCTAGCATTAGTTAAATGCTGCGTCTTGGTTTTATTTAATAGTATGTCCACTGAATGAGGGACATAAACCATAACGGGATGTCCTAGTACAATAGAGTCTGCCTGTTTTACTGCAGCAGCCGCCGCAGCAATATTTCTTAGGCAGTTCGGTAGGCCTGTGGCTACCGGATCCAATGTTGAAGAAAAATAGGCACATGGTCTATTCTTCTCTCCATTTTTCTGTGTTAGTACAGCCATTGCGCACCCTTCTCTTTCATGTACGAACAATGCAAAGCTTTTAGTATAGTCTGGCGTACCTAAAGCAGGTGCATTGCATAGAGCAGATTTTAAAGCCATGAAGCTATCGTGATGTTCATTCTCCCAAGGGACGGGATCTTGCACATCCTTGTGAGTTAAGGACAATAATGGTTTGGCCAAAAAAGAAAAATTTGGTACCCATTGCCTACAAAAGGAGACCATTCCCAGAAATGCACGAACATCCTTTTGAGTTCTAGGTCTTGAAATGTTCTGAATGGACTGTATTCTGGCAGGTGAAAGCCTCCAGCGGGAAATGTTAAAACATCATGCGTAGCCTGCTTACAAATATCTTCTGTTTCAGCGGTGATTAATAAATCATCAACATATTGCAGTAATACCGTACCTGATGGCATAATACAGTTATCCAGTTGTCTTTTTAATGCCTGGCTATAAATGCTAGGGCTTTCTGTATACCCCTGTGGAGCTCGACAGAATTGATAGGATCTCCCTTGGAAACTAAAACTGAACAAATACTGACTATCTGGGTGTATGGGAATGCTAAAGAAGGCATTTTTTAGATCAATCACAGTGAACCACTGGGCTGAAGGTGGTACAGACGAAAACATTGCAGTAATGTCGGGTACAACAGGATATTGTGGTTCCACTATTTTATTAATGGCTCTCAAATCAACAACCATCCTATATTTGACCTGTTCTGTTCCATCATCTCGTTTAACTACAGGTAAAATGGGACTATTACATAGGCTACTTGTGACTTCTCTTATTATTTGTCGTTGCAGCAAGTCTGATATCACTAATTTCAATCCTTCCTCTCCTTCTTTTGACATTTTGTATTGGGGAATGCGGGGTAATTTAACATTTTGTTTTACTTTAATATGTACTGGCTCAATATCCATTCTTCCTACATCGTTTGGTCCATGTGCCCACAACTTCGGATCAATATCCCGAAGTTCAGGTGGTAAGGTATTTTTGTCTGCAACAAGATACTGCTTAGATAGTGCTGATTTCTTGCAAGTCAGATAAACACCATCTGGTGTACAATATATGGTAGCATGCATCATTTTTAAAGCCTTTAAACCTAGTAAATTAAGTGAACATTTCTCTGTTAATACAAAGGGCATGCTCCCTGTTATGGGGCCTATAGTGAAGTCCAATGGTCGCGAAATGGGGCTTGTTACAACAGCATTAGAAAATCCCACCGACTTATCTAATTTTCCCGAGAGAGGAGCATGGGGGAGCAAGCGGTGGGAAATAGATGTGTTAGTGGCACCAGTATCTAGAAGGAACACTCTTTCTTCACCTCCAACCATCATTGTTACATATGGCCCTGAAGAATCTACTGGTATTTGCACTCGCTCCCTGTCCTCTCCTGGGCATCCCTATTGGGTCCAATCCTGATGATCATCATCCTGCGCATAATCCTGTGTAAAATACACATTATTCCTTTGGTCGAAATAATTTGTCTGGTCGGTGTCATTATAATTTCTTTGTTGTCCTCTACCTCTTCCTCTGTCTGCGTGGGGAGTTGTGTTCCCTCTGTAAGTATTGGCATTATTTCTCATAGTCTGACCCTGGCCCTGTAACGAAGGGCACTCATTCTTCCAATGACCCTCCTGATAGCAATAGGCACATGTATTGTAGCCTAACCCTGCTCTCTGTTGCGCCGGAGCTGAAGCAGCTCGACCAACCCCTCGACTACGTCCACCTCCCCTCTGAAAGTTTGTACGTCCTCTTGACCTTCCCCTATCAGGAAAAGCTTGCTGCATCAATGCTTTTGTTTTTAACTCCTTCATTTGCTTATCCTTTTTTCCCTTTTCTGCATTTCTCTTATTCTCATAGTAGCAGGCCATGGTCAATAATTCAGCTGGATCTTTAGCAGTCCAGGTGCTTTCGTACGTCTTTATACTATCTGATAAGTCAGGTAGAAGATTATGAACAAACTGATTAGCAAAGATACGCTTCCCTTGTATAGTCTGTATATCTTGCCCACTGTATGCTTTAAAAACCTCCTCTATTCTACTAAAGAAATCGGTAACTTCCTCTCCCTCCTTCTGTCGACATGCCGTCATCTTATCCCAATCCACCTTTTCTCTGGGCAATATTTCCTGCATACGTGTTATAATATGCCTTGGTAAGGCTATTAAGGATGGTGGCACGGCTCCTCCTGCTAATCTGCCATTATCATCACCGACTATGGTTGGCCAGTGAATGGTTGCGCAGTTATTATCCCTAACTGGACGCCATATTTCTTGAGGTACCAAGAAATCAAACAAAAAATCAATATCTTTTAGTATCATGGGTGTTAAATTAATGGCGGATTCAAGTTGCTCATAAAAGAGCCTCGGATTTTTTCTAGGATCAGGTAACTCCTTTTTTATGGCTAATAAATCAGCCCTAGTCCAAGGAGTATGAACATATTGCGGGATAGGGGGGTGAGGTGCACCCCTGGGATCAGCAATTGGATGTACCTCTCTCATAGGGTAAGCTGAAGTATCACCACTAATTTCTGGGCCATAATGTTGGTGGATATGTTTTTGTGTGGCACCACATATAATGATATCTAGCTCCTTTTGGAACTGATAACAGTCATTAAATGCACTTTTGCATTGCGCGATAGTTAATATAGAGTGCTCACTATCCCTCCATACTTTGTTTAACCATTCTGGTGACGTAAAAACAACGGTACTATCCTCTAATAAGAGGTAACAGTGATCAAACAATCGCGTCACCATACTATTAATGACAACATTTTTGGCTCTTAATTCCTGCATCCCCTCAAATGTGTCCCAGGCTTCTCTTTTAGTTATTTCCCCTTGGTCCATCCACTTTTTGGTCATTTTCTTTATAGCGTTCTTTTCAGAAGGGCCTAATCGTGTGTGTCTAACCTGCGTGTCTGGTGTCAGTCTGTCCCTAATTGGTGACCTAGAGTGAGGGGAATCTATCCAGTGGTCCGGTCTCCGCATAGTTATTATAGGGGAGTGACTTTGTGTGCTAAATGGTGTTGTGAACATTGGGGGCGTGGTGCTGGAGGATAATGTTGCTGGAGCGGACGGTACTGTTGGGGTGTAACCTACCGCTCCCTGTGTACCCTGAAGATTAGTAACAGGGGTTATTTGCTGGGCTTGCGTAACAGGAGTGGCTACCTGTTGAGCCTGCACAACAGGAGGGGGCGCTTGCTGAGTAGCTGGTGGACCCCCAGCCCCGGGACCTGGGGCAGGAATCTGGACAATATTATACGGGGGAGGTTTATCTAACAAATCTTCTAATACTTCATCGATAGGAGGGCACTTTCTTTTTTCTATCGCAACAAAACATTTTTCTGTTTTCATCCTAAACTCTCTGTCATGCTGTTCAATGTTTTCGTTTATTTTTATATTATTATATTCTGCTACTTTAGCCATGGTTGTTTTTCTGTTCTCTCGTTCCCTATCTTGTTTTTGTTTCATATTCCGAGTTCTGGCAGATTTCTCCCATGTTTGAAATACTTCAAACATAGCGGGTCGGACCTTCCGTTCCATCATACATTGTTGTAAATACTGTAATTTAGCTAAATCAAAGGTACCATCAATAGGAAATTGTAATTCCTTATCTTTTTTTGTATACTCATGCCATATTCTATTGTATAAATTCACATTCACTCCTTTTTTTATCATTAATATCCAACCAGGACTGTCTTCAACAGGAGTGGGGACACTTTCGTCCAACCGGTGACCTGATTTTATACAACAGAACGTTTTAGAAATGCATTTCTTCATTGTTCCTAGTACTTCGTAGTTATAACTATTATTTTACCAAACTAATCAACAAACTTAAGTAACCAAACTTAATTAACAAAACATGCAACAGAACAATCTCACCAATCTGTGGTGTCCTCAAATCGTCCGACTGTTGGTCTTCGGACAACACGTCTGTTTCAAAAGGGATCAGCTCGTGGACCTCTGCCGGGGAATCCTGTGTCAAGAGGCCAGTCGGGACTTCAGATGGCAGCTGCGGAGAAACTCTGTCTCCTTAGTGCAGGGGCCCCCACGATCCTTCGGTCCTCAGTCGCACCTCTCAACCACGGACTTAGCTAGCCGTTGGATGTCCCACGGAGAGGTCCCACCAGAGTCGCCAATTTGTGGAAATGGTCCTTCTCCAACCTCCCACAGGTACACCTATAACAAGGAAGACCAGCAGTCGGAGGTAACTGTAACATAAAAAGATTTATTTCGCTCAAGCGGGTACACAACCTCACAGCTCCATGTGGCTATGAGAGAAGTGGACAACTTACACAGTCATAGACAGCCTTATATATCTTTCTGCTGGAACAAGCGTAGGTGGGAATGGATATGAAAAATTAGCAGCTGCCTAGGATGATTAATAATCCCAGGATGATATCATGTACTAGTCAGGACCAGTACCTCTGGAAATATGTATACATGGCATGCAAAACATATATATATAAGGATTACTCATTAACTCCCACCACTCATCAGTAATCCCGTGGTCAACAGAAATAAAGCAGAACTGTACATAACTTGCGTCAGACATATAAACATAGATACGCCTGTGGTTACAGAGTCAGGCGCTCACTTGATTAATCATCTGGATATGGAACAAAAGGTCGCACGTCCTGTATCAACAATAATTTGTAGACATAAGCAATTTATGCAGCTGGCTGTAATACATGTGATATCAGTGAATAGGAATGTTAATCATTGACCGTTTGTTAAATGCATCCTGCCCTACTTGCGTGCTAGCAAGTAGAGAGCAAACATATGCTCTGGGGTCTTTTGACGTATCCACATTGTTCTGTGTAGCTGAAAGGAGCACATTATTTTGTGCTGAGGAGACAAACTAAGAAAAGCTTACCTCAAAATGGTGGCTACAAAAATATAAAATGGAGGAGCTTACGTCCATTATAAAGTCTGTATTTCCACATAAGTTTTAGAGTGATGGCTCTTCTTAAGTTTGGATGGATGTCTATAACACCCTCCTCGGGTTCATTTAAACCTGTAAAGTTAAAAACTGTTACGACTGGGTCAGCCGCAGCTCCACCGGTTTCGGTGGCATTGTCCCGGTTGGACATTTGTTTTTTGAAAAATGTAGAACAAGTTTCAAGGAAACAAAAAGATAAGGTGCACAATATTTTGGAACACTGTATCCTTCAACGTTGAACAAACCAAACAACTAATATATGTGGGATTTTTGTCCTAATTAGTTATGGCGGATATTTAACCCTACCCACTCCAGACGTCTTATGGCGTATGTGAGTAGGGGTCTCTGAGAGAAAAGCACGACTGAGTTACTCAGTATCTAGCGTTAAATTACTGCCTTACCAAACGTTTGGGCGCCATGTAGTGTAGTTCCTATTTCCATAATAGGCTCTGCGCATTGGAATAATATAACCTATAGGCTTGACATAGGACTAAGGTCGGTATGTCCCTATCAAGTATATTAAACTTAATTACTTGTGCCAGCTAGCTCAGAGGCCACTAGAAACTCATTGAGAACAAGAAGGGAGTAGTTTCTGGCAACCGCATAAACATGACCACTTTGTTTCCCTTTAGAATCGGAACACGTCTCCGAATCGTGGAAACAATAGAGAACAGTTTCACTCAGTCAATCGTGCATGCTTAGTTTCCGCAGAGTTACACAGAAAGGAAAGACGGGCGTTTCAATAAAAGGGTTTTATTGAACAGTCTTGTTTCTCGTGTAAGAGATATGTGCTGTTATGATCACAAGACAGTATGCAAGATAAATAATGTACGGCGTAAGCAGTAGAAATAAATAATACTGCGCTAGCATTATCTTTTAGCATATATTCACGTACATAAATAACATGAGCTAAAAATGCGAGTACTCATACGATGCGTCTCTAAGCTAGTTCTACCCCAATGTACCTAACCTAGTCTAGTTGTAGGGAAAGGTAAGAAGTAGGTGGAGTATTCTCTAGTATGGTATACTAAGAGTATGTTAAGTCTAGTATGCCAAGAGTCCCTCTAGGTTCTAGTCAGCTCCATACCTTGAGAATGAGAGAGGTGGGAATCTCTTGCCGGATCTGGAACTCTAACACCCTGCGAAGAGAGTCAGAACACTGGAAGCTGGATTCGTCTGCGTGCAGGAATGACAGTGTCTTCTCAGTGCGTCAGGCCGGGATACGGGCTCCTCTGAAGTCGAGGTCTCCTCTAACTTGCTTGGGCAAGGGAAGGTATATTTATACCTGGTAGGTGCCTTGGAATGTTAGCATTGACGTGAAGTCGGACAGAGGAAGACGTCAGGAATGAACCCTTAAGGTATAACGGTTCATACATAATAGATGAGTTCTTGGAGAAATCAATAGTCCTGTGCTAGGGGAACTCCCGAAGCTTAAGGGTCTGGTTTCTAAGAACTCGTTGTGACGTTAGGGTGGACGGATGTCGGTGACCATGCCTGTATTTGGAGTGCACGGCTAATGCCTAAATAAGGACTGGGATTCTATGCCTATATAAGGGCAATGCGAATTGTGCCTATATAAGGACATGATTCAGGAAAACCTATATACGGATACCTAAAGCGGAATACAACAAGCCCCTCATCCCGGTCCCGCCCCCCTGGGGGCTGCACTTAATATTTCATCACGACAGCCGCTTTTACTTGAGAAACCCCATCAACCTCACTCAGTGAGCAGCGCACGTAAGAGTAAAGTAAATTGTAACTTGAGTGTGTTATTACATTATACATTCACTGAAACCAGCGCAGATGTCTACAATTAATGAATATCAATATCTGAATTTGCAAATTCCTCTGTGATGGCAAAATTAAAAATTAACTGCCCAGCTCTTCAATAAGCACCACCAATTACAAAGCGCACTGAAGACTGAAGGCATTATGGGTGTTCGGCTGTGCACTGTCTAATGTAGCGACTTTGCCTGTATGCCGAATGAAACTATCTGGTTATTATTCTGGGGAGTGACGAACATGATGCCACCGGAGTCCATGGGTGGGATGCAGGAGAGGTGTCTGTGGCAAGGCAAGGCTGCGGCCTCCCTGGACAGAGTGCTGTTTGCTCCAGGCAGGGGAAAAAGAGACAAGGGGGCGCCCTCTGCCAGTACCCACAGCATCTGCCCCGTTTCATGAGCTGTTTTACCAGGTACAGACCCACACCCGGCAAAATCCAATAGAACCATTCTTTTTTTTTACAAACCTCGTCATAGGGCGTGGCGCTACAAATGGGGAACCAGGTTCGAGTCTCGCGGCCAGCTCAACATCCCGTGATTCTGGGTAAAATCACTTAATCCCCCCCCCGGCTTAAAAAAGTAACATGACCTTGTGTAATGCTAACTGTTGCTTCTGTGAATGCGCTCCAATACATAGCGCCGCTGTGCAACGTCTATTCGCTGACCGGGTCACAATGATTTGTTTTTTAAACGTTAAGACACGCTGCATAGCAGCTAGCGCTGCTGTGTAACATGTCTAAACTAGCATTTGCAATGCAATAGGTCTCGCGTTTACACGAGTTTAAGCTATTGGTATTGTAAATGACAATGCCTTTTATTTATGTTTTAACCCCTTGACCGCGATCGGAATTCCGCTCGTATGCTGGACATTCCGATCGCGGGTGGGGTCGTGACGAGCTCAGCTCGTCATGCGCACAGCGCTACCGCGCAGCATGACGAGCTGAGCTCGTCATGAGCACGGAAGGGGTTAAAAACCAAAACAAAAATAAAAGGCATTGTTATTTGCAATGTCAATAGCTCAGACTCACGTAAATGCGAGACCTATTGCATTGCAAATGTTTGTTTTTAGATATGGGCCAGGAGAGTGTGGCTAACTCCCAATATTGTTCTACTTGCAAAGGTGAACAGCACACATTTTGGGCATGGGTAGCCTACCACCTGGAAAAACTTACCAGACCCAGACAGTTCTGAAAACTAGACATCTGGGGGAGTCCAGGGTGGTGTGCTTTGCATGCATCCCGCATCATTTTCTTAACCACAATGTAGTGTAGCTCCTATTTCCCTAATAGGCTCTGCGCATTGGAATAATATATCCTATAGGTTTGACATAGGACTAAGGTCAGTATGTCCCTATCGAGTATATTAAACTTAATTACTTGTGCCAGCTAGCTCAGAGGCCACTAGAAACTCCTTGACAACAAGAAGGGAGTAGTTTCTGGCAGCCGCAAAACATGACCAATATGTTTCCCTTTTAGAATCAGAACGTGTCCCAGAGTCGTGGAAACACTAGATAACTATTTCACTCAGCTCAATCGTGCATGCTTAGTTTTCCTCAGAGTTACACAGAAATAATAGACGGGCGTTTTCAATAAAAGATTTATTGAACAGTCTTGTTTCTGGTGTAAGTATAATGTGCTGTTACGATCACAAGACAGTATGCGAGATAAATAATGTACAGGGTGAGCAGTAGAAATAAATAATACTGCGATAGCATTATCTTTTAGTACAAATGCTGTTACATAAATAACACAGACTAAAAATGCGAGTACTCATACGATGCGGTGCTAAGCTAGTTCTACCCCAATGCACTTAACCTAACCTAGGTGTAGGACAAGGTATGAAGTAGGTGAAGTATTCCTTACTATGGTATACTAAGAGTATGTTAAGTCTAGTATACCTAGTATGCCAAGAGTCCCTCTAGGTTCTTATCAGCTCCATACCTGAAGAATGAGCGAGGTTGGAATCTCTTTGCCAGACTCGAACTCCAACACCCCGCAAGGGAAGTCAGATCATTGGAAGCTGGAAGCTGGAAGCTGGGCTCTCTGCGTGCAGGGAATGGCAGCGTCTTCTCAGTGCGTCAGGCTGGGATACGGGCCCCTCTGAAGTCGAGGTTTCCTCTGGTTTACAGGGGCTAGGGAAGGTATATTTATACCTGAGAGTACCGTAGGAATGTTAGCATTGACGTGAATTGGACAGCGAAAGACGTCATGAATGAACCCCTAAGGAATAATGGTTCATGCATAATAGATGAGGCCTTGAAGAAATCAATAGTCCTGGGCTAGGGAAACTCCCGCAGCCTAAGGGTCTGTTCTTCATGAACTCGTTGTGACGTTAGGGTGGACGGATGTCAGAGACCATGCCTGTATTTGGAGTGCACGGTTTAATGCCTAAATAAGGCCTGGGATTCTATGCCTATATAAGGGCAGGGCGAATTGTGCCTATATAAGGACATGATATTGGAAAGCCCGTTATGGACACCCTAAGAGGAATACAACACCCACTCCACGATAATACATAAATGCTAAACATTTAAAATGCTAAACATAAAAATGGAGTACCGCATATTTCTAAAATATTTCATAAAACCATTTAAAAAGGCATTTAAAAAAAACATATTAGAATGCAAAAAAGGTACTGTACATTCGAAGCATTGCTTATCATTTCAGGCATATAGTTCGAAAATAAATGCAATTGGAATGAAATAAGCAGTAATATTTACATGTGACAGAAAATGATCGATAAGTTGTTCAAAAATCAAAGTCATTTCATGTCAGGAAAATTAAATGAACTGTTTTTAGACACATAAGATGACTAAATGTCTTTGGAAGGACCGCCAAGTCTGTACTATAAGGCTAGTTCTACTTTAAGCAGATTGAAGTTCCATTTTCTTTCGAAAAAATGGGAAAAAGTTCCAAGTTTTTGAAAAATGAAGGCCAAATTGTTGCTGTATTTCTGGAACACTGTATGCTGAATCAGAGTCAGTTTACGGGTCTGGTGTAAACATTAGATCATCTATTTCTATAGACAAAACATCATCCACTGTAGTTGGTGTGAGTTGGAACACCTCGTGAAGCAGGTTAATCGCACAGAGATGTGAAGCATTGCTTTCAATTGTCGCAATGTTCGCGTCCGTTGTTACCTGTGTGCCTTTAGTTCTTTCTCGTACCTCAGCAGCAGCCGGAAGCGTCTGTGAGATCTCAATGAATGCTGTCATCAGGATAGGAAGCCGCTGGGGACAACACATAGCATGGGCCGTTATCTGGTCCAGCAGAGTATCGACGTCCGTTGGCGCATCCGATGGAAATGTTAGACAGGTGTCCAACACGCATTCTACACCGCATAGCAGGCATCGTAGAACAGGTAAGATGCAATCTTGCCAGATTGGTCTAAAGGACAGGAACCATGTGGTATTAAGGTCCCGTAGACGATTTATGCCCAAAAGCTGTACTATTTGCTCACGGCACTTTCGTTCAAGGAGAGCTTTCTCCATGTCGCTCGGAGTGATGTCGGCGAATTGGCTGGCCATAGCGCAATAGCAGGAAGAGAAATAGAATTCCGGCAACGAGTGCTAGAATTAATGGTATGCCACCAAACACCGAATGTGCAAAGTTCGGGATGATTCCGAGTATTGCCTGGAAAGGTGCTAACAGACCCGAGCAGATGCCCTTAAATACATGTACAATTCCAGTTGTATCAGACATGTTGAAAATTCGTCCTATCATTTCCACGAAATGTATAGGGCAGTTTGTACATATTAAAGTCTGTATCTCAGCCGAAGTCCTTGCAATTTGCTGATCATAGTTTTCTTTGGCCGAGGTCAAAGGCACTGTTTGCTGTAAAAGCATGGCTTTCATTCTGCTTAAAGTATCAAATCTTATAAAAGAGACGTTCAGCGAAGGCCATAGAGGCGACTCCCTGACTGTGTCTATTGGGGCAAACAATACTTGCATACAGCAAGTGACCCTGGAGTTGACCGTTACTAGATATGGGATACCTGGCAGCATGCCACAGCAACTCTGATCATTCAACATGAGGTAACTCCCATTAGAAAGTTGTCCGAACGTTGGATTAATTACAGCAGCTGGTGTACCCTGCTGATGGCAAGACAAATTTGCCACAGAACCATTACAAGCCCCGTGCAAGGAAATGTCCTGACATACAAGTGAACCGCTTAAAAACACTTCACGATCCCCGCTCCAACATCTATATGTATACGGCAAAGCCCAAGATGTCTTAATGTATTCCTTACCCAACCTTTCATATTTGCCTGCTTGCATTTGTCTGAGGCAATACTGAAACTGAAAAGTAGTCACAGGTAGTGTAATTTTGCCATGAATAAGCCATTCTGTAGCTGGTTTTTCTGCCACTGTGAATGGTAACTTCTCCAGTTTTTCAATGCTCAGCACTGTATACTTTGCTCCTCTTTGTGCCATTTCGATCTGTTTATCAGTTAGATTGTATTCTGCAAACAGAGCCGTTGTGTTGATGAAACGCCAAGGCACATAGCCCGCTCGCAATGATTGCAGCGTCCAGCTTAATAACATAATAGAACGTAATTGAGATTGGCCTTGTTGTAACATCGCCAAATCTTGTTCTAGAATGTCGATAGCAGAGGATACAATGCCATCCAACGAATATATTCTGGAGGACAAAGTTGTTAACCCATTGTCGACCACAGAGAGTGATTTCTCTAAATTAATACGATCAAGTTCACGTATTCGTTCTGCGGCCTCTATCTGTGACACCTTCCATGTTTCATTGTATGCAGCATAGATGCCGGCATATATGAAACGTTTTTGATGCGGTTTTCTTGGTCCAAGCAAGAAATCCCTAAGATCTGCGTCTTTTGCAAGTAAAGGATAAGTGTTGTTTCACATCCTGTAGTGTAGATGTATGCAGCCAATCGAGGCATAATTTCCCTACACTGTATGTTGTTACTACCCCCGGATGTTGTCTTTGGACGTATCTTGGGTCTGGCCTATGAATGGTAAAACCCTGAGTTTTATTCAGGAATCTTTCCTGACAGTTATTCGTGTCTGTGGGCCAGATCAACCATTTTTTCCAATCAGGATTAGATCTGTTGAGTTGTAGTATATTGTCTACTGTCACCACTGCCTGTGTTTCATTATTTTTTGCAGGAGTTGGTACAGAAGGTGTGTTCATCTCTTTTATCTTGGCTAATCCAAGACAAGATGTTTGTTGGATAGTTTCATTCAAAAACATTATTTGTTCAGGGATGATGCAGGCTCTAAATAAAGCTTCTATCCACTGTACTTGCCATTCTTTAGTACCCCACAACGTTTTTGTGTCTATTGTGTCTTTCCAAAAGTCGAAACCCTGTCTAGACAGTTGGGTATTAAATATTGCAGAATAAATCTGTTTTGTATTTGTTAACATAATTTTCAGTCCTGTTTTGTTTACATTTTTATAGTAAAACATTTCTGGATCAGATGTATTGTAACCTGAAAAATATGGAAATTTACTGGCAAATGTTTTTGAACTACCTTTAGGTGGTGTAGGACAATGTTCCCATTGGTTAAACATAAACACATTTCTTGGATATGCAGATTTATGCAAATAATGATGACCATAGTGGTTATAACAATACAGTTGTTCATAGTCTGATGAACCCTCTAAATATTCATTTTTAGAAAATGCAGCAGATTTTTCTAGGTCAAACATAATGTCAGTCACAGTTTCAAAGTCCCAATCATCAGAATAGGTACTGGACGTGATTAGATCACTTAGTGAAATTTTAAACAAATGTGGAATGTTCAATTCTTCCGTCGGACCGAATATATCAAAATCTGTTTTGTCCCACACTATACCATCGTGTATAGGAACAGCTGTGATGTTCACTGATGACAAGTCTCTTGCTTCACGATGGGAAGATTTGTGAGGTTTCAAAAGTACGTTTACGTCTTTTCCTTCAGTGTTCACATGGATGTATCTGCCACTTATAAGCACGCTTATAGTTGTTACCAAAGCTAGCCAGAGCAGGAAAACAAAAAGTCCAGATGTAATCCAGAGTTCAATCCATGGAGAAACCAAATAAATCTTTTTCAGAGAGTGAAGAAAGTCTTGTATTTGCTGCTTGAATTTCAATGACACTGGCGTCGTTTCAGGTTCACTCGGATCTTCTGAGAACGTATCAAAGTTAATGAAGTAGCCAGAAGCAGTTCTGTCAATTGTTGGAATTGCATCAGGATTTGTAGAAATCACTGGAACCAGTTCATCACTTGTTACGTTCGTGTAGACAGGTGTATTTGGACGAACTGTTACTTGTTCTTCAAGAGGGATGATTTCCATAGCATTGTTGCATAGTCCTCCATCTGTTTCAGCTGAAGTCTCGATTGTTATCAGTCTTTCAGTATGAACCTCTTGGATAGTAGCCAGAGGAGTGCGTTTGCTACTAGGTCGGAGTCCACGAGGCCTACTATTTAGTATTGGCCACATACTGTGGTTTGATGAGGTTGATGGACACAAATCTTTTCTCCTTTCTTCCAGCAAGGGGCGGCAGTAGTACTGTTCTTGTTCCTTGAACTGCTAGGACAGGTACTGGTTGTCTGTAAGAAGGTCCAAATTCCTTCTTGTCCGCAATTTTTTCTCTGACTAGATCCCCAACTTTTGGAATCCAGACAGGCCTTGCTGGGACAGCCGGTTGATCCCCAGTGGTGGTTGACTGTAGGAATACGTTGCTTTGTTTGGTTCTTAATTTGTTTAAGTCCTGTAAAACAGCCAAACGATCTTTGATATCAAAGGGTTTATTGTCCACCACTGTGCCTACGTTTTCTAAGTCTGGTACCCACATTCTTGTCCCAAATAGGACCTCATATGGAGTGACCCCCCCTAGAGAACTTCTTGGCAGGTTGTTTAGTGCACGTTGAACTCCACTAAGGTGTTTGACCCACCCGTCACCCGAACCTAATACTCTAGCTGTTATAGACTGCTTTATGTCCCGGTTTTTCCTTTCTACAACCGAATTTCCCTCAGGATGGAATGGAGAGGAGTACCGCAATGCAACGCCCAGACTGGCCATGGCGTCTTTGTAAGCCCGAGAGCTAAACGCAGGACCCTGGTCAGAATGTAGCGTGCCTATTGCGTATATGCCGATAAAGACTCGCAAATCTTTTATAACAGTTCGAGCGTCAGCTGAGCGCTGAGGCCATAACCATAGGAACCTAGAGCATGAATCCACTGCGACCATGATATATTTATAATTACCGTCCCTGTGCAAGGGACCGCAGTGGTCCAGGTAAACACAAGCTAATGGTTTGTCTGAAATTAACAGGGGTGTCTGCGCAGGACGTTTCACTGTGGAGACTTTCATCTGTTGGCATATATCACATTCTAAAACATAGTTCTTTGTTTGTTTTCTAATGCCAGGCCACCAATATCTTTGCTTGAGTAAAGATACTGTTGCAGAAACACCTGCATGGGCAGAAGCTATCCCTTCATGTGCTGCTAGGATTAGTCCTAATCTGCGTTCCTTGTTTGGAATTACCCTATCCCCTACTCCAGGGATTCGAGCAAAAGGAACGTTGTTCGCATCAATTACATAAGAGTACTTGAGTGGAAACTTTTTTGGTAACGCTGCACTGCTGCCTTTGCTCAATGCATTGACAGCCAACATTATCTCACCGTCTATTTTTGTTTTTGAACGAGTGATCGCAGCTACGGAAGCCGTTTGCACAGCCCCCTTTGCGGCTTCGTCAGCCAATGAATTCCCTGCAACGTGAACGCCATCACGTTGATGACTCAGTGTGTGGATCACGTGAGCCTTTGGTAGTTCGTTTTTCAACTGAACTACTTGTTCCCAAAGCATTTTATGCTTTATTGTGCCACCTTTCGCATCTCTGAAACCATTTTCAAGCCAGTTTTGTATATATTCATTATACGACTGCACACAATAAAAGGAATCGCACACGATTAGTGTGGGGGAATTCTCGATCTGTACTTTCAAGTGCCAGTTTGAATGCTTGTAGTTCAGCTCGCTGAGCTGTACAATCTCCTAGAGACTGCGTTTTTGTGACCATAGGTCTGAAGATGCCATTTCGCATGCGACCTTTAACGATAGCACACGCTGCACTGTAAGCTTGCTTACCCCCTAATGCGGGTTGTGCGGATCCGTCAGTGTAAATTATGAATTCGTACTGATCGAGAGGCAGAATTTCAGTAGGCAGGGGACATTCATGTTCATACTGCAGGAATGCTTGTGTTTTTAAATCTGGATCAAAAACATATTCAACATCTGTTGCAGCAAGAGAATTAACCCATTGTATCCATCTTGGATGCAATGCTTTAGCATTTGGAATGCTTGCTTTTGTAACCGCTTCTAAAGCAGGTACTGGGGTTACGACAATAATGCGTTTCCCTTGGGTAAGGCTCTTTCTTTTACTACAGCGGTTTGAACTGCTGTTAGAATTTTTTCAGTAGAACTGAAGCGCATTTCCGCTTGTGTGTACAAGTGTGATTTATACGCTATTGGTATTTTTTCACCCTCATTGAAAGTTAAGTAGGTGAATCCGCATTGACCCGAAATTATTCGGATCACCAAATTGCGTTCACTTACGCGTGTTTGTAAGTGATTTGTTGCTAACATGTTAGCCTGGAGTGAACGCAAAATTTCTGTGTGTTCCCGTGTCCAGTTTTTGATTGAAAAATCAGGTTTGATTAATGCGTAGAGAGGTGTAACCCTTTCTGCGTAATTTAGAATGTATGTTCTTCCAAAATTTAGGAAACCCAGGATGGACTGTAAGTTTTTTAGCGTTTTTGGAGGTTGGAGCAGCGCACACTTTTCTAAAAAGTTAGCTGCCAAGCTCTTGCCTTCACTTGAAAGCTCATATCCTAGAAATAGGACATTGAGATGGGCAATTCTGGACTTCTTAAAGTTGAATTTGTAACCCTCAGAGGCGAATCCCAGTATAATGGTGCTCACCCTGTTCAAGTGTTTTTCCAGGTCATCGTCTGTCAGATAAATGTCATCGACATAGGACAATGCCTCATTGTCATAAATTTGTAGTAACTCCATTACCCTCGCTGAGAATAAACCTGGGCTATTTTTGAACCCTTGTGGGAGTCGACAAAAGTGACGCTGGGTCCCCATTATGGAGAATGCTGTTAAGTACCTGCTTTCAGGTTCTATGTTTTGACAAAAGAAACCTTCTGAGATGTCTATTGTTGTTTTATATTTTTTACGCACAATGTTATTCATTAATGCTGTGCTATGTGCATTTTGCACTGCAAAAGTTTTAGAACAAGTGTTTAGGTGTCTGTAATCCAAAACTAGACGATATGTTTTGTCTGGTTTGGAGACAGGAAACAAAGGATTGTTCATTGAGGAGGTGCATGTTTCAATCACCCCTTGGTATTCAAGTTGATCTAAGATCTCCCTGACCTGTTTTTTAGCTTCTTGCTTTATTGGGTACTGCCGTTGTGCAGTTGGTTCATGTTTCAGATGTATTTTATGGTGAGGTGACTCCTCATCCCATCCTACATGATTTTTATATAATGCTGGGGCTTGGGCCACTGCCCATTTCCTGGCATATGTATATTTTAGATGTATAGGAATATGGTTGGAGAAGGCAGGCATAATAATGTCCTCGCCGTGTGGGCACTCCCTGACAAATTGTGGTGGCCAGTCTTTTTCTGCTAGAAGTATGTCATAGCCCTTTGATAGTCTTTCCCAAAAAAGTGCTTTCACCTGTCTAGGTTTGTCTCCCTCCATCCAGAGTGTTATTTCAAATAACCTTTGTGGAGTACTAACCCTGGTGTCTACAGTCTCAACTGTGATGTACTCATTCAAGTCCACTATCTCCAGAAGTTCCCTCAGGTTCTGGCGAACTATTGTGACTTCTGCTGCACTGTCCAGCATGGTCTGAGCCCATTCTCCGTTCTTGAGTTGTGTTCTCAGTATTCTCGGCATGTCTAATCTTTAGACCTGCTACTTTCTTTTTGGAGAATTGAGGTTTTGCTTTAGTTTTTGGAGCGTGTTTGTCGTCTTTCGATGTCACGCGTTCTTCTCTGTGTTCCGTCCGTCCTCTTCTTTCCGAAGTCTGTGGTGAGATCTGAAAGGGACGAGAGGAACGTGTATCAGTATCATGATACCTGTCAGGTTTTCTCAAATTATCCCTATTCCTGAGGTTATATCTCCTTTCAGAGGGCTCCTTTTGAGGAGACCTACCTCGGGATTGAGAACGTTTCTCGTTTGATTTTTGTTTAGTAGACTCCCACCTCTTTTTAGAAGATGTAGGAGTTTGTTTTATTGAGTCCTTCTCAGGACTTTCAGATAGTTTCGGCTTCAGTGGTCTTCCACCCAAACTATCTCTGCCTAATTCTGCATAAGATTGTTCTATAATTCTGGGTAGCTCAGTTTGATGTTCTGTAACATCGAATTCCCTCAATTTTTGGCGGATCGCCACTGCTGCTGCCTCCCCTTTAATATTAGATAATATTATTGTTGAGACCTGGTCGAAATTTTTCAGTAATTTCATACCTAAATTTAGAGCAGGCTCTGCCCCGTATTCGTTTTGAATTTGTTTTAGGACGTCAGGTATTACCGCAATTGACGGAATACCATGTGTTTTAGTATAGATGGCAGCAAAGACTGAGCCCCAAGTGGTGCAGTCTTCCAGTTGTGGTGTGATCCCCATCGGTAAACTGCTTGTTAGGATTCTGTGTTTCTCATGCAGGCTAGTATTTGGAAATACTGCTTCGATTTGAGTAATTTTTGAGCTATCCAAAACGGAATTTGCTCACGTTTTGTGGGCATTTTACCCATGACTGAGTTGAGAGTCTGTGGTGTAATTTTTAGTGTATTCCCCTGTTGGGGAGTTGGATTTGGATATGTCAATGGTGGTCGGACTGTAAAAGTCTGCATGACATATTGGACTAATTGTCTGTAAATTTTTATTAACTCTTTTATTTGAGTATGTAATTCCTCATCTGTCATTATATCCAGTTCAGGATGAGGTGTGTAGCCGGCTAAAATCGGCCATGTTGCTCCTGGTCTACCTAGTGGACCGAGCCTGGTAATGTTTTTGTGATGTTTTAGGGCGCCTTTAAACCAGAGCTGATGCTCTTAGTATGTTAATGGAATTTCAATATCCTCGAAAGGAATATATTCCTCTGGTAGATCATCTTCTTTGTAGAAGTGAAATGTTTGTGATGTTGGATTGCATTCAGGAAGTAGTACCCATGAATAGAATACCTCTGTCTGAAATTATTCATGTGCCTCTATCACGAAAACTGCTCTACCTCCTCTTGGCGATAGGCCATGTTTTATAAGTTTTAGAGTTATGGCTCTTCTTAAGTTTTGAGGGATGTGTACAACACCCTCCTCAGTTTCATTTAAACCTGTAAGGTTAAAAACTGCTGCTTGGGCTGGATCAGCCGCAGCTCCACCGTTTTCGGTGTTATTGTCTCCGTCAGGCATTTTGTTTTTTGAAAAATGTAGAACAAGTTTCAAGGAAACAAAGATAAGGTGCACAATATTTTGGAACACTGTATCCTTCAACGTTGAGCAAACCAAACAGCTAATATATAGGGTACTGCCCTATGTAGCCATGGTGGATACTTAACCCTGCCCACTCCAGACGTCTTTTGGAGTATATGGGTAGGGGTCTATGAGAGAAAATAGCACGGCTGAGTTACTCAGTATCTAACGTTGAATTACCGCCTTACCAAACCTTTGGGCGCCATGTAGTGTAGCTCCTATTTCCCTAATAGGCTCTGCGCATTGGAATAATATATCCTATAGGTTTGACATAGGACTAAGGTCAGTATGTCCCTATCGAGTATATTAAACTTAATTACTTGTGCCAGCTAGCTCAGAGGCCACTAGAAACTCCTTGACAACAAGAAGGGAGTAGTTTCTGGCAGCCGCAAAACATGACCAATATGTTTCCCTTTTAGAATCAGAACGTGTCCCAGAGTCGTGGAAACACTAGATAATTATTTCACTCAGCTCAATCGTGCATGCTTAGTTTTCCTCAGATTTACACAGAAATAATAGACGGGCGTTTTCAATAAAAGATTTTTTGAACAGTCTTGTTTCTGGTGTAAGCATAATGTGCTGTTACGATCACAAGACAGTATGCGAGATAAATAATGTACAGGGTGAGCAGTAGAAATAAATAATACTGCGATAGCATTATCTTTTAGTACAAATGCTGTTACATAAATAACACAGACTAAAAATGCGAGTACTCATACGATGCGCTGCTAAGCTAGTTCTACCCCAATGTACCTAACCTAACCTAGGTGTAGGACAAGGTATGAAGTAGGTGAAGTATTCCTAACTATGGTACACTAAGAGTATGTTAAGTCTAGTATACCTAGTATGCCAAGAGTTCCTCTAGGTTCTTATCAGCTCCATACCTGAAGAACGAGAGAGGTTGGAATCTCTTTGCCAGACTCGAACTCCAACACCCCGCAAGGGAAGTCAGATAGCTGGAAGCTGGGCTCTCTGCGTGCAGGGAATGGCAGCGTCTTCTCAGTGCGTCAGGCCGGGATACGGGCTCCTCTGAAGTCGAGGTCTCCTCTGGTTTACAGGGGCTAGGGAAGGTATATTTATACCTGAGAGTACCTTAGGAATGTTAGCATTGACGTGAATTGGACAGCGAAAGACGTCATGAATGAACCCCTAAGGAATAATGGTTCATGCATAATAGATGAGGCCTTGAAGAAATCAATAGTCCTGGGCTAGGAAAACTCCCGCAGCCTAAGGGTCTGTTCTTCATGAACTCGTTGTGACGTTAGGGTGGACGGATGTCAGAGACCATGCCTGTATTTGGAGTGCACGGTTTAATGCCTAAATAAGGCCTGGGATTCTATGCCTATATAAGGGCAGGGCGAATTGTGCCTATATAAGGACATGATATTGGAAAGCCCGTTATGGACACCCTAAGAGGAAAACAACAACAATGCCCTGTAAACCTCAAACTTGGACTAAAAATGCACATTTTCCTCACATTTCTGTGAAGACAAATTCTGGAAACTGTGGGGAGCAACACATTTCCTACCACACAGCATTTCCCCAAGTCTCCGGATAAAAAAGGTACCTCACTTGTGTGGGTGGGCCAAGTGCTACATGGAGAGATCAGCAATAGGGGTAGCTGAGGGATTTGGGGCTGTGCTCAGCCGCCACCCATGGAGACCTACCAATCACAGACATTTTTGAAAAGTAGACAACCAAGGGATTCCAGGGTAGTGTGCCCTGCGTGAATCCAACTAGATTGCCTTACTCACAATGCCCTGCAAACCTCACACTTTGCCTGAAATCACATTTTCCTCACATTTGTGTAATGGTAACTTCTGGAATCCACAGGAATCCACAAAATTCCTACCACCCAGCATTACCCCACTTGTGCCAATAATAACACTGCACCCCTTGTGTGTTTGATCCGAGTGCTTGTGACAGGAACAAATTAAACCGAGGTCAATGGGAGCCCCCACGCAAGGGCGGCTCCAACACGAAGTGGAACCTGACTTCTGTCATTTCACTAAGGGCAATCAGGGGCACTGGCTTGTATATGCTTGAGAATAGGCGGCCTTTCACCCACTCCTAGGATATGGAGGAGGCTGCTCGTGAGAGCAGTGGGACTGGCCTGCCTCACAGGTTGCGTTGCCACCTTTCCAAGAAAAGGATGTCGGTCAGTTGTTGTTGTTTAAAAATCTGCAAAGGCCTGGGACACGTAAACAAAACTGTATATATTCATTTGTAAAGTGACTTTTCTGTCTTTATTTACTTTAATTATTAGTCAAGGGTTATTAACGCAGCTCTAGATCACATTTAAAAGTACTTTCTATTTATATTTTGTATTTAAAGTATGTACAATAAAGGCTCAAAATTCCGGCTTTATGTGATATTTCTTACTTTTGTGCTAGCCGGGACATCAAATACCGGTGGTGCTGGTAGAAAACCTGTCTTATGGCAACCCTACTTATAGGCAAAGTGCCTGTGCTGGGCAGGTCATTACAATTGCGTATATACCTGTAATTATGTAAATTCCAATCCAGCAAACTGAGAGTTAGGGGTCGGTGTCCCTGGTGGCCTTGCTATCCAAGTCCTAGTCTGTCACACTGGTGGGCATAGGTTCGAGCCCAGGTATCCAAGGGTCTTATACTCTGGGACAGTTAACAGTGGCATGTACAGGTTTAACCCCTTAGTATTTGATTCTGTTAACTATTGTGCATTTTCGAGATCGCTCATAAACACCAGCGTGCGATGCTAATGTCAATGTTTACTGTTGCAGGCAGAGCCCTACAAGGGGGTGCGGTTGTCTTAGGGTGACCGGGCACTTGATTTTAATTGTCTTTATAATCCTTTCCCCTTCTCTTCAAGCTTTCACAATACCCTTACAATCAGGCGTAGTTTCTTCTAACAATAACCCTTTTCGCACTTTATCGCATCGGGTAAGTAAATGAAATGCCTTTTCGCTGCTATGGGTATAGCCCAGCAGGTTAACGCTCTCCTCTGATATATGTTGCAGTCTGCAGGTCAGGAGTTTGAACCCACACGAGGCTTCCTTCCAAAATCACTAAACCGTTTTATGTAATACAAAAGGCACAGCAAAAAGTGAGGTTGATGTGCTGTATGGAAATGTAGTTATGGTCATTGTTTGGTTTTTGGTTTGAGGGAATTTTACTAAGGGTTAACGCCCTACCTTGGTATCACCGTTTGTGGTGGGTGTGGTAAAGCCCTTCCTGCTTGCTAGTCACATCAGCCTTCAAGTGGTCTGTCATGTCGCCATGCCTGTCCTGTCTGTAACCCAGGGTCAGGCATGGAAGGAAAGGGAAGGGGAGGAGACTAAGGGGAAAGGGCGGTTCGCGCCTGGACATGCTGCAATAAAGACGTGTGTAAGGCAGCTGGTGTCGGGCCTCGTTATTGCTGTGTGGGGAACACGAAATGGTCTTTCCTGCAAAGATTTAAAGTTCCATTAAAGTGAACAGTGAACAAAAGCACGGCGTCCAATTAGATCTGAGGGTCAGTGGTAGCAAAGAGGACACCATTTATTATGTCGCCATGGACCTTTAACATTAGACAGTTCATCCATGGTTAACGGGCGAATTTCATTATTGGCAGAAAATCCCACAAGGTTTTGCTGTTCCAGTCCGGGATGGACAGGGCCGGTCGATATAACTACAACTCATGGCAATTCTTCAGGATTTGGTCTCCGGGTTTATCCAGAAACTTTCATTTGCTTTAATTTCATGCACAAATGACTAATCATGTCTCAGGCTTTTCACTCCCGGCAGTGGGAGTTTCACAACAACATTAATATTTCTTCATGGGACTTTGGGAAGGGCCTGTTGACATATCTGCTCTTCATTTTTCAGGTGATGTTGTCGCATTTGGGGGACGAGGAGGGGGCTTTGACAACAGAGGCACCTCTGGTACACTGGCAACCAGTGCTCGAGTTACTTCCGGTTAGTTGTCGTAGGTGTTGGTCGCACCAACGAGCATGGCCAATCACGGTACACCCGCTTCTTTTCCCAGATGCCATTGGTGGATGAATCACAACCCAGCACATCCCTAGGCGTCCTTCATGAAGATGGACCAATCAAGGGGACTAGATGAGGCTATGGGCATTATGAAGGCCGAGGAGTGTGAGAAGGTGCCACCGGACAAAAATGAGGAACCTACAGGTCTTCATTTCCTTGTCAGAGCTATGACCAGTGAAAACCGAGAAGATGCGGAAACACTCAAGCCTGGCTGAAGAAGCAACACCACAGGGGCTTCCAAGGTGCCAACCAGGGTAGTGGCCCGAAACATGCAACATGGCATCCTTCTCTAAGATAGATAAGCCACCTCCCCTCCCAGGTTAAACTGGCAACAGGCCAGGAGAGTCTTAGCAAGGTGGATAAACCTAAGGAAATGATGACTGGCTTATGGTGGAGTTCAAAGCAGTAGTGGTGGCCACAATAGGTGCCAGCAGCCCCAGAGTAGAGTTACAGTCAGCACAGCCACTACCTAAGTAGAAAGGGTTTGAAAGTGCTTAGGTGAGCAGCACAGGCCCCGAACACCTGCCCCATCCACGTGGCCCCCTCCAGCAGCCAGCAGAAATGACCCGTCAGACCAGCAAGCAACATTCAGGACAGCCAACTACCCGATCCCGCACCCAACATTACAACTTTTACCAGCAATCTGTGAGAAACATCCAAAACAGGCTGGACCCAAAGCGGCCACCCTCCCAGTCCCTTCAGTATCCACCCAACTCTCAGCCACCATCGCCTCTGCAGCAAACATTGCCTTAAAAAATGTGGCGTGGCCACAGCAAGGGGGAACGGCAGCCACACTCAGTCCATCACCATGGCTGGCCAGATACTGGGTCATGCTGCCATATATGGCCAACCCACTACCACAACCCTGGCAACCATTGCCCCGTTCGTATCAGGCGGCCGCTGTTCTTTAGCTTGGCAGATACCATTAGCTGCAAAGTAGGGTATATGGAGGTGCAAATTCATTGACATACTCACACTTTTGATGCATGGCAAGGTCAATGCTGACACAAGGCACATGGAGAAGAAGGGCAGGCGACAGGCCTGACCGGACAAAACCATAGAAAACTGGTTGGAGGCCTTTTCCACTTTGTCAGCAGTTATCATGGAAAAATATCCAGAACAAGGGCTGGCCTTATTCCAGTATAATGCACAGTGAGGCCATCAAGACTGGGGGTATTGGTTGGTTCTATTCAGACAGGGAATTCCGAAAGAAGATGGCCGGCCATGTGCCCCGACTTAGGGTAGGACAAGAAAGAGGTCGAATTGTGGGTGGAATAAATCGGAGAATTCATCGCCCCACAGAAGGATTTCTACCCCAGGACCCCACACAGACTGGGCCCCTTTGAACCCTATACTCAGTCAATGAAGCGAACCTCCAAACAGCCCTTTCGGAGGGGGTCAATGTGGGTGAAGGGGCAAAAAGGTGCCTTCAAAAGGTCCACACCTGGCACATGCAGGCTCTTCAACGTGGGCTCTTGTGCATGGGGAAAAGCATGCACGTTTGGCCATAACTGCTCAAAGTGTAGGGCCTCCCATCCAGCTTCAGCATGCAGGGGAGCACCAAAAGCCCACACAACCCAGCCAATAATGGAAACGGTGGCAGTTAGACCGCCCGCAGGGTGGCCCCACCCTGGCAGACTCATGCAACATTCAGACACCACTTTGTCTACATCCTTACTGGCTAAAGGCCAATTTCCCATTACACTTCAGGTCCTATTTCAGTGGTTAAAGGCGGTACCTCAAACCCAAAGAGAGTGGCTTATTAGCAAAGGGTTTCCTGGAAGTTTTCACGATCCCTTACACAGGCCCCAGAGTCAGCAGGTGCGCGAAGAAAGTAAATAAATAAGTGACAGGGCCCTCGTCAGGAGGCCACTGCAGCTTGAACCACCCATTTCCCCTACAAGTGCTGCCAATGACAGTACCAACCATCACATGCCTACAGGTGTGACATTTTATTCTTTTCCAGGTCTGAGAGCTATAAGAATGGCTTGGGCGGGAGGAATTCGTCATTTTAAAGTATACTGAATTAATAAACAGCTGTTGTTGTGCAGATCTCTAAATTAGACAAAAGGCGCCACCAAGTGGCAGACTGTCATAAGTGCCGGTGCTGACAATTAAGTACCGGTGCTGAGCACTGGAAACCACAGGCTCAAATTTAGCACTGCCTGTCCTACCCAAAAGGCGATACAGTCAACGATTGGCTAGATAGCAAGGTCTGCTCCATTACATACAAATCATTTGACGAGGCGTCGATATGGTGTGGCGGGCCGGTAAAGGGGCCATGATGGGCAAGGAGCATATTGAGTCCACTTTTGGCCCGACAGCTTTCACCTCCTGGGTTGCTAATGGGCTGGTAGATTCTATGTTGACAAATGCATGTCCATTGGTTGTTTTGTCTGGTGTGCCTACTTTGAAGCCTTCAGCATGTTCTTGGAGTGATCAGTGTCAAAAGGTTGCACAACTTACTACCTAGATGACTTCCTGTTTATAGGCAATGCAGGCACACATGATTGTGAATCATTCCTTCATGCATTCCAGAAGATAGTTGAAGGTCCCACTAGTCCTGGAGCAGACCGAGGGCCCTTTGACAAGGCTGATCTTTTTAGGGAAATAATTAGACGTAGTTAGGGGTATGTCTAGACTGCCAGAGGAAAAGGTTAAAACTCTACTGTCCAACCTTGAGTTTGTTTTGGCAAAGGAAAAGGTAGCTCCAGGGTCATCCAAAGCCTTCTGGGGAAACTAAACTTTGCAGCCAGGGTCATATCTGCTGGGAGGGCTTTCGATAGAAGGTTGGCTTGCGAGGTCAAAGGTATCCCAGAAACGCCACCTAGTAAGGATTGAGAGAAGACCTATGAATGTGGGCCCAGTTCCTGTAAACAATTTAATGGCTCCTTTATATGGAGATCGCCTTGAGTGTCGGGCATAGATTCAATCTATGGCCCCACTCTGTAGCAGATAAGAGGGTTCTCTTCTGGTCTGACAATATAGCAGTGGTGCAGGACATTAATTCGCAATGTGCTACTTAGCCCATTTTACTGAGTCTGTTGAGAGAGCTGGCGGGGGGGTGCTTATACAGGAATGTAGAGTTCAGACATTTAGTAGGGGGTTGGGAATAATGCCGCTGATGCTCTTTCTTGATTCCAGTGGCACAATTTCCGGGTTGCATGGCCACAAGTGAACCTCTTCGTGATGCCTTTTCTACCCCAGCTATGGCACCTCCTGCAGTGGGCCTGCGGCTCACAAGCTTATATGAGCTATCGTTCACCCCAGGGACATGTGTTAGGCACAAGAATACTGCCAACACATTTGTAAGGGTGTCTGTTACCAGGATCAGCAATACATTACCATTGGCAGCAAGATTGTAGGACTTTGTAATATGGGCCAGGGACGAAGGAAAGATCAATGCTTGAGTGCCAAGGCACCTTGCTGCAGGCAATCCATCACGCAAAGCTGGATGGTCATCCGGATCCAACCAGCTGCTTCCCCCTCAGAGCGGCTTTAAAGGGCTGGGCGCGATCAAAACACAAAGAGCCGGACAGCAAAGTCCCAATCGAGTTCCACATTTTGAGGAACATGCTAAACTGGAGCCACTTATTTCAGCTAGGAAACAGCCTTGTTTTCTGCAGCCATTGTATTAGCCTTCTTTGGGGCATTCAGATGTGGGGAGTTAGTTGCCAAAAACAGCATGCAAGCCCTGTGCTTTGAGGACCTTACTGTTATGGATGGTGCTCTTAAGCTAAGGGTCCGCAGATCCAAAACTGATCAGAGGGAGCATGGTAGGACCAGTTCTTTGGGTACCGTTGGGAACTCTGCATGTTGCCCACTGTCCTCGGTAAGGGCATACTTGAAACTGCGGCCACCTGTAATGGGCTACTTGCTGTGCCATGCCGACGGCACTCCACTCACTCGGCACCAGTTTAACCTGGGAGGGGTTCCTACCTGAAACTAGCTGGGCACACAGAGAAACATTATTCCACGCGTTCCTTTAGAATTGGGGCAGCAACTTCAGCATTTAAAGCAGGCGTTACCCTTGACAGGATCAAAACACTAGGCCGTTGGGAGTCTGATTGCTAGAAGCTGAATATTAGACCCTTGGAGGGGTGGATCCATGCGGAGGTGGTGGTTTAACCTTCCCCTTGCAACAAAGACTATCACACTCTTGGTGACTACTTGATAAATAAGATGCTTTGTTATGTTTAGGGGTGATGCATTCTATATATGTAAGTTTCAGATAGTTATTCTGCAATCGCACGCTTTGTAAATACGTTTGGGATTGTATATGTGTAGTGAACAATGTACAACTTTGTATGACAATCTTGTATTTCTGTTTCATAGCTACCAGAGGTTTTTGTAGAAATTTAGTGTATATGTTAAACAAGATCGGGAAGATCACCCCACTTTATTAAACAGTTATGATACGGTTGCCCTCTACTTTATTTCTTGCTAGGGGTCAGAGTTTGGTTTCATCAGCCGCTCCTTCGTTACAAAGGCGGCACAACAGGCAAAGATAAGGAACTGGAACCATGGCTTTTCTAACGCTGTAATAACGTGGATGGGGTTCCCTGGCATGTGACAGGCAAAACTGCTGAACAAGTTGCGATAGAGGCTGTATCGTGAACCCAGGTACCGGCGTATTTTAGTGATCCTCCTGGGTGAAAATGACAACCACCATAGGCCGGCGTTTCCTGGTTCAGGCTATGAAGGAGACAGTGGTTGATATCAGTAGATTCTTGGCATCTTGCGAGATAATGTGGTCTGAGATCATTCAACGCTGTTTATTGCAGGGGTCCTGGTCAGAAGCTGCAATGAAGTTGTCCCGCAGATGAGTTAACAGCGCTCTGCGGAAGTTTACAGAACAAAGAGGCTGGGGTTTTATAAGGTATAGCCAGATCAATGTGCATACTAAGGGCTATATTGCAGATGAAAGAGACCACTTATCGGAAGTGGGCATGGATATATTCTTTTCGACTTACAGGAGGCACTACAAGCAGCAGGCTGTATGTAAATGAGGGCAAACCAAATGGGTAAGGCAAATGGGAGGGTCCAAGAGCTGATGGTGGCTGCCTCTGTGGTTTGGAGGACTTACGGGGCGATCCAAAGGATTTTGGTGCAGAAAGCAACTACGGAGGGAGCGCAAAGGGGGTGCTCCATGCCAACTCCCCAGGAGTCTTTATGGCAGGACCCCGGGATGAAATCGACAGCGCCCGTTAGTTCCACGGCATGGGCAGTTGTAAACCTAAGCAATTGGGGACTACCGTTCCGCCACTGCGCATGAGTTCTGTTTCCTGGGCTATCGAGTCCACAGTTTGGTATACAAAATGTATAGCGCCTGATGGTATGTAGTCCAGGCGCTCATTGGCTAATCAGGAGGGCGGTCATCATAGGTTGCATCTTTGCTGGCCGCCCTTGGATCGCCAGTAAGTTACCCATTTTTTCTTGCCGATATACACAATAATAAACCTGCAGCAAAGTTCTCTCCAAAACTAACCTGTGTGGCCTTGTTTTTTTTCTGATGTCTACACTCTATGGTATATGCATTTCAACCAGGGCAGCATGTGTGTTGTGGGCTATGGGATATTGGCACTATGGAGCTGCCCACGTTGTACACGTTACATTTTTAGGCAGGCAGGGGCTTAGCGCTGCATTTCCCTGCCCTATGGCGCACCCCTCCCACCCCATGACCATCAGGGTTGGGAGGGAATCCACATTAGGAGAAGAGGGCTCATGGCTGCAACTCCTAACCCCTTGGGTAGCAGGCATCAGGGATGTGGTGGGCATCTGGGGGAGGAGGAAGCAGTCTTAAATATCTGGTGCGCCCATCCGCTTTATGTATGTGTTATGATGTAGCACTTTGTGCGTTAAGCAGGCTATCTTGTACCGGATCTTTGCATTGAGAGAGAGACAGTTGAGTTGGATTAGATCTGGTGTGATGTGATCACATTTTCTTGATCCCGTGATGAGTCTGGCAGCAGAGTTCAAAGTAGCCCTCAATGGTGCTAGTTTTGCTTTGGGTAGCCCACCCAAGGTCACAATTCCGTAGTCTAAAAGGGAGTTGAATAGTGATTGGACAGCTAGTTTCATGTCCTCAGGCGGTAGGAATGGTTTGACTTTCCTTAATGTGTTGAATTGGTGATTGGCTCCTCTCGTTGTTGCACTGATGTCGTCTTGCATATTTAGGCATTTGTCCAATGTAATGCCTAGGGACCTAGTAGAGTTTACAACATGCAGGATGTAATTGAGGTCTGTTAGTTGTTTGAGCCAGTCCTGAATGGGGGCTGAGTAATTGTGGGGGGCAATCAGGAGGAATTCCTTTTGAGTGTATTCAACATAAGGCGGTTGTGAGATAACCAGTGTTGGGTTTTCAGAAGTGCACTGTTAAGAGTTTTGATGTCATCCCGAGAAGACATTCTCATGTACAATTGGGTATTGTCTTCATTCATGTGGTAGTGTATGTTTGCGTTGTTCAGAATTTCAGTGAGAGGTTCCATGTACAAGTTGAAGAGTGTGGGAGAGAGTGCGGATCCTTGTTGTACTCCAATTGAGACCGGTTTACTGTTGGAGAGGTCATGGTTGACTTTGATTCTTTGCGTTTTATGAAGGAAGAAAGCAAACCAGTTTAAAACTGGGCCCGATAACCCCATCTTTTTTTCAAACAGGTCAATGAAGATGTCATGTTTGACCATGTCAAATGCTGAGGAGACATCAAGCAGTATGAGCAGGGACGGTTCCTTCTGGTCGAGTAGTCTTAGTGCATCATCAACAATGTGTGTTAGTGCAGTTTCCGTACTGTGACCAGATCTGAAGCCCGATTGGTATTGGTTGAGGAGCTGAAATTGTTTGATGTGCTTGCAGAGTTGAGTGTGTACGCGTTTCTCAAGTAATTTGGCTAGAGTCATGATATTGGAGATAGGTCGAAAGTTGTTAGGTTCAGATAAGTCAGGGTTTGGCTTCTTAAGGATGGGGGTGACTTGTCCTATCTTGAGGCAATCTGGGATCATGCGGATCTTTGATGGTCGGCTAGTTGTTGCAGGAATCGGGACCGTGAAGGTGAAGAGGCCAGGTGGGGGATGCCGTGGGAGTCCGAACGGATGATTGTCTCCTGCCCTGTCTGTGGAGGGTGCAGCCAGGGAGATTAGACTCCCGCCCCTCCGACACCCTACGACCCGCTGTTCAGCTTGCCTTGAAGGGTTGTTTATTGCGGGTCAGACCAGGCTGCGTGAGCCCTGTATTGGCTGTCTTCGACGGCGGCATTGGGCTGCTCTGGTCATGGGGTAGGAGCCCACTGCCTTGGAGGCTGATATCCCGGCCGCGTGAGTCCCGCACTGGCTGACTCCGAAGGTGGCATTTGGACTGCTTTGGTCTGGTAGTGGAGCCTGCCGCTTTGGAGGTTGGATGTCCCGAGCGCTGGCAGGCTTGAGCGCACTAAGTTATGGCAGCTGGGGAGGCTCCACTGCGGTGACTGGGGAGTGCTTTGGCATTTAATACATCTGGCGTCTCTTCCCACCTTGCTCATTGTGTGGTAATGCATACTGAGTGTAGCCAGGCAAGCTTTGCCGGTGTGCAGTGACTTGGTGAGGGAATCAACTGTGCAGTTAAGCTCGCCTCCCTCCCCCAAATCCTGCGAGCATGGTGCAGGCTGCTGCTGTGGGAGCTGAGCCTTCTGAGAGGGTGAGACTGATTCCAGCGCTGCGGCCTGGATCTTGAGCATGTGCCTGGAACCAACTGATAACTGCTGATTGTTTCGTTTACTTTGTGGGCCTCTACTGTGCTTGGGCAGAAAACAGCTCTCCATTCTGGAAATATCTTTTATCAGCCCTGACCTGGGGTCCCTGGATACAAGATGGTGGCACATACAATTTGCTTGAAATAGAGATAAAACTATCATCATTCACAAAAGTAAAGGAGGACTCTGGGTTTGTTGACTAGGCATGAAAGAAAGGTAGGACTAATCACCAGTCTTCCTGATGCCTTTTGGTCTCTACTAAGTCCCTTGCCAATCATGCCTACTCTTTGTCGGAATAAAACTCACATTTTGAAACATGACGTCAGATATCTCAAGACCCAGATTCACCTTATGAAGAAGGGAATATCAATGTTATCTCTACACACTTTTGAGGCAGCTTCACAATAACCCTAGATAAACAATTCCCAGCTTATCATTCTTCTCCTCTTATGCTGTTGTTTTCCTCACCATCATGGCTCCAAATATTAAGAGCCCCAACGAGGACCTGTTGTCACGGGTCGGGCAATACGCTTATAAGATCGTGTACCCCCCTAACCTATCTAAAAACGCTACTAAGAATTTCAAACATAATCATCTCAAACTGAACCCGGAAACGCTCATTTTAGATGCCTGCTTTTGTACATTTAAAGGTGTCGTTTTTAACGACCTTATCTTCTTTACTAACAGGAGAGCCCAATGGAGATGAGCCTTTACGTCCATGCTCAGATCCAAACCATTAAAGAAAACACCTCACAGTTTCCGTTTATCCATTATTCCATCGCCAATCCTCAAAGCTGATCTGACCATTCCCATATAGAACAAGGGGAACATTCTTATTCAAGCATCAGACCGAAACTTAGAAACAGTTTGACAAAACTCTTTATGAGGATCAAAAATTCATTGGCTAACAATAACCCGGCTGTACTACCAAATCAAGGTCTTTCCTCAGCATTGAATCTTTACCCCCCTGCTACCAGCTCTATCACCTCCCCCACTTCTCCCTCACTTTCTCGAACTCCGCGTAATCAATTCCCTTGCACCAATGTCGAAACTTCTGTGGGAGAACCTAGGCCTCTTATCACAACTTATCACAACAAGACTGCCGGAATACCAACTTATCGAACCAGCCCTCTCCCTCTACTCACAGAACAGTGAATCTCAATGCTCACCCCCCTATAGCCATCAACAACAACAAGCTAGGGAACTGCAGGTCATCCACACCACCTTTGCCGTTATGTGTGCCATGCTCAACTGACCTTCAACACAAGTAGCCAGCAAAAGTAATTATCGAACACCTCTGCCTGTTCCTCCTCTCGCCTCACACAATACCCCTTCCCCTAAACCACAACTGCCCATCACCTCACCTACTGCTTACCTACGAACCAATGAGGAATCCACACCTACTACCACTGCTTACTCCTCTGAGTGATCGCACTTAATGTCTCCCCACATACAACCCACAGATACTTTAAGCCCTCCCTCCATTGAGGCTTAGCTGACAGACATCATCAAGGATCTTCATCTAGTCAATGAGGGCCTTCAGAATTTATTACACTTCTCTTTGAAGATGGAGAAAATTTGGGACCTTAATAGGACCTCTGAGTCTGATCAACCTGGCCTTTCTAAAAGGGTCAAACACTTCGGTAGAGATATCACGTCCATGGAATACTCACTGAATCCGAACTGGAACATCTGACCATATACTAATCACCTCCCGCATAGGGTAACCAAACATTTGACTGCAGCTGACATTCACTTCCTTTTACTTTCTTACAATGCCTTTCATACTAACTCATCTCCCTCCACATTCAATATCAAAACTATTCCTGCCATCCCATTTAGAGAATCCAGCGTCAATCTCAGATTAAAAAGGAAAACTTAACAATCCACACTTCACACATTGAAACGTATATCTTCCAAAGTTGTTTTCCAACATTTTGTGTTGCAGGTGGAGTTATGGGGCGATCCAAAGTATTTTGGTCTGAAAGCAACAATGGAGGGAGCACAAAGGGGGTGCTCTATGCCAACTCCCCAGGAGTCTTTACGAAAGGACCCCAGGATGAAAGCAACGGCGCCCTCTTAGTCCCACAGGCAGTTGTAAACCTGAGCAACGGGAGGCTCACCACTTTCCATGAGTTCTGTTTCCTGGACTATGGGGTCCACAGTTTGGTATACAAAAGGTATAGCGCCTGATGGTATATAGTCGAGGCGCTCATTGGCTAGTCAAGTGGGCAGTCTGCATTGGTTGCTACTTCTCTGGCCGCCCTTTGATCGCCTGTAAGTTAACCATTTTGTCTCGCCTATGTCTGCAATAATAAACCTGCAGCAAAGTTCTCTCCAAAACTAATATGTGTGGCCTTCTCTTTTTTCTGATGGTCTACACTCTATGGGTATATGCATTTCAACCAGAGCAACATGTGTGTGGTGGGCTATGGGATATTGGCGCTATGACTTCTCAGACTCTACTATCAGATGCCCAAGGTCAGGCTAGCTTATAGGGCGATCAGGCAGGGCCCGATGGTTTGGTTTCACAGGTCAGTGTGTGGGCCGCTTTTTTGGCTGAATGTGGGCATGTTTTATGGTCTACTGGGCCAGTCTTTACTCTTAATTTTCCTGATATTATAACAAACATTCAATGCAGCAAGGTCAAATCCATGCAGCCTTCCATACCTTGCAAAACACAACGGGCTTCATTTACAACAAAATGGATTCACAATGTTTCGTAAACCTGGGAATGCGTCAGAATCCTACACTTCCTTGGGGAGGTGTAATGAGGTGCAACAAGGAGAAATACTTTTATTTCTCCTTGTTTTTTCCTCTTTGTATGCGTGCTGCATTCTGCAGCATGCATAGCAAGAAAAAAACACCATCAATGATTGTTTTTGTGCCGGAATGTGTCCTTTCCTGCACAAAACAATCATCCCTGAACACAGGCACCCTTGCAACATGACGCAAGGGTGCCTGTGTTGGCACATGGCAGCCAATTGTGAACCAGAACAGTACAGGAATGCGGCATATTGTTGTTAATATGACGCATCCTGTGCTTTGAAAATTACGCAGCACAGCGCAGCAAGATGGATTGTGGCACCACGCTGCGTCATTTTGCTGTAAATGAGACCCCTTTTCTTTGCCCCAGCCTATTTTCTGTCCCAGTGCGACCCTCGCTCTCTACCACCTAGGGGCCCAAACTTGTCTCAGTTCATGTTCTCTTCGCCCACAAACACCATTGAATGTATTTCCATAATTCATTTGGCTCACTCATCTTGTGCATGCTTGACACTTTCACATGTCAAGAGCCATGCCACCATCCAGGAGCCTGGCTCTGCATTGTGCAGGTGAGCGCCATCTTTGAGTGAACTCAGTGCAAACAATGACAGTGCGACTGATTCCCATACAATGGGCTGTGTTTGATGCATCACTAAATACTAGAGTTAGTGCATGTGCAGGACTCAAGAGAGCACAGCACAAAGATAAAGAGCATCAGTTCAATCTGCCACTATGTGTTGCTTTTCACAAACCGCTTCAAGCCTCGAAGGCTCGGACGAGCTGCACCCTGTCTTGTTGAGGCCTACAGAGTCCTCTTTGGAGACCAGGAGGCACAGGGGCACAGAATTACTGCTGCACTCTCAAGTGAACTCCTGCCGTGTTATCGGAAGGGGCAGGGCCCTCAAACAAGCTGCAGTCTATAACTACACCTCTGCCCTGTGGAGGTCTCTGCGACCCTCTGGATTTCCTACAAAAGGAAGAATTATGATGGTAAAACAATATTAGGGGCGGCTCATTACTCATTGTTATTATCATTTATTTTTCCCCTTGCTCACCTGGTTAGGGGCGGGGCTGCCCTGCTCACAGAGCAGGGCACGGAAAGAGTGGTTTGCCCACTCCAAGTGCGCAGGATGCTTTGGCTGGCCGTCCTGGGCTCTAGTCAAACCGTCATGCGCACTTTGCATGTTCTCCATGCAGGCTGCATTACAGCCTGCATTGAGAACATGCCCAGCCTCCCATTTTCTGGCTGAGCACCGATCCACGGTTCTCAGACCAATCACAACGCTGCATTGCAGTTTTGTGATTGGCTATCGGGAGGTTGGAGCTGGGTGCTTCCTGCCCTGGAAGCGGGCGAAGAGGGAAAGGAGGCGGTGGTGGCAGACAGCAGACAGGTGTCTTTTTTTTTTTTTTTTTCATTCCCTCCCCCCCGGCCCCGCAACCCGCCCCCCTACCTCCATTAAATACCAGCCGCCACTGAACAGTAAGGGCCTGATTTAGATCTTGCTGGATGGGTTACTCTGTAACAGCGGTGACAGATATCCAGTCCGCCGAAATATAAATCCCATTATATCCTAAGGGATTTATATTTCGGCGGATGGGATATCCGTCAGCGTTGTGACGGAGTAACCCAGCCGCCAAGATCTAAATCAGGCCCTTAAGTGTGTACCACCTTCTATATGGCTCATGATTAGCGCATGGCTCAAGAACTTCTTTGCCTGTGCACCAGCATTTGTAAATTGATGTTCAGTCGTTTGCATGGAGTTATGCTAATGTGCAAATGAGGGCATTTTCCCTTTTCACTGCACAGGGGCTGACCATGCGCTTGTGCAACACATATTACAGAAAGCTGTGCACAAAAGAGTGCAACCTTTTCTGTAATTCTAAAGGGATCAAGGAGCATACATAACTAGTGTAAATGCCAATTTGACTACGAGAAACCTTTTGATAATATTGGTGCATGCACATACACCCTCAGAACAAAGGAAGACGCCAAACGTTGTTTTAATTGAGAAAAGCTGGGGTTATTGCCTGTTTTCCAGAAATTGATTCAACCTCATGAAGTAGGGTCTGTGAGAAATGTAATGAAAAAACTGGAAAGTAACTAGAATGTTGACTCATTTAACAAATATCAAAAGAAAGAAGCATTGGAAAAGTCAATAGGTCTCGCCTATGCAAGAGCTATTGGCTTTGGCAATGTCTTTTAGATATGTTGTACACCAGTGTGGAGTAGGGTAGATTAGGGTAGAGTGGAGTGGGGTAGACTGGAGTATGGTAGATTGGGTGGATTAGAGTAGGGTAAATTGGGACAGAGTGGGGTACATTGGAGTAGATTGGAGTGGGGTAGTTTGGAGTGGGGTAGATTGGGGTACAGTGGAGTTGGGTAGAGTGGTGTGGAGTAGATGGGGATGGGGTAGATTGGGACGGGGCAGATTGGAGTGGGGTGGAGTGATGTAGATTAGGGTAGAGTGAGGTAGACTAGAGTACAGTAGATTAGGGTAAATTGGAGACGGGTAGATTGGGGTGGGGTAGATTGGAGTAGGATAGGTTGGGTTGGAGTGGAGTGCGGTAGACTGGAGTGGGATGGAGTGAGCTAGATTGGAGTGGTGTAGATGTGAGTGGAGTAGGGTAGATTTGAGTTGAGTGGGGTGCATAGGAGTGAAGTGGAGTGGGGTAGATTGGGGCAGAGTGGAGTGAAGTGCAGTAGATTAGGGTAGAGTGGAGTAAGGTAGATTAGATGGATTTGAGTCGGGTGGAGTGGGGTAGATCGGGTGAAATGGAGTGGGGTAGACTGTGGTAGTTTGGAGAGGAGGTGGATAGATTGGAGTGGAGTAGCAGTGGTTCCTCCATGGGAGCGGAGGAGCACCACCCCCCTCCCCACACACCAGCAGAAAGCTGGAAAAATAAAATGGCAATGAAAGGATTGTATTAGCATTTTAGTTTTTCGGCTTTCTGCCGAACGGAGAGGGCAGGGTGGGGCCAGTGCGTCATTGCTGCTGATTTGCAGAAATGACGCACTGGCCCCTTCAGTATGAATTGCGCATGTAGGTTTGGCCGGCTACATTATTACGGCCAAACAGACATGCACAATTCAACCTATTCAACCCGGCTGTAATAGACAGCCGGGTTGGAGAGCAGTCACAGGCCTTCAGTGCTCTTCGGAGCGCTGAAGCAGCCTGCTCCAGCCAATCCAGACACTTCTCTCATGCAGCATGAGAGCAGTGTCTGGATTGGATAAGGAGCTGTAGACCTTGCGCTGGAGGAGTTGGGAGCAGGCCGGGGACACAGAGGACCTGCTTCAGGCTAAAAAGATAAGTGAAACTTTATTTATTTTCATTTAAAAATCTAAATGTTTATTTGTATGTTGTTTCATTTTATTTATGTTGACCCACCATTTTTGTGTGTCACCAACCACCACTGGGAGCGGGTAGATTGGGGAAGAGTCTAGTGAGGTAGATTGGAATCGAGTGGAGTACATTGGAGTGGAATGGAGTAGATTGGAGTGGAGTGGGGTAGATTAGGGTGGAGTGGGGTAGATTGGAGTGGGGTAGATCGGGCGGATTAGAGTAGGGTAGATTGGGGTAGAGTGGGGTAGATTAGATTAGAGTGGAGTGGGGATGGGATGTGAAGATTGGGATGAGGTTGGGTAGATTGGAGTGGGGTAGATTGGGGTAGTGTGGGATATATAGGAGTGGAGTGGGGTAGATTGGAACAGAGTGGAGTGTGGTGGATTAGGGTAGAGTGGAGTGGGGTAGATTGGGTGGATTGGAGTCGGGTGGAGTGGGGTAGATTGCTGTAGATTTGAGTGGGGTAGATTGGAGAGGATGTGGATAGGTTGGAGTAGAGTGGAGTAGAGATTGGAGTGGACTCGGGTAGATTGGGGAAGAGCGGAGTGGGTTGGATTGGGGTGGAGTGGGTTAGATTGGTGTGTGGTAGATTTGAGTAGAGTGTGGTAGATTGGAGTGGGGTAGATTTGAGTGGAGTGGAGTGGGGTAAATTGGAGTAGACTGGAGTGTGGCAGATCGGGGTAGAGTGGAGTGTGGTAGACTGGAATGGAGTGGAATGGGTAGATTGGGTGGGATAGATTGGAGTGGGGTAGCTTGGAGAGGGGTAGATTGGGGTACAGTGGTGTAGATTGGGGTAGATTAGAGTCTGGTAGAGTGAAGTGGGGTGGGGAAGATTGAGATGGGGTGGGGTAGATTGGAGTGGGTGTGGATTGGGGTAGGGTAGGGTATACTGGGGTACATTGGAGTGGAGTACATTGGGATAGATTGGAGTGGGGTACATTTGTGGTGGGGTAGATTGGAGTAGGGTAGATTGGGGTGAAGTGGGGTGGGTAGATTGGAGTGGGTTGGATTGGGGTGGAGTGGAGTGGGGTAGATTTGATTAGAGTGTGGTAGATTGGAGTGGAGTGTTGTAGATTGGAGTGGGGTAAATTGGAGTACAGTGGAGTGTGATAGATCGGGGTAGAGTGGAGTGGAATGGAGTGGGGTAGATTGGATTGATTGGAGTGGGGTAGATTCAACTGGAATAGAGTGGGTTAGATTGTGGTTGATTGGAGTGGGGGTAGACTGAGGTTGATTGGACTGGTGTACAGTGCATTAAAGTGGAGTGGAATGGGACGAATTGTAGTGGAGGGGAGATTGGAGTGGAGTGTGGTAAATTGTAATGGAGTGGGCTAGATTGGACTGGAGTAGATTGCGGTGGAGTGGGGTAAATTGTAATAGAGTGGGGTAAATTGACTGGGGTAGATTGGGGTAGTGGGTTGCTTTGGAGTAGAGTAGAGTGGGGTAGATTGGATTAGGGTAGATTGTAGTGGAGTGGATTGGGGTAGATTGGAGCAGAATGGGGTAGATTGGAGTGGGGTAGACTGGTGCTGAGCGGAGTGGGGTTGATTGGGTTACATTGAGTGGATGGAAGTAGATTGGAGAGGAGTGATGGGGATAGATTGGAGTGGAGTAGAGTAGATTGGAGTAGAGTGGAGAGGGGTAGATTGGAGTGAAGTGGGCTAGACTGGGATGAAGTGGGATCGATTGGGGTGGAGTGGGATCGATTGGAGTGTGGTAGATTGGGCTAGATTGTAGTAGAATGGAGTGGGGTAGATTGGATCGTAGTGGAGTAGAATGTGGTAGATTGGAGTGGGCTAGATTAGAGTTAGAGTGGAGTTGGGTAGATTAGGGTAGAGTGGAGTGTACTAGAAAGGGGGTAGATTGAAGTGGAGTGGGGTAGATTGGAGTGGGATTGGGTAGACTGGAGTGGGGTAGATTGGGGTGAAGTGAGGTGAGGTAGTTTGGAATGGGGTAGACTGGAGTGGGGTGGGGTAGAATGGAGTAGGGTGGAATGGGTTGAAGTGGGCTGGTTTGGGGTAGATTGGAGTGAGGTGGATTGGGGTAGAGTGGAGCGGGGTAGATTGGAGCGGAGTGGGTAGATTTGAGTGGGGTGCAGTAGATTGATGCTGAGTGGAGTGGGTTAGATTGGAGTGGAGTGGCGTTGATTGGGTTAGATTGAGTGGAGTAAATTGGGGAGGAGTGACGTGGGGTAAATTGGAGTAGATTGGAGTAGAGTGGAGTGGGGTAGATTGGAGTGGGTTGGGGTAGATTGGGGTAGATTGTGGTGGAGTGGGGTAGATTGGAGTGTGGTAGATAGGGGTCGATTGGAGTGGGGTAGATTGGATCATAGTGGAGTGGAATGGGGTAGATTGGAGTGAAGTGGGCTAGATTGGAGTTAGAGTGGAGTGAGGTAGATTGGGGTAGAGTGGACTGTGGTAGAATGGGGGTAGATTGGAGTGGAGTGGGGTAGATTAGAGTGGAGTTGGGTAGATTTGAGTGGGGTGGAATGGCATAGATTGAATTGCAATGGAGTGGAGTAGATTGGAGTGGACTGAGGTAGATTGGAGTGGAGTGCGGTAGGTAGGGGTAGATTGGAGTGGAGAGGGGTAAGTGGTGTGGAGTGGAGTGGAGGGGCATAGAGTAGAGTGGTGTGGCATGTCGTAGAGTGTCTTAGATGGAGGGGCATAGAGTGGAGTACCATGTTGTGGAGTGAAGTGGCGTAAAATGGAGTTGAGTGGCGTGACGTAGAGTGAAAGAGCATAGAGTGGTGCAGAGTGTTGTAGACTGGAGTTGTAAAATGGAATGGCATAGTGTGGAGTATGCATGATGTGGTAGAGCACTGCCTTTACAGACAACACATTTTCAATTGAAATGACCATTACATTTACCAGACATACTGTTTTACTGCGCATAAACGACAACGTGTGGAAATGTCATCACCTAGTGTGTTGATGTGTTTTGATCTTTTTCAAATATTTGTTCCCACCACACTTCAGAATTACAAAAAAAATTGCTTCATTCATACTTTCCTAATTCTGACATATTCTGAAAAATATCAGCACAGTTCATATTTGTTGTGTGCTAGAAAAAATATCATCCTCTCCTCTCACATAGCTAATTTGCAGGATTGTCACAAATTCCTTCAGTTTGAAGTCAGAGAAAGAAAAGTAACCACCAATCGTCCTGGAAGACAGATCCTGACATTTGACCTCTGTCTTTGAATGCAGAGCAAATGTGACAAGATTTAAAGGCCTGTTTACAGAAAGCGAGTACTCTGAAGGATACTGTAAACAAAGGAGGGTCACGGGAGGGACGAACCCAAGCTAGACAGCTCAAAACAAAAAAGCAGCAAATAGAGAACAAGCAAATATGAGTTACACACCACAAAGCTAATAATAAGCAATGGGCGAAATGCGTTTTCAGGAAAGCTTTCAGAATGCACACAAGAAGCCGTAAGCAAACCAGACAGCCCAGCTGTCTGGAAGGCTTCAACTTAAAAAGGCAATTCTGATAAAAAAAAAATTCTAGGTGGAGCCTTTGGCAGAACACTTAGATCTCAGAAAAAAACTGTGACGACTCCTCTGCTACGGCAGAGAAGCGTCGCCCACTGCTCGTTGAGCAGTGCGAAAAAATTAAAATAAAAAGATAATAACAAGACGTTATCATTTTATTTTTCTGTGCGACTGAAAGCCAGGTTAGGGCGGGGCAGGGCTGGGCTCGCCCCTGTCAGAGGGAGGAGGAGATTTTTGCACTCTCTAAGTGCGCAAGACGGTTTGGTCGGCCCTCTTGGGCCGGCCAAACTGTCATGTGCACTTAGCATGTTCTCCACCTGGCTGTGTTGCACAGCCTGGTGGAGAACATGCCCAGGCTCCCAGGCACTGCCTGAGCGGCTCAACAGGCCGCTCAGACCAATCACAACACTGCCCATGCATCATCGTGATTGGCTGGGAGAGCCTGGTGCTTCAGGTGCAGCCAATACCGAGACTGAGGACGGAGGTGAGGCAGTAGCGGCGTTGACAGGTAAGTTTTTTTTTTTTTTTCATCCCTCCCGATTCACCTTTCCTGTTCTGAGGCAGCCGCCACTGAAAAAAACACCTCACACATGGGTGATGCTCACAACTGCCTTTAATTAAACTTTCTAACAGAGATTATGCACAGACTCTGATACAAACTCAGGATCTATGATGTAGTAGTTTCTCTGAGGGGGCTTGACTTCCTTAAAGGCCCCTGTGTCCCAACTTCTGCAAGAAAAGGAAAACAAATATTTCATTCTTTTATTTACACTTTTATGCATTTTGTACTTCAAATCAGACATGTCAGATAGTTTTGTGGGGCCTGGGTCAACATTCTCTATCACGGCCCCCGAAGACCGTTTTACAAATTAAAAAACAAAAAACAAACATGCAATGAAAGAGCAAACACTGCAGATCATCCGTTGCTATCTAGTAGTATTAGCCGTGTTAGCTGCTCCATCATTCATAAACAGAACAGACTTGCTTCAAAATCTAGGAATAAATGAGCACGGTGCCCTGAAATGGGCAATAATGAAATATGACAATAATGACCCCTCTGCCCTCCCCTTCTGATGGGCCTGTTTCAGATTCTTTTTTATTTTCATGCGTATCTTACATTTGTTTTGTGTTAGCCTTCAATAGCATAATAAGTTGGATTCTGGAACCTTGAGTTTGATATATACATTTACAGCTGCCTTATGATTGGTTCTGTGGCATGGATCCAACAATGGTCTGGCTGCCAACAACTTGCACAAGTACCTGGGTCTCAATTGAACAATCTTCATCAAGCAGGTTCATGCTCACAGCTGGGAAATGGACATGGTTGGAGCTTTGCAAAGGGCTAGGGTGCCTTCATGTTTACGGTGGGAAGTGAAATCCCCAAACTTCATAGGGAAGAAAGAGATGGGGTTTCTGTACATGAAGAGATGTTTGCCATCTTGAGGAAAAAAAAGAAAAATACGTGCAATTGCACAGGGAAGCTGCCTTTGCACAGTGAGGAATTGCACACTGTGCACAATTCCGCATTGGGGGAATGGCAACAAAAACAACAAGCATTGAAAATGCAATAGGTCTCGCATTTCTTTGAGTTAGAGCTATTGGCGTTGTAAATGACAATGTATTTTACCCATGTGTTATGGAGTGTATGTATGTGATGTGTAGTGGAATTATGTGGGTTGTATTGGTATTGTTAGTTGTGGAATTGTGTTGTGTGGAGTGGATTTGTGTAGTGGAATTATATGGTATGGTGTGTAGTGGAATTATGTGGTATGATGTGTAGTGGAAGTACGTGGATAGTAACTGTGTAAGTATGCAAATGGAGCTGGAAATAGGTATACTCAGCAGAAGTGCCTTCAAGCACAACACAAAGTGGCTGGCTGTGCTGGATGAAGATGCTTGTGTTGAGAGAGTTTGCCCAAGCGCTCTCCAGTTCAATAACCTCGCCTCGGTTTCTCACAAAAGATACTTTGCATTATCCTCTGCTTGATGCTTTCATGTTAAAAATGTTCTTTAATTAAAGGTTGAAACAATTAATGGGTTGGTATACAAGTACATATTTTAATCAAAGAATGGCCCAGAATGGCCGAAAATGCATTTTATCCTCCCAAAGTTATTACTGTGTTTACTACGGTGCCAGCTGTAACAAGCAACACAAAGGGGAGGGAGGGATGTTTTCTTTTTAATAACTGATATCATTAGCCTGCGAGTCTTGGCTGACAGCACTGAGAAACAAAAGACGACCCATCTTCAAATTTTCGCATGCTTGTAAGAGTTTACAAGCTTGGATTTCATGTTACCACATAAAAACATCCAAAGAAACGCTCGGTGTCTATGAAGGAAAATCTTAAAACTGAGATGACGGTGGGGGGGGGCAGGAGGAAAGAAAGAACATCCTAGGCAGAGGAGAGAGAGATGTCTGTACACATAGAGGGAATCTGACATCAGGCCTCTGGTGACATCACACAGAGGTTCAGGACCCGATGAGGTCTGGCCCCAGCAGTCTGATGAGACAGCAGCAGAGTTCCATGATGATGTCGAGAAGCTGTGCCCAGTGACGAATATTAGCAGTGGTGCCTCACCAGAACAGTGCAGTTACATCAGTAAGAGTTTACTAGATTGTCATCCGATTAGTAGCCCGCTCCGTAGCATCTCCTCAACGCTAAAACTCATTTCATCAGAATCCATGGTCCCCATTCCACAACCACGAGAGGTGCTGCCCAGAAGTAGTTACTGTTGCAATCCTTTTTCCTCAAAGATTAGGTAAATAATGCACACACCTAGTGTGAGGGTCAAGGTTTACCCTCCTTGTATCCCCCAGGCAAGAGGCCAGAGATGCCCTAAAAAATTCTTTCTCTAGTAGTTACCCATTCAACCCGGGTCGATCCAGTAAAATCACAAAACAACTCTGGACCAAGAAAATGTATGGTACCCTAAACTGAATCAATTTAAACCTAGAATAGCATCTAAATTCTATTGGTCATTTACCAATTACTGCACATGTTTCCATAATTGGGGAGAGGAGTTGGCCTAACAGTTAGGGCGGTCGACCTGGAATCTGGGGAACTGGGTTCGAGTCTCGGCGATGAAGCTGAACATCCTGTGATTCTGGGCAAATCACTTAATCTCCCCGTGCCTAACAAAAATGAATGTGTCCTCATGTAACGCAACTGGTGCTATGTAAAGCGCTCTGATACCCGATACCTTCGGGTCAAGTTCGCGCTATATAAAACTCTGTTAAATAAAAAAATAATAATAATAGTAACACAGCCTTACGCATTCAGTAACTGGCAACTCCACTATTGGGCGAATAGAAGGGTGTAGAAGTGCGGGATCCTTGAGGACCGTGGAGTGAAGTGGAGCAATTTTTCATTACTAAATCCTCAAGGGATAACCCTTTATTGAACTAATGGTATAGTTCCCTTGAAACCACAAGACAGCATGTATATTACAAGGAGTAAAAGTGCTCCAAATCAGAACAGCACCCAGAGTCGGACGGGCAATCCTGCCATTTACCACATGGGGTTTATGCTGGGGGCTGTTTTGAGAGCAGAAGGAGATGCGTTGATCCAACTGTGCCCTCATTTAAAAAAATCTTTTTATTGGTTTTTAAGCATGAGACAAAGTACAGGTACAGCGTTTAGGTCAGCAGTATTGCAATACAATTTTTCTCAGATATTACATCAGCACATGCAGAAGCGCCTTATATAGGACCACTTGAAGGGCAAGGTGAGGACAGTGGGGAAGGAGTTTACTGTTTAGTGGACTAATGTGTGCTCAATCTCCTTGCCTGTTTGATTACGGCTCACAGGGCATTAGTATCCATAGTAGGGTCCGCTGCGTTGTCTAGTCTTAATGCAAATTGCGTGCAGCTTTTGAAAGGAGATCTGGGTATAGAAACTACAGGTAATGGCAAGTAGCCATGATGGAGCATGGTGATGGGAAAGGGAAATGTAAACTAGGGCTAAGAAGAAAAGTAAAACTCTGCCCAATTCAGGACATTCCCGCCCACCCTTTGCTCGCCAGTCACCCTTGATTGCTATCATCCAACCGTGCCCTCATGGCGCTGTTCTAGCCATGACCTCCTGCAGGATGGGGCAGGTTTGAACATTTTTGACAGGGATTATTTGATATACGCTGCTATTTTTTTACACTGAAATATTTTGGTGTAGAACACGTGAATGGGGTTTTTGTTTCGGACTGCAGCTGGTTTGCAGAGGAAGACTCATTACCGTGGGAAGCCCCTGAGACCACTTCACATCTTCACAGCTACTAAGGGTGATCCGAATTCGTCCTTACTCTGGTCTCATTTGAAATTCGAATGAGGTGGTTTTAGCACCAATTGCTGCAGGCAACACCTTAGCTATTCACAGAACTGCCAAACTGAAATTAGCCATGCAAGCGAAGATGAAAAAAATAACATTTAGGTCAAACATCTAGATTTAGATAAAGGAAGGTTCAGAAAAGGCACAAAGAGCCGACACGGGGACCATGAAAACAAATGAAGGCTGACAGAGGTAGCTGGGACAAAGCTTGCTTGGGGGCGATTTCCTGGAATTGGGCAAATGAGTATTTCAGAGAAAGTTTGGAGAATAAGCACTGCACACCTTTGTGTCTCACCTACAGAACGAGAACAGATTCCAGCAGGATTGTCCTTTTGGTGGAATTTCTAGCAGTGTATATTTGATAAATCTAGGTTGAATTTATAAAGATAATGCCCTGTGGCTCCATAGGTGACTCAGACTGTAGCTAGAGTATGATCTCTCTGGCACGCACCATTTACTCACCCACACACACACACCACGGAAACAAGTGACAAGCCACTAGTTTGCCAACTCTCTACTTCGTGACCCTCAACTCAACCACCCCTGGCTTTCCAATCAGCAGCCTCCGAAGCACAAGGGGATATTTTGCCAACATGTTTTTCCTGTAACCTCTGCTCATTGCCCCCTCACTTTACAGAACCTTCGCAACACACTTGTACCTGGCAGGTTGGATCAGCATCTCATACTTTCCTGTCATATCAGATCTTATCCACAGTTTAGATTCGGTTCTACAACTGCAGCAACCCCAACTCGCGGTCTCATCAACTACAATCAGAAGGGGACTGATAAAAAGCACATCCATTAGTACCAGCAACACCAACAATCCAGGGAAGCACAGCAAAGGCAACCACAGCAGAGACAAAAAATGCTAAACGACGGATATTCAACTTGCCACTGAGTAACCTAAACGCTTGTGGCAGGCCATAGCAAAAGGGGAGAGAAAGGAAACAAGTAAAAGACAAGCACGGAATCGAAACCCGAACGCGGGAATCGAAACCAGTGGTGCGCGCGCACCACAGAGGAGCGGGGGGGAGGGAGCGCGGCAGCGACGCGAACGCGCGCTGCTGCGCGTGCTAGACACCGGTGGGAATGGGCACGGCAAAGGCGGGACATGCGCCCGCCTTTGCCCAATTGCATGCTGTCTTTCTTATAAAGACGCACGCAAAGCCCAATAGCCGGGGGGAAAACAAAAAGCACACGCACGAGCGTGTGCGATTCCTAGCTCACCTTCTAAACCCCCTACATGAGGTCTCGCGCTGCGCGAGCAGGGCTGCGCACTGCAACGCTAGGCGCGAGACCTAAAAATCACAAAAATGACCGCAGCTTTTCAAATGTGATACCTCTGAATTTTGTGAATGGAGAGAAGTCGTAATTCTGCACCCGTGTGCAGGAGTACTTTTACAGCTGCAGATTTATTATTACATTTGTTAATCCGGCCCCATGTTAACAACCATTTTCTAAGTTCAAACAAGAATGCGTTTAACATCTTACTTGTTTCTCATAGGATCTGCTATTGAATATAGCTCTTGTGGAGGTTGGGAGAGCTGGGATTGGGGAATTCAACCATCACATAAATAATAATTGGGCTCCCTAAAACCTGGCACTAGGCATGTTCTGGTGAAAACTGTGCATTTAAATAAATTGCATTCACCTTAGAATAAATACAGCATAGAAAGGCTTGCTCTGCAATCGAGGGTGTATCTGTGAGGAGACTGGGTGGTGTCAATTGTCAGAGGCATGTTTGTTTTCCAAGGTAGGTAGGGTTACTCAGCAGTTCACTTTTTGGAGAAATATTTCTGGTTGTCTGCATTTCAGCTCTACATTCTGCTTGTTGGTTATGTTCTTTAGAGCATCAGAGAACTAAGGGCTCCGGAAGGGTTTAGCTCAGAGCACACATGTGACCTTGAGATTGAAGAAAAGGAAGCTAGATACAGGAAGGCTACAATAACATGCATTGACACAACAAGCTGGTCAGCCTTTCTTATTATGAAAAATGTGTGTGTGAAAATATATTGTGTTTATAGTTTCATACGTTTTTTTATTTTTATTATTTGTATTGCCATTTCAAGAAAGTATACAACCACAGTGCACAATTCATCACCCTCCCCACCCCCCCTACACAAACAATGAAACTGCAGCTTAATGCAAAAAAAAATGCCTAAACCATGGTGCCTTACATAAAGACATAAAACACACCAGTTTTAGATATAAATTCTTACAATTGTAGCAGCATTCCTCTAGTAAACAAAGGCAGACAAGAAGAGTTCAAAAGTGCCAATTGCAAAATGCAAAAAAGCTAATTCATCCTAAATGGACCCAAGGGTACCCTTCGTACCTATGTTTTCCCTCTTTTTACGGGGTTATATGACATACCCAGTTGGTCAAGGGATCCCATATATCCAATCCCTTTTTCCTGGCTCGGATTCCTTTCTTAGCGTAAATGGCTCTTTCCAGATAGTGAATCAATAGCAATCGAGCCAGCCATTGCTGAAAGGAATGGGGATTAGCATCCAGCCATGCAGAGGCAATACAAAGCCTAAGATTGGCCATAGCAATCAAAATCAAGCCCCCCCCTCCTTTCTTCCAAAGGTGTCCTGTACTCCCAATAATATCACTGAGGTGGTTCAAGTTAAATTCAGGGACAAAATATCCCTAAAATAGCCCGAAATTTCCTCCAGCAGAGGCCAAAGAACACCACAGGGGGCAAACATATGCACTAAGTCAGCCCCATATTCAGAGCAACGGGGGCACCGGGTGCCTTTGCCTTCCCCCCATTTGGCAATTTTATTCGGAGTATAATATATAAAAAAACAGGTTTTATAAATCTGGGCCTGAAGATTCACGGAAAGTAAATCAGATTGTGCGTATAAGAGGGCTTGCTGAAAGGCCTTATCAGTTATTTCTATTTTCGATTGCTTTTTCCCTGAATATTTGCTCAGATCATCTGTCATCAGGCTATTAATGATATGATAAATAGTCCCTATTCGAGGAGGGTTACTGTCGATCAGTTTCTCCATGAGTTCACTTTTACCAAAACCGGAGGGCCCTGTCTCCTTGCGTTGTAAAAAAATTCCTAATTTGTAGATATTTAAAGAACTCCCTGTGGCTGAGACCAAAATTACTTCTTAAATCCCTAAATGATATAATTCCGGCAGGGGAGAAGAAGACCCCGAGTTTATTTATCCCAGCCTTGATCCAAGTTGCCAATTAATGGTCCCCAGAAATCTCAGGTAGATTCTCATTATTTCTTGTTGGGGTATAAAAACTCAATCTACTAATACCTAAGAGTTTGCGAACAGAGGTAAAAACCTTATAAACTCCCAGAAGGGTCTTAAATCTCACCCTTTTAAAATACCCCAGTTCAAGTTGCCGCCACAGTCAACCCCAGGCTTCGGGCCCAAATAAGAGTTCAAACGGCGAGGGAGGATCCACAGTCTGACCATTAGAGCAATCTTGTGATAACACGGGACAGTGTTGCAGGGTGGTTGCCCAATAATACAATTTTAAGTTGGGGAGAGCCCATCCACCTCTATCCTTTGGGAGTGATAAAAACTTTATAGACCTTCTGGGCTGAGAATAGGCCCAAAGTAATTGTGAAAGGAGGTTATCAAATTTCTTTAGCAATTGATTCGTAAATTCTAAAGGACTAGCTCTAATGAAATATAAAATTTCCGGAAAGACAATCATTTTTAAAACGTTACATCTGCCTACTAAAGTAAGGTGCAAATTATTCGGCCTATACAATGAACTCTTAGTCTCAGTGGCTAGAGAGGCTAGATTTTCTTCAACAATTAAATAGGTATTAGCCAATATATTCACCCCGAGGTACCTTGCCTTTTTCACCACTCGGGGGTCAGCCCATTCTAATTTCTCATTAAGGATAATTTGTGTCTTTTCCTTATTTAGGGCATATCCCGACACGTCCCCAAAACTTCAGGCCTCTAATTCGATCGCCTCAATTAAAGTTTCCAGATCGGTCGTCAGCATAGGCCATAATTTTCGTGTCATGCCCATGTCTAAGAATCGGACGAATAATCGAATTATTTTCTAACCTCTTAATGAAAGGGTCTATATACATTACGAAGAGCAAAGGAGAGCAAGGACACCCCTACCGAGTCCCCCGTGAGACTTGAAATTGCTCAGTCAACTCCCCATTTATCAATACGCTGGCGGTGGGTTTAATATATAGTGCCTGTACAGCCCGAATAAAACCAGAACCAATCCCCATTCTCTGCATGACGGTCCAAAGGAAAAGCCAGGAGACCCTATTAAAGGCTTTTTCAGCGTCGAGCAGGATCAACGCCAACGTCAAGCAGAGAAATGGCCCTTCTTACATATAGTTTCATAAGTTTAGGTGTGCAAATGATACTAGTCTGGCTTAGTCTTTGTATTGACAATTTCATGTGGAATTCTGGCTTCCTCATTCGACTACACAGACTGATCCTGGACAAATCACTTTAGGCCTCATTTAGCATTAGGGGGAGCAGACTAGTCAACATCAGTGATGGTCTGACTCACAGTCCACCTCCCTCACTATTTAGACTCAGGAGAAGCTCTGTGTTTACACCAGCTGAGACCCCACTAGCTCCTGTGGCATAAACCATTACACTGATAGCCCGCCTGCGACAGGGCCGTCATGGACAAATCATGAATGTCAACACTATTCAGGGCTGGGTGATATCACTCATGATCCCTAGCCAGGACTGCTAGGCGAGGTTTGGCAGTTCCATGTAGGAAAAACGCATAATAGTCCCACTCTCTCAGAGAAAACTCCTTGCGTGTCAGGGTCATTTTTTTTGTTTTTAAGAAAAAAACTCCTGGTTTGGGAATTTGTTTCTTGAAAACAAAAAAACTTTGCCAAGTGGCCCCAACAAACTTTGCAACTGCTCAGCAAATCTTCCCTTCGTGGAAGCTGCAGTGGCACCTGTTCAGCTGAAGGTACAGAGATCCCCCCCCACCCCTGCCGGGGAATCACTACATATGGAGGGCGGTCCTCTGTCTCATAGCCGGAGTGGACCTCAGCGGCCATGGCCTGAGTGGACCTCAGCGGCCATAGCTGGAGTGGACCTCAGTGGCCATAGCCTGAGTGGACCTCAGCAGCCATAGCTGGAGTGGACCTCAGTGGCCATAGCCTGAGTGGACCTCAGCGGCCATAGCTGGAGTGGACCTCAGCGGCAATAGCTGGAGTGGACCTCAGCGGCCATAGCCTCAGTGGACCTCAGCGGCCATAGCTGGAGTGGACTTCAGCGGCCATAGTTGGAGTGGACCTCAGCAGCCATAGCTGGAGTGGACCTCAGCGGTAATAGCCGGAGTGGACCTCAGGGGCCATAGCCTGAGTGGACCTCAGTGGCCATAGTCTGAGTGGACCTCAGCGGCCATAGCTGGAGTGGACCTCAGCGGCCATAGCTTCTCAACATGGCTGCCATAAACGGATATTACAGGTAAGTCTCAGTTGGGCTGTTATCATTTTAACAGACAGTAACAGAATTTCTCAGCAGCACCGACATGTTTTGAAGGGACAGTACAAGTACTTCTCATTTGGCCTGTTTACATTATTTTTCATCAGGGTTTGTTCTTTTCTTTCTAAAATCCCAGTCCGAGCAAGGGTGCTTTGCTTTCAACAGCGCCAAACCTTAATTTCTCAGTCGGTTTGCCATACATGGAAAAGTACTACCATTTGCCACCAGGACAGGTATTCCTTTACCAAGAGCGTATCAGTGCGCCTTTATGAGAAGTGCAGCACATCTCAGTATGACTCCAGTACTGCAAATGTGACAGAAATAGGGTCAGTGCAAGAGATAAGGCTAATTGGTGCAAACTCAAATCTCCGCTACATCCACTGGGATGGACCTTTATCTTAAACTGAGACTAAAATCAGAAATTCAGCAATATGACAATGACAGAATTTGCCCCACGCGAATGTCAGAGAAGGGTAATTTTGCAATAAAGGTTTCTTAACAAATTAGTAATGTTACAATCTGAAGATGAATTAATTAAGCATAAATCAATAATCACCTGAATACAGCATGTCTGAATATAATCCAGGCAATTCGAATCGGCAAAAGCAAGTACACGGTATTAAAGACCGCATATGCAAAGTAAGATAAACTTTCATTCCCATAAAGGGAAACTCTCTAATGCTAAGCTAAGGTTGTGGGTAAATCGGAAAATTTGAAGCAGCCGGTGCCAGCAACTATATCATCGAAAGTAAACCCAAATGAAGGTTCCAGTAGAGTAAAGGTGAAATGTACTTGCTCTAGAAAGTAAATCTATGAGCAGAAATGTAAGGATTATTGGGTCTCAAGAGAGGGAGAGAAAGGGACGTCTATACATAAAGGTGGACAGTGGCAAGTCTACAACTAACCAAGCAAACTCCACACAGTTAAAAAATGAAAATTAAGTCAAACAGATACATTGTACAGGTTTCCAGCCAGAAAGAACCAATCAAAAATCAGTGTTCCCACTGTACGTGGTGTTGGTCTCCTTCTCACAGATAATACAATGCCAGATTCTTCCATCATTGCAGCCTTCACAATATCGCACAAAGAAGCATTCCCCTCCTCTACCTCCCATCTCGTGAAGGTGCTCACAATCATTGTCCAACCAATTAATTGCACCAAACGTGACCTTCACCCAGTAAGCTAATAGAAAACAATTTTGATGAGAACCCAGTGACTGTGGTGCCTAAAACAAAGCGGGAGTTATGTACAGTAAGCAGAAATGATTTTACTTTCAGTATGGAGTCGGACACCTAGGCCCATGTCGACTCATGTCAATTTTAAGATGCACATATCCTAACTATTGTTAATAGAAAAAAATAAATTATTTGTTTCACTGAATCGAGACGTGTGCACACATATAAGTAATGGTTAAGCATGTTATAGGTTAACATATAATCTCAAGATAAAGCCCTCTGGAACTTTGACACAAGATCAGCCGCCTCTGCGTTCAGTAGTGAGTGTGAGGCCACACACTGACCTATATACTCACTGACTGCAGTCTTTCACTGCAAGGAGTCATGTGCACCCAATAACCTTTCAACAACTGTGCTGCCTTACCAGCACCTGCACGTGGAACTACTCTAAATTTGGGCAGAACCATCCGGCACACAATGTGAGCAGACACTAAGGCTGTCATTACAAGTGGCCCAGAAAACAGAGGAGATTTTTCCCCACAGGTTATTGGTAACTCTGAAGGTGGGGAAAATCCAGGACAAGAAAAGTGCGACCCTGAGGGTTCCCTTAGAAGTTAGGAATTACCGGGTGAATTGGTAACTCCAGATCTGAGTCCCCTGGTAATTTCTCATTTTCCTCGGGTTTCTACACTGAGAGTAACAAACACTCCACGGATCTCATAATCCCGATGGGGCTGGTAACTGCCTGAGTAACTCTGGGAGCACTACACATTGCTTCACTATGGTTCAAATTGGCTCATTTACATGGGTTCTCCCCATATGTAAGAGTCCATGCAACCTTCAAATGTATATCAGGAAATAGGGGCATGAAGCTGGGTAATTCGGAATTCTAAAAGTACACCCGGCAAAAACTGTTGCACAGAAATTGAACTGTGCAGCCATTTATACCAGCACTAACTTTTGTGAAGGACTTAACCTCACAAGAAGAGATGCCAACAACATACACAAAATTACCATTTTCGGAGTTTCTATTGGATTACTGACATAATTTACACAGTTTACCTTTAAGAGAAGTAATCATCATGGAAACCAAACTTTTCGTGCACATGGATGTTGACTGCCATGCAAATAATATGTATTGAAATATATGTAGTCTAGTCGCATATATGTTTATTTTCGATATTGCAAAACCTGAATACATTTTACTGTTTGGGGGGAGGGGGAACAGCCCAGACTACATTATAAGGGTGTGCATTATACACACACTGTGTAAAGTCCGTACTTGTAGGGTTAATGTAAGTGTGAATTGCACAATTATATTGTTTTTTTTCTTTCACTGACTTGGAAAACATTTTTCCTTGAGAACACATCTCCCTTCCTGTGCCTCCTGCACAAATAAGGATCTTCTGTAGTTCTTTTTAAATAATTAATTCAATCATTCACCCCTACTTGAAGTAGGAATAACTTCAGAAGTGCAGCAAAAGGGATTAGCAATGTATGTGAATACTGCAAAGTATTAACTCATATGTGCAATGCCACCTCTCATGGCAGTTCCAGTTGTTAACATGCTCGCTTTCCACCACCTGGTGCCATCTGCATGGTGAAAATCTAAAGTAACTTAGGGGCATATGTACAAGGACTTAACGCCACCAGAACCTCACTTTTAAAGACGTTCTGATGGCGTTAAGTCCATTGCCTTATTTACAAAGCGGCGTTAAGCCACTTGACGTGGCTTAACGCCGCCTTGTAAATAAGGTCCCCTTTCAAGCTACACTTAGCGTGAAAGGGGCAGGCGATGGGTGTTGCGGAGGGCGTTCCACCACAACACCCACTGATTTTGACCCTGCCCCTATTTACAAAGGTGGTGTAAATATGGGGCACGACAAAATTAAGACCAACAAAAAAACCTGGTCTTAACATGGCAAAACGAGGAGAAATGTTTAATTTCTCCTTGTTTTTGCTGTTTCTATGTGTGCTGCCTTGTGCAGCACAAATAGAAACAGCAAATCACCATGAATGATTGAATATGTGTTGGAAGGTGTGCCTTCCTGCGCATAAACAATCATTAAAACAAGCATTGGCATAGCCAATAGGTCTCGCTTTTGGGACCTTATAAGTATTTAGTTATGCAGCACAATATCCTTGGTACAACAACATCAACCGTTGCATGGCTAAACACTTATAAGGTCCCCAAGGCGAGACCTATTGGCTATGCCAATGCTTGTTGTTTTGAGAATCTGGTCACCCTACCCTAGTACTTTTCTCACTTTCCCCAACCTTACAATTGCAGTAGGCACTGGGATGCTTCCGGAGAAAGATTGGAGAGAGGTGGGGGTGGGTAGAGAGAAAGCGATCAGTGAGGGAGAAGAGAGAGGTGAGAAAAGGGGAGAGAAAGAAGGATAGAAAAAGAGATTGTGTGATGAGGCGAATGGAGCGGGCTTGTTTGAGCATATTGCCAGGACTGCTTTGGTTCCCCAGTCCTGCCCTGCACACAGTAGTGAAAGCAGGGGCGGCAGCCTGCAATGGTCAGCGTTCTCAGTCGCAGCGTTTAGTTTTGTGGTGAGCTGACATGGTGTCAAACTAGTATCCAGGGAGAGGCACGTTGTGAAAGGCTATTGTGGGGGCATGAAGCGGGCCATTAGCTCCCCATAATGCCAAAAGCGTGCTCACTGACTCACACTGGAAGCATCCCAAAACGGGTTTCGTCCACTTTGGGCATGTTTCATAGCCGGTCCTGGAACGTCCGTAAACCATTCCATGTTCTGCGAGATCGGAAGCAGTCACACGGCATTTCTACATTCCTGGCCTGCGATCAACAGAGGCTGGCATGCCCCTTTGACACCTCCTTGTGACTCAGGAGCACTTTCAATTGCCATTGAGGCCTTATTAGTGACATGTTTTTTCCCCTGGCCCTGCCTTGCAATTGCTTCCAAATGAGGCTTCCGGTGGGTTGATTTAGGAACATGGAATACAAACTTGACTTTTCAGTCTTGAAATGTGAATGGAATCCGGAGATTATGTAGATTAAAAGCAACAAAAGCATGAATCTGTAAATGTATGGACTGGGCCTATGATTTAAAATAAAAGTAAAAACATATTTAGCTGCAAAGAAAATACGTTTTTTGGTAGGTGCAGCACAGACGAGGGGGCACATGTGTAGTTTAAAACGCGTCTTTAGTGTCCCTACAGCCTGTCTTGAAAAGTCTGTAGTGCACGAATAATTCGACAGAAGAATTTTATACACTAGAACACACAGTAGAACATGCCCTGATAACCAGCTCTTAATTGTTAGATAATAAAACACTATACAATAAAACTAAAACAATCCCTGCACACACAAGTAAAAGGATAGCATGATAGAGAAACAGCAGCGCACAGCAGCCGTTGACCAAACCACGACAGATGCTCTGGTAAAGAATAACTTACAAGAGGGCAATGAACTTTCATCTGAGGTTTGAACCCGGAGAGTTTTCTCTCCTTCATGCAGGGTACGAGGAAGTCCAGCTCGCCTGCTCGTGCCAGCTAGGGCATATCTACGCAATCTCGGCCCGAAAGCAAGCACAGCCCTCATGGACATTTCAGTTAACCAGTAAGAAAGGGTTTATACTGGCACCAACTGCAGCAGACGGGTATTTGGTCGTAACTAAACTGCATTGACGAGAATTCCAGTACCACTTTTGAACTTGATATTGGCGTCTTATAGAGCCTGCGTTGTTGTTTCATTAGCCAGAAAAGATTCTCTTGTTTTTGGAACGGGCAAAACAATTCCAAGGTCCAACAAGAGGAAATCTTTTCCGAGAGGCTCGCGGCTGTTTATGCTTTAACAAATTATTAAAAGGCGATGGGCGCTTTTCAGTGGAATGTTTACTAAAATCACGTCATTTCCCGGTCACTGGGGCTGGCTAGTAATCCCCGTTAAGACCCACAGAGGACGCAACGCCACAGGATCCTCTGTGGCCATTTTCTTCACAGCAGAAAACGGTGATGGTTGTGCTGGGGTCCGGGGAAGGGCCTAAGGTTCAACAGCTGGTTCCAATCTTCGCATGAAGGATGCGGAGCAAATTACCGACTTTCTCACCCCACCCCCATGCCTGCCAGAATTGGTTCTGGGGTTCCACGGTACCCCTGATTTAATCGTTCAGACCCGCGCGAGTATGCACTGCCCCTTTTAAAAGAGTAAGTGAGGCTGTCACAGAAAACAGCACCCCTCTTCTGTGAGCAAGTGCACATCACGAGTGAACGCCCCCTACAGTTAAAAGAAAGTTGTGTTCTTTAAGCATTACAGATTTAGCCAACACAACGAGGGAACGCTCTTTGTGGCAGGGTGGGGCCCGCGGGCCCCACACTGAGCGTGGGCTGCACTGTATGAGAAATGTACGAGGATAAACGTGTTCTAGCAGCTGAAGCACACGCCGTAAGCACCGTACCAAAATAGAACAAGCAGCATGCGCTGCCCACCCCTCGTGCACACCGGCTCCTGCCGCAGCCTTGCGCATGCGCCGCTGCCATGTTTACGTCAGGCAGAGATGCGCGACAAAAAAAACAAGTGGTGCGCGCGCGCGCGCCACAGCGAGACATCTGTTTTGCATTATCGGGCACGATAATGCAAAACAGATGTCGGCCCTGCGGGTAACCGCACGGAAAAGGCCATGACGCACAAGCGTCTGGTCAGCTTTTTGAAACCCCTAACTTAAAGTCTTGCCAGAGCAGCGCTTGCGCGCTACTCGAGGCTCGACCTAAAAATGACGATTTGCAACTTTTACATGTGCTGCACAATACAGTTATAAAGCGCCATTCTGGATTGTTTATGTGCAGGACGGGACACCTTCCTGCACATAAACAATCATTCCCCCCAATGCAGGCACCCTGACACTATGGTGCCAGGGTGCCTGCATTGGCGATAGGCAGCTTAATTTAGTGCCACCGCTAGGGGAAACGCAGGGGTGCATCGTATCATTGTAAATACGGCGCATACCTGCGTTTTTGAACTGACAGAGAGCAGCGTTAGCAATTTTGGAGCTAACCCGCGCTCCGCCAGTTCTTTGTACATATGCCCCTTTATCTGTGAAGAAAGATCGACAGATCTATATTGTGTAACAAACTGCATCTTCACATGCTAATCAAGTGTGGTATCCTGAACCTCTGTGGATTATAGCTTTGTGCTGTGTGCAGAGCATGTGCTAACTAAATAAATTAAAAAAATTGTAAATCCGGTATTTGTAAAGCGCGAACTACTCACCCCTACGGGTCTCAAGGCGCTGAGAAACTGTTAGTGCATGTGCTGCAGAAAGCACGGTTTGGTCAGAAGTGGTCTCAGTGCGGTGCAGAATGAGTTCATGATATCACGCAAACACCGGGGGCGCAGATGCAGACCTTTGGATATACGAGTTGCACTTTCATGCACAAAACTTTGCAACACAAAAGTTTACTAAGCGGCCCTATTGCTGTGTGGAGGAGATCTTCATAATCAGGTGGGATAGAAGAAAAACTGGAAATCATTCCTCGGCCACAAGTTAGAAAAATAGTACAGATATACTTTAAAATATAATAGCAAAAAAAAAAGAATGCAATAAACCAAGTAATATGTGTGAGGAAATGGGGTGTAGTATATGGTGTGGTTGTGCGACCTCACCGTGTAATACACGTACCAACCCTCCCTTTAGGTCCAGCAGGTTTAGTCTGTAAAACCCTCAGCTATACCCTGGGTGGCTGTGGCACTGAGCAGCAGGCCTTACACAGAGGAACAAGTGTAAAGCATATAAACAGCACCAAAACAATTGAAGAAGAAATCAACACGACATTCAAAAAATTCAACACCAGTTTATATAAGTAGACTGTATTCTTATAACAATTTAGACACTCGAACAAAAAAGATCCACCGGAGAGTTCAAGCGATATAGATTTTACAAGCAATAATTAATCAAAGCAATTTCACTCAACTGCAAACAAGCCTTGGCAAAGTCAACAAATTGACACTTGAAAACGTTTTCAAAGAAAACTTAGGTAAGTGTCAATGTGTTCGGTTAGAAGTACTTGGGGTGACCAACTCCAGCAGGGAGCTACTCAGGGCGACTAGTAAGGTCCTCAGGAACATTTAACGTCATAGAAGAAGCAGTGCTTCAGCAGTTCCAGGCACTATTATCTGTGTTGCAATGGATTCCTATAGAGTGGTCTTGATGCAAGGGTTGAAGGATGCTGAAGATGCTCTAAGGATGCTGTGAAAGTGACGCGATCGACGGGAGCCTTCCGGCAGGGTTGGCGCAGTCCACGAAGATGGTGAGGGAGTTCTGGTTGCAGGGTCAATGTTCTAGGAAGTCCTTTCCAGTCTGGCCAAAGGCCAATCGCAACTGGACTGCCAGTCACCTGCTTTCGCGGTCACAGGCCAATCCTTCCTGAGTCAATAACTTGCCTTCTGAGGGTCTCAGCAGCTCACCAACAGCACTCCAGGGCTCATCAAACTTGGGTGCAACCCTGTGCATCAGGTCTTAGTCCTCAGTGCTGTACGGCAGTGGTGGTAGAAACTTGTAGACTTTGGGCTACCAACTTGCCTTTGCAGGAATCTCTTGGATTGACAGGACTCTGGAGACTACTCCTCTTTCAGCAGGACACGACAGGCACTCTTCGCTAGCCACCGGGCGCAGCAGGTGCATTCTTCGAAGGTGCAGCCTCTCTTTGCTTCTCTCTCAGTGCATCAGGGCAGTCCTTCTTCGGTCGTTTTTCCATGTCGGTCGAGATCCGAGGTCTGGGTGCCAGGGGTAACCCCTATCTTCGGAAAGTGCCCTCAGTGCAGGATGCGGTTCGCAGGCAATGGACTACCAGTTTCCCTCCCACCTTGTGATCACTTCCTGTGGAGTGTGGCATCTGGCTACCCCAGGATGTACCATTCTGCCCACTCCCAAGAAGGCAAGACTCCTCTCTCGGTGTTCAGACCCTCACTAGCCCCCCGGAGTGTGGCTTCCTCAGGGCAACACGTACCTGCAGAAACCAGTTTAGCAACTGGTTACCCCTCTCTGCTCCCCGTGCCGGCCTGTCTACCTCAACAATGGGGCCGCTCTCCCCCCAGTGTTACACATCTGCCCTTCAAAGGTGGCTTCACCTTTGAACCCTGTCTCTTGGAGCTAACACCTAATTGGCTTCCTGCAGGACGGAAGTGACACCTCCCTGGCCTGCAATCCCTCATTGGTCTCCTTCCTGAGAGTCATTAGCATTTCTCTCCAGGACGCAGAAGGCTGTCTCGTAGATCAGGCTCCATGTGTGCGCGGAACGCTCAGGAGTTTTAAAGGCAACAAAGTGGCAGCTTTGGTAAAGCTGCACACTGCAACAAGTTACATTAATTTCATCTTGAGATACGAATCGGGCTTAATGTAACAAGTTGTTTGATACCTTGGAGAGCCCACTCTGGTCGCAACGTTAAGGAGTTAGCACAGCTGAGGGGGTCAGCGTGTAACCCTGTTCTCCCCAATCGGGCGACTAAGTCTTTCCACAGTACAAACAGAAGTTTTGTGTGTTTTACTATCAGTACATGTAAAGTACATGTCCTGCCTGTGTCATATGTTGCACCCTGCCTTTAGGGCTTGGTAGGCCTGCCAGAGGGATGACTTACACGCATGTAAGTAGTGGCCTTGCATTGCTTTCAATGGCAAAGTCGGGCTAGAAGTGCAGGGCTGCTCTACCAGTCTGCAGTGGAAGACTGGGGGACTCATTTTACTTGGGGACCTCCAGGGTGGCACAATCAGTGCTGCAAGCCCTGGGGTACCCCTCTAATGTACATGCCCTGGGGTACCATGGTACCAGTTACTAGGGACTTACAGGTAAGTTAGCCATTTCCAATTCGACAGTCAATTCGACATACACTTTAGGGTTCGGGCACTGGCACTGAGGTCTGGATAGCAGTCCTCCATGCACTCTGAGTCGAAAAACCAGCAGCATCAGTTGACAAGCTTGAGGATGATCATAGAAAAAGGCATTTCCTTATACCATGCAACTTATTTTTTCGATTGTGAAAATTGTTTTATAAACTGTGCTTCTTCCTGTTGAGTATTATTAACACTAAAGGTTCCGCCACTCTACCAGCATATGAAAGGCAACTGTGCAGTCAATCTGGATTAGTAAGCATTGTCATATGAATCCAGTTTTCAAGATAGCCGGTGCAATATGAAGCCCATGATAGGGCTCTTGCCCTGCGACATACCATTCACTGAGTGTTATGTCGCAACACAAGAGCTGTTTTATGGCCTTCGTATTAAAACTCTTGGCTTAAATGTTGGATTTATTGGTCTCGTAAGTACTTCCAGCTTTATACAGTGGGTAGACATATCTATTGTCAAAAGGAATTGATAATGTTCACCAAAAAAACCCTTAAACTATATTTCAGTTAATGAACTCCATACAGAGACTACTAACCCTTGAGAAAGTTATATGGGGCCAGAGAAATAAAATTTCCATTGCCAAAAATTGGCTGCAAATTGTGTACCAACTTTATGCAAATGAAAAAGAATACTGCAAGCCGACCTAAGTATTAATAGGTTGGATCACAAAATTCCGAATTGCAGTTGGTTGCAATCTGACCTACCTCATCAATATTTATGAAGTACGTTGCAAACAGTGACCCACTACGACTGGATGCCAGCACAGGAATGGTCAGCAGACCACCATATCTGTGATTCCATTTAAATAAAGTAAACTTTTTTTTCTAAATGAAGGCTGTTTTCCTTTAAAGCTAACGGGACTGCATTTGAACGTATTTTTTTTAAAGTTTGTTAAAAAGTTGGCAGTAGTCCCATGGACCTCTGCATACACCCCAATATACTTTTTTTTATCCCTTCTTTGGAATATGTGACCACCCCAACTTGAGAGCCTGTAACTTTTCAATGTTTTGTTACTAGATTTCAGTCGCAAAACATTGATACCTACCTTCATGAATCATTATTTAGAAGGAACATCCTTAACATGCCCCTTCCAAATAGTTATTCGTTATACCTTTCTAAACTCAATTTGCAATTTGATAACCTGTTGCAGAATTGCAAAATGGGGTTGGTACATTTAAATAAGCCTTTTAGTGGTCTCAAACCCTGTGATTAGGTGATTCTCAAGCTTTGCGAACGCTAAATGGCTTTACACGTCTGGTCCACAGTCATGAAACGTGTTGAGGGACAGTTGATGTGAGGTGGACTTGTAACTTGTCTGAAGAATAAAGGCTTTATGTTGTGATGTAACCTGAATGAAACATTTGGATAATTCATTTGAATGTTAATTCTGATTATTATTGTCTCAAATATGAAAGGAATGGAATATAAACAGAAATGGTATAGGGCTGTTGTAAAATGTATTCTTTGCAACTAACTTGAGCTGATCATACAGAAAGCAGCTATTTGAACTGCATTAAGAGAAACATATGAGAGGTTCTTAAATTGTAACACGCGTCAGTAAGCTGTGTGGGTATGTGCACTATTTCTATAGTGCCGGGACACGTTTTAATTTACCCTTTTATGAACAGTACTCATTAGACAATACAATGTAATTTCTAAATCATGCTCTGTTCATACCGATTGCTTTAAGTCTCTAGACGGCTAGTGATACTTCTGAAGTTGGCATGTTGTGCTTGCTTTCTTCGCTTCACTCCCATCACAGAACAATAAGAGAATGGACAGGGGCCAAGAACACTGAAGATGTGAGAAGGAGAAACCAAATACACTGCATTAGGGATAGGAGAATGACAACTGGGCCTTTGGGAACCACAAAGGGAGGATGGGTGCAGGGACACACTGGATCCAGGCAGAACACTGTTTGGAAACCAGGTGGGATTTAAATACCCTAACTGAGTGAGACAAGGCAGCAAATTCCATACTAAAGGAAAATATGATGTCACTCTACCTGTATACTAGCACAATACTGAGTCCAAGAACAACTACACAAGGGGTGTCAGCAGACCATGCTGCACCTCAAATACCAGCACAAACACCAACCAACACATAGGAAAGATAGCAACAAGCTCACGCTGTATTGGTTCCAGTAAAACGCCAAGTGACAGGTTTTGCTTCCACCGCAGGAGTGGCTTAGGAGAAAGGTCAGAAGACCCACAACCCCACTGCAGTGCACCCACAGAGACAACTTAAACATATTTCTACCACACATGGGTTTGGAGTCTGCATGACAAACCTCCTTCCTGGTCCAATCCACAGGGAAAACCCTACATCACACCACACTTCCTGTTTGGGCCATGGCATCCCCTCACCAGAGCCCAGCCTGGTGAGGAGGAAACCACAATGCAGCTAGACCTATGCTGCTTAAGAAGATAGGATCACATCTCACCTGCTCTTCTATCACTAAAGTGCACTTGCTTCCGGTTGTACAAAGGGTCGATTATAAAGCTCTATGACTAGTCCATTATACCATACACAAGAAAGCTCCACGTATTTCACTAACATATTTCTCCCTTAACATCCAGCTAGTTATCTAAGGTAACCCCCTCAAGCACTATTTGCCGCTACTCCAGCCTAGATACAAAGGGCCATATTTATGACGTTTGTGGGGAAAGGGCAGGAATGCGCCATATTTATCCAATACGGCATATTCCTGATCTTTGCCCCTGCGGTGGCGCCGTTTTGGCAGCGAAGGTGACACACTGCAATAATGTACTGAATTTCGAAAGGTTGTTGTTTTCCAGTGAAATTGTTTTTGCGAACACCGCTAGATTAAATCATTTCCAGAAATCATCTCAAGGAATTCAGCTGCAATGACAATGTTCTCTGTAATTCCATCTAAGTTTATTCCTGCTATATAAAACATCTGAAATAAAATAAATAAAAATAAAATAAGATAAATAAAACAAATGATGGCCACACCTTGGCCCGATTAGTCTAAATGCCACATTCAGAATTGATAGCAGTCCAGACATTCGACTGGATTAATGGACCTCCTCAAGATTGAGCTAAATGAGAGTTATTAAGATTCGTCGGATCTAAAGAAAAACTACCCTGAGCTAAGGGAGCTGTTCACTAGCTTGGTTACACTTGAGCACAGAATCTCAGAATATCCCCATGCTGATGACTTGTGGGCACTAAGCAAGCCCTTAGACTCTAGAATTGATATCAGTCGAATGTCAAAAGCAGTGGAAGCCTCTTGGTGCCAAAGCCTTGAAGATGTTGGACGCAGAGCCGTACTCAACTATCCTTTCATGTAATTGAGGAAGAGTTTGAGCTCCTGGAGCATCTTTAAAAATCCATCATTATTTCTGCTTCCTGTCAGAGGTAGAAAGCAAACACAAGGAGATGATGTACGGAGCGCTGAAACTTTTCAGACACTCACCCCCAGTCACAGATCTGGGTTGAATCCATCCTCATTCTTTAGCTCACTTTGCCACCTCAGTTCAGACCCAAAGTCAGAGGTAGAGCAGAAAAGGCATTAAGCACCCCATTGAGCCTCACCATTATCTGGGTGTCAATGGTAATTCTATCTAAAGCAAAAGAAAATGAAGAATCTAGGTAGCCAATGGAGAGACATGAGCAATAAAAAGAAAGGACTTAAGGAATGTCAGCTAGGGACTCAATAGGTAAGTGAGTAACAGGGTAAGGTATAAGGAGGAAGCACAACTGTTGGATGCGTGCCAGTTAGGAATAAGGACATTCACTTACGGGTACTCACATAACAAGGCCAAACCATTATATACTCAATGCATCCATCATCGCGGCCTCATTGCCCAAAGAATTTGTTCGACACAGTATCACACCACACCCTGATCAAAAGGCTTCACAACTTTGGAATCCAAGGATTTGCCCTCAAGTGGATCGCCCCCTTCCTCACCGGTAGAACCCAGAGAATCCGCCTTCCTCCCTTCAGCTTGGAACCCAAGAACACCATCTGCAGCATCCCTCAAAGTTCATCCCTCAGCCTTACCCTGTTCAACACCTACATGACTCCCTTGGCCAACGTCGTCAGATCGTATGGACTGAACATCATAATCATATTCTTCGCTGATGATACTCAGTACATTCTCTCACTATCGGAAGACCCCACTGCCACACTGACAAATGTCCGCAGGTTCATTGCGAGCGTCGCTGACTGGATGAGAGACAACTGCCTACAACTCAACACAGACGAGACTGAAGTGCTGATCTTCGGGAACAACACCTCACCATGAAACAACGCCTGGTGGCCCTCCAAACTAGGACCTTCACTCACTTCGACCGACCACACCGGCAACTTTGGCATCGTTCTGGACAGTAAGCTCACCATGAAAGTCAGATCAAACCAGTCTCATCCGCCTGCTTCGTCATCCTTCGCTTGCTCCGCAAGATTTTCAAGTGGCTCCCCATTGACACCAGACACACACAAGCCCGTCACACATGCCCTGGTCACCAGCCGACTGGACAATGGCAACGCACTTTACATAGGAATCACCTCCCACCTCATCAAGAGATTGCAAATCATACAGAACTCAGCAGCCAGACTCATCCTAGACCTCCCGAAATGGACCCACATCACCCCCCACCTCAAGAAACTCCACTGGCTCCCCATTTCAAGATGTTGATCCACACCTTCAAAGCTCTCCACAACCAGGGACCAGCGTACATAAACCACAGACTGAACTTCCAGCTTCCTTTCAGACACCTGCACTCCACCTCCCTCTGCTTCGCCCACACCCCCTGCAACTGCCGCAGTAACAGTGGAGGAAGTTCCTTCTCCTTCCTCACCGCGAAGTCCTGGAATGACCTCCCACTCCACTTACTTACCTCATCATCTCTGCTGGAATTCAGAAAAGGACTCAAGACTTGGCTGTTCAACTGAGTCCCCTACAGCAGTACTCTCAGCGCCTGGATACTGTTGGGTGATTAGCCGTGCTATACAAATCCTGATTGATTGATATTGATCTCTAACGAGCTGTGACACGCCCTGCTCACCATTAACCCATCTCCCTCTGATCACGCCATCATTGACTTACTAATCACCATCTTCTTTGAATCTCCTTTCTCCCATTACTACCTCCTTCTTGCCTAAAGCAAAACACTTTACTGCCTCTCTCCCTGCATTTCTGGGCCAAATACACAACAACCTCACGTAATTACTAAAGAATACATAATTTTCCAAATTCAAAAACCATTCTGCACACTTCTGACTATCACTACCCTTTTAAGACATTCTCTCCAATATCATCAAGACCTCAACCATGGATCACACCACATATCTGTTTTCCCCAACACTGATGAGCACACTCCTCCGTAAATGGCACAAGATCAAGGCTACAGAAAACCTTTACTCGTATAAACAAGCTCTCACCAAACTTTCCACCGCACTTGACCATGCTAAATCTATCTTCTTCCCAAGTAGAAGTGCCTAACTCATCACCTCCCTTCAGCCTCCCCCAGATGCCTGGCATACAACCTTCTTGATCTTTCTAGACAACTCTCTGTGCATGCTCTCTCTATCCCACACAGACATTGTTCTCTGCTCTCTTAAAAAATCACAACTTTTAGGCACCCCCTTAGTACTCTTCTGCCTCTTTCCTCCTACATCCCTACTACTCCATGAAGGTGCACATCTACACTTCCCAACTTCATAACAGCATCCCCAACAGGGCTCTATCAAGGTTAGCCGTAGAATTCAGGAAATGGATTACGATATACCACGTGGTGGGTTCTGATAACTTCAGTGCAGATCAGGTAGTACCTATGATATCATTCTAAGAAAATTTTCATAACACCAAAGATAGGTGTGGCACTTGTCTTCAAAGCGACCACACCACATTTATTTTTAGAAAGTTTTAAGAAAGCAATTCAGCTTTTTATTCTTTTGTCCCGGATGGTTCCTTGTCATCGTTGGCATTGAACTTTGTTACACATCAATCCTCGACGTGCCACTGCAGTCTTGTCCATTTCTGGTAGCAGCATTGGAACAGCAGTGTGCAAGCAAGTACCGTTGCTTCGCTGATGCTATTGTCATACCATGATTATTATTATTATGCTCAAGTTGATATCCTTGGGTCTTGCTTTTGGAATTGTCTTGTGGGTACAGGACTCTCCTGACAAAGTAAGGCACTGTTTGGCTCTGTTTAGCTTAAGCAATATTACGTGAATTGCATGCTGAGTTTAATCCTTGAGTTTACTTTTCTGTTGAGGTATTAACTGTGATTAATGTAGTAGAGAAGGATATCTGCCTTCTCACACAATTTTGAGGTCTCCGGGTTATTGCTGTGCTGGCTCTCTTACCTCTTTCTTGCAAGGTAACAAGGTAACAAATTTGGGTAAAGTAGCACATAAGGAAAATTGATTTCTCTAGCATTTTAGTCGGTAGTAGTATGCTGTCCCAATATTTACAAAACTTTGTTGGAAGTTACAGATTGTGTTACCCTCGAGCTGTATTCATTTAAGGTAGCACTGGAACATAACAGGTGATATTATAAGAGTACATTTTTTTCTTCAACTGCAAAGGGTAAACAATGATTTTCATTTAGGATTTGAATACGATAATCTCTTAGTCAGTTTAGTCTTAACTCCTTTGGTTGCATTTTCAAGGAAGTCTCCAAGACGCATGCCTATGACCAACATTTGAATTCTGTGGATCCCCTGCAGATTCCAGAATGTTTCCTTACAGAAATGTGAGGAAAATATGTGATTTTAGTCAAAGTTTGGGTTTTGCAGGACGTTGTGAGTACGAACATATAGTGGGGTCCATGCAACTCATACTACTCTGGACTCCCCTGGGTGTCTAATTCTCATAAATGCAAAAAGAACAATTGATGGACAGAACGCAGAACACTGTAATATATTCACCCCAATACAGAGATCTGGGCCTAAATCCATGTTGTTTTGCTCACCATGCCATTCCAGTTTGAACCCAGCCATATGCAAATCAGTCTTGACCCTGTGCCTCATGGGAACAGTCCAGCCCGAACTGCCAGGCCAGGTCCTCCCTGGACTGAAAACAAGCATCCTAGGACCGGTTTCGGGGTTTCACACCTCATCAGCCAGGATAGCTTGACTCCAGTGGCATGGAGAGCACGGGACCCACATGTGGGCACACCCGTCCCACTCGGAGTGACAAATGCAAAAAGAACAATTGATGGACAGAATGCAGAACACTGTCATACATTCACCCCAGTACAGAGATCTGGGCCTAAATCCATCGTTTTTTTGCTCACCATGCCATTCCAGTTTGAACCCAGCCATATGCAAATCAGTCTTGACCCTGTGCCTCATGGGAACAGTCCAGCCCGAACTGCCAGGCCAGGTCCTCCCTGGACTGGAAACAAGCATCCTAGGACCGGTTTCAGGGTTTCACCCCTCATCAGCCAGGATAGCTTGAATCCAGTGGCATGGAGATCACGGGACCCACGTCTGGGCATACCCGTCCCACTCGGGGTGACAAATGCAAAAAGAACAATTGATGGACAGAATGCAGAACACTGTCATACATTCACCCCAGTACAGAGATCTGGGCCTAAATCCATCGTTTATTTGCCCACCATGCCATTCCAGTTTGAACCCAGCCATATGCAAATCAGTCTTGACCCTGTGCCTCATGGGAACAGTCCAGCCCGAACTGCCAGGCCAGGTCCTCCCTGGACTTAAAACAAGCATCCTAGGACCGGTTTCGGGGTTTCACCCCTCATGAGCCAGGATAGCTTGACTCCAGTGGCATGGAGAGCACGGGACCCATGTCTGGGCATACCCGTCCCACTCGGGTTGACAAATGCAAAAAGAACAATTGATGGACAGAATGCAGAACACTGTCATACATTCACCACAGTACAGCGATCTGGGCCTAAATCCATAGTTTTTTTGCTCACGATGCCATTCCAGTTTGAACCCAGCCATATGCAAATCAGTCTTGACCCTGTGCCTCATGGGAACAGTCCAGCCCGAACTGCCAGGCCAGGTCCTCCCTGGACTGGAAACAAGCATCCTAGGACCGGTTTCGGGGTTTCACCCCTCATCAGCCAGGATAGCTTGACTCCAGTGGCATGGAGAGCACGGGACCCACGTCTGGGCATACCCGTCCCACTCGGGGTGACAAATGCAAAAAGAACAATTGATGGACAGAATGCAGAACACTGTCATACATTCACCCCAGTACAGAGATCTGGGCCTAAATCCATCGTTTTTTTGCTCACCACGCCATTCCAGTTTTAACCAGGCCATATGCAAATCAGTCTTGACCCTGTGCCTCATGGGAACAGTCCAGCCCGAACTGCCAGGCCAGGTCCTCCCTGGACTGGAAACAAGCATCCTAAGACCGGTTTCGGGGTTTCACCCCTCATCAGCCAGGATAGCTTGACTCCAGTGGCATTGCGTAGTAATTCTCATAAATGTCCTAATTTTTTGCTAGTTTTCCTTGGGTGGCGGCACAGCCCGGCCCACATTCCATACTATCGACATCACTAAAAAGTTGTTTTTCATGCCTGAAATTCAATGTTTCCACATCGCTTTTTGGGGCCATTTGTGTTGTGGGTGATAGGCCCAGTCACACAAGTGGAGTATTGTCTCTATCAGGGGGAAGTGTGGGAACACAGAATAATAGAGCATGTGTGATTACCAATTGGATTTATCTCCATTTTTGACCTCCAAATGCAAGCCAGTGTAAAATAAAGAACAGGGCATGTAAAATGCCCTCTGAGTCTCATGATACTATGAGTAACCACAAACTGGGAGGTTTACAAATACCCACTTTTCCTTAACTAAGTATCTTGGGCACGTTTCAATAATACATATGGTTCCTTCATACCAATTTTTCATTCATTACATTTTACCATATGAATTGCTAAGTGGTCAGTATACAATGAAAAATCATTAAAAGCTCTTTTGCTGGCTCTGGGTATTTGCGTTTATTTAAACTAACCAACAAACTCTATCTATCTCTTAGACCAGAAAGGTCTGACAGATGTAACAGTATGTTACTTTTGTAAATCGGCCATCGGGCCAAACAAAATAGAGATATGAAAGCTGTACCAATTGCTATTTTATTCTATTTATTTTCAGTTATTATTTTAAAGACTATTTTCTTTTGGGGAACCATAAGCAATGTACACAAAGGATTCCTTGCCGATTTTGTTTGGTTTATAGAAATGTATAGATTTCCGGGTTCATCCATGGGTTTCACACCTGCTTATACCACAAACTCTAAATAGGTTGAAACTGCAAAAAAGAGGGAAAATTAACCATCTGGACAAAGATTGTCAATGCGTCTCTGTCACAAGGCACGATCCCGGATTGCCTAAAAGCTGCTCAGTTAACACCTATTTTAAAAAGCCTACCGCAGATAGTACTGACCTTAACAACTTCCGCACTATTTCTAACATCCCCACTCTAGCCAAACTCCTAGAAAAATGCATCCAATCTCAACTCTGTGCTCACATCGAGAATTTCCATCTCCTGGACCAACATCAGTCTGGCTTTCGGAGTGGGCACAGCACCGAATCGGCTCTCACTCACGTTATGGATGACATTTTAAAAATGCCTGACCAAAATGAATCTTGCCTCCTTATCCTCCTTGACCTTTCCTCTGCGTTTGACACTGTTGATCATGACAACCTCCTATCCATTTTGGAGCACAGGATGGGCCTTTCTGGTTCGGTGCTGCAGTGGTTCTCGTCCTTCCTCCACCACAGATCCCAAAGAGTTAAGGCGAACCACTCTCTCTCCCAGCCATCACCAGTATCCATGGGGGTCCCCCAAGGGTCCGCATTATCCCCCATACTCTTCAACTTGTTCTTGGAACCATTAGCTAATGCACTAAATTCCACGGACATTCTCTTCCATATGTATGCGGATGATACGCAACTTTATCTGAAAATCTCCTCCCCGGATAACCTCATATCACTCAACACTACCCTAATAAATACTCAAAACTGGTTAACTGAGAACCACCTCCTGCTCAACACCTCCAAAACAAAATTCCTTCTCATTTCTCCTCCAAATCACATCCCCAAGTTAGACCTTTGGAGGAACCACCTCACTTCCTTCAACTGCTCCCCCCTCATTATTGACTCAGCCAAATCTCTCGGAATCACCCTGGACAAGCTTCTGAACATGAAGACTCATATTAGCAATGTGTGCAAGGGAGCTAATCACCTGATGAGGATACTCAGGAATCTCAAACCTTTCCTCCCACAAGCTGACTTCAAGCAAGTGGTCCAAGCGCTTGTTTTGCCGAGGCTAGACTATGGCAGTGCTACGCTCTGTGGCTTCCCCAACTATACCTTGGCCCGTCTAAGGGCCTCACTGAATGCTGCGGCCAGATTGGTTACGGGTACCAAAAGAAATGCGCACATCTCCCCAATCTTAAAATCCCTAAATTGGTTACCCTATGAAGCAAGAATACAGCTAAAGATTGGCTGCCTGTCTCACAAAGCCCTCCATTTCAAAACCACCAGTTATCTAGCGCAAAAGCTAGAATTATCCGGAGGGGGTAGACCTTCTAGGAGTGCTAACTCTCTCCTCCTGAAACCACAGATCTTTGCAAAAAGAGAACGGGTCTCTAAGCTTTCTCCGGTTCTGCGCCGAAGATCTGGAACTCTCTCCCACCGGAAATACGCAGAATCTCCTCCAAGGTTGCCTTCAAATTGGAAATAAAAAGATTCCTCATGAACAAGTTCTTACCTTAAAAGGTTTCGGATCGTCTGCTCTAATGCATTGGACTTACACCCTAAGCCCTGCGCTGGTTGTTATTCTTCTTTACTAATCATTTGCTCCCCTCCCAGTTCGCTATGTACCAGTTATTATCTTATTCTCTGTTGACCCCTTTCGACTGTAACCTTTTTGTTTGGCATGCCTATTTGATATGTGTTTTGGGTTGGTATTCCTTTTGATGCCTGTACTGCAATTGTTTCATTCCTTTCCCTCCAATTGTAAAGCGCTCTGATATCCTTCGGGATCATGTTCGCACTATATAAAACTTTATAAATAAATAAATAAATGCAAACACTGTGGTAAAAAATGGTTTTCTTTTACAACCCTACCTGTTTCTGAAAGCTGGAAAGATAGTGATTTCGGCACAACAATCCTTTTAATTAATTTCAGTTTTAAGGAGAAAAAACTGCTTTCTTGCACAGCACTTTTATCTGAAACAGTTAGTTATAGACTCCTTAACTTAGAATTACCCCCAGGTGTCAGACTGGATCCGGAAAGTTTTTTCGTCAGCAGTACCTCTGCGCGTCAGAAGGTGGTGCCGGTCGGCTCTGCGTCCATCGTCGGCGTCATGGTCGCCGGGATGACGTTGCAGTAGCTACTTAGACGCCGCCCTCACGCGCTGACGTCAGTTCTTTCTTTTTCCGCGCCAGCCAGCGCAGATCCGGAGAGAGCGGTACCTCCAGTCACTTTTTGACTGAACTTTTTGAGCGACTTTTGTCGACGTCTTTTTGAGACCTAACGACTCCTGGTGCACGTAGGGATGCACATCTTCAAGGCTTGCGGTTCCTGTACCCGACTGATGTCGGTGACAGATCCGCACCGCGTGTGCCTCTTTTGCCTGGAGCGCGACCACGACCCCAAGTCATGCTCCGACTGCCGGACCATGGCTCCGAAGTCTTTGCGGGAGCGGACCCGAAAGCTTCTTGAGCGCCGGCAGTCGGCTCTGTGCCGTTCGAGGTCCCGAGGGAGGTTGAGGGACCGGTCGCGAAGCCATCACCACTCGTCATCCAAGTCCTCGCACTCGGGGTCAGGTAAGTCGAAGCATAAGAAGAAGTCGAAGAAGCATCATCACTCTTCGACTTCTCCCCGTCGGTCGGCTGACGCGACGAGGGATGCAGGCAGTGCCCCTCCTGCGGCTCCGCGTGCGGAGCCTGAAGGACCGACTCCGAGTTTCCCTCCCTACCTGAGACCCGGAGCGACCCCTGCCCAGCTTCGTCAATTTTACGAGACGATGCATGCCATCTTTGGGCAGCCCGATCCTGCCGGCGCGCCTTCAGGCCCCGCAGACTCAGTTGGGGGTCCTAGGCCTTCTCCGCCGGCGGCTCCGGCCCCGCAGGGCCCCCATGGATCCAGGCCTGGATCCGGATCGGCGCCGGTTGACCTCATTACACCTCCACCAGCGCCGCTTCCTTCGGCACCGCACCCGCACTCGACGCCGGTCGTGCCCCCGGCCGGCGTCGGCCCCGGCCTCCATCCTGATGTGGACACGGAGCCGGACCGGTGTCGCCCGACACCGGATCCGGCGCCGTGTGGGGTTTTAGTGCCCCTGTTCACTCCTGGGGTCCTTTTCAGGCCAGGTTGGCACCCAGAGGACGAGGAGGAGGACTGGGAGGGGTCAGGTGACCCTCTGACCAACCAGTTGGAGTATGATCCGGACTGGAGAGAGGACCTGGGGGATGCCAGTGGTCTTGATACCTCCCCTGACCGTGGCATGTTGTCTCCTCCTACCGTGGCTACAGAGGAGGAAGCTTCCTATGCAGTGGTGTTGCGTAGGGCAGCCAAGGCTCTCCACCTCGAGCTCCCTATAGTGGCGGTCAGGACTAACCTCCTGACAGAGGTGCTTCAACCACAAGCGAGCTCTTCGGAGCCCCTGCTGCCGTTTAATGAAGCCCTCACCGACGTCCTTTTGGGCACCTGGTCCAGGCCCAACACGGGGGCTCCAGTGGATAGGATGACTGCCCGACGCCACCGCCCTGCCCCGGGGGACCCCACTTTCCTCTCTCAACACCCCACCCCTGAGAGCTTGGTGGTCCATGCCTCTACTTCCAAGAGCGCATTCCCTAACGCTCCACCAGATAGAGAATCCAAGAAGTTGGATCATCTTGGGAAGAAGATTTTTTCTTCCGCCAGCTTGGGACTGCGGTCGGTAAACACTGCATGTCTATTGGGCCGTTATTCCCACTCTGTGTAGGACACGGTTGCGTAAGTGCTGCCCCAGTGTCAGGAGGAGGCCCAGCAGTACTCTCCCAGGCTGTTGCCGCCGGGAGGGACGCAGCAAAGTTTACCATCTGTTGTGGGCTGGATACCCCCGAATCTCTAGGCAGGACGATTTCCACGTCGGTAACTCTTCAACGCTACGCCTGGATGAGATCGACTGGCTTTTCCGGGGATGTCCAGAACACCCTTATGGACATACCTTTTGATGGCCGTCGCCTTTTTGGCGACAAAGCAGACAACGGTCTAGAGTGTTTCAAGGACTCACGGGCTACGGCCAAGTCCTTGAGCCTCTCCAGCCGCCCTGCACAGTCTGCTTTTCGCCCCTTTCGTGGCTACGGATGGGGTGCCCCACTACGTTCCTCCCAGAGCCACAGGCTGACGCAAGTTCCCCAACCTTCGCGCGGCCGGGGACGTGGGAACCACCGCCGTGGTTCAGGGGGCCAGCGGGCGGGCCAGTCCACCAACCCCCCCTCTGCAGCAGCCTCCAAACCTTCCTAGTCTGACATTTCAGGCCCATCAATTGCCAGTGGGCGGCAGGATCCACCATCACCTCCCCCACTAGCGCACCATCACGGTGGACAGGTGGGTTTTGCAGATAGTGCGAAGGGGCTACTCCCTCCCCTTCGAGACTACCCCTCCAGCCATGCCACCTCAGTACCACCGTATGTCGGAGGATCATCTGGGCCTTCTCCAACAGGAAGTCACGGCTCTCTTGGCCAAGGGAGCCATCGAGCGTGTTCCTGCCCCAGAAGTAGGTCGTGGTTGTTATTCCCACTACTTTCTGGTACCCAAGAAGGACAAAGGCCTGCGTTCTATCTTGGATCTCAGGAACGTCAACCGCTTCCTCCGAAAGGAGAAATTCAAGATGTTGACGCTCACTCAGGTCTTGTCTGCCCTCGACCCGGGAGACTGGTTGGTAGCGTTGGACTTGCAGGACGCTTACTTTCATATCCCCGTCCTGCCGGCCCACCGGCGTTACCTGCGGTTCACGGTAGGCCACGAGCACTTTCAGTTTACTGTGCTCCCCTTTGGCCTTACCAGCGCCCCTCGGGTGTTCACAAAAGTGATGGCGGTGGTCGCAGCTCATCTGCGCAGATCAGGGGTTCCAGTCTTCCCCTATTTCGATGACTGGCTGTTGAAGGCAGGCTCACCCCAGGCTGTCGTCTCCCACCTCCAGACTACGGCCGACCTCCTGCATTCGCTGGGGTTCTCCATCAACGTGCCGATGTCCCACCTGACACCCTCTCAGAAGCTCCTCTTCATCGGAGCGGTTCTGGACACGACGCAGTTTCGGGTTTATCCTCCCGAACAGTGAGTCTGGGATATTTGGGCTATGATTCCGATCTTTCAGCCTCTATCCCGGGTTTAGGTCAAGATGACCCTGAGGCTGCTGGGCCTCATGGCCTCCTGCATCCTGCTGGTCGATCATGCCAGGTGGCATATGCGGGCTCTACAGTGGGACCTGAAGTTCCAGTGGGCGCAGCATCAGGGGAATCTGTCCGATTACGTCCAGATCTCGGAGGGCACTGCACAACAATTGCAGTGGTGGCTCACGAACCAGGATTGGGTCAACGGCAGATCCCTCTCCCTTCTCCAACCAGAACACACAGTGGTGACAGACACATCCCTTTTGGGATGGGGCGGCCACATGGGAGAGGCGGAGATCAGAGGCCTCTGGTCTCCGGCAGAGTCTGGGCTCCACATCAACCTTCTGAAGCTTCGGGCGATCCGTCTTGCACTCAAAGCCTTCCTTCCCTCTGTTCGGGGAAGAGTAGTGCAGGTGTTCACGAACAACACCACCGCCATGTGGTACTGCAACAAACAAGGCGGGGTGGGGTCGTGGACCCTATGTCAGTAGGCCCTCCGCCTCTGGACATGGCTGGAAAATCAGGGCATATCCCTGGTGGTTCAACACCTGGCAGGTTCTCTGAACGCCAGGGCGGACGAACTCAGCCGCAGGTGCATGATGGATCACGAATGGCGTCTTCACTCGGAGGTGGTGCAAGGTCTCTTTCGGCAGTGGGGAGAGCCTTGGTTAGATCTATTCGCCACCGAAGAGAACGCGCAATGTCAGCAATTCTGCGCGTTGGAATTTCCAAGGCGGCACTCGCTAGACAACGCTTTTCGTCACGAGTGGAGTTGTGGTCTTCTATACGCCTTTCCGCCTATACCACTTCTGCCCAGAGTGCTGAAGAAGATCAAGCGCGACCGGGCCCAAGTCATTCTTGTGGCTCCGGATTGGGCACGAAGAGTCTGGTATCCCAAGCTGCTCAACATGGCCATCGATCCTCCGATCAGACTGCCTCTTCGGGAGGATCTTCTGTCGCAGCAGCAGGGGATGGTCCTCCACCCGAACCTGTCCAGTCTCCACCTCCTTGCGTGGAGATTGAGTGGCGGCAGTTGACATCATTTGACTTGCCTCCCGAAGTCTGTGATGTAATCTTGGCAGCTAGGCGTCCCTCCACTAAGACGGAATACGCCTGCCGATGGAACAAATTTGTGGCATGGTGCACAGCAAAGGCTGTGGATCCCCTTTCTGCCCCTCTTTCTGAGGTTCTCTTGTTCCTTCTTTCTTTGGCCCAGCAGGGCTCTGCTCTGGGCACTATCAAGGGCTATCTTTCGGCCATTTCTGCCTTTCTGAGGCTTCCTGATCAGCCCTCTCTCTTCAAGTCCCCGGTTGTAAATCGTTTCTTGAAAGGCATTACTCATCTCTTTCCTCCTATTCCCTTCGTAATGCCTCAATGGGACTTGAATTTGGTCTTGACCTATTTGATGTGCGCTCCCTTCGAGTCGCTTCACAACTGTCCTCTAAGACTCTTAACTCTTACGACTGCTTTCCTGGTAGCCATCACATCTGCCAGAAGAGTGAGTGGGCTCCAGGCTCTTTCATCCAAGCCTCCATTTCTGGCCGTACATCCGGACAAAGTTGTCCTAAGGACTCGTCCATCCTTTCTTCCCAAGGTGGTCACCTTCTTTCACATCGGGCAAACCATCACTTTGCCCACCTTCTTTCCGCCTCCGCATCCTTCTAAAGAGGAAGAGAGGCTCCACCATCTGGACCCAAAACGTGCGCTTTCCTTCTATCTGGATCGCACCAAACAGTTCCGGTGGATGACCAACTCTTTGTTGGCTACGTGGGCGACAAAAAAGGTCGGGCCGTACACAAGCGGACCAACCCCCGATGGGTCGTTTTGTGTATTAAAGCCTGCTATTCTCTAGCAAAAAATGAGCCTCCAGTGGGGCTACGCGCCCATTCCACCAGGGCGACGGCAGCCACTACAGCTTTGGGCCGAGGAGTCCCTCTGAATGACATCTTTTTAGTAATGGTGAGAAAATCGCCATCTTCAATATTCGCGGGCCCGGGAGAAGTTGACACCTCACTCGTCAGTTCAAGCTTGCTAGAATAAAGTCCAGGACCAACTATTTTCTGTGCCAATTGATACCCAGGTCCGCGGACAACTATTGGGTTACCCCATAAGGTTATAATGAAAGTCCTCATTAAAGGCAACCTGTGAAATTCTGGTATGTACAGTAAGTCTTGTTATGACACATACCACAATTTGGTGTTTTTGGCTAACACCATACTCCCACAATTTTTGCCCAGAAAATACATATAAAGCCCCATTCTACAGGATTGAACTCAGAATAGGCAATGCTGATTGCAACTGTTACATTCTGATCTCCAGAGTATTGGATTTTAGCAGATCCAGGGCTCGGTTACTTGATTCGAGGGCATCGATGGGAGAAATATTTTTAAATTCCAAGGGTAGTAGGTTTTAAGAGATCTGGTGAAACATTAAATACTTTCTTTACTAGGATTTGGGGCAGATGACCGAAGATTACAATAGTTTTCACGACAGAATTATTTGTAATTCTTTCCAACACTATCTGTTAGTAACATAACATAATGTGGATTTTGTAAAGCACACATTCACACTGAGGTTCCCTGCACCATAAAACAGATAGATATTGCTATCCAAATCTGTAGGGTTCGTTTTAGCAACTTCAGGAGTCTGAGTGACCCACCAGGATTCGAGCCTCCAGCCATGTGGTCAAACACAGATACCTGCAGTGCATGCATTAGTCCACAGAGCCATGAAACCTCACTTTTAAATGTAGATATAATTTATTTACAAGATTTATGTGGAAAACTTATAATAAAAATATGATGTGAATAATGATGCTTTATTGTGCTGATAAAGTAAACCATACAAACAATTAATTGAAAGCCTACTGAGGGAACATCTATGATTTCTTTACATACCTTGTATATGAAACTTTTGGTTACATTTCAAATGTTAACTATTGTCTTAGATAAAGAATGCACCATTTTAACTGTTCTAATGTCTTTTCAGATCCCAAGATAAGTTCAACTCAATCACTGCAGCAGAGGTTTCCAAATTTATGGACAACACATTTTTCTACTTTATTTGGGGTCTTTCTCATTCAATTTTCTGAGAATCTTCAATGTTGGCAAGATTATCCTACATTTCTACAATCATGCATTTTTTAAAATATGTTTATTAAGTTTTCTTTGCAATTTATAGAAAAAGAAAACAATATAGTTAGCGCATACATATACATACCAATCATTGGGGAGAGGATGTAGCCTTACGGCTAGAGCGGTCGACCTTGAAGCTGGGGAACCGGGTTCAAGTCTGGGCAACGACACTCAACATCCTGTGAATCTGGGCAAATCACTTAATTTCCCTAGTTTGCGCTATATAAAACTCAAAACAAAAAAATCATGACTAAATGCTGTGTTTTCTCTAAAAAATGTATTTTCTTCCTGCTTTAAACACATAGGGCCCTCATTAGGATGTCAGTCGGACCGCTACTGACAGGCCATCGGTGGCGGTCCGACCAACATCCAGCTCCTACCGCCCAATTATGATGAGGTCGGTCAGTCTGAGGGATCGACCAACACTTCTGACGGGCGGATCGTATTCCCTACAATAGAGGTGTGCCTGCTCAGGCACTGCCGTAGGGATTACGATGTCCCTTTCCAACAGCCTTTCCATGACCGTCCGACCGCCATGGAAAGGCTGTCGGTAAGGGACTTAGGGGGCTCCTAGCAGGGCACCCATCCCCCATGGGCCTCCGCTATGAGGTCTGGGGGGCACCTGCGGTGCCCCCCAAACATCCATGCCCCTAGTGCCAGGCAGCAGCACAAGCCATAATGGAAAAAGCCATGATTCTGACCGCCTACACGGTGGTCGCATCATAATGTGATGGGTGGGACCACTGATGACTTGTCAGACGGAAGCTCGTCTGAACACCATCGTAATCGGGCCCTTAGTTTCATTAAACCTGTCTTAGCTGAATATCAGTTTGTTTGGTAGTGTGTAGTTTCATCTTGACATTCTTCAGATGATCCACCTTTTCATAGACACTCATCATTCCTCCTTTTTTGAGCACACTTAATTATGCCCTTAAGCTTTCAAAACATTGTTATGCACCTCTACAAGAAGCATATTATGATTTTTCTTATTTAATATAAGGAGCATCTCGTTCCATTCTGTTATCTGCTGCCTCATTTCTCTATGTCAATGCTGCCCTGGTCATATTTTGGACACCTGCCCATTTAATCAATTCTCCTTACTAGGTTGGGCTGGAGGTGCATGATCAGCTTCCACTGCATTGCTATTTGCCGCTTGGCCAATATAAAGGCCAGAGACATCATTCTTCCCACCATCTTAATTTGTTGGCTCTTTTCATCAATCCTTATAGACAGGCTCCAGGGCTACTGGCTACTTTTAGTCCTGTGAGGTTCGTAGTATAATTTGAGACATCTTCGCAGACGGGTTCGATGATGGGGCACGACTGAAACATATAACAGATCAACTTCATCAGCTTGACACCTGAGGTATGCATGCAACACTGTGGAGTATATTTTGTGTAGACATCTGGGTGTGATATAATTTTGATGCAATGTATTATTTTGAATCAAGTGGAATCTAACATTTCTTGAGACCTGATAGGTCTTTCCCACCACTTATGAGAACTTCTTATCTGTTATTTCCTCCTAGTCCAGTCATAGTAGGGGTGCCATATAGGGGTCCCTAGTCCAGTTCTAGTTTCATGTTGGGGTGCCAGAAATATTCCAGCCATTTTCAGTACATCATTGTGCAAGTAGGTTATTTAATTCTTTGAATGTCTGAACCCCTCCTCCTGTCCATACATTTATATCTGCCTACTCTTCCAGATTATCAAGATGGGCCTAACCCATGGTAATGATTATGACACATACGCTGTATTATTTTTGGCCCTTAGCATTGCCCTACCCAAACAATATCTTGCTGTGTCTATTAATTTCAGGTAGACTGTACGTCTAATGTTTTTTGGACATCAAGCACTTTAGTGCCGATGTTTCCCCCATAATTTCAGTCAGGTTCTTTAGCTCTGTACTGTCTGAGCCAATTAACCATCGATGAACTCACTGTAATTTGGTAGCCAGTTCAACCTTGGGGACACTCATCCCCCGTTCTGACATAGGTACCTGTAGTCTATGAAGTAATGATTTATGCATGCGCCCGCCCCCATATTAGGTCATTTAATGCACTGTTAATTTCACCAAATGTGCTCTGTGGTATTCGTTTTACTTTTTGTTACAATACCCAGCTCCGATAGGGGCAATTGCTTCCGGAAGGCTGATGAGCCTCTGATGCTGGACAACGTCCTATGGACACTGCCCTGCATCAAGTCCGCATCAGTTTGGTAGACGTGCTCCAAGGTAACTAGAGGTTTCCTGCTTCCATTTCAATGGTAACGCCAGAGTGAGTACAGACAAGATTTCTTGAGGTTTAGCATAAGTCCTGACATAGCAATAGAGGGCCTGATTTAGATCTTGTCGGACGGGTTACTCCGTCACAACGGTGATGGATATCCCATCTGCCAAAATCTAAATCCCATAGGATATAATGGAATTTATAATTCGACAGGTGAGATATCCATCACCGTTGTGGCAGAGTAACCCGTCTGCCAAGATCTAAATCAAGCCCCCAGTGTTTTGAGTACCTTAGGAAAGGGTTTCCCTACATCTCTCAAGGGCAATAAGATTTCATCAGTGCAGAGGGAGAATGCATGTAACTTGTCCCTACACCTACACCTCACTCAGTGCCCTCCTTATGAACCATCGCCACCAGGAGGGGGAACAGTGGGCAGCCCTGGAGTACACCGCAATCTATAGTCCATGATTCGGAGATCACTAAACCAGTTGTTAACCTGGAGCTGGGAAAATAAGTATAACACGCAAACCCATATGAGCAGGACCTCACCAAGCCCCCATCTTTTATATGACTGTGAACAAGAAGTCCAAATGTAGATTGTCAACTCCTTTCTCCATGTCAATAAACATCACCTTTGGAAGACGTTTGTCTGGTATACAACCATCATGACATGGATTAGTCAACTAACACCAGTATTTCTTGTTGCGACGCGGCCCGATTAATCAGGATGGATTATATCAGGTAATAATGGGGCAACTGGCGATAAGGGGCTACCTGTCCACCCACTTTTGTGCTCCTGCTCTCCAGTGCCTTGCCTGCCGCGCTCCCGCTGGTGACCCTGGAGCCTTTTCCTGCTGCTCCGACAGCAGGAAAAGTTAACCCTGGTAGGACTTATGTACAATACTGTCAAGATCCATAAAGATCGTTACAGGGGTTTTGAGTACAGGCTCCCAAATAAATCCACCAATCTTCACCAAAAGAGATCTGTAGACTGAGAAAAGAATAAACCCAAATCTATGTGATCTCTGAAGAAAAATGGGAAGTAGGGAGGTGAGAGAGAAGAACAACTGGAGATCCTGGGCTTCATCTCTAGGATGTTTGAAATAAATCTCACCACTCACATAGGAAGAGGAAGCAGCTGTAGTAACGCTGACACAGGTAGAACAGCATATGTGACTAGTAATGCAATCACACACAAAGTGAGAAAATATATATGTGCTATTATTATGGTTACTGGCAAAGATCATTGACACATAAAGGCTCCCTTGATGCTCTGATTGGAAATGCTGGTAATGGACACAGGAAGTATCTGGAAATTTTCCAGAGCTCGGGAGCACCACAGGAAGTTATTGATGTAATCATGGCTGCTAGATGGAGAAATACTGATGAGATGGCCCGCCAATGACACATAAACCAGTCATCCCAAAAAGAGAGACACAAGAGAAGATGGGAGAGAAAAACAAAGGTATAGGAATTGCCAAACTGTGTATAAACTGATCGAACAGGAACCAAAAACCTAATCAGTTGCAGTTCAACATGTTCCTGCTCCTCTGCCTATTAAATTGTTCTGGAGGCACCATTTCCATTTCCTAAGTGGTTCATTGTTTCTACCTGACCTGGAAGACCCTACCCTTCTGTCTCAGCTCCAGCCACTACTGTACGGTCTTCCACAGGCTTCATGTACCATATCTCAGTCATACCTTCATTGTTTACGTATGATGAACAATCATACGCTTCCTGGCTAGTTTTTGCCCTTATCGGGTTAAGACAAATGCATAGAGATTTCGCACAAAACCACTCTGTACTTGGAGCAGGAGTACTGGGAGAAAGTCAGGGGATATGTGACCACTTGTATTCTGTCTTTGAAGTTATTTTATTTGTGTATTTACTATAGTATTTGGTTCTTATTTATCACTGTATGAACACTCATGGACAGTGAGGACTTTGCATAGCAGTAAAAAGAATCGGGATACTTGTTTATGTGTCTCATTGCTTCATTAATTGTGTTCTCAAATTTTCAAAAATTTCCATCTATTGATGTTTTTTTAATTCTGTAAAGGAACTGATTTCTTATCACATGAAACCGTTGTTGCTTGTCTAGCATATGCCCCGGGTTCTAGGTATTATAAAGGGCAGCCCCTGTTTCTTAATTGCAAGCCAGATAAATGACATAGAGGGATGGATAGCGGGATTTAAACTTTGCAATGCTCATTTTGTTACTGGAAATGGAGCTTTCAACATCATTCCTTTTCAACTGCAGTTAATAATCGGCACTCACAAGACTCAGCACTGGGTTTGTTAAATTCGAAATCCTTAGTTGTGTCACGTTTTATGGTTTCCTTTGAATTGGACATACACTTGATTTGCACTGACTTACCTTACCAAGATTACCCCATCTCATCTTCTGGGAATTTCTAAAAACCTAAACTGTTCACACAATCATATGATTAAGCATCAAAATCCAAAGTCACAACATCAAGTCAGGATGAACATCCACAACCCTGTTGGAAGATATTGAGCTAATCTTCTTCCCAGTTATTTACCCATTAAGGTCCCACATCACCTTCATGACTAACAGATCTACATCTGTGTATTGAGACATCTCTCAGTGAACTCATTGTTGACAATTGGTGGAACCTCCTGACCATACTTACATCCAGGTCTGGGCGTAGTTCGCAGAGTTTTGCTGTGCGGAACTCCGCGAAGTTACAAAAAAACTCTGCGAAGTTCTGCGAGTGGCGGAGTGCAGTGCGAACTGCAATTTGTCCGCTCGGGTAGAAATTCTACCTGAGCAGCAGCTCGTGCTCGCGAACTTACCGTTCGCGATCGCAAGCGGGGAAAAAACTCTGCTGCACATCGCAAAGCGGAGTTTTCTGTACTCCGCGAGCTCCGTGGAGTGCAGAAAACTCCGCAAACTCCGCGAACGGCGCGAATTTCACCACCCAGGCATCACATCTCAAATGGATACCCAACAATGCAAAATATTTGGAGGAATATCCCTTCATGTACAGGGGTAATCTCTATGAACCATTCTGCCACTGAAGGTTAGTCTAGAATATTCTCAAATTCAGGAGGTTTCTAAAAAACCCACTTCTCTATTCAGGAATATGGTTAAGCCAATCCCATGTGCTGGCTCGTATACATCCTCCTTTTATTTGATCATCTGCTTTACTGATCAGATTCCTAATACTGACAATCACCTCCTCCATTCCTTCAGGCTAAACTCATCGAGGCCTTCCCATTTTTCTTGGCATCTTACGCAGATGACACGCAGATCATAGTGTCTCTTGCCAAAAACAAGATTGAAAATGGGGACTCCTTTAGGGAATGTATGCGGGAAGTAAACAAATGGATGAGTAATAACTCTTTGAAACTGAACTCCTCCAAAACGGAGGTTATTTTGTTTGGAAATAACCCCACACTTCCTGCCCCAGTTCCAAAGGCGAAAAACCTGGGGATTTTGATTGATAAAGATCTGAAGTTGCAGGATCAAATCTCTAAGGTCACTTTGGCCTCTTATCACTCTCTGAGACTTATAAAACAAATTGAGAAATATATTGCCCTTTGAATTCCTGAAAACTGAGGAAATCTCATTAGTTCTGACAAGGATTGACTATTGCAATAGCTACAAACCTTGCAGAATGCATCAGCACACTTTCTCCTAAAGGTGTCTAGATTTGAATCAGCCACGGGAGCCATTAGGGCACTACACTGGCTTCCGGTAAAGCAACGGATAAGTTTAAAGCCCTATGCACAGCTTTCAGGACCCTACATGGGAATGGACCGGTGTACGTCAGAGAGCATTTTAGATGGTACACTCCGAGCAGGACCCTTCGCTCGAGCTCAGCAAAAAATATGGCAGTTGTCCCTTTTAGGAAAGCCACTTGAGGGGGAAAAAGATTCTTCAGATCGACTGCCTTGCTATGGAATTCCTTGCCAGGGAAACTCAAAACGTCCACCTGTTTACAAGACTTTAGGAAATCTCTAAAAACCTGGCTCTTTGTTTCAAACTAGGAAACTTCCAGGTTTCATCACTTGTATGGTCTCCAAAGCGCCTAGACGCCTCCGGGCATTAGCTTGCGCTTAATAAATATTTTTCATTCATTCATTCATTCATTCCAAGCTTCCCATGGTTCTGCTGGTTCTCATTCAATGCTCCATCACTGTAGCCATGCAAAAATGGCAAGGGATTTCACCACCAGATACCACCCTGAAGCTGGCTTATTGACTGGCTGAAGCTGGCTTATTGACTAGTTCCTCTACCACCCTGATCATTATCCATTCTCCATTTGTGTATCGTAAAGTCCTTGATGCTCTGAGGCTAATGCATGGTGGAATGCAGTGCTTTACTAGACCCCCAAATAAAATTCAATATAACAGTGGGGCATATTAGCAAGAACCTCGTTAAAATTATCGCCGTTTTAGCGGCAGGAAACTGCTGCTAAAACGGCGATAATGGGCTTGCTAATATGCGTTATAGAATTCCAATAGAAGCCCAGGTTAGATGTGCAGGACATCTAACCTGGGCTTCTATTGGAATTCTATAACGCATATTATCAAGCCCATTATCGCCGTTTTAGCGGCAGTTTCCTGCCGCTAAAACGGCGATAATTTTAACGAGGTTCTTGCTAATATGCCCCCGTATCTTTTAGGAGTAGACTCACTTCTATGCATAGCCCTACGAACAGGCCTCACCGTGTAATGTAAGTGGATAAAAAACACCAAAATAAAAAAATACAGCAAGTATAGAAATAATATATTAACATAGACAGCCACAAATGTGGCATTAGTTTGGGCACTTACACAGGTGAAGTATTTGATGTGACGAGTTTAGAGAATTACTGTGCCTAAGGTATGGATGACCCAGCAGCATTAAGGATGTATCAAGGACTGTGTGAATTGAATTTATGCAAAGGTAAATTGGGAAATCAGCCCTACTTTACGCCACACAATTTAGCAACGATGAATAATTTTATTTAGCATGGCTGTAAGTACAGTAACGTGAACAATAAGCCATGTTATTCATATCAATTACCTCAGCGATATTCAGTCACTAATTCTAAATTTATGCACTTTATAAACCATTTTCGAGGTACTAGTCTTCATCAAGCTCCAAACACACAACCTGTGACTTCTTAAGACTAATTATTAAGTTATGAGAATCAGCTTAATTGCATCAAGTTGCCACAACAGGATGATAGATGTCGCACAAATAATTAAGGTATGAGAACTTTAACCAAATTTGGAGAAACCAAACCAATCTAATTTTCTGTAAAGCAGCAGGCACATCTGTGCTATACACAGAAAACAACAAGGTCAAGAATGTCACTGGCCACTGGAACAGGTTTTGTGCATTTATGAGATGCCCCTATAAAGATCTATATCCAGAGCTATCAGAAGAAGAAAGCAGCAGGACCTCTTAGCCCCACACCCTTTTGGGGGGCCCTTTGTCCTGTTACATGTATTTACCTCATAAAAAGCAGACCTGACATAGACCTTTTGATGCAGAAAAGGTCAACACAACTAGGTGTTGCCAAATACTGTGCTTTCCGTTTCCCCAGCGTACGATTCTATAATTACGAGCTGCTCTTTGGTTTGCAAACCAAAGAGAGGCCCAAAACTGTTTGCCCCAGACTCACAAAAACATCTGACATGCCTGCCTGTGTCCAGTAATCTGTACGCAGTTCTCTGATAATTTTAAGCAAATTGGAGGTTTTCGCCCATTTTATTATGTCTTCACTTATTATATATTCATTTATTTATTTTATTTATTTATTTTAACGGTTTTATATAGCGCTAGCTGGACCCTGGGGTATCAGAGCGCTTTACAAACTCAAGAGTAAGGTAATCATCAAAGGTACAAGAATTACATAAAATATATAACAAGGGAAATAATTTTACAGAGGAGCACGGAATAAAGTAGACATTGAAACAAATGTAAGGTCATTAAGGATGAAAATAACTGAAATGTGGTCCATTAAAAAACAAATTGGGGGCAAACGGGGGAGGGACATGATAAGCAAAAAAAGGGTGAACACAGAGAATGAACATAGCCAACAGAGCAACAGAGGTATGAACTGAACACGTGAACCTAGTTGAACCAGATTCAGTTTGATTCATGAGCTCCAGTATTTATTGAGGAGATGGCGTTTCAGGTCTTTTTTGAAGCCAGGGAAGGAGGGGTTGCAGCGAACGTCCCTAGGGAGGGAGTTCCAAATGCCTTGAGCATTACCTGAAAAAGAGCGAGTCTGGGTAATTTTCCTTTTTAGTTTTGGTGGCACGAGAAGAAGAGCGGTGGAGCATCTCAAAGGTCTGGACCTTCCAGCTTTAATGAGTTTGTTGTCTAAATAGTCGGAGGAATGAGAATGAAGTGCTTTGTGGGTGATGCAGGCAGTGTTGTAGATGCATCTTCCTTCGATGGGAAGCCAGTTTAAGGACTTGAGGGCCGGCATGATGTGGTCATACTGCTTGAAGTCCGTAATAAGCTGAGCCGCCATGTTAAGTACTGATCTGAGGGGGGCGAGGTGAGTTTTCGGGGTCCCTGTGAGGATAGCATTCCCGTAATCAAGTTTAGTGAGGACTAGAGATTGCCCGACCCTTTTAAAATCATTCGATGGAATGAAAGGTTTGATTTTTTTTAGGTGTTTAAGTGTGTAAAGCGCTCCTTTGGCTGAGTTATTGATATGATCCTTCAGTGTCAAATTTTTGTCCAGGGTGAATCCTAAGGACTTTGCCGAGTTGGATATAGTGAGCGAACAGTTTAGGGCCTTTAGGTCACTTATCCAGCCTTGGATTGGAAGGTGGTTACTTTTGGGGGAGAATAGAATGACTTCTGTTTTGTTGGGGTTTAATTTTAGATGGTTGGAGTAAAACCAGGATTGAATCTTACTCAAAGTAGTGTTAAGATGTAGGATGTCTCTCTGTGATTTGATATTATAGTAGAGTTGCGTGTTATCTGCATAGAGGTGATATTTGATTCCTGCTTGTTTCAGGATGATAGTAAGGGGTTCCATAAACAGGTTAAAAAGAGAGGGGGAGAGTATTGAGCCCTGGGGGACACCAAGAGAGACAGTTGTGGGTTTCGAGAGGCAAGAATTGATTTTGATTTGTTGTGTTCGATATTGGAGGTAAGAAGAGAACCATTTTAAAACTCTGCCATTGAAACCGGAGTGTAACTTCAGTGATTCCAATATAGATGCGTGGTTGACTGTATCGAAAGCCGCTGAGAAGTCCAGTAGGATGAGAAGGCAGGCATCTCCATTCTCTAAGGCTCGATGAATGTCATCTGCAATGTTGAGCATGGCGGTGTCTGTGCTACAGCCTTTCCTAAAACTGGATTCGAAGGAGTCAAGTAGGTTGTATTCGTTTATGTGTCTGTCGAGTTGTTGTAAGACTCATTTCTCCATGGTTTTTGCTAAGAACGGGAGGTTAGAGATAGGTCGGAGGTTGTTGAGATCATTAGGGTCGGCCTTGGGGTTTTTGAGAATAGGTGTGATTTGACCTAGTTGGAGGGAATCCAGTACACATCCAGTGGCGAGGGAGGTATTAATAATTTTTGTCCAACACGGGGCGATAATGTGGTTCAGGTTATGTACTATTTTAGCAGGAAGAGGATCTTTGGTGTGTGGAGACGGCTTTAATTTCTCGATTATATTAAAGACTTCCAGTTCAGTCATGGGTTTGAAATTTGACCAATTGGCGCCGTTTTGTCAAGTGTGTGTTGGAAGGGTTGTCATCAGTACCAATCGGTGTTGATTGATTATAGGAAAGTTCGGGTGGTCGGGCTGATGTAGAGGCAGGAGGGTTGGTGAGAGTGGTTAAGGGAAGTGAAAGGGAGGTGACTTGAAGGAAGGATTGATCAATTTTTGCGATTTTATCCGTGAAGAAGTTGGCAATTTCATCAAATCTTTCTTTGGAGGCTATTATTTCATGTGGGGCAGAAGAGGTTTGTCGTTTGACTATGTTAAATAGCTCTCTGGGCCTGTTCTTTGCATGGTCCAGTTGGATGCTAAAGAAGGAGGCTTTTTCTCTGAAAATGTGCATTTTATAGGCTAGCCTAGCAGCTCTGAGGCGAGTTAGCTGTAATAATGAGGGGTATTGTCTCCATGTCCTTTCTGCTAGTCTGAGTTGTCTTCTTTCATTGTTGAGATCAGAGTTAAACCATGATTTCGATTGAGTTGATCTTTGTTGTTTAAGTTTGAGAGGTGCCACTTGGTCGAGAACTTCTGTTACCGCCTTGTTTAAGTGGTCAGTGAGCTCATTTGGGTTTTGAGAGTGCGGGAGACGTTGAAGTTGTTCACTAATCTTAGATTCAAGTTCCGTTGAATGGACATGATTGAGGTTTCTGGTCCACAGCTTAGGTTTGTTAGTAGAGTCCGCGTGAGGTTTTGCGATGTTCTTGATGTTGAAGAGTATGAGATGGTGGTCAGATCAGTCAATGGGGACGATGTCATTAAGGGAGATCAGTTCATTACTTGTGATAATTGCGTCTAGGGTAGCGCCTTTGATGTGGGTTGGTTTATTGCAGAGTTGCTTTAGGTCATTAATCTCAAGAAGGTTCGTGAGGCACTTGACTGTGGAGTCTTCTGTGTTGTTCCAATGAATGTTAAAATCTCCCAAAAACACGTCCTTCGAGTCACAAAGGGAGAACTGAGTAAGTAAGTCAGAGAAATCTTCTGTGAAGAGTGGGCGATCACCAGGTGGGTGATAGATAGTGTGTAGTTTGATGGGTGGAGAGCCTTTGTTGTTAAGTTCAACGCCGAGGTACTCAAAGGCCGAGTATTCAGCATTCTTTAGCATGGAAAGTTGGATTTCTGCTTTGTGGATTAAGGCTAGACCTCCACCTGTTCTTTCACTCCTGTCATGTCTAATGATGGAGTACCCAGGAGGGATAAGTAGGTCAAGAATGACCATTGAGTGGTCCTTGAGCCAAGATTCTGTAAGGAAAGCAATATCAATTCCCTCACTAAGAATGGTTTCAGCGATCTCCGTAGCATGTTGTGCTGCCGATCTACAATTGACGAGTATGCAAGAAAGAGGGCAGGGACTATCCTTAGCAGATTTGAGGGTATTGATGGTGGTGTATTGTGCGGGAGGTCTGGGCGAGTTAGGAATTACGTGGATTCTATTTAAGCCCACAATAAGTGGGATTGTGAAGGTGGGAACATTAGCTGCCGTCTGGTTCTTAGGGAGGTAGGAATCACTGATAGCATTCACTTCCAGAGCAGAGAGAGGGCAGTATGCACGGTGCAGCCTGTGGGCCTACCGGTGAAGGGGAATGGTAGGCCAAGGGAGGTATTGCAGGGAATTCAAGTAACCTGTAGGTGAAGTTTCATATGTGTGAGAGTGGGCAAGGATGTTCTGGTTTAAGAGATCCTGTCTAAGGTGCGCTAAGTCTGTCGTGAGAGAGTTGAGTTTACGATTCATTCTGTTCAGAATCTGTGTGAGAGATTTGGAGGAGCATCCCGCATTGAGAGTGTGGGGAGATGCCGTGAGATCTGCGTACAAGGGAGAGGGGATCACTGCGTTAAAGGGGTGGTCCATGTCGTTAGGACTAGAATTGAAGATAATCTGAGTGGGATGCTTAGGGACTGCCTTGTGAAGGGGTGGAGTGTCGGCTGAGTAATTAGTCGATGATGTTCTCGGGGTAGGGGCCACATCGCAAAGACTGCTGTGGGTCTCATTCGTTGCTGAGAGATTGGCCACATTGCGAGGGATGTAGTGGATCTCCTTAGTTGCTGAGTGATAGGACGTCAAGGTGGGAGCAGGAGGTGACCATCTAGCAGGCAATTTTATAGGGTGAGTGTTGGAGGGGGAATCACAGTTTTTAGTTGTGACTGGGTGAACCCGAGCGTTGGTGAGAGTGAGGGAATAAGCTGCCCACTCTGAGTGGAGAGGGTCAGAGAGCTCTACGCTATAGGGGTGATACGTAACAAAGGCCTTGGTATTGTTCCTCGTCGTACTGATTGCCTGGCGGAGCAGTCAGCATACCTAGAATGGTGGCGGTGCCTAGCAGGCACCGTCCGCCAGATTCGGATGCTTCATCCCCGCCAGCCTGTGTACACCCAACATTTCCCTGCACCATGTGACAGGCACCACGTGGTGCCTGCCACGTAGAGCAGGGAAATGCAAAACTTGCATTTTTAACATTGCGGCGGGTGCTGCAGCCTGCAGCACCCGCCACAATGGTAAACATGCACAATGTGACCGCCACAGTGGCGGTCGCATTGTAATTTCACTTGCGGGACCGCCGCCATATAGGCGGCCGGTCCCAAGCCCCGTGACGATGGCGGACGGAAGTCCGTCCGCCATCGTAATCACCCTCTAAATTCTCACCCCAAAATCATTGTATCACCAAAAAGTTGCATGTAAGTTTTTATTAATGAATACTCCCTTTTTAGCTTCTAAGTTTCATCTCTCAAGGCTATTATCATAGTTCAGCACTGGAGGCCTGATTTATAATTAGACTATATAGTGGAAATTCTTTTCATTTGTGGAGGGAATGCTACATCTGGAAGAGAGTCCACTAGCTAAATTATCTCCTTATCCATATAGTGCAGCAAGGATAACCCACTGATTTGTAGGTATGTATGCATATGGTATTCCTATAGTGCAAACCTATCCAAAAGGTTCAGAATTCAAAATTTCCTACAGGAATTGGATGATTCTTCGGCACCACTGCTTCTAAATCAGACCATGAGGAAGAGCATGTACTACTATTTATTAAGTACTATTAAGTCTGCTTACTGGACGGTGGTAAAGGGGATACACTTTGGCACATGAAAAGGAGGTCCAAGATTCTTGTGTTCACCCATAGGGTCATACTGAGGAATTCCCCTAAAACATATACAAAACCCTGGTTAGATGCTAAAATATCTTGGTATGGAAATCATCACTGGGCATTTTGTTACTGTAACAGACAAAGGTGTCCTCAATTAATTTCTTCCTTTAGACTGTGCATATGGGTTTTACTTTTCATTTTAGACATGGTTAGAACACTAGCCATAAAAAGTGCATACATATCTAGATAATCCAAGTTGTTGCAGGGAAAGACACATAGATCAGCCATATTGTATTAAAAAAGTGTGCCTAACCTGCACACACAGTCCCTCATTCACATCATGGGACAGTCACAAATTGCAATGGGCATTTCGGCCATTGCAGTGGTCAACCAGGATGAACACCACAAAGGCCCCTGCATTCAAAAGGAGGACGTGGTAGTTGTTGGGCACACAGTGCAAAACTCAAGGGGAATGGATATGTTTTTACTGCTCAGCCCAGCAACCCTTAAATAGCTACATATCAGGCCTGTACCTGAAGCTGGGTTATAGGTTCCCATCACCTATGTGGTTTAAGGACACAGGCCTTCTGACATTACTTAGATGCTGGGTGACGCACTGCCAGGGAGGTCACCTGTGAAGCTGTTGCGGGTGGAAGTCAGGAGTCCTGTCAAACTCATGCCACTGTAAAAGGTAACATTAACTCCACTTCCACTACACTCTTCCATCTACTCCAGGCATCCGGATATTGAAAAAGAGGCACAGTCGCCCAGTTTAGGAGCCTAACACTGTACTGGTGACTTTTGCATTCTCCATAAAACCACAGCCAGTGAGCAATTGTAATACATTTCCCTTGCCAATTCAAATCCACAGTGCAGTCTCTTAAAGACCCAATAGCCAATAAGGAACAAGAACTGCCTTCGTTATCTCAATTCTGACAAAACGTTTGCCAACCAATTGAAGCTCAAGAAAATTTTCTGTCAGTAATTGAATAGTTCCTCCAGTTTGATTGGTAGTGAGTACCTGAGCTAAGCCTATGGCTGTGCTGGCAGTAATTATGGGACAGAAGATGTGCTTTAAAGGACATTAGATTTCATTATGAAACAACTTTATAGAGAAATTCTAGACAGATGATGATCTCAGTGGCAGAGCACAAAGATAAAAAAACATAGGACGCTGTTTTGTATCCAGAGTAATACACATACTGTACCAATGAAATGGAAAAAGCCCATGTACAGGCAATATGTAGTTTGTCATCAATTAAGGTTACAACAACTGATGGATGTAATTTGGGTTGATAATATGTGAATGAAGCTTACAATTGGCAAGTGCTGAGGAGAGCTGACCTTTTACCCGTCTGATTGTATATAAGCGCTGCGAGACTGCTAAAGCTGTCTCTAGCAAGTGCTACAACGTGAAAATAAAATAATCAGAGTACCCTGGTCCAGTAAGACTTATAAGCAATATTACCAGATTGCAAAGGATATGACAACTTTTCAGACTCTCTTTACCTGAAAGGGAAGACAACTGATGTACAATTACATCAAAATATACATTAAAATGAAACACTGGAATAACTAAACAATATTACTTTATTGTACTTAGAAACTAGAAAGTATAGTAAATTTGAATATATGTTAACAATAAGCAACAGTAGTGTTCCCATATGTTAAATCTCAGTTAGGGAATGAAGTTTTCAAAATGTCAAAATATATCACTTTTTACAACAATTACAAACGAGGCATGGTTTCTCAGCAATGCTGTTCTAATAATATTGTTTTTCTATGAAAAACATAAAACTATGTCTCTCTCTCTCTATACATATATATACATACATATATATATCCCCGGGGTCGGACAATAATTACAAGGGCAGGGGGGCACGCAGCCCCCCTCTTGGGCTGGTTTTGGCCCGGGGATCGCCACCCCCTGAGGCCCAACCAATAAATAAAAGGGGGAGGGGAGGGCATGCGTTTTTGGCCCCGGGAACCCCAACTCCTGGGGCCCGGTGTGCTTATTATGTGAGGGGGGCCATGTGGCCCCCCCTGGTGGAGCCATTATTGGCCCTGGGGACCCCATCCCCCAGGGCCAACTCCAGCTATGTCCCAGGGTGCCCACCCCGGGACTTAGCGGTTTCTCTGCCTGCACTGGTGGAAATAGAAATAGAATGAAAAAAAACCTAGAAATTCACTAAATAAACAAACGTTACAGGGATGTTATAGTTAGGTTCAGATTTTACATGCACAATACCATAGAAATTCAGCAGTTATAGTTATACTTATATAAAGGAACTATAATTCGTACCCTAAGGTGACTATAGATCGTGCCCTCGCAATGCGCTGCTAGTTACCCCACATATTACATCAATCCTGACATCTTCTATGACATCATTGATAATATCACTGCAACATTTGCAATAAAATTATTGATGAGAAAATTGGGCATGGCAGGGTGTGAGTTATAGTTACCATAGGGCACGAGTTATAGTTTCTTAAGATATGTATAAATGCTGGATTTCCATGGTTTTGTGCATGTAAATCTGAACTTAACTACAACGTCCCTGTAAACTTTGGTTTGTTAGTAAAAAAATATATATATATGTACGTGTATATATATACGTATATATATATATATGTGTGTGTGTAGAAGTTTTATTTATATATATATATATATATATATATATTATCCACAGGATCCAACTCCAACACCCCCACGGCGATGAAGAAGGCACAAACTCCTCTTAAATGGGCGTAAGAAAATTTTATTTTAGCTCATCATGTCATTACGCGTTTTGGCCGGCAAAACCAGCCTTGCTCACATGTAGCATACAACGTTACAAATGACCCTAAACAAACATAAATATAAAGAAAAGACTGCAAGGTTGTGTTTTTAGATGCGTCTCAAAACATTTGTTTCTTTCTCATAGATCTTACTCAACATATAATGCACAGCTAGGAAAATAAATAGACCGTTTAAATACACATATCCAACATTAAATCTATTTAACAGAAATGATGTTAAAAATCATAGCACAAATGCGTAATGGTAGCAGTGGTTATAAAGTTAGTGTCTATTGCTCGGCAAAGAATTGTCATGCGCTGCGTGGAGTCATCATACCAATCAGGTCATAACTAACAACCTACTTAATGGCATACATGCCACATGTGGCTCCACAAATAAGACAAATGCCGCTGTTGTACACAGGAAATAAATATCCTAATGTCACCAACTTGCTTCCATATGAATAATACTATTAGCAACCATATTTCCCTCTGCTCGTAATACAATAAGAACATAAATATTGAGAATGAATAAAAATACGCATCTAAAAAATATAATAAACATACCCGACATATCAACTATACTAGTGCAAAGTTTAAAAAGTTAATTAAAACATACAGTACTACTGAAAAATGTGCAAATATCGCCATGTGCAAATTGTGCAATAATGAAATGCAAATTGCATGATTAAATAATGCAATTACAGCAAAAACTGCAATAATAAATACTAAAATCACATCTAATAAACTTTTTTGCAGGGACATATTTTTCTGTTTTTTATAAAATAAAAAGAGAGAGACAATATATATAAATTAAGTGATAAAAAAGATTATTATTCCGGAACCTGAGGTAATAAATCCTAAATGCAAAGTCCTTACTAATGACTGGAGTAATCACAATTCTTATATCAATAAAAGCCTAGTTTATTGTATGGACTAAAAAATGCCTTACGTGTTTGGGAAATACTTTATAGGAAGTAATGGAGATCTTCTGACGTATTTAAGCCTAAAGGTGCCTTACTGTCGAATTCCATGATTATTCTAGTCTCTAACTGCCTCAGTTTGCGTTCTCTATTTCCACCTCTACGCAGTATTGGGACAGCATCCACTACATAGTATTTGAGACAATTAAGATTGTTAGCATGGGTGGCTTTGAAGTGCCGTGCCACTGGATAGTTGGAATCATTATTAGTTATGGCACGAAGATGCTGCAGAATACGTACATGCACCTGTAGTTTGGTGCTGCCTATGTAGTTGAGGCCACATGTGCAGGTGAGCACATAAACAGCAAATTCTGTATGACAGGTGTAGTGTCCCTTAATAGGCCTTTCCTTAGGACTGAAAGGAACTGTGTAATGGGTTTTGTTGTCCCCAAATTTGCATGCCCGACAAGTCGAGCATTTAAAGAAACCCAGTTTCGGTGTGAGCCAAGTAGTGGCGAGTGTAATTTCAGGATTGCATTTCACTAGATCCATTCTCATGGATTTCGCCCGTCTAAACGTGAGAGTAGGAATGGTAGGAAGTCTAGAAGCTAATACACCATCTGTGAGGAGGATCGGCCAGTTCTTGTTAATTATCCCCCTAATCTGTTTATGATGTTTGCTATAAGTGGTGATAAGTCTAGGTGCTGTCTCTTCAGTAGGTTTGCAAGCAGTGTGCCCATCAGGGGGCACTCCAGTAGTGGATATGAGGGCTTGAGTGGGCAGAAGTGATTCTCTAGTCTTCAGTTGTACTTATTTACTAGTCTCCCCCAGTATTCTGTTACAGCATCCCCTCTGTCTGAATCTCTCCAATGATGCCTGTGAGCATATGGTGAATTCCTCCTCAGTACTGCAGATCCTTTTAATTCTGAGTAATTCACCATATGGGATACTTTTGATTAAGTGCTTAGGATGAGAACTGTGAGCATGTAGTGTAGAATTTATATATATATATATATATAAATAAAACTTCTACACACATATTCACTGATAAAAAACTTAATGTGCAGTTATACGTTAGGAAGGTAGTAGGATTTTAACTTACATTAAAAAAAACCTTAGCCATTCACTGAAAAAGCACTACCATTTAAAAATAAAAAACCTTGAAATTCGTCAATTATACGTAACTGACATAAGTATAGTTTGCACCGCTGTAGATTTCAAACTTCATCAGAGTAGTAATATGGGCAATTAACACATTAGATCATACAGTGCAAGTTACACGTCAGTTAGATATAATCTGTGAATGTTTGTTTTTTAAACTTTTGTTTTATTATTGGAAGACATTTTAACGTAAGAGTTTGCACACAGCAGATCAGATCAGACAAGCCACAGTGAAGAAATTAGGAATTTTCCAAGGGCTGGGCCCTAGTGACATGTGAGGGGCCCTCAAGGAGGTGCAGACTACCGAGGGAGATCAAGGGCCTCCAAGGATGTGCAGACCCCTAACCCTGATGAGGGGCCCACAAGAAGGTGTGCGCCCCTGAGGAAGAAGGCCAAGGGACACTCCATGCCACCTGTCAATTTTAGGTCGAGCCTAGAGGCAGCGCACATGCGCTGCTCTGTGAGGCATGCTGTAATCCCTCTGTGGGCGAAGGCCACATCAGCCACTTTCCATTTGTTGCTTTGTGTGCCTTTCAAAATTGGTTTCTTTTTATTCATGAAACGCTTTTCTTTGTCTCGCCTTTAGGAATGTTTTCACTTTCGTGCGGACTGCCCCTGTTACATGTGCCCTTACTGTCAGGTTGATTTATCCTTTGTACGGCACACTGGCGCACTCTTTTGGCATTTAATGGTCCCGCACCGTTTGTCGCTTGCCCGCCGCTGCCCTCATTTCCTTTATGGATATCTATGATCTTCAAGCGCGAGCACTACACGTTGTCCGTTTTACTGAGTTTTATATAGCGCGAACTTGACCCGAAGGTATTGGGTATCAGAGCGCTTTACATAGCACCAGTTGCATTACATGAGGACACATTCATTTTTGTTAGGCACGGGGAGATTAAGTGATTTGCCCAGAATCACAGGATGTTCAGCGTCATTGCCGAGACTCGAACCCAGTTCCCCCGATTCGAGGTCGACCGCCCTAGCCGTTAGGCCAACTCCTCTCCCCAAGAGGAGTTGCCTTTGCTCCCGCACCTTTCCTCATCCCTCCTCCTCTCCCTGTGTGGCGCACCTTGCATTTGTTCTGCGTGCTCATGCTGCCATTGATCAAGAGCGGGAATCCTTAAATGGGAGCCCGGGAGAGTCATGCCTGCCTCCCAGAGTTGTTGCACCGCAGCACGCCGCTCTTTATTGTTTAAATAAGGCGGCCGCGCCTTGCTTTGGGTCTGCATGGCATGCCACACACACAATGGATACAGAAAGGCTCCCTCTACTATTGGTCTTGTTTTATTTTTAGTTGATCATCACCCCTCACCCACTACCTGCTACTTCCTCCTCCTACGCCACCCACACGCACCTCTGTTGCACCCCGTGGTCTGTTGTGCCCCTGTGATCTTTTATTCATTTTAGGAGAGCATGGCCACAATAGCCAACGGGCACTCAACCTGCTAAAAATTGGTTTAGCGCTACCTGGAATTTCATTTTGTTTTTATTTACAGACCCATCTTGGATCGGCAAATTAAAAACAAATGGCGACAGAGTCCTTTTCTAGGCACGCGCTTGCACAGTGATGCATGTTTTTTACACATGTTATCAAGCATGCTAGCGCATACCAAAATGACTTGATCGTCAGTAGAGACTGTTATTATGCTTTTTTCTCTTTTGGCTGATGCTGCACAGCCTCACCAAAAAGCATTGGCAAACCCAATAGATGCCAAAGGCGAGACCTTTTGGTATTGCCAATGCTTGTTAACATAGTGAGAAGTCTATAGGAATCTTCATAATGACCCTCCCCACCTCAATAATGTAACACAACAAAACTCAACATTACCCAACAAGGCAGAAAATAAAACATGTCTGTACTGAAGGGTTGCATCTTCGTGCTCATGTTTTACTATTTAACATCCATTCCTCAGCATGCAGTGAGAATTTTTCCTAAGTTAGGACCTGAGCATAATTCAACAAAACATACCATAACACAACAGATGGAATATGTTCTAGCTATTCATACAACATTTCTGTTATATTTACCATCCTGTGATATATTGATATATTTTAGGCAGTGGCGGCTCCTCCGCTATGGTGGAGGAGCATCTCCCTACCCAGCGGCCTCAAAATTTGAAAAATAAAACGATAATAAAATGTGTTTATTATTGTTTCATTTCTCCTTTTCTGCCGCGTCTTGTGGGTGGCAGTCAAAGGAGGAGTGGTGACACTGCACTCAGTGCGCATGGCGGTTTGGCCAGCTGTCTCAGGACTGCCAAACTGCCATGTGCACTGACATCTCCCCAACTCGAGGTGCATTGCCGGGTGGAGAGGACAGCAGGCATAGGCTCCCAGTCCCCTTTGAAGTGGAAAACCAGCCTGCTCAGGCCAATCCCAGCGCTTCTCTCATGCATGATTGGCCAAAGGGGAGTCTGGGAGCCTCAGCAGAAAAGAGAAGAGCGTCGATTTGCAAGGAAAAGGTAAGGTCTTTTTTTTATTTATTTTTTATGCCTGCCCCCCCCCCCCACCTCACACCCCCCTGCCCTGCCACTCTATGGTGGGAGCAGCCGATACTGATTTTAGGGCATGCATCACACAGCCAAGGAGCTAAACACAAAGCATCAAATTTTGGCCTATGCTTATATAGTCTCATACATGCATTGTTGTCATTCTGATATCATGCTCTTGAAATATATGTTACAATATGGCAGGCCCTTTAGATTCCTTTGCAGTACCTGCCAATCTTGTTCATTAATAGCTTCAGCTTCCTCTCAGTTTCTGGTGCTGGATCCACCCGGGGGTCCACCCCTTTTAGTATGTAGGTACGTCCAGAGGAGGCACTGCAGTAACCTGTAGTGCATTTCGATGAAAAGAGTGCGGGGCGAAGTTTCTCTAAGTCGTTCAGCATCCCCACCATTGCGCCTCTGTCTGGAATGAGAAGGAAGATGGAAAGGGATTTTACAAATCAGCGTATTTTCATATGGCCTCAGGATCAAAGTGCGAGAAGTATATACACAGCTGATGACCCTAGAGGGTGGGTCTACAACCTACTATGTTTGCAATGTCTTTTCTCCACATCACTCACCCAGAAACCATCCCTGCAGCTAAGGCCCTCATTCTGATTATCATTGGTTAGGATGCAAATGTTGTTTGTACCCACGCTTGGCATGCTGAGTAGAGTAGTAATTTGTAATATCATTTTTCCCATGCACATTTTGCCAGATAATACATTGAGAAATCTGAATGAGAAAAATGTTTTAAAACAGTTTAGAACATGAGTAAATATGTGAAATTTAGGTATGGAAACTCTGAATACATGTGGTATCCCTCGGTGCTGCGGTAAAAACATCTTGGGGAAAACAGTAAAGTCTGGTAATTTATATTCTCACAACATTATTCCTGTAGCAATCGATGGCAGGAGTAATGCTCCCAATGTGGTACTGGCAGGAGTAATGCTCCAATGACTGCAATCAGGAGGTGTGGTATTACGACTGTATTATTATTGTTAGTTATTTATTTAGTTATTGTGAGAATTCGTGTTTTTGGTTGAGGGGGAATGAAACCCTATTCAAGCAACAGCCACAATCTTCATGAGGGTGAATCACAAAAACTCACTAAATTAGCCTGTGCTTAACCTCTGGTAGCTTTGCACTGAAGCAATTCAGGCTTAAGTTAGAGGCAATGTGTAAAATATTTATGTAGCACACTAACAGTAAAAAAGTGAAAACACAACATAAGAAAAATCCCACATCAATTTGGAAAAATAGAGTAAAATGTAATAAATTATTTGACACCAAAACAACAAAAACTGGAGACATAGCAATTTCAAAGATTTAAGGTAAGTATAGTGCCTAAAATCGAAAAGTGCCAGTTGCCTTTACCTAGACGTGCGGGTTAAAATCAAAACTTGAGGCCCACCACGATGAAGCGTGGGTCGGATTAAGGGACCAGGTTAGCCCGCTGAAAAAGTTACCCTATAAAGTGCAACGCAAAGAGTTCTGTTTGTGGTGGAGGAGGCCATGGGGAGAGAGGTGAGCATCGCAGATGGTTGTCGCTGTAGAGCGAAGAGCAGGCCCAGTGTCACAATGGTCGTCGCTGTAGGGTGAAGATCCTGTCAGGCGTCATGTTCCGTAGTTGCTGGAGATTCGCATTGGTCACAACGGGATGTCAATGCTGTAGCACGAAGTGCAGAACTCACGTTGCTGGTCGTTGCTGGCAGCCACTGTAGTGCAAAGGGTTGGGTTCATCAGAACTTCATGTTGGCGGTCGGCATGCGCAGCAAGATCTTGACGTGAACAGGCCTCTTCACGGCCGCGAAGAGCCTAAATCTTCAGGATTTCTCCTTTTCTTCAACGAGGAACTCAACCAATGCCACACCAAGGGTCCAGGACTTGGGAGCCACCTCTTGGGGATCAGGAACTCACTCCAGCAGAGGCCAGCAGTGCTCACGCAGGTCCAGTAGCAGGTCCATGCAGGTTCAGTGCAGCAAGTGCAGCTGGGCAATTGCAGGGAGGCCTGTGGAGCTTGTTGTGTCCTGTAGCTCAGAACAGGAGGTCAGTCAGTTGACCCTTGGAGTGACTTCACCCTTGGATAAAGGGTGGAGGTCCACTCTTCCATGTGAGACAACAGGACAGGCCTCAAGCAGGTCTAGTTGCAGTTCCAGGCAGTTCCAGAGCAGCAGGTCAGCTGGGCAGGCCTTCTTCTGTAGTATCCACAGGTGCTAAGTGTACAGAAGAATGGTCTGAGGGCCTACTTTTTATACCTGATGCCCACTTTGAAGTGGAAGAAGCTTCTCGAGTCTTCTCCCTACAGAGGTGTCTGGAATGTCCTGCCTCCCTGCCCTGGTCGCAGTCTGTCTGCAGGCAAAATAGGCTAGTGTGAAGTCCCTTGGGTGTGAGCTGAGGCAGAGTCTTTTAAGTGCAAATGTGACAGGTGACAGCTACACCCCCTCATGAATTCAGGTTGGCTCATCCTGCCAACACCCAGACCAACTATTGTGTGGCTGTCTATGAGGAATCCACAAAGTCTAACAACCAACTACACCTTGACATGTGAGCCAGGATACAGGCTGCAGGCACCAAATGGTTAGGACAAGGAAATGCCAAATTTCCAAAAGTGCAGTTTTCAGAAATATAACATTAACTTCCGACATTACCAGTAAGGAGGGTTTTAAATTACAATTCCTGTTAGAAATGGGGTTTCCGGTTGTCAGAGTATGAACCCTGTACAAGCAGGAACCACCACTCTAGTCAGGGTAAGCTAGATACACACTATTAGATAACCTGTGCTCACCCTCTGGTAGCTTGGCACAGAGCAGTTAGGCTTATCTAAAAAGGCAATGTATAAAGTATTTGTCCCAAACATACACGTACAGTAACACAATGAAAACACCACAAAAATACTCAGGGTTTAAAACATAGACAATAGTTTTATGAGTAAATCTAGACCAACCGGGGACATCTGGTCATACTAGACTGGGGTAAATCCAAAGTTCAGGCCGACCCCGATGGAGGGCATTACTCAAGCAGGTCCCACTTAAAAATGACCTTGGATGGAGGAAGCAACGACATTGAAGACTTGATGCGAGGAGCAGAGGAGGCAAGGTGTTGTCGTGGATGCAGGTGTTGCGTCGATTCTGATCCACGCAATGAAAGCAGGTGATGCGTCTTTATCGAGCCGAGCAGTCCTTAGTCACGGAACCGTGCAGTTTGTCAAAGATATGTCATCAAGCGGCAGCCGCGTCGGTTCCTATCGGTGCAAAATTGTCGATGTGTTAGTTTTGATGGATCAGCACAGCAGAAACACCTTTCAAGGGCCTAGGACCGGATTGGCACCACTTGGCAGGACAGGACTCACAGAAGTCCAGGTGCTGTTGCAGGTTTGAAGGAAGTATTTGATGGCCCTGAGACTTCAGAACAGGGGACAAGCCAGCAAGCCCTTGGAGTCACTCTGGGTTCAAGTGAGATAGATCCAGTCCCTGTTCTCAGCAGGGCAGAGATCGGCAGGCAACAGGCCAGCATAGCAAAGCAGAAAAGCAGTTCTTCCAGAGCAGCAGTCAAGCAGAGTGGCAATCCTTGTAGCACAGCAGGCTTTACTCCTGGCAGAGTTCTTCACAGGTCCAGTAGTGTACTGTCTAGCAGTTATGCCTTTGAAGGGGGGGTGACTTCAAAGAAGGGTCTTTAAAGTGCACACAAGCCCTTTCTTCCCAGCCCTGGCTCCAAACTATCAGTAGGTAATCAGCCCTTTGTGTGGGAAACAGGACATTTAGGTCTGCCAGCTCCCCCCTCTCTCCCTGCCCAGGAGGAGCTATCAGAATGCAGATGAGTTCTCTGTCACACCTACCCTTCCTGTGTTTGTTGCTGACTAGAGGGAATGCACAAAGTGTGGCTGTCACCCACCCAAGACATGTATTGGAGACAAGTTGCAGAGCAGTAAGAGCAGAGAAATGTTCACTTTCTAAAAGTGGCATTTCCAAAACATGTTAAATCCAACTTTACCATTAAAGAGGATTTATCATTACGATTCCAAAGATATAAAACATGATGCAGTTACTCCTTTCTGATCAGGAATTACATCTTTAAAAAAAAAGGAATTCCCAATGCTAACCTCTGAGAGAAATAGGCCTCACAGTAGTGAAAAACAAATGTAGCAGTTTGTCACTGCCAGGACATGAAAAGCGTAAAAGTACATGTCCTACCTTTTCCTTACACAGTACCCTGCCCTACGGGCTACCCAGGGCCTACCTTAGGGGTGACTTATGTGTAATAAAAGGGGAGGTTAAGGCTTGGCAAGTAGTTTTAAATGCCAAATCGAAGTGGCAGTAAACTGCACACACAGGCTCTGCAATTGCTACTTAGAGGTGATGAGTAGGGTGGTGAGTTCCTGGCTGATCCTTTGGTTTCCGAGGTTGAAGATGTGGTAAGGCATGGGCCTGTGGGAGCTCTCGAGTGGATGGATTGCATAGTGGAAATGGTGTCCTGGGTGGAGAGGATGTTCCAGGTAGTCGGTGTGTGGTTCGTGTACGGTGGTGGCATATCTGTCAAGGAAACCCGTAGGTGTGGGTTGGGGTTCAAATTTTCAGTATATGGTTGCGATCTTGTCGTGGAAGAAGTGGGCGAGGTTGTCGCACAGCTCCTGTGAGGGTGTGATGTTGTTTTTGCTGGCAGCCTAGTTGGAAAATTCCTTAACGATGTTCAAAAGTTCCTTGGTGTTGGGGCTGGTTTCAATGCATGCGGCAAGGGCTTTCTTCTTTGTTGCCCAAAGCAGGCAGTGGTAGAGGTTGAGGGAGGGCTTGAAGGCTGCCCTGTCGGAGGTGTCCTTGCTTGTGCGCCATCTCCTCTCCAACTGTTTAGTGTCTAGGTTCGCTGTTCTGAGCTCTTGGGTGTACCAGCTTGCCTTTTTGGAGGATTTTCTCTGGATGCTGTTCTTGATGGGTCTGCAGCCTCTGCAGTCCCTGTAAGAATACTAAGATTTGCAGCCCCTCTAAATATTCCCCCGGTGGGAAACAATCTGGGTTTTTGTAATTTTCCACTCTTGACAACTGAGCGAGTAGTGGAATTAGTAGGGATCACTAAATAAGGTGTCCCAGCAGACCCGTGTCCCCCAAAAGTGTTACATGAGATTGAAGGATGTATTGCCGCCCTTCTCGCCACACTGCTGAATAACATCATTATGGCAGGAAGCTTTCCAAAAAAATGGAGAGAGGCGTCGATTCTGCTGTTTCTAAAAAAAACTACTTCAAACCCGAATAAAGAGAAGAGCTATCGCCCAATGTCTCGGCTCCCTATCTCAGCAAAAACTGTGAAGAGACATTCAAATATCTTGATCTCGGAATTTTTGGATCACAATGGGACCCTGGATGAAGCCCAGTTTGGGTTTAGAAAAGCCCACAGTAGGGAATCAGCCCTGGTGGTAGCCAATGAGGAGATTCAAGATAGAATGGACACAGGTGGGAAGGCTACAGTGGTCCTTTAGACCTATCTGCAGCCTTTGACACTGTTAGCCCTCCAGTCCTAAAACATCGGCTGGCGGATATTGGTTTTGGGGGGATAGCTCTTGTTCTCCTCTGCTCCTTCCTTGATTTTAGGGAACAATCAGTTGCCGTAGGAGATTTTATCTCTAAATCTTCCACCTTGTTGTTTATTGTGCCCCGCAAGGCTCATCGTTAAGTCACACGTTATTTAATCTGTACGTGGCTCCATTAGCCAAACATATAAGAACATTCAGTTTGTCAACCATATCATATTCTGACGATACCCAAATAATGATATCTATTACCAACAGCATAGAGGAGGTGGCTGATTGATTTAATAACTGCATGAGAGCCATAGTAAACTGGATGAGCAGCCATTGTTTTAAGTTACATTCTGAGAAGACAGAGGTGCTTTTCTTTGGAAATGACATCTCCTTTTAGGACAATGCTTGGCGACCCCAGAGATTGGGCCCTCTGCCAACTCCTGTTTTGAAAGTGAGTAATTTGGGAATCATGTTTGATTCCACACTCTCTTTCATGGACCAGACTAACCAGCTCCTGTTTGTTTGTATTAAAAATATTAAAGAAGATTCTGCATTTTATACCCTATGATCTTAGGAAAATAGTCGTCATTACTCTGGTTTTTTCGAAATCGGATTACTGCAGTGCCCTTTTTTGGGGCATGCAGCAAGGGATGTTAAAAAAGCTGCCGAACGCAGCAGCTCGTCTACTCAGAAATATTAAGAGGTTCGACTGTGTCTCAAAAGTCTTGGAGGCACTACATTGGCTCCCTGTCAAGAAGAGGGTAGCATTTAAGGCGCTTTGTATAGCTCACAAAGCCTTTAATCTGACAGTCCCTGAATATATTAAGAGAAGACTTTCATGGTACTTACCAAACAGTTATTTGCAATCTGCAGTCTCTAAAAAGGTGGTGGTGCCTAGAATTCACAAGGCCTTCTGGAGTAGTAGAGGTTTTTTTGTGTACCACACCTCCAAGCTCTGGAAACTTATTCCGGAACATTTGAGAGGCCAATGTAATATGCAGATATTTAGGAAACAGCTGAAAACTTAACTTTTTACTTTCCCACTTTAATTCTTGACTAGTGTAAGTGTAGAGGACTTAACAGCAGATGCGAAGCGCCAAGACGTCTTCGGACACATGTTGCAGTTTACAAAATTAAATGTATTCATTCAGCTAAATTTATTAATTCAAACATAGTAAGATCTGCAGTCCCTGTAAGAACACAGAGCTCTGCAGTTGCCATAAGCATTGTCGATTTTTAAACCCTGTAAGAATACTAAGATATGCGGCCCCTGTAAGCATAGTTCTGCAGCCCCTGTAAAGATATAAAGATCTACAGCCCCTGTGAGAATACTAAGATCTGTAGCCACTGTAAGAATACTAAATTCTGCAGACCCTGTAAGTGTACTACGATCTGCAGCCCCTGCAGTCTGTGTAAGAATTCTAAGATCTGCAGCCCCTGTAACTATAGTAAGGTCTGCAACCCCTGTCAGAATACAAGGACCTGCAGCCCCTGTAAGTGTACTAAAATATGCAGCCCTTGTAAGAATAGTAAGCTCTGCAGTCTTGTAAGGACACTAAATTCTGCAACCCCTGTAAGAATAGTAAGATCTACAGCCCCTGTGAGAATACTAAGATCTGTAGCCACTGTAAGAATACTAAATTCTGCAGACCCTGTAAGTGTACTACGATCTGCAGCCCCTGCAGTTTGCGTAAGAATTCTAAGATCTGCAGCCCCTGTAAGAATACTACGATCTGCAGCCCCCGCAGTCTGTGTAAGAATTCTAAGATCTGCAGCCCCTGTAACTATAGTAAGGTCTGCAACCCCTGTCAGAATACAAGGATCTGCAGCCCCTGTAAGAATACTAAATTCTGCAGACCCTGTAAGTGTACTACGATCTGCAGCCCCTGCAGTTTGCGTAAGAATTCTAAGATCTGCAGCCCCTGTAAGAATACTACGATCTGCAGCCCCCGCAGTCTGTGTAAGAATTCTAAGATCTGCAGCCCCTGTAACTATAGTAAGGTCTGCAACCCCTGTCAGAATACAAGGACCTGCAGCCCCTGTAAGTGTACTAAAATATGCAGCCCTTGTAAGAATAGTAAGCTCTGCAGTCTTGTAAGGACACTAAATTCTGCAACCCCTGTAAGAATAGTAAGATCTACAGCCCCTGTGAGAATACTAAGATCTGTAGCCACTGTAAGAATACTAAATTCTGCAGACCCTGTAAGTGTACTACGATCTGCAGCCCCTGCAGTTTGCGTAAGAATTCTAAGATCTGCAGCCCCTGTAAGAATACTACGATCTGCAGCCCCCGCAGTCTGTGTAAGAATTCTAAGATCTGCAGCCCCTGTAACTATAGTAAGGTCTGCAACCCCTGTCAGAATACAAGGATCTGCAGCCCCTGTAAGTGTAGCCCTTGTAAGAATAGTAAGCTCTGCAGTCTTGTAAGGACACTAAATTCTGCAGCCCTTATAAGAATAGTAAGATCTGCAGCCCTTGTAGGAACATTAAGATCTGCGGCACCTGTAAGAATAGTAAGATCTGCAGCCCCTGTAGGAATAGTAAAATCTGAAACCCTTGTAAAAATACTAATATGCAGCCCTTGTAAGAACAGTAAGCTCTGCAGCCCTGTAAAGATACTCCGATCTACAACCCCTGTAAGAATGCTAGGATCTGAAGTCCCTGAATGAATACTAGGATCAGCAGCCCCTTTACAAATAATAAGATCTGCGGCCCCTGTAAGAATACTAGGATCTGCGGCCCCTGTAAGAATACTAGGATCAGCAGCCCCTTTACAAATAATATCTGCAGCCCCTGTAAGAATACTGGGATCAGCAGCCCCTGTAAGAATACTGGGATCTGAAGTCCCTGTAAGAATACTGGGATCTGCAGCCCGTTTACAAATAATAAGATCTGCGGCCCCTGTAAGAATACTAGGATCAGCAGCCCCTTTACAAATAATAAGATCTGCAGCCCCTGTAAGAATACTAGGATCAGCAGCCCCTTTACAAATAATAAGATCTGCAGCCCCTGTAAGAATACTGGGATCAGCAGCCCCTGTAAGAATACTGGGATCTGAAGTCCCTGTACGAATACTGGGATCTGAAGCCCCTGTACGAATACTAGGATCAGCAGCCCCTTTATAAATAGTAAGATCTGCAGCCCCTGTAAGAATAATAGGATCTGCAGCCCCTTTACAAATAATAAGATCTGCGGCCCCTGTAAGAATACTAGGATCTGCGGCCTCTGTAAGAATACTAGGATCTGCGGCCCCTGTAAGAATACTAGGATCTGCAGCCCCTTTACAAATAATAAGATCTGCGGCCCCTGTAAGAATACTAGGATCTGCGGCCCCTGTAAGAATACTAGGATCAGCAGCCCCTTTACAAATAATAAGATCTGCAGCCCCTGTAAGAATACTGGGATCAGCAGCTCCTGTAAGAATACTGGGATCTGAAGTCCCTGTACGAATACTGGGATCTGCAGCCCTGTAAGAATACTGGGATCTGCAGCCCCTTGATAAATAGTAAGATCTGCAGCCCCTGTAAGAATACTGGGATCAGCAGCCGATTTACAAATAATAAGATCTGCGGCCCCTGTAAGAATAACAGGAACTGAAGCCCCTGTAAGAATACTGGGATCTGAAGTCCTTGTATGAATACTAGGATCAGCAGCCGATTTACAAATAATAAGATCTGACGCCCCTGTAAGAATACTAGGATCAGCAGCCCCTTTACAAATAATAAGATCTGCGGCCCCTGTAAGAATAACAGGAACTGAAGCCCCTGTAAGAATACTGGGATCTGCAGCCCCAGTAAGAATACTAGGATCTGCGTCCCCTGTAAGAATACTGGGATCTGCAGCCCCTGTAAGAATAATAGGATCTGCAGCCCCTGTAAGAATAATAGGATCTGCAGCCCCTGTAAGAATAATAGGATCTGCAGCCCCTGTAAGAATACTGGGATCTGAAGTCCTTGTATGAATACTAGGATCAGCAGCCGATTTACAAATAATAAGATCTGACGCCCCTGTAAGAATACTAGGATCAGCAGCCCCTTTACAAATAATAAGATCTGCGGCCCCTGTAAGAATAACAGGATCTGAAGCCCCTGTAAGAATACTGGGATCTGCAGCCCCAGTAAGAATACTAGGATCTGCGTCCCCTGTAAGAATACTGGGATCTGCAGCCCCTGTAAGAATAATAGGATCTGCAGCCCCTGTAAGAATAATAGGATCTGCAGCCCCTGTAAGAATACTGGGATCTGCAGCCCCTGTAAGAATACTGGGATCTGCAACCCCTGTAAGAATACTGGGATCAGCAGCCCTTGTAAGAATAATAGGATCTGCAGCCCCTGTAAGAATAATAGGATCTGCAGCCCCTGTAAGAATAATAGGATCTGCAGCCCCTGTAAGAATACTGGGATCTGCAGCCCCTGTAAGAATACTGGGATCTGAAGTCCTTGTATGAATACTAGGATCAGCAGCCGATTTACAAATAATAAGATCTGACGCCCCTGTAAGAATACTGGGATCAGCAGCCCCTGTAAGATTACTGGGATCAGCAGCCCCTGTAAGAATACTGGGATCTGCAGCCCCTGTAAGAATACTGGGATATGCAGCCTCTGTAAGAATACTGGGATCTGCAACCCCTGTAAGAATACTGGGATCTGAAGTCCCTGCACGAATACTAGGATCAGCAGCCGATTTACAAATAATAAGATCTGACGCCCCTGTAAGAATACTGGGATCAGCAGCCCCTGTAAGATTACTGGGATCAGCAGCCCCTGTAAGAATACTGGGATCTGCAGCCCCTGTAAGAATACTGGGATATGCAGCCCCTGTAAGAATACTGGGATCTGCAACCCCTGTAAGAATACTAGGATCTGCAGCCCCTGTAAGAATACTGGGATCTGCAACCCCTGTAAGAATACTGGGATCAGCAGCCCTTTTAAGAATTTCTGGGATCTGCAACCCCTGTAAGAATACTGGGATCTGCAGCCCCTGTAAGAATACTAGATCAGCAGCCGATTTACAAATAATAAGATCTGCAGCCCCTGTAAGAATACTGGGATCAGCAGCCCCTGTAAGAATACTGGGATCTGAAGTCCCTGTACGAATACTAGGATCAGCAGCCCCTGTAAGAATACTGGGATCTGCAGCCCCTGTAAGAATACTAGCATCTGCAGCCCCTGTAAGAATACTGGGATCTGCAGCCCCTGTAAGAATACTGGGATCTGCAGCCCCTGTAAGAATACTAGGATCTGCAGCCCCTTTACAAATAGTAAGATCTGCAGCCCCTGTAAGAATACTGGGATCTGCAGCCCCTGTAAGAATGCTAGGATCAGCAGCCCCTATAAGAATACTAGGATCTGCAGCCCCTTTACAAATAGTAAGATTTGCAGCCCCTGTAAGAATACTGGGATCTGCAGCCCCTGTAAGAATACTAGGATCAGCAACCCCTGTAAGAATACTGGGATCTGCAACCCCCATAAGAATACTGGGTTCTGCAACCCCCGTAAGAATACTGGGATCTGCAACCCCTGTAAGAATACTGGGATCTGCAACCCCCGTAAGAATACTGGGATCTGCAACCCCTGTAAGAATACTGGGATCTGCAACCCCTGTAAGAATACGAGGATCAGCAGCCGATTTACAAATAGTAAGATCTGCAGCCCCTGTAAGAATGCTAAGATCTGCAGCCCCTGTAAGAATGCTAAGATCTGCAGCCCCTGTAAGAATGCTAAGATCTGCAACCCCTGTAAGAATACTCAGATCTGCAGCCCCAGTAAGCATAGGAAGATTTTCAGCCTCTATAAGAATACTCAGATCTTCAGCTCCTGTAAGAATACTCATATCTGCAGATACTCAGATATTCAGCCCCAGTAAGTATAGCAGTGTACCACAGGTGCAACCTTTTAATCAGCAAGTCAAATAGGAGTTGAAGCACTCAGCCATCCTTTTCTCTCTCAGCACTAGGAGGTCAGCTAATGGCACTGGAACAGTCAATAATCACAAATAATAGTCGAGCTATATCTGGAGGTCGTGCTAGACTTTGGCTTTAGGTGCATGTAAGGAGGTATTTATTTATGGTACATGCTTCAGCAGTTGTACAAATCTTGAATCCTTTCTTCAACACCAAGACACACCCCCAATGTCCCTTTTTGCTTGTACAGTCCTACGTTGCCATCAAGCAAAGTTTCAGTTACAGAAATATTTTAAAAGTCACGTTTTTACGCACTTAAACCCGCTTACTGCCCATTCTGCACAAGGTAAGGCATTGGGCATGTAAGTCTGTATGTATATATTACCTTCCAAGCTTGGCAGTTCGGGCTGGACTGTTCCCATGAGGCACAGGGTCAGACTGATTTGCATATGGCCATGTCTGAACTGGGGTGGTGGAGTGAGCTAAAGAATGATGATGGATTAAACCCAGATCAGTTGACTGGGGGTGAGTGTTTGATTGGCTCAAACGTTCCGTCCATCATCCCCTTTGTATCGCTTTGTTCGCCCTAAGTTGGCGGGGGTATGCCCAGACGTGGGTCCCTTGCTCACTTTGCCACTGGATTCAAGCAAGCCTGGCTGATGACGGCTGGAATGCCAGAAACCGGTCCTAGGATGCTTGTTTCCGGTCCAGGGAAGACATGGCTTGGCAGTTCGGGCTGGACTGTTCCCATGAGGCACAGGGTCAGACTGATTTGCATATGGCCATGTCTGAACTGGGGTGGTGGAGTGAGCTAAAGAATGATGATGGATTAAACCCAGATCAGTTGACTGGGGGTGAGTGTTTGATTGGCTCAAACGTTCCGTCCATCATCCCCTTTTGTATCATCTTGAACCTTAGAGCAGAAGAGCAGGAGCCATTCCCTTCACGCCTCAACTTAATCAGATCCTCCACTCTTGGCTGCCTGGATTCTTGAACCTGTTAAAATGCAAGTAGATTGACTTAGCAATTATTTCTGCTGGCGAAACAATTATTCCATGGGCCTTGCCACTGACAGGCTACTGGACTAGTCTTTGCTATACTCAGTAATACAACACAGGTATTATCACGCCACTACTGACGTCAAGCTGACTGTCATTTAATGTTCTCCCTCTTTGTGCTTTTGCACATTTGGACAACCCCCATTTTCCTCCAGTCACTTAGGAATCTTCTTTTGTTCTCTAGTAAATGATAGCAGAGGGATTTTGGTGCTGATGCCAATACCTCTATGTCCTTCTTTGAGATCAGAAAGTGTACTCCAGCTGTTCTTATTACCGTGTCAACATCAAGCTCTACAATCTTCAACTAAATAACATAAACAGAACGTGTATTTGTAAAGCGCACGTTCACCCTTAGGTATCTTGGCGCTGAATAACAGATGTTTATTGTTACCCAACTCAATGGAACTCATTTTATCAACCTCAGATTGATGAACGGTTGAGAGGACCTGCCGGGATTTGGACCTGTGACCATGAGGTCGAACACAGGCCCCTGCAGTGGATGCATTAGCCCACTGAGCCACCAGACCCGGCTTTAAATCAGAATAACACCCCACTCATTGTTTCCACTTGCACTTCTGCAGCTCATCTACATTCTCTTTTCTGTCATCTGTATTTTATAGTGAGCTTTAGGTTAACTGAGCTGAGCTAACCTGTTGTGTACCACAATGTACCCCAATCTAGGCCTAGGTAGCTACACAAACCTTTACCTACATTTGTTCTACCTTGCTCTGCATAACGATTCTAGCACTGACCTTTTACCCAGTTATGTGCTGAATAAATGTTTCTCATTTATTATACATGAGGGTTCTTAGAAAAGTCCCTGCACATGACGTACATAATAGCATGAACATACTCTGTGTAAAAGTCATGGTCATCTTCATCCTAGGGCGAAAGAACTGCTTTGCATAATCGCAGGTATTGTTCTAGGCTCATTTGCATAATCGTACTCACTACATTTCGATTATGTAAGGAACCCTGAGGCTATCTTTATGGTATAAAAGAACCATATTGTTGGACTTGTCCCTTTTTACAGGGTCATCCAAGAACTTTTTGCCTTCCTCCTGTATTTTTTTTGACCTGTTGTTGGTGGTTTTAGGACTCTGGGCACTTTATCACTGCTGTTCAGTGCTAAAGTGCATGTGCTCTCTATAGTAAACTAGGAAAGAGTGGTCTACACCTATTTGGCATATTTAATTTACCTGTCAGTCCCTTGTACAGTGGTATCTCATATACCCAGGGCCAGTAAATTAAATGCTTCTGGTAGACTTGTAGCACTGCTTGTGCCACCCACCAAAGTAGCCTTTCAAACCTGTCTCAGGCCTTTGCCACTGCAGGGCCTGCGTGCGCAGTTTACTGCTGCTGTGACGTGGCACATAAAGTGGTTGCCACGTCTGTGACTCCCCTTTTACTACATATCAGTCACCTCTAAGGTATGCCCTAGCTAGCCCTTTGGGCAGGGTGCGCTGTAGGTAAAAGGTAGGACATGTGCCTTAACTGTGTGGCAGGTCCTGGTAGTGACAAACAGCCTATTTGGTTTCTCACTGCTGTGAGGATGCCCTCTCATAGGAATGCATTGGGGATTCCCTGATATGTGCTTCAGTGGTAATTCCTAACATGAGAGGGGTAGCGTGATCAAGTTTGGTATGTTTGGAATAGTGGTGGTAAATGCTGCGTATTGGTGTTCGCGGATTATCACTATTTTAGAAATGCCACTTTTAGAAGTAGGCATTTCTGTGTGCTATGTGTCTTTGTGCCTCCCTCTTGTAGATTGACTGTCTGGTCTTGGAGTGACAGGGGCTGGGAAGGTGCAGTGGCACCAGAGAGTCTGGATGAGTCACCGCTAGGCTGAATAGGCCTTGTACTGCATTTGGAGTGGTGGGAGGAGTAGCACCTGCACCTGAATAGGGCTGTGCCTGCCTTCCACAATGATGGCTCCGCCCCGTGTTGGGTGTCTGGGGCCAGGGCTTACACCTACAATGGGGAGTGTTGTGCACTGTAAGGATAATTTTAAGTGCCCCCAGAACTGGTTTGGACTGGGTCCAGGGCCCTGTACCAGGAGAGAACAAAGACTTTGTGGAGTATAAGTATTGGGGCTGTGACCCCATGTTGGTTGAACTGTGTTTACTTGGGAACTGAAACAGAAGACTGAGTGGGACCTGGAGGAACCACCATGGGACTGGGCTGCAGAAAGAGCTGACCTGCTGCCTTTTTGGGCTGGGCGGGACTGCCACTCTGCCTACAGAAATCCATGTGCTGGCCTCCCGGGGGACACTTTGCTGGTGTGTCACAGTGGTCCCCCATGACTTTCTAGCTTGCCACACCGGAGTTATGATAGCGCATGGTGAGCGTTGTGGTGTTCACTTCGTGCCCCCGTGTTATGGTAGGGCCCCAGCGAGTGCTCTGGCCAGCGTGTTTAGAGCGCTCTGGGGTGTCAATAGTGCTTGCAGCACTGTCCTGGCTGCAGGGTTCTGTTAGGCTCCTGGTTTCGCAGAGGAGATCGCGCCAGGAGGAGGACCAAAAAGATTCATAGCCCGATGGAGACTGTGCTCCACATTCTCGGGCCATGAGGAGTCACCGGAAGTCAGGCAGAGGACCCCTGACAGTGGGCGGGGCTCCCGTCAGGAGGAGGAGAGCCCTGCATGTTTCCTGAGGCTGTTGTGGGCAGGGCAGGTAGCGAGTTTGAGCAGGAGCCTCGTGGGATCCCCAGGCCGCCAGAAGGGAATCCTCAGTGAGAAGGCGGGATCGGCGGGGACTCCGCTTGAAGTCCAGCCGCCGGAGGCGTGGTGCCAACACAGGAACCTCATGGGCCCCGTGAAACCTCCCCAGTGAAAGCGGGTGAGTGCCCTGGGGACAGAAGTGCCCTTTGTCCCAAGCTGTGCTGTTTGGGGTGCCTCTGTTTCAAGGAAGCGGGCAGTACTGTTGTTACCCGGCCGAGGGGCCATTGGATGACCTCGCTCAGGTGCTTTCGTAGCACCAACGTTATTCCCACATCTTTCTTTCTGATATCGCTGCAGCTGCGCCACATGGTCGTGGGCAGCTACGCGGTGACCGGATGCTGGGGTCATTTTCGAGTGGCATCACGGAGCCAGCCCAGTAGGGGCCCCGGATTCAGAGTTGCCACACACGTCCTGGCTGCACCTGCAAAGTTGGAGTAGAGGTGCTGGTACTTCGGTGCCCTACATGTGTTGAGGGCCAGTTGGCTCTCGGGAAGGTATTCGGGGCAGGCATGTGCAGGCCCTGATTACGCTGTGAGGTTGTGGTGCCTATGTGGCCTGCGCAAGAGAGATGTACCGTAACGGTGATTTTATAGTGTGTACACAACACTAATGTTTACTATGATGCACTGCAGATGATATTTTATGCCATAGGTGGTGTGCTAAGTGCACTCTTACCAGTAGTTACTGGTTGTCCTCACTAACTGTGAGTTGTGATAATGTTATGAAAGTGGCCCGATTGGCCTAATGATTTATGTAATCCCCGAAAAGTCATGGCAAGTGCCAGTGGCACAGTGTAAATTATGTGATTATGTACTAATGTGTTTTATGGATAATACAAAGGCTATTTTTTATATAACCTTGTGTGGAGTCTATTTTGTGGTGTGCCTAGTGTGTCGCTGCTGTGTGAGTGTGTTGCGCAAACGCTTTACACATTGCCTCTGGGATAAGCCTGACTGCTCTGCCAAGCTACCAAGGGGGTGAGCAGGGGTTATCTTCAGTGTGTAACTCCCTTGTCCTGACTAGAGTGGTGGTTTCTGCCTGGCTTAGGCGCATACCCTAGCCAACTAGAAATCCCATTTCTAACACATACCAACAGTAGATAGGCAGAGGAGAAGCTTCAATGCTGACACTAGACGCTGAGGTCCCGGCCTGCAGAAGCTACAACACGCAGCGGTCTGACATCCCTTGCGGGGTGTCCAACTCGAGACCAAGATGGAGTCCTTCATTCTCTCCTATCAGGTAATGGGGTTTGGCTTTTTCCTAGGGGATTCTTGGCTTTACACCCACAAACATGCTAGGTATACTTAGGTACACTTAAGTATGGTTTGCATCGTAGTTGTACGCTTGATTACCGCCATGTATCTATATGCCTGCATATATTCACTGTTTTAGCACCATGGTAGAAGTCTACCTTTTATTTACTCTGTTGGTGCTTGTACTCTTATTCATCTGTTTCTGTCTAATAGTAGTCGCAGCAAACATGTTTTATAATAGAATGATGCTGGTTCAATAAATACTTATTGAAAACGTCCCCATTGTTTATTCTGTGCATCTCTCTGAGACTAAGTAAGTACGATTGACTGAGCGAAAAGTACTGCACTGTTTCCACGATCCCTGAAGGATCAAGGTTTGTCATGTTAGGGGGCTTATGGTGGCACTGTGAGCTAGCTGGTCTAAAGGCTAATATATACTTTGGGGGTGTCTGGAATCAGTCCGGACACCAATCCCTTAATTTATGTTGTCTAAACGCGCAGATCCTATGTTTTTTTAGGAACTACACGACAAACCAAAGGACCACTAGCACTCTGATTACAACCTTTCCAGAAGCAGGATTTGATGGCATGGCTCTAAAACAGATTACGTCCTTCCTCATAGGAAGATACCAAACCATGGCTTTACCGCGATTTTCACCAGAAGCACTGAGCTGTGGTGTCCCAGAGGGGTCAATTCCTTCTTCTTTTTTAGGTTTAACTGTGTTTTATTTATAGTTAGGAAACGCATACCGTCACCAACATCCAACTGGCCGGCAAGGAAATCATAAAATAAACAAAACAAAGTACATTACAAAAATTCGCCCTCTCCCTCCCATAGTGGTCTACCGGAAGCTAAGGGAATGGCCCGGCAAGGGAGGTCTGCATGATCATTGGAGAGCCCCCACCAGCAAACTGTGACATCTCGCTCATTTGGGTAAGAGTTGAGAGACCTCTTCTGGGATCAGTTGTGCCACCCTTGAGGTAGCAGGGACAAGTAATGTTCCTAAAGTCTTGTCCAGAATCAGTATGCAAGGTTTCCAATCAACCTCAAACATCTTGTAAATTATTTTCCAATTCCAGCTTAATCTTCTCCATGGCCAAGAGCTCCAATAGCCTTCTCCTACATCGCTCCTAAAGCATGGGATGACCTTCCACTACACATAAGAGCCTGCTCCTCACTTCCTGAATTTCACAAGAAGCTGAAGACCTGGCTTTTCAAGTATTCCCACTAGGCCCTAGGTTTAGCTAGGCTCACACCTGCTCAGAACCAGGATAACCTCATGGGTGATAGTGCGCTCTACAAATCTGCATACCATAACATAACTGTATATGGGAAGCATTTCCTGTGAGGCCTCGATCTCTCTCATCTATGGAGGTGTTAGTGGTTGCTGCTATTCCCCCTTTCCCATTATTCCATAAACATTGCATGTAATATGAACAGTAATAGAAAACCAAAAAAACATAAGGCTTCCCTTCTCCATCGCAGCGGGTCGTCTTCGGTCAGGTATCTGGATCTTTGTTCCTCCCCGACACCCGTAATATGGTCGTACTACCACTGTCTTGGCAAAATGTTAACTTGGGCCTTGCTTGGCAAACTGTTTACAATTGGTTCTGGGTGATAAGGATAGCTTCTTAGCTGCTCATCGTCTCTGCTACTTTTATGGCAGCTTGGCTTGCTTGGTCAATTTCTTATGTTATGTTATGTTATATGAATTTATATAGCGCAACGTATACCCTCGGGTGCCTTGGCGCTGATAGCTAGGCATAGTACGGAAGGGTGGTAGAAGAAACAGATTACAAGTTAAAGAGCCATGTTTTGAGAAGCTTTCTACAAGTCAGCAAAGAGGAAGAGGATCTGATATGGAGGGGCAGAGTATTCCAGAGTCTACTAGCTCCTACAAGGAAGCTACTGCCGCCCCATTTAATTTTTTTGAATCTGGACGGAGTGACTGTGTAGGTGCCCAGGGATCTAAGGTTCCTATTAGGAATGTACCATGTAATGGCAATTCTTAAGAATTCAGGTCCCATGCCCTGTAGGGCTTTATAGGTGAGACAAGGGGCCTTAAATTTGATGTGATTACTGACAGTAAGCCAGTGTAATTCTTTAATGTCCAAGGATACAGACTGATGTTTAGGAAGATTGAGAAGTTCTCTAGCGGCTGAGTTCTGTACGACCTGCAATTTGTTGAGATATTGTTTCTGCAGATTGACATATAGGCCGTTACAGTAGTCTAATTTGGATAGAATAAGGGAAGAAATGACTGTTTTCCTGGCACTGACCGGAATGTAAGGGAGGATCTTTCTAGTGGTTCTTAAAGTAATGTATGAAGTGGATATGATAGAATTAACTTGTTTGCCAAAGTTAAGTTTATCATCCAGAATCACTCCCAGGCTTTTAACCTTAGGAGTTGGAGTTGGAAGTGAACCCATCTCTGCAGGCCAGCAGTCGGGGTTCCAAAAGTAAGGATTGTTTCCAAAGAAGATTACCTCGGTCTTTTCTGAATTTAGCTTCAGACAGTGTCTGTCCATCCAGATGCAGATTTCTCTCATGCAATTGTGAAGCCGAATGCTAGTGTTATTGGCCTTGTTTGCTGCCGATACCACAATTTGGGTGTCGTCTGCGTAGGAAGTAAGTGAGAGACCAAAAGATTGTATCAGAGGGGCAAGCTCAGCCACATATAGGTAGTGAGAAAGTTTTGGAACTGAACTTGTCTAGTGCCACAGTGCTTTCCCTATTGTTTAAGAATGATCTGAGTAGATCCAAGGCTGTACCCTTAATACCCATTGCCTCAAGGCGATGGCAAAGTGTTGTGTGATCCACGGTATCGAAGGCCGCGGATAGGTCCAACAGAATCAGAGCAGCATTTCCTCCTTCATCAAGGATAGTTTTAAGTTCGTCTGTGGCTTTGATCAGCGCTGTCTCGGTGCTATGATTTGATCTAAAGCCAAATTGAGTTGGGTCTTACAGATTATGTTCCTTCACGAATTGGGTAAGTTGAGCATTCATAATTTTTTCAATTACCTTAGCCGGGAAAGGAAGTCTGGAAATAGGTCGGTAACTGGACGGAATGTCAGGATCGAGATTACACTTTTTTAGAAGTGGAAGAATAGATGTCTTCTTCCAAACCAATGGAAAAATGCCCGATGAAAACATGGAATTAAAAATGTTGGTTAGACATTTGGCTACAGGCTCGTAAATTTGTTTAAGCACCGAAGGAGGACATGGATCGCTTGGGGAACCTGATTTAGTAGACAGAATAAAATGTTCTACTTGATTTACAGAGACTTCCAAAAAGCTAGTCATGTTAGGGTGAGAGGCGTCCTTAACCAAAGTTTGCTGCGACGTCGGGTAATAATTCGCGGAAGCATTAAAGATATTATAGATGTGTTCCACCTTATTCTTAAAGAATCGGGCGATGTCGTCGCAGAACGTTTGACTGCTAGTATTTCCTTTGGCTCCTGAAACTTTAGTGAGTTTGTTAATAACTTTGAAAAGTTCCCTAGGTGAATTGTTAGAGGATTCTATTTGAGCTGTAAAATATATTGTTTTTTCTTCGACCAATAAAGTTTTACATTTGGCCAGAGAAAGTTTATACATTTCCTTCTCTTGAGTTTCGTAATTAAGTCTCCATCTCCTTTCTTGTTGTCTACACTTTTGTTTTTCTAGGCGGAGCGCCTCTGAGTACCAAGGCTCAGAGGGTTTAGTTCTCCTATGTTTATTGATTTTCCAAGGGGCAAATTGTAAAAAGGCATGGTTTATCCATGTCGAATAATTCTGAGCAGTCGTTTCAGAATCAGGTGAAGGAAAGGACAGATCCTCTGTTAGTTGGGATTGAAGTTGGCTCAAGTTTATATTCTACCAATCTCGATAGAGGGTGGGGCTGTTTGGTGGGCTGATAATAGGGATTTCCTTGGGTTCTCTAAGCTCGAAGATGATAGCCGAGTGGTCAGACCAGGGAGAGGTAAAACCTAGGGGTTTGTGACTAGGTCATGATTGCTAAAGATAGCATCCAAAATGTGGCCAGCAATGTGGGTAGGGGACTGTATCAGCTGAGTAAGCCCAAAGTTGTTCATGGTCTCCAGAAGGTTTTTAGAGTCTTTTTCTTCGGTTTGTTCTAGGTGAAAATTTAGGTCTCCCAAGATAGTCAATTCAGAGTTACAAATCACACCTTCAAGTAGCGTACTAATGGAATTGAGAAACCTAGTTCTCGGGCCAGGTGGGCGATAAATAAGTAAACCTCTAAAGGATGTATTTTTGGTTACTTCAAACCAATAGGATAGGGCTTCACAGTCTTCATTTGACAACGCAACAAATATTGCTTTGATATGATCCCTGTAAATAATTCCAAATCCCCCTCCTCTTTTCAGTGGTCGATCAAGTCTAAAAGGAGTATAGCCTGGAGGGACTGCACTTATAAAATCAGGGGTGGACGAGCAGTTAGCCCAGGTTTCAGTGATAAATATAATATCAGTCTGCTGAGTTTCGATAAAAATAGCCATTTCTGTAGGATGTTTGACCAAGGATCGGGCATTCACTAGCGCACAACGGTACAAAGGAGGGGAAAGGCATGGGGGATCTTTAGGGTGGAGAGTGTGGGAGTCTAATGGTGGGCAGGAATCTCCCGGAGAGTAACCACATGTTTCACAGCTTGCTATATCACCCATCCAAAGAGAAGACCTATTAAAACTGGGGCACCCATTGGTGCATCCCCTGAGGACATGTAAATCTTTACTTGTATACCTGATATTCATATGCTGTCCTAAGTTAAAACCGGCATGGGTTCTGGCGCTGGGCGCAGTCCAGACGCTGATAGGCGCAGACGGGCTGCGCGTCCGGCCCAGCATGCTGCCTTTTTGGCCAGTGGCAGTTAAAACACTAGCCCGCAACCCGCCACCCAACCGGAAGTATCGCAGGACGTCAGGTGAAAGGAACTACTTCTCTCCACACAATCGGCAAAACTGCCAAGGCGGACCAGGGAAGGTGAATGCACCAGAAATCAGAGGATGGAAAACTAAAAGCTGCCCAGGGGTGAGTTAAAAACACGTTAAAGGACACATGTTAAAAACACATTAAATCAGTAGAGAAATAATAGCAAAAAGTTATCTTGCGCACGCCGCCTACCAGCTGGCTATCTTCTGCACGTCCGGCCCAGCATGCTGCCTTTATGGCCAGTGGCAGTTAAAACACTAGCCCGCAACCCGCCACCCAACCGAAAGTATCGCAGGACGTCAGGTGAAAGGAACTACTTCCCTCCACACAATCGGCAAAACTGCTGCGGTGGACCAGGGAAGGTGAATGCACCAGAAATCAGAGGATGGACAACTAAAAGCAGCCCAGGGGTGAGTTAAAAACACGTTAAAGGACACACGTTAAAAACACATTAAATCAGTAGAGAAATAATAGCAAAAAGTTATCTTGCGCACGCCACCTACCAGCCGGCTATCTCCTGCGCATCCGGCCCAGCATGCTGCCTTTATGGCCAGTGCCAGTTAAAACACTAGCCCGCAACCCGCCACCCAACCGGAAGTATCGCAGGATGTCAGGTGAAAGGAACTAGTTCCCTCCGCACAATCGGCAAAACTGCCGCGGCTGACCAGGGAAGGTGAATGCACCAGAAATCAGAGGATGGAAAACTAAAAGCTGCTTATGGTGGCAGCGGAGTGTGCTTGCGTTGTCTTTTGGTCGATCGCCAGGTACTTCCCGAGTCTATTGAGGGATGGGGTCGGGTTTTGTCCATTGCAGGTTGGTCGTCCATTGGGGGGGGCTTTAGAATCCTGCAGGCTTCCGCCATTGTTTTGGTCATGTGTTTTTGACCCTCCCAGACAAAGGTCAAATGGAAAGGTTGTCCCCGTTGATAGGGGACATCATGTGAGCGCAAATAGTCCATGACTGCCTTCATAGCTCTCCTTCGTTGCAGAGTGGTAGGTGCAATTTTAATTGAAGATGAATAGTTTATGACCCTCAAATGCTATGTGTGATAAAGAGCACACAGTGGTCATGATATATTCCTTCTCGTCAAAAAAGTAAACTCTTGCTGCAATGTCCGGGGGTTCCCCTGCGGGAACCCCCCGGGGTTTGTCTTATGCATGCAATCCAATCCTATTGTTAGGTCGTTGTGTCAATTACGGACATTGTGGAGCAGACGTTGCACAAAGGCCTGATTATCCGGCCCCTCCACACCATATGGTAGATCCCGATCATAATGTTGTTGAGGCGGGACCTGTTTTCAAGGTCCTCCTGCTTGAGGGTGGTGTCCTCATAATGTTCCTTAAGAGCAAGAATTTGGTGGTCATTATCATGGAGTTCCTCCATGCGCTCGTCCAGTGTGTGTTATAGGTCATCGACTCTTGAGCCCAGCATAGCCAGATGCTGCTGCACTACCTTCAAGTAGTCCTTCAGGTCTGTGTGGAGCGTGACTACCTCTTCTTTGATTTCTTGCAGGAAGTGTTGCAGATAGGCTTCCGAAATAGGGGGCCCTGAGTCCTCCACTGTGTCCTTGGTGTACGAACGAGTGGGGCTTGCTTGATTTTTATACGCCTTGTCAGCTATGGAGCCTTTCTGTGATAGCATATCCTTGATAGAGAAATCTTGTTGGTGTCTTTTGGAAGACATGGAACCCAGTAGAGATCTCTGTAATATGCAGGAAAGAGACGGGATGAGCTGAGTTATGGGGGCAATCAGCACTTGAGTATCCTTCACTACCCTTTGTGTTGCTAACAAAACCTTAGTGGATGCAAAAAAAGGGAGGAAGGGGACCACAGGTGCCTTACTCGGTCAAGCCCTGGAGTCGACTAGACATACGTCGGTTTTTAGGTGCAGATGGTGTGCAGACCTTCTGCTCTCGTAGTAGCCTTCCAAACTGTGCAGAAGATAAATGTGAAGCTGTACTTGGAGCTGTCCTTGGAGCGGGGGCAGCAGCGGTGACCATTCGTCAAGAGAATGTGCATGCAAATCATCTATTTGGGGCCTCGGGATCCGCACGCACACTCCCTTGACAAATGTTTGATTACAGGAAAGTGCCTCCCTTCCCTATAGTCAAAAAGAAAGATTGAACCCTGAATAAGAACACCAGAACTAAGTAATTACAGTACCAGATATGAGAGCATTCAGCCTCACCGTAGCACACTTAGTAGAGATCCTATAGCCTTGAAGAAGGCCATTGACCCAGGATGGCAGTTTAATGGCTGAAACATGCAGGCAATGATTTTAGATGCAAGAAGCATTACTGTCTGAAGGCATCCTAGCATTTATAATTTAACCTTGCCAGTGGTACCCATCTATCAAAAACTGGGTATAAACCCAGGCTGTTTTAATCCATCAGATCCCTGATCATATCAAGCTTCAACTATCTGTGTACTCCTGACCATTGTTGAGTCCATCTAGGTGGTATTCACCTACCTACATGTAGAAAAGACACCGATGATGAAGCAGACCACAATGAACAGTGGGTGAGGTGTCCTTTTCCAATGCTTTGTAATACCTGTGGCATAGTGGTAGGATATAGTTGTAACATCTGCGTATTCCTTGTGTGGAGAGTATATATGGGCATTGTATGCAGATAGTGTTTTCCTCACAGTCTCCTTTATGTGTGATATAATACATGCACAGACTAAAATGTATGTAACCTTTTTAATAACAATTTTGTTAAAAATATTTTCTTGAATAAATTGAGATATTGTATGTCTTTGTATACTTTTTTTTGCACAGGTTACAGAGTAAGTTTAGGAATTGACCTATTCAGATTCTGCAATACCTTGGGGAGCTGTAGTTTTTTTGTACAATAAATAGATGATTGAGTCATCGGCTATTGCCCCAGTCTGATGGTGCTTGTCATCTTTCATGACACTGCTCAGGCCTGACTCTTGGGTCTGTTCTGACAACTTGCCCCATCACCGGATGGGAGTAGAATGACTATTGAGGTATCAGTGTCTCACTGTCTAGGGTGTGGCACATGTCCCTAGGAAATGCCGGATAGGGGAGAGAATATGAATTTCAAAAACCGGATTACATTACGGAGCCCCCCACCACCTGCCCAATCTGAGGTTAACATCAATTATAGCCAGTACAGCCCTGTCCTCCCCATTGGCTGCAAGCCCATGACTCTTTTATTTCTAAAATAAACAAGCAAAACACCATAGTCCCGAATGATAGCCCGAACACCCAATTGCTGTAATGTGGACAGATCAACAAAGTGAATGACATTTGAAACAAGCAATGACTGAGAAGGGCTGACTTATTTCCCTTCTCTGTAATAGAGAAAAGGTGGGTTTACCATGGTACTGATATTGGCGTGCTCTGGGTTGACGTCACATCTCTTCCAGTACAGATCTGAGTTTGAGCAGTCCGCTTCCTGTTGATAAAGGTTTGAGAGAAAGTTAATGAGTGTAGGAGCACATACGGCCAACACTACCTACCTTTGCGCAGTGCAAGGCAATCTTGTACCAACATTTGCAGCAACTGACCAAAGCTAAGTGCCATTAGCACCAACTAGCCTCCTAACAATTGATTGGCTGTTTAGCACTAGCAGGTCAGCACACTCTTCTTTCATTGGTCAATGCAAAGGGCTATTTAGTGCTAAGTGGTCAGAGCAAATGTTGGTACAAACCTATCCTGCACTGATGATACCAAGGAAGCTCATCCCTTATTGGAAATCTAGGTGTGGAAAAGGAAACCAATGCATAGAGTGTGAAGTGCATTACAATGCATGCCATATTTGCATCACCTACCATCCAAAGGTTGGTGATAGTAGAAAACGATTTCAAAACTATTCACAGCAGTCGCACTAATGATGTGGCATTCACTTTTTCTTACCTGAAGTGGTAAATGCCATACCCTTGCCTTATAGGGTCAGTCTAACCCCTTTAGATGCATCCTTGCTTTCTTGGTCCCTTATTTGATAGTTCTTATATTAAGCTCTCATGTTGATATTTTTGTAAAACATACCTTTGTTTTAGGTCTATGTTTTAGAGAGTAGGCTTTGGGTCCACCCGTTTCAACCATTGACTCTCTTTGAGCACCCTTTTTCAGCCACCAGCTTGAAATATTGACAATTAAGGGTTTGCACAGCCACTAGTTTATTGATCTCTCATCTATCGCTGTTTCGGTGTATCCATCCACCTCCATCTAATGCTTGCACTGAATAGCACTAGGGACTACTTTACAACTATAGTCCTCTATGTTTGCTCTTGCTGGCTTTCTCCTGTGAATCGCGATCTAATGTGCTGATCCTGCATGTGTTATATGAGCTATAATGTGGTCTGTCAGGTAACGCAATTGCTTTGCGAAATCTGAGAGTAATTTATTAAAAAATATATACCCTACTGATCAGTCTTTGAACTGCGTCCTTCAGTAACCAATAAATGAAACATAAGGCGTGTGAGGTCCGTGTTAGACCAATATTTGACACACCTGTGTTACTATGAATAAACAATGAATGTAAGACACCCCACCATACTAATATTAATCAGTTTTGTATATTCAAAATCATATTTTTGGCTGCTAAGTACCTTTTCCTTCATATATGACTGTCACAGATACAAAACACATAAAACATGACTCAGTAAAAAGAGTGACAAAGTACAACAGTGTTTTCTACAGTACAAGTCTTCCTCAGGACTGGTGAGAGTTTCAGGGAAACAAATCTTCTCATGCCACCCAATTAATGATTCATTTTGTGTGAGGGGAAAACAATTGTTTGATTCTCCAACGTAAAATCCCAAAAGGTTGTTAGCTGGGCAAAATTCTATCCCTCTTGTGTATATTTAGTTCTTCAAAGTTAATTTCCAAACAGTCTTCATGAAGTAAATGCAAACTACTCATGGCGCGTCAGTAAATCATAAGTGGCATGAGAAGATTTTTTCATGATTGACGCCTTAGGGTGGACTCCATACCTGTGTGGAGGAGGACCCTTGAGTTGAATACTGCCTAGCTCTCCCCAAAACTCTTACCAGTCCTGAGGAAGACCCACAGTGATGTGTACTCATTAACACATACACCGAGGGTCAAAACATCGACAATATTTTGAATAGTCCATGTCCTTGGTCAAACCATCCTGAAATTGAAACTAATGTCTTTAGAGGGTGTATGTTGAACCATGTGTTAAATAAAAGGACAGACATCTGTACATATTTTATTTAATTGTTGTATTGTACTGCAACTGAGAAGTGCTGAAACAGAGGGCTTCATTCACAAACTGCACTTTGTAGTACGTGAAGTAATACTTCAGTAGTATTACTCACATACTAGAAAATGCTATTCACTAACCTACTCGTGGACACATCCACTTCCGCCACTACTATCTCTTCTGTGCGGAGGTCTCCGCCACATGTCTGGAGCTTTCCAGACACCTAGGATTATGTTTTTGTAGTAAATGTGGGTGGGACGGGGTGGAGCTGCAAAATGGGGAATTATTACACATAATGAGGAGCGAGCTGCAGGAGAGGGAATAAAGATGGGTTTAAGGAGGGATATGTAAATGCAAACAATGTTACTACAGCCAAAAAGGCCCCAAACTAGTAATAAATATACTCCATCTCAGCCGTGGAGTATGTCCAACACCACACATGGCCGCTCACAGGTTAATGCAACACACTCCCATAGTATATAATGGAAGCAGGGACTTAAAATACCACCCCATAGGAAATAACGTGAACTAAACAAAACTGGCTTCAACGTCTCTGGTGCTTCCTCGCTCATGAAACTGTGGCGTAGGAACTAAGTGGAGATACAACTTTTTTTTAAAACATGTGGGACCTAGTGTTATGTTATCTACATGAGGATAATAGAGGCCTCTACTGTCCTACAAAATTACAAGCTCTGGGTTAATTGGATATTGGCCACTAGGCACTAGTACAGAGAGCAATATGGCTGAAAAGGAAGAGAGAGTGGAACATGGTCTAACAGAACTCATGCACTCAATTACTGTCAATGAAGGTGGAGGAAATGGCAAGAGGGCAGAGAGTCAAGTTGGGAAGGAATTTGTTGGGTATAAGTTAAGATGGGAAAGCCCGATTGAAGTTCTGTACTTATTTTTCAAAATGCAATAAAAACTATTGAACTATTATATACATATTTACATTTAGGCAAAGAAAGACAATATCATTTGCTAAACGTAACATGTTTTTGTGATAAACTAGGTCACAAGTAGTCAAAGACCGCACTTTACAACTAAACCAGGTCTACTGTCAAAACACCAAGTGATCTTTCTAATTTAAGAAAGCTAATGGTGTTTTGGTTGGGAGTGTGACTTTAGGTTGATAATTACCTCTCCAGCCACTCTTCCCTTGGTGATGGGACAAACTCCTGCTTGATCCTGGATAGGAAAAAAAGAAAAAGAGATGTCTTATTTGCACTGTTTTCAGCTTTCCAGTGCTCAGTAGTGAGATTTGCATATTCATGCAGTATATCACCAGAGGTCCAGGACACAAGATATTGAACAATGATCTGGCACATAATTGAATCAAATTTGAAGTAATTATTCTTACCTGCAATGTGAATTTCTGTTGTTGTATCACCATTTCAGATCTCTAGAGGGCAGGAGGGCTGTGCAGCTATTAACAAACCAAGCGATGGAATGTGCCAGGCTCTGCTGGTGAGGGTGAGCTGGCCGGGAACACCATGCAAGCACTGGAATGTTTCATTGGTGCCCTTTCCGAACCTACAAAGAGCATTTGGGTTGGCCAAAGGACAGTGTGGTCCCTAGCAGGGCATAGGGTATTATGTTTTGAGCTTTGACAGCCTTGGGTGATCAGACTCCTGGTCATACAACTTCTGAATAAATGACTAAGTCTTACATCATTAATCTTCTCATCTGCGCCTTACACCGAGTTAGCCTCCGCCTGAGCACACTCCCCGACGAGCCCACAGAACTGATGGAACACCTTCACTTCAAGATACTGGCCAGCCCCACCGCCACCCTCCGAGGAACCCTCATCTACCGACCCCCTGGACCCCGCGGACCCTTCGCCAACTCCATCACGGACATTAGCTCCCCGCAGGCCATCGCATCCACCAACTACACCCTGCTGGGAAACCTCAACTACCACCTCGACAACCAACTGGACCCCAACACCACATCCCTCCTGGACAACCTCCACAATATTGGACTCCGCCAGATTGTGACCGAGCCCACGCACTCAGCAGGACACACCCTCGACCCCCTCTTCACTACAGGAAACTCCATCACCTTCAGCCACACCACCGAACTCCCATGGACCGACCATCGTTGCGTCCACTTCACCTTCAGAACACCCACCATCCACAGACACCAGCACCTGCTCCCACGAAGAAACTGGACCAAAATCACCGACGACCAGCTCACCTCCTCACTCAACAACTCCACCCCAACCATCACGGAAAACGACGACCCCAACACCGCAGCCCGAACCCTGCATAGATGGATCTCGGACAGCACCAACACCATAGCCCCCCTCAAGAAAAACAACAATACCCGCGCCAAGAAAGCCAGATGGTTTACCACCGAACTTCGAGAGTCCAGACGCACATGCCGCTGCCTCGAAAAGGCCTGGAGGAACACCAAATCCACAGAATCCCACAACAACTTCAGAGCCGCCACCAACGCCCACCATCAATTCATCAGAGAAACGAGGAAAAGAGCGATTGAAGACAGAATCTCCACCCACACGCACAACAGCAAGGAACTCTTCAGCATCATCAAGGAGTTCGCCCAACCCACCAGCGAGTCTACCGACATCCCTCCCTCACAAGACCTCTATGACAAACTCAGCACCTTTTTCGACAACAAAATCAAGAGCATCTACGACAACTTCGACGAAGACAACCAACACACTGAACCCTCACCAACCACCCCCGACACCTGGAAACCAGCGATTAATGACTGGACAACCCTCACCACCGAAGACACACTGAAGACAATGAAGTCAATCCACTCAGGGGCCCCCACGGACGCCTGCCCCCACCACATCTTCAATAGAGCAGCCGACACCATCGCACCCATGCTCCGCCACACCATCAACCGCTCCCTGGTGACCGCCTCGTTCCCTGACAACTGGAAACACACTGAGGTCAACCCCCTCCTAAAGAAACCCTCAGCGGACCCCACCGACCTCAAAAACTACAGACCCATCTCCCTGCTCCTGTTCCCAGCGAAAGTCATCGAGAAAGCCATCAACAGCCAACTCGCCACATTCATTGAAGAACACAACATCCTCGACTCCTCCCAATCCGGCTTCAGAAAAAACCACAGTACGGAAACCGCCCTCCTCGCCACAACAGACGACATCCGCACCCTACTGGACAAAGGAGAAACAGTAGCCCTCATCCTCCTCGACCTATCAGCGGCGTTCGACACAGTCTCCCACCGCACCCTAATACGCAGACTCTACGACGCAGGAATCCAGGACAAGGCCCTCGACTGGATCCGCTCCTTCCTCTCCGGCAGGACGCAGCGGGTCAGACTCCCCCCTTTCCTCTCGGACCCCACACCTACCACCTGCGGAGTCCCCCAGGGCTCCTCCCTCAGCCCGATGCTCTTCAACGTCTACATGGCTCCACTCGCCCCCTCGTCAGAACCTACGGACTCAACATCGTGTCATACGCAGACGACACCCAACTCATCCTCTCCCTATCCAACGAGCCCAACACCGCCAGACGCAACTTTCGAGAAGGCATGGAAGCCGTCGCCAAATGGATGAAAAACAGCTGCCTACAACTAAACACCAACAAAACAGAAGTACTCATCATGGGCCCAAACCCAGACGCCTGGAGCGACACCTGGTGGTCCCTCGCCCTCGGAAGCCCGCCAATCCCCACGGACCACGCACGCAACCTGGGAATCATCCTGGACTCCGAGCTCAAAATGGACCGCCAGATCAACTCCGTCTCATCTTCCTGCTTCCACACCCTCCGCCTCCTTCGTAAGACCTTCAAATGGATCCCCCTCGAACACCGAAAGACCATCACTCACGCCCTGGTCACCAGCAGACTCGACTACGGCAACGCACTCTACGCCGGAATAAACAAAAACCTCACCCGCAAGCTACAGAACATCCAGAACGCCGCCGCAAGACTTGTCCTCAACCTGCCAAAACACTGCCACATCTCCCTGCACCTGCGCACACTCCACTGGCTCCCCGTCGAGGCAAGAATCACCTTCAAGATGCTCACCCACGCACACAAGGCCCTCCACGGCACCGGACCAGCATACCTGAACAGCCGACTCAAATTCCACGCACCCGAAAGGACCCTACGATCAACCCAGCTCTCCTTCGCCGTGGTCCCCCGCACCAGAAAGACCAGATCGGGAGGCCGCTCCTTCTCCTTCCTCGCGGCCAAAGCATGGAACATCCTTCCGCTCCACCTCAGACAGACAACATCGCTCCCCATCTTCGCAAGAAACCTCAAAACCTGGCTCTTCGGCAGACCCCCTCCTTGATGGAATGGAAACTGCACCCCCCCCTAGCGCCTTGAGACCCTTACGGGTGAGTAGTTGCGCTTTAACAAACCCCTGATTGATTGAAGTCAACAATTACTTGAAAGCAGTGTCGGCAGCAGCAGATGCAGCATAATCATCAGCAGCACTGATTTTAGGAGATTTTAAAAGTCAGCAACTGAGAAGTGCTGAAACAGAGGGCTTCATTCACAAAATGCATTTTGTAGTATGTGAGTAATACCACAGTAGTATTACATTTTGTAGTGCGTGAGTAATACCACAGTAGTATTATTCATGCACTACAAAATGCTATTTACTAACCTCACAGACGCCTCCACCACTACTATCTTTTCTGTGCAGAGTTCTTCGCGACATTTGTGGAGCTCTCCGAACACGTTGGTCTACGTCTTTGTAGTAAGTGTTTGTGAGACAGGGGGGAGTAGCTGCAAAATGGGGATTACTTACACATAAATGAGAGTGGCTGCAGGTTTAGGAATAAAGAGGGGTGTAGGGAGGAATATACAAATGCAAACACTGTTACTCAGTTTTGGCTAATGACTTTTGAAAGTGGTGAGGCGTAAAGGTTAGGTATGATGTTTATGTAGCAAGTGAAGCAGGCACGTTTAGTGGACAAACATGGAGTCCAGGGTGGGCCCTCCTCCAGAGAAAAAATTGAAAAAAGAATGACAAATGGTGCATTTGAAAGCAAATGAATTTAGTGAGAAAGCAAGGTTTATAAAGCAGTGGGAACATATAGTCTTGAAACATAAACACATTAAAAACTGCCCCATATCTTATTGCATTAATATGTTCACCAGTTACTTTAACGTACAAATTGTACAGCGCGACATCTAAAGGCCCTTTAAAGTGTGGGCTTGCCAAGTGTCTAGCACTGCATGCGGTATCAACTTTGGAAGAAAATGCTCTAACCAGGCTTCGGGAAGCACCCACAGCTGCTGGCTGCAATCAGTCACATAAAAATATGAAATGAAATTAAATGAAAAAAACATTTATATAGCGCAATAGCTACCCTGAGGCCTCCCAGCGCTGCAGACGAACGCGGACAGAGAGAGAAGGTCCAGTAATTAAGTGCATTTGTTAAAGAGCAGTGTTTTTAGGAGTTTACGAAAGGGCAGCAAATTAGGCTCCGCCCGTATATGTGGGGGGAGAGCGTTCCATAGTTTGGCGGAGTTATAGGAAAAGGAGCGCCCGCCACATCTAGCTCTCTTTATTCTTGGGAGTAAGGCGAGGGAAGAGGACGCTGAGCGGAGGTTTCTGCTTGGTTGGTTTGGAATGATCATAGATCGGCTGATTGCTGGACCATTCCTCCAAAAGGCCTTGTGTGCAATACACATAGCTTTAAATTGGATTCTCTCCCTGACAGGCAGCCAGTGAAGGCTCCTAAGTGCAGGTTTTGCGGATTGCCGGTGAGGGATCTGGAGGAGCAGGCGAGCTGCGCAGTTTTGGATGATCTGGAGCTTGTGTGTGGTGGATTGAGGGGCTCCTAAATAAAGGGCGTTCCCATAGTCCAAGCGGGATAGAATGAGAGCCTGGACCATAATTCTTTTTGCCTGAAATGGGAGAAGAGGGAGTATTTTGCGTAGCATCCTCAGCAGGCCATAGCAAGTGGCCGATAGTTTTGCCGCCTGGTAGTTGAAGTTAAGGGAATGGTCCAGCCAAATGCCAAGGCTTTTGGTCTGGTTTTTAGGATCTGGAGCAGGGCCAAGACATTTGGGCCAAAGTAGCTCGGGATTAAAAGAAGGTGAGTTACCGAGGAGCATAAGCTCTGTCTTGTCCCCATTGAGTTTTAGGCAAGAGAGTTCCATCCATTTGGCTACCTCCTCTAGGCAGCTTCCTAGGTCGCTGGATGACTTCTCTGGATGGTTTAATGCCACCACGAGCTGCGTGTCATCAGCGTAGGTAATGATTTTTATGCCAAATGGATGGACAATCTCTGCCAAAGGACTCATATAGACATTGAACAGCGTGGGGCTCAGGGAGGAACCCTGAGGCACACCACAACTGAGGGACATACGTTTGGATACAACGTCTCCTTCAAAGACCTGGAAGGATCGTTCTCCTAGGAAGGACTGTATCCAAGTGATGGCACCACCTGACACTCCCAGACTCCTGAGTCTGAGGATCAGTATCTTGTGTTGACGGTGTCAAATGCAGCACTGAGGTCAAGGAGAATGATCGCTGCGGTGCCCCCTTGATCCAAAATCCTCCTGGACTCCTCAGTTACTGCAAGTAGGGCGGTTCAAACCGGCTCTGTGGGGCTGCCTAAGAATGGGTGGGCTGGTAGGAAACAAAAGTTGGAAAATAGCGCCAAACAGTGTAGGCTTTTAATCAGCAAATTAAAGAAAGCCAGAATTTGTGCTACAAGGAGGCTTAAAAATACACTGCCTCAGAATCAGAGTCAGCCCCCCAAAATAATTCGCTGGAGAGCTCAACATCCAACGCATATGCCCAACCTGAAGATTCAGAGATGGCGCTTTTAGAGAGCGTCAGAAGGTACCGGCGAAATGTAGAGAGATTTAACGCTACAGAGTATTACAAGGAATTCAGGTTTGTTAACTTAGAATGCATAAACTCATTTGATCATGGGTTTTTATCTATTCATCAGACCACACAAACGCTCGTAGAGTGGTTGCTACACGACGTGAGGCCGAATTATTTCTTTCAGCTCCGCTTCCACGGGCAGGGTATTGCCAGCCCCTTGTTCAATAGAGGGAAGCCTGGCGATGTGTTTGATGCTGTGGAATTTTTCGAAAATCTCTCTAAAATTTTACAAAGTAAAGCAGAAATAGCAGCATTTGGGACATTCAGAGTAATCACCCTTGTTGTTCGGGGTTGCCATGGGGGCGTTTCTAGACCCTTATAGAGTATCTTCTACATTAAAGTCATTGGAAAAAAGGGGGGGAGCTAGAGGGCGCACAGCGAGATGGCTGCGTTGTAGCGCAGCTCCGCCGGACGGAGCCCATAACATCTAATAATCCTCCTGTTCCCGCTGTGATAATCGAATAAAAACTGCATGGCCAGATTGATGACTGCCCCTGGCTGCTGCGGAGCTACAGATGTTGCCGACGGCTGCCCAGAATAAAGAGAAAAACCAGGATTAAAGACGCGGGCCTGCGATCCCAAGATGGCGGCGCCGATCGCTTAGGGCCCAGAAAAAGAAAGTGTGTGCAGCAGCTGCGCCCTACATCGGAGCCAGGGGAGGACTCCTAGCGCTGGCACCCGGGAATCGCTGTGATTTGGCGGCAATTGTGAGCTGAGACTAACGCTGAACAGCCCCAGTGAGTGATTTTGTTGGTGTGGCGCGGCGGACGCACCTCCGCGCGTGGAAGTGGCCGAAGAGCGCTGAGATCAGCGTGAGATCTGGGGAGCATATCCACCAGGCGAGTGCACCCCTGCGATTACTGCTGCCGCGGGACGACACGAGAGCTGCGCGCCTGGGCCTGGTGCGGACTGGTGGGGAGGCCGAGCTGCTGCTGTCGTTCGGGCTGAGGCCCATTAATGCCATAACTGCAGTCGGGGCCTGTACGGAAGGTGGCGGCCGACCTAGCACCGTGCATGCAACTACCCCGATACAACACAAGCCATCACCACAAAGATTGATTGCTCCGCAGGCACAGTAAGAAAAACAGGGCAGACTTGCTAGCGGATCAACGAGAATTGGTTTGGCAGACATTGTAGGTGATAAAGAGACCAGTTCCAGCTTCTACTCTCTAACACATCGGGCAAAGAGGGCGAAACTGAGATACGCTAAGACTGCACCCCGCTATGCGACAAGGCAATACTGGCACTTACACCTGCGAGTCACGGAGTGGCTCTGGCATCGGGGGTCTGAGTCAGCGCCAGGTGTACCCATCACAAATATTACTCGCCTCTTACGACTCCCTGCTGCGTTGCATTGCTGCCCGGGACTACCCCCAGGGCCTGTGGAAAACACTGGTACTAAGCGGAATAGAACTGGGAAGTCCCACGAAACACTATATGCACTGGAGACTGTGGTGGACCTACTAGCTGAACGCTGATATTACTATGTGCCTGTGACAGTTTTACAATCGCGCTCTTGTTGGCTGGTACGGTGCACTTTCACGGAGATCGGCGTGACTGGTGCACGTGCACAATTTCTTCCTGATCTCAGGTTACTTGACGCGCATTCCTTCAGAACGCGATACCAGGATTAAAGATGGGAAAAACCGAGCGGAACCAACCCCGCCTGACATTCGAGCCCCGCAAGTCCAGCAAATCGTGACAACAAGCTGCCTCTGACTCAGAAGTTGACGCCCCTTCGGACAGCCTTACTGCTATCGAAAAGACACTTCTAGCGGTACAGAACAGCTTGCAATCTATTGATGGCAAGATAGACAACCTGAATCTCAGAATGGACCACATGTCCACTAAATTAGACAAACATGCGCTGCGTTTGGGAGAAGCAGAAACTCGCATATCTGACACCGAGGATGGACTACAGCAAACATCTGCAAAAACCCTCGCCATGGAGAAGATGCTGGCTGTGATACAGGACAAGAATGAAGATTTAGAGGCCAGATCCAGGCGTAACAACATACGCATAGCTGGTCTGCCAGAATCCACCAACACTGGCCGTCTCGAAACCTACGTTGAGACCTTGCTGCAGACGATCTTTGGAGCTGAGAATTTCTCAAGGATGCTGATCGTGGAACGAGCGCATCGCTCGCTGGCTGCCCGTCCACCACCGGGTGCTCACCCGCGCCCCATCGTTGCGCGATTGTTGAATTACAGAGACCGGGACACAGTTTTACGATTGGCTAGGGAAAAAGGTAACATAATCCACGAAGGAAACTCCTTGGCCTTTTACCCGGATTTTAAAGCGGCAAGGAAGGAATATCAACCGACTAAAAAACTTCTCATGGCGGAAAAAATCCCCTATGCGATGCTATATCCCGCATGACTTCGTATAGACATTGATGGAAAATCGAAGATTTTTGCTACTCCAAAAGCGGCGCTGGACTATGCGAAGACCCTCAAGCGGAAAAATGGCGAGACCTCTATCTCACCAAATGCCGATGATGATGACGCCTCGCAACAAGGCTTGGAATGAAAACCGGATTACCTTTGCTTGGGACACAAACCTTAGCTTTGCAATTTGTTTCTTGCTCCCTTACCATGAACTGCGCTCTGGCATTGTGGACTGTCCTAAGGCAGCGGCCGCTTTTTGACCTGTCGACCTGAACTCTGGCCATGCAGATAAGATTTTGATATTATCTATTGGACTGTCATGGCATGCTTGTTGGTTAACATTAATGATAATAGGGCGGGAACAATGTTCGTACAGTTCTCTGTCCACCTCCCGTTCAATCTGGGAGGGTAACTGTGCCCAGGCGATCCCCGATGGGTGTTCCCCGCAACTGTTGGTATAACACGTTTTGCCTTAGAGTAATGTTTTTGGGGGGTTCGTGTTCAAATTTTAGGGTATGGCTTTGGCAAATTGGGACTGCTAAAGTGGGTGGGGGGTTTCTGTGTTCCTCGTTGGGGATTGTTTCCTGTGATTGCACCAACATACTGGCTACGATTTTCACATACTGCTATAACCGTATATACCTTGACTCGCAATATGCTGCTGCTTAAAAATGACCACTTTGATCATGGGCGATAGATACACATGTCTGACATGGAACATTCGTGGGCTAAACTCCCCCCAAAAGATTAGGCAAGTATTTGCCTATTTGGATAGACATGGGATTCAGATAGCTCTCCTACAGGAGACGCACTTGACCAAATCAACAGAGGCTAGGATTGCGCTCAAATGGGCTGGATACAAACTGGCCTCCTCCTATTCAACATACGCTAGGGGGGTTCTTATTCTGTTAAAAAGGGGTATGCCATTCACACCAATCAAAACGTATATAGATGACAAGGGGCGTTGTGCTATGGTACATGGTAAACTAGGAATGTCGCTGATCACTATTGTTAATGTGTATGGCCCGGTAGTGGGTGAGCCACAAGTAATCATTCGAATGCTCAATATTTTGCGTACCTGGCCGGATGCAGCCATTTTGTGGGGCGGAGATCTAAATACGCATCTGAATCCCAGTAAAGATAAATCAAGTCCACACGTATCTCGTACCCTTAAGGTGGCCCGATGTATCAGAGATGCCATGCTGGAACTAGGGTTGGTGGATGCTTAGCGGATACGCAATGCTGAGGCATGTGGGGGTACGCATGCCACACCAGAGCACAACAGTTGGTCCCGCTTGGACTATTGGCTTTTGGGCGAGGGGGCAAATGAATGGGTCATGGAGGTTGCACCTCTTCCTCGCACATTATCTGATTATAATCCAGTAAACCTAGTCCTCACTATCCCTACCAATATACGCCGCCCATTCACCTGGCGTTTTCGCGCTGAGGCCCTATTGGACCCTACCTATGCTGTCACGGTTAGGAAAGCGATAGTACAGTACTTTGAGCTGAATGTGGGCACGGTAAACAGTGCGGCCACTCTGTGGGAAGCCTTTAAGGTAACCGTGAGGGGAGTCTGCATTAGTACCACAGCAGGCATTCTACGAGATATCAGAGGGCAACTATCCAAGATAGAGACTGCGTTAGAAGAGTTGGAAAAAGAATACACGACCAAACCCTGTGCCTCCACACTTGCTCGCATACATGAGCAGCTCCTGGAATATGACACACTAGCGAAAACTGAAACAAGTTACCTATCACGCAGACATATCGCTAGGGCATATGGCGAGGGGGGCAGACCGGGCAGACAGCTAGCTACCAAACTTAAGTTTCGTGCCGAACATCACCACATCACCAAAATAATGGACACGCAGGGGAGGGAACACTTTACACCTCAAGATATAGTAAACCAATTTAGGGACTGCTACGCGACTATGTATACATCCCGCGGGAGCATGGACAGCGATGCCCTTGACGACTATCTCTCTGACATTGCCTGTGCTTGGCTAGGAAATGGTCACCGCGAGTATCTCAGCCAACCCATCAACGAATCCGATATTAGGGCTGCGATACTTTCCCTGCCGAATAAAAAGGCCCTCGGCCGGACGGCCTCACGGCTGAATTTTATAAAGCCTATGCTGACCTATTAATGCCCTACCTGTTAGAAATGTCTCCGGAGGCTCATGAGACCGGTATATTACCGCCCTCCCTCCGGCAGGCCCTGATCATCACATTACTTAAAAAAGATAAACCACCCTTCCTTTGTGAATCATATCGCCCTCTGTCGCTAATCAATCTGGATGCGAAAATACTTGCTAAAATTCTAGCTACCAAACTCCAACCCTTAATGCCTTGTCTAGTGCTGCCGGATCAATCTGGCTTCATACCGGAAAGATCTACATCCCACAACTTAAGAACCATTTTTGCCATGTTTCACGTGTTGAATCCCGATCTTCCCGCAGCTGCCGTTATGTTGGATGCAGCAAAAGCATTCGACTCGATTGAATGGAGGTACATGTTTCACATCTTAACACGTATGGGGTTTCCGGGCGTATTCTTGGGCTGGGTGCGCTTGCTGTACTCGGACCCGTCGGCGCGGGTGCGCGTGGGGGGTCTCACCTCCGAGCCATTCCGGATTGAGCGAGGCACCCGGCAGGGCTGTCCTCTATCGCCACTTTTATTCGCCATCATGCTTGAACCTCTGGCGTGTGTAATTCGACAGCGACATAGGGAGTCAGCGCTAAATTTCATGCATCGCCCAGTTGGCATATCTCTTTATGCCGATGACATGGTGCTTTTTATTCGCGAACCACAAAGATATCTTTCCCCCATCCTGCGGGAATATATATGATTCGGCTTGTTCTCCGGCCTCATGATTAACTGGGACAAGTCGGTGATAATACCCTTGACAACGATAACTGCCTCCCCGAATATGGAATACCCACTGGTATGGTCAACAGAACCGGTTAAGTACTTAGGCGTGTGGGTACATCGGGATCCTGAGGTCGTCATAAAAGAGAATTATGGAAAAGCCTGTGTGTCGTTAGAACATCAAGTAGATAGGTGGTCGACATTACCATTGTCCCTGGCGGATCGAATTGCTGTCATAAAGATGATCGTTTTGCCACGGTTTTTATATCTGTTTTGCAATATCCCTATAAAACTACCCACACATTTTTTTAATACTGTGCGAACCCTACTGCTCAGATTGATATGGGGGGGCAAGCAAGCTAGAGTGGGCTGGAATATACTCACATTGGACTAAGCCAAGGGAGGGTTTTGCGCGCCAGACCTCTACATCTACTATCTTTGCGCTCAGGCGCAGTATGCGTATTACTGGTATCATCCGCACGCCTTTACACCCCATGTTGCAGTAGAAGACGGCGATGCAAACCCAATCCCACTAGCTGGTATACTCACTCACACGCACAGAGGCACGCCAAGGTTCGAAATCAATACGCTAGATACCACTATTGGTGCCTGGCAAGCAATTGATAGACTCACGGCTAAACTTCCCATATATGCTCCGGCCCAGCCGCTAGCGCACCATGCGGCACTCTCGGTGACGCAGGAACGGGGCCCGATGCGGTCGCTCACAGAGGCCGGTATCGACCGTATGCAGGATCTCTACCCCGACGGGTATTTCATCACACCTGAAGAGTTACAACACATTACTAACCAATCGCCGCTCTTTCAATTTACTGTGCACCGCTTGAAACTTGCAGTTAAATCACACTATACGACGTTTCCTGCTGAACCGCCCTCACTGAACTCTTTACAGCTTTTACTGGTAGCACCCTCACGGCGCCAGCTGGTTACCAAATTATATAGAGCGGTGAGAGACAAGAAAGTGAGAGACTCTGACAGAAGCCTGGCTTGCTGGAATGATAGGCTCGATCCCCCCTTGGCACTGCCGGAGTGGGAACACATCTGAGCACTTACCAGCAAACTCACTCCCAATGGTAATTTGAGAATTATTCATTTTAAGTACATTCACCAAATATATCAAACACCTCTCAGATTATATAAATTCGGCCTCCGAGACACGAGCAATTGTAAACGATGTGGCCAATCTGACGCGGACTTCTGGCACCTGGCATGGAGTTGCAAACTCGTTTTTAAGTTTTGGGGGGAAGTGGTGGAATGTATGCAGATCATCTCAGGCACTCCGTTGCAGTGTACACCTTTGATTTGCCTATTATGCTATGTACCCCAGGTAAAAGGGACGCTAGGTAAATTTGTGAGAATTGGTCTACTGTTGGCAAAACGACGAATAGCACTAACATGGGAGAGCACTTTGGCCCCCCGTGTTGATCACTGGGTTAAAGATATGGTGTATTGCAAAGAAAACCTCGAGATGTACGCAGAAGTACTCCCCTCATCTTCCAAACCCAAGGACATTTGGGAACCATTACGTCAACATCTCTTGTCGCAGGCTCAAGGTGAATCCAACCTCGTTGCTGTGTAATATCAATCTGTAAATGTGTTTATCTCCTACAGACGCCTGTCAGTACGTGGAATCGAACTTCATGAGCAGGAATATTGTGAAATGGTCAATCACAACTGTTATGATGGTTTTTTTTTCTTTCTTTTTTCGTTGCCTTGTTGTACTGCCCTGCATGGCAGAAATAATGATTGTCTCTTTTGAAACTCAATAAAAAGAACTATAAAGTCATTGGAAAAAAACAGCGGTGGTTGCTCAGCTTTATCACCGGTGCAACCAACATGTGTCTGGCGGCTATCATCACTGGGTTACTAATGGATCGCAGCACTACTGATGCAGTCGTCCTGTCTAGAGCGGGTGAAGCCCATGCTGTGCTTGAAATACCTTCCAATAGACTGGTAGGCTTTGGAGAACTGGTTGTTTTTGAGATCACGGTAAAAGTTCTTTACTACAGAGGATTGTGGAAGTACTTCACATCTAGAGAGCCTATAAAAAGTAAGACGGTTTACATTCTCCATGATGAAAATCACTTTTATGGTATCTTGAATCTGAAAAGTTTTCTAGGAGCCATGTATGTGTGCACCCACTGAGATCACATCTACAACACACAGACAGCTCATCAGTGTGAAATGCATTGTAAAATGTGTCAAAGGGACGGCTGCATCGTAGTCGCAGAACAGAAGGTGAGATGTCCTAGATGTAATATTTTCTACTGCTCGCAAAACTGCTTGAGCACACACACTGGGGTTATTCAATGCATCCCTAAAACAGACAGTGCAGGGTGGTGGCGCTACACAGCCACCGATCATGAATGCAAAGGTATGAAATGCCCCCGGTGTAAGGCATCTTTTCCTCCAGGGACAGAACACATGTGTTACATGACTAAAGGCTGGCCTCAGACCAAAACAGAACACTACATAGTGTTCAATATAGAGTGTACCTCAGAGACCATATGGCACCAGCCTAACTATATTTTTGCGCACCATCTAACTTCTGATGAAAACTGGGAGTTTGAAGGCCCTTCTTGCGTGAACGAATTCCTTAGCACATTCATCCAGGCAAAATTCAAATGGTATACCACATGGCCCATAACTCAAAGCATATGACTCATTCTTTATTTCGCAAAATATGATTCGTGAAAAGATGCCTGCAGAACTTATCACCCAGGGCTCCAAACTGATGCTGCTAACGGTTGTACCTTTACATATAAGGTTCATAGATACTTTGAATTGACTGTCCATGAAATTGAGCAAGTTGCCAAAAGCCTTTGGTTTTCCAGGTTGTAAAGGTCATTTCCCCCACTTTTTTAACACCTGGGCAAATCAGAATTATGAGGGTCCCATGCTTCCGCCCGACAGCTACGGTGTTGAGTATATGATGCCTGAGGAGAAAGAGAGTTTTCTACAGTGGTATAGTGAAAACCGCGAAAAGACATTTCATTTTAAAACCGAGTTGAAAGCTTACTGTCAGGCTTATGTAATGATCTTGGGAAAAGCTTGCAATCTTTTCAGAGGCGTTGTTGTAGAGATGACAAAACAAGAAAAAGTTCTGAAACCCAATACCGCCAAGATGACAAATCCATAGAGTACATTGACCCTTTTCAATACATCATGCTGGCTTCCATGCGTTTGTCGACTAGCATGGAAGCATAGCTCTAGTACCTTCCTACCTGTATAACCGTAAACAGAAATTATATTCTACCTCCTCTACTCAATGGCTCATGTACATCTCTGACAAGGAAAACATCTTTATCCAACACACCTTGCAGCGTGGTGAATACTGTGTGGGCCCTAATTTCCTGAATGGGTATGCTGTAATAAACGGCGTGGCATCGGCCTTTGAATACATTGGTTGCTTTTATCACGGTTGTCCCCACTGCTACAAACCCCACAAGTTTAATAAGCTGTTGGGGACAAAATTTGAACACTTGCATAGGCGTACTCTGTTAAAGGCGCAATATGTTAAAAACTGTGATTTTGTTCTGAGATCCCTCTGGGAGCACGAATGGCTAGATATTTTAACATCAGATGCGGAACTCTGTTCTTTCATTGAGAGCAATGAGTTACCCGAACCTTAGTAGCTCTGCGGCGCTTTATTTGTAGGTCATACAAACAATATACAGTTGTATAGGGCCATGGGAGAGGGTGAGAGAATACATTACTACAATTTCACAAGTCTCTATCCATTTGTGAACAAGACAATGTTATACCCCTTAGGTCACCCCAACATCATATATAGGGATTTTGAATCCATAGACAAATACTTTGTGTTAGTTAAATGTCACCGTACAGAGTCAATGGTAAGCTAATGTTCTCCCTGTGTCGGACATGCTCTGAAAGTAAAGAGACTAGCGAGTGCAGACACACTGACATGCAAACGGTGCTCACCAGGATCTGGTGTAGCATTGAGGTACAGGCGGCCCTAGAGAAAGGATATCAACTTGGAAAAATACATGAAATTTGCACTTTGAGAGGACTACAAACCAGTTAGCATACTAACTTATTTCTCAGAGATAAGCAGGAGGCATCGGGGTTTCCTGAATGGTGCATTAACGAGGCCTCAAAGCAAAAATACATCATTGATTACTAATGGCTAGAGCGGTCGACCTCGAAACTGGGGAACCGGGTTCGAGTCTCGGCAGGGAGGTTCAACATCCTGTGATTCTGGGCGAATCACTTAATCTCACCATGCCTAACAAAAATGAATTTATCCATCTGTAACGCAAATGGTGCTCATGTAAAGCGCTCTGATACATTCAGGTCTAGTTCTCGCTGTACAAAACTCCCCCAAAAAAGAAAATTACTACGCTCACAAGGGTATATGCTTGAGACCCGAGTTCATCTAAGTCAACCCCGCCAGCTAGCCAAGCTCTGCCTTAATTCCTTATGGGGAAAATGTGCACAGCGTACAAACTTGTTAAACACGACCTTCATCGCAGATCCTGATGAACAGTTTAAATATCTTTTTGCGCTGTGTTACGAGGTGTCCAGCTGCAAGTTTATCAATGACGAAACTGCAGCACTGTGTTGGAAATACACAAAAGAGTACCCCACAACTTGTAACAATATAAACATCTTCATATCCTGTTTCACAACCGCTCATGCTCGTTTAGAGCTTTACAATCTGATGGATAAACTTCAGGAACGGTGTCTGTATCACGATTGACTCTGTTATTTTTTTTAGCAAATTAGGGGATGCAGATCCCCAACTCAGTGATTATCTAGGCGATATGACCAGCGAGCTAGAAAAGGATGAGTACATAGTCCAGTTCAGGTCATTTGGGCCCAATACCTATTCTTACAGAAATTCTAACAATGCAGTATGTATGAAAGTCTAAGGCATCACCTTAAATGTAAACAAGTGTCAAAATCGATGTTGACAGTCTAAAGGATCTGTTGAATGAATACTCTACCTCTAGCTACCGTGAAAATGATAAAACAATTGTTGTAAAACAACCTAGCATATTCCAGTTCTAAAAATAGTGGGAAATTATAACCCAGCCAATGCATAAAACCTTGCACGTAGTGTTTGATAAAAGGGTCCTGACTGGAGACTACAAATCCCTACCGTACGCTTATTGAAGGAGCATTAGAGTCTCGCAAACCCGACTATGGACACCAGGTTGCAGCACTCGTTCTCCTGCTTATTAGCAGGCCCCTCAAATTGCTGTAAAAGCTATATTATAAAGAAACTATTAGAAAATGTTCCCAGTGTTTTATCCAAAACCCCTAACAATATTGTTTGGCTTTATTCGTACTGGCAAAATCTTTATACAGAACTATCCCTAAGGTTTCCACACATCAAATTTATAGAATGCATACCAAATAATCTCAACGAAGACGCATTGCTACCTACAGGCCTTGTAAACATGGTGATTGTCGACGACCTTATGAGCGAAGGTGAGGATCACCTTGGGATAGAGAAAGCTTTTACTTAATATTCACACCATCACAATCTAAGCATATGTTACATCATGCAGAACTTGTTTTAGAAGGATAAGAGCAGTCATTCTATAGCTCTTAACGCCTCATACCTGGTTTTATTTACAAAACCCTGAGACAAACAACAGATATCCATTATAGGTAAACAGATGTACCCCATTAACACCCAGTTTTTCTTGTAAGCCTTTAACGACGATACCGAGAAACCGCACAGTTACTTACTGGTAGACTTAAAACACAATACTCTAGAAGACTACAGACTGCATGCTGGTATTTTCTTACCCGATCTCCCAGTCGCTTACACATATAAAACCAAGCCCAAACTCAAAGCCTATGATCAGAATCGTTAAAGAGTCTCCTGTAGCATTTATATTCTAGACATTATAATACCCGGTATTGAACATGTCGGCGCGTCTACACCGTAATCTAGCCATCCTAAAAATGCTAATCACAGCTAGCCCCCAGCAAAGAAAGGCCATCCTGTGTGCGGCTTCGGGTGATTTAGTGGCTGCCATTTCAAAAATCGCTCTAAACACTATAAAAGGTAATGCCCCTATATCAGAGCACTAGTCCCTAGTTTTGAAGAAGAAGTGCCACCTTATCAAGAAGCTCAGTAATAAAAGGGCATCCCTCATGTCGAAGAAGAAACTGGTAAAGCAGTCTGGAGGTTTTATGGGTTCTTTGTTGGGCATAGCTATACCGCTAATTATCAGCCTACTAACCGGGAACTGATGGATTATGCCCAAAAGATGTACTTGGTACCATTGCAGCAGCTGGAACAGTTTGGGAAGTCTATGGACGATGCCTGGAACATCCAGAAAAATGAGACGCAGCGCCTGGATGGCAAGAATAAAGACATTTTGAACTGTACTGATTTCAAACCTTACCACAAAGCAGGTCTTTACTCCAGCACTCTTCAAAACGTTAAAAAATATGACAGGCATTGGAATGCTGAAAACAACAGGTTGACTCACATGGCCCTGACTCTGAACAGCCTCCACCACCCCCTTCAATGCTTCAAGAACCACCACCATCCTCAGACATCATTGTTGAAGAACTGTTAAAAAATATTAGTCAAAGGTACAGACCTGTCCTCATGGAATGAGAGGCGAATTCCTCTACAAAGGTCAACCGGTTGTTGGATCCCACATGTATGACCTAGTAAAAGGTCTTACGCACCCCAAAACACTATCGCTCCAGAAAGCGCCTAGAGGTTGCAAACAGTTTTTGAAAACCTCTGCAGAACTCAACATTCCTTCGATGATCGTCAGAAATGCTGAACACAGGCGGCTGCTTGAAAGTTTGAAAGATCCGACTTACGGCCCCCAAGTACTCCAACACCTGTTGTTTTTAACCCCCTCCCTAAGATGCCAGCATCCCCCTTTTCCCCCAGCTATCCCTCTCTTGGTGCCCGAGGCACTGCTTCTGGAACCTAAAAAAAAGACATTGTTCAAAATGAATATGTGGTTAAATGTCTGATGTTTCTTCTGACTTTCGAACCTAAGTTTGTGTGTATAGTTTTGTCATAGTTAATACGTTGACATTTTTCTTCTTTTATTTCTTTAGTAAGTTTATCAGTGTTTTGTAAATAAACCCTTTAACATTTTAAAGTGTTTCTGTCATCTTTTAAAAACATTTTAAATGTGTGTACTTGCATCAGAATAAAGATACTGAGTCTGCATTCAGGTTTTAACTCTTATTTTATATAGTCATCATTACACATAAGAGGTGTTGACAAACTGTGTATTCTGTTTTAATAGCGCTTGATGTAGACCTAGAGTTTTCTTTCACACATTTCATAATAATACTGTCATTGTTAACTAGGTCGTCGAATATAGATTAAAAAAAAATCTAACCATCATACCCTCAGATATTTTACTAATAAAATATATACTATGCTCCCTGCATGTGACGGCGAGAGAACCCTGTACCTGTATTTTGTTATACCCCACCCTCGCAGCAGCTTAACATACTTGAATATAGGTTTTGTATAGATGCTATGCTCGGGAAACGCCGCTGCACTGTCAAACACTGTACCCTTGTCTTTATCTAAAAACAGGGATGCCCAGTGAGTTCCTTCCAGGTAAGGCAGATCTGTGTTAAAGACGAGCGTGCGGGGTCTTTCTGACTCTATTTCACCAGGTAGAGTGTCGCTTGGAAAAAACACCTAAAAGGCGTATTTATGACGGCTTAAGAAATCCTGAATTTGAACAGTGTCCATTTTGCAATATTTTAAAGATAGTCAAACAAAATCTGCCGGGCGTGGTTGATCTTAATGACATTGTCGAATACAGAGAATACAACCATGTTCACATTCATAGCCAAAGACTGACTAAAACATATATCTGCTTTTAGATTTCCATTTTTGATCAAGCTGTAGTGGTCACCGTCTTCCATGTCAGTGGTCAGATCGAAAGCGAACAACGTGTAGCCCATTCCATATCCTTCTCTTGACACGACGACTCCCGAGTCACACAGGTGCTTCCTGGTTATCAAAACCAAACCCAGATATTCACTGATAAAATTAGTGTCTCCAAAGCTGACTGTGTACGACTTTGCAGGAATCACAGCCCCTTCATGGAACAGCACCGCGTAGTTGATGTCTTAGTGTTTGAAATTGAAAGGGTTTAAGGTATTGAGATCGCTAAAAGCTGTGTTGTTGGCAAAACCTATGATAATAAGGTCCAGTAGTTGCCCCAAAAATACATTTTGCTGCTGGGTTAATCTGGTATTGGCTGGAATGCAGAATATCTTCAGAGCTACTCTTTCAACGGCATACTTGGAGTTCAGTAGCTGTAAGGTTTCGGCATGAGCCAGTCTGACGTTTGGGGACACTTTCACTCTCTTTACAAACAAACAAGCGGACAGTATGACCAGTTTATACTGTTCCGCATCCCCGATGATGAGACAGAATGAGTCCTTGTTGCAGTTAAGTTTGATCTTAAGATCGATATTGTTGATAAGCAGTTTAACTTGGAAGAAAAGGTCTGAATGCATACGCCCGAGGAGGTCAAACTGTCTACTGCAGGCGGTGAAGCTTGCTCTTTTTACAAAAACTTAATTGTCACCGTCCAGCTCCTTGTCTTCAAAATGCACATAAGTATCCTTGTAGAAGAGCCCTGTTGAAAGCTGTGTGTCCAGGGCGTTGTGGCTGTAATTTAGAATACTCTCAATGTAGGCTCTGTAGGCATACATGTTATCACTTTGCTTGACAAGTCTATCGCCGAGGGTAATGCCCACCTGATTAAACATGGTCACGATGGGGTAAGCGATCGTCGCCACTTTAGTGGCGGGCGGTATGTTGACACCGTCCTGTTTTTACAATTTTACAAACAAGATGCAGCAGAGTACTGTTGAAATCCAAATTCATATCCGTGGACCCTGGCACAAAAACCTCTATGGGGCCAACGGCATCAAATCGACTAGAGGCGATACTTCCATGAAAATACAGTTTTTGATACTGGTCTGAGTGGGCTTTAGAGAAAACAAGTCTAGCTCTGATTTGGCACATTCTCCTGATGCACAATGTACGAAGGCCATGTTTCAGGTTGTTGTGTTTTAAAAATATATTTATGCTAGTGGGTGTTCTCTTGTTCTTCTTGGCTCTCTCCGCCTTCTGGATCTTCTTTTGTAAGCGCTTTTTGAAGAGCACCACCTTTTTTTATAGGGAGCCTGTTGACCCCTATGCCTCGAAAACCTTTGCTTCCTTTTAATACTTGTGCTTGGCCTGTGCACAAGGCCCGCTCCTTCTTTGGGTTGCTTGTTCATGCATTCGGCAACAAGAGAAGTCACAGATCCCACCACATCCTGGGCAATGTTTGAGGCCGCCGCTTTAACATGGGGTTTTGCTATTTCATAGTCTCTTCTCAAGCGAGACCTAGCTCTTAGAAAAAAACTACGGAAAAAACCTCCAAGTTCCGCCCTATACATAAGAGGAGCCACTTGAAAGAATGGTGCCCCTCCATATCTGGCCTGGTGTCTGTAATAGTCCCTTTAGAGAGCGGGGTCGCCATATGTTTTCATGATCACCATGATGAGTTCTTAATATTCGCTGTTGTATCGCCGTCTTAAATGAAGCTTAACAATAACTTTCTCGTATTTAAAGGACACCGGCTCAGATTAAAGGTCGAAGATCATGACCGTCATAGTGTCAAAATGGTTTTTAGAAATTGCTACGTAGTCAGGTTTGATATATTGAATATTAATCACTGTGCTATTTTCCCCCTTCACCTGGACCCATCCTAACAATGGTGAATAACTATCTTGATCCTCTGTGGCTCTACAATGTCACTATAGACGCAGAGATTATAGAACCCTTAGTTAATATCGGGGCACATGGGGTCCGACTCTACCTGGCTTTTTATATGCTGTACTGTTCCTAAAACTCCTCTTCATTTACCATACAGCTAAACTCTGTACCGCGGTTTGGAGCTTTAAGAAATACCTTCCTTCTATTGTTATCTAATACTAGCTGAATGTTTGTATACGTTTCGATGCTGGGTATGGATTTGTTGATGTCCTCGACAAGCCCCGCAACGCTGGAGTAATAGCCATGAGGAAAGTCAGCGTGGCTGCTCCAAGGGTCCTGATCACGCTTTATAGTAAATATGGCCTCGAGCATTCTAAATGCATTCCATGTTCTTGGGTATTGGATTTCGGTTAGGGCTACATCCTTGTCCCCTTTTAGGTCCACATGTTTACCCAGTTTCACAGTATAATTAGAAATGTTATTGTCCAGAAACATGTCCTTCGAGGTGTTGGATGGCAAGGTAATATAAAATGATGTTGTCACCATATTGTCGCCTTCAGAGAGCCCCCATACCAACACACCCTGCAGGGAGCTGGCCAGCACCCAACCGTTAAATTTCTCGGGCCACCCCCTCCATTTGACAAAGGCCTGTCTGTTAGCCCCGCTACCTTTCCATTTCAGAATCTTTACAACCCTGTACACCCTGTATGGATCATCTGGTACCTTTTGTAACTCTTCGTTGTAAAGGCACCTGATGCCGTTTCGCCATCGTAGTCCTTTAACCTTTAAATATTTATACCTTCTTTAGGCTCCACACTCTTCACTATAAATATTTCCTTACTAAAAGTCTGCTGGTAGCCCTTCTTAAAGACCACTTTTAACTTTAAAACCCTAACATTATCACCTTCTTTTAAAAGAAGTTTCTTTACCTTGGCAGTGAAATGGCTCCTGTACACCATTCTCCACACCGCTAAGGAATTATCGGTTGTTACCTCTACCGGAGACGTTTTGTTGCTTCTGTTATAAGCATCTATAAACCCCTGTAGAACGTCCACATATAGGTAGGTGTTGTAGCCCATGAAATATCTCCACATCTAAGATTTTAAAGTTCTGTTAAAACGCTCTATAACAGCAGCTTTTACCTCCGTGTGCAGTACAAAATGATGAACAGCGTGCTGTTTTAATAACTTCTGAAACAAATGCTTAGGAGCTCCTTATATGTATTCTAAGCATAATAAAATGGGGTCTACTCCTCTACATCACATCATGGTTACCTGATCTCCAGGGGCTCTGGTTCGTTGAGGGATGTCGCATAGCCCTAACCACGTGGTAGAACCATGAGCACGTGACTAACACATGACCAGGGTGATGTCACAACACACGTGACCCAACATGGTCAGGTGACTCCCCAGGAAGTGACATCACTACCGGGGAGGGCCCCCAGAGGCCTGGAAGTCCCGGTAACGGAAGTGAAGTCACTACCGGGGCAGGACAACTGTCATTTTTGCTTGATGTGGAAGGTATCCCTCCTTACTACTAACACCTGGCACAACTCAAAGTATGGACTATGAAAGAGAAATAAGATGCACGAGAAAAATACAGAAACACAACATGATGAAATAGCTAACTTTCTTGGAGAATGCAAGATTAAGTAAAACATGTGAAATAAAAGAGGAACTAAATCGCTGATATGCATTACCTTTACGTTTTTAATATTCATTGGGCCTCATTTACAATATTTTGATGCACGGCAGAGATAAAATATACAGCGCATTCCCCTCCTTTTCCCCTGCGCTGGTGCACAATAGGCACCGACGCAGACACCCTAGCGCCATGGTGCAAGGGTGTCTGAGTTGTGGGGGTGATTGCTTTTGTGCAGGAAGGGAGACCTTCTTGCACAAAAACAATCACAAGAGGTGTTTTCCTCTTTCTATGTGTGCTGCAGAATTCAGCAAATGTAGAAAAAGGAAAAACCAGGAGAAATAAAGGTATTTCTCCTTGTTGCGCCTCCCTTACGCCTCCGGAATCTGATGCATTCCCAGGTTTACGAAAACTTGTAAATCTGGGAATGCACCAGGTTCCATGAACGTTGCATGGGAACACCCACAGCAACACCCATGGAACACCCTTTTCACGCAGAGTAATGCATGAAAGGGGGCCATATTTACAAGGCCATGAAAAGCCACGCAGGGTGGCTTTACGTGGCCTTGTAAATATGGGCAGGCACACTGCGCCGCCGGTGCGTCCAGAAAAGTGACGCACTGGTGGCACAATGTGCTGGTAAATAAGTTTGTAAATCAATCCATGTTTTTGGCATTAATGTTAAGGGCATGAAGACAGGGCCCGTTTTAACACCATAGTGCAGATAATTGACTTTACTGTAAGCACATAATTCGGGCTTTCCATCTGATTCGGATATTTAGATCAACTTCGCAAGAGAACAAGAACCCTGCTCATCTTTTGAATCAATTTCACGGGGACCAAATACAGCAGCTCAACTTCTAAAGGGGCCAGCAATCTGCAGCCAGGGCGTGAGGTGTCCCAGTGAGGGAGGCTAGCATGACGAGGGGTCTCAGCACAAAATACATAACACATGAATAGCATTCTAACACTTACCATTACCAAGGGCAAGGTACCAAATCACACGTGCTTGCATCCACTCCTAAGTGTGAAGAAAGGGAAAGGGTGGGAGTGATGAACGTCTGGCATCACGCATGGATGAAGACTCCGACTCCAACACCGTGATGCTAATAGCATCACTGGCCTACAGTGGATACCACCATAGCCCACAATGGAAATGAAGGGCTTTAAAACGGAAAGCCCTGGACTGTGCGTCACAGTGCAGAAAGTTGATTTACTGCCTGGCTTCCGTCTCCTGCTTCAGAGTGAGGCGGGGAAGGTAGCCTGGGATAGACAGCCCAGACTTAAATACATCGATTTGTTTAGAGATGCGATAGTATTTCTCAATAAATTGATCTATTTAATATGTTTTTCTGTAAATGTGTTGGAATTTCCGAGGGGCACAACCCCAGAGCCCTATTGAAGAATCCGCCTCTATTGTTACTACAGCCAAAAATGTCACAAAGAGTAATAAATATACTCCAGCTCAGCCTTGGAGTACGTCCAGCACCAGAACTCACCACTCACAGGTTACTGCAACACACTGCCATAGAGCATAATGGAAGCAGGGAGTTAAAATAACACCCCATAGGAAGTAATGTTAACTAAACAAAGCTGGCTCCGAAGTCTCTGGCACCTCCTCGCTCACAAAAAGGTGGCATACCAACTAAGAGGAGACGCAACCAGTTAACAAAATGTGGGGCTCAGGGTTACATTATCTAAATGAGGATAGTAGAGGCCTCTACTGTCCTACAAGATTACGAGCTCTGGGCTTATTTGACATTGGCTAACCAGGCGCTAGTTCAGAGGGCAATATGCCTGAAAAGGAAGAGGGGTGGAACATGGTCTTACAGAACTCATGCACTCAATGACTGTCACTGGGGGTGAAGGGAAGGGCAAGAAGGCGGAGGGTCAGGTTGGGAAGGTATTTGTTGGGTATAAGTTAAAACAGGAAAGCCCGATTGACGTTCTGTACTTATTTTTCAAAACATGATAAAAAAATATTGAAATCTTAAATATATTTACATTTAGGGCATGGAAAGACAATGAAATTTGCTAAACGTAACATGATTTGTGATAAACTAGGTCACAAGTATTCAAGGACTGGCACTTTACATGAAACCAGGTCTACTGTCAGAACACCAAGTAATCGTTCTAATTTAAGAAAGCTAATGGTGTTTTGGTTGATAATTACCTTTCCAGCCACCCTTTCGTTGGTGATGGGACAAACTCCTCCGGCTTGATCCTGGGTAAGAAAAAACAGAAAAGGAGAGTTCTGACTTGCGTGTTTGCAGCTCGTCACTTCCTTTATACATAGATCCAATACAAGTGGTCACATTCCAGTGCTCAGCAGTGGGATTTGCATCTTCATGCAGTATATCACCAGAGCTCCAGGACACAACTCATTGAACAATGATCTGGCACATAATTGAATTACATTTTAAGTAATTACTCTTGCTTGCAGTGTGAATTTCTGTTGTTGTATCACCATTTCAGATCTCTAGAGGGCAGGAGGGCTGTGCAACTATTAAAAAAACAAAATATGGAATGTGCCAGGCTCTGCTGGTGAGGGTGTGCTGGCTGGGCACGCTATGCAAGCACTGGAATATTTTACTGGTGCCCTTTCCAAACCTACAAGGGGCATTTGGGTTGTCCAAGGGGTAGTGTGGTCCCTAGCAGGGCAGCGGGTATTGTCTACTGAGCTTTGACAGCCTTGGGTGATCACACTCCTGGTCTTATCAGTAAGGTCACAGCTTCTGGATAAATGGCCAAGTCTTACATCATTAATCTTCTCATCTGGGCTGGGCCTTACACCGCTTTAGACTCTTAAAGTCAAGGATTACTTGTAAGCATTGAGGACAGCAGCAGATGCAGCGTAATCATCAGCAGTGAGGATTTTTGGGAGATCTTAAAAGCCTGCAACAGAGAAGTGCTGAAACAGAGGGCTTCATTCACAGATTGCATTTGAAGTATGTGAGTAATCCCACAGTAGTATTACATTTTGTAATACCACAGTAGTATTACTCAGGTACTAGAAAATGTAATTCACTAACCTACTCGCGGACACCTCAGCCTACGCCACTACTATCTTTTCTGTGCAGAGTTCTCCACCACATGTGTGGAGCTCTCCTGACACGTAGGTTTATGTTTTTGTAGTAAATGTGGGTGAGACGGGAATAGCTGCAAAATGGGGATTACTTACACATAAATGGGAGCCAGCTGTAGGAGAGGGAATAAAGAGGGGCTTAGAGAGGGATAGACAAATGCAAACATTGTTACTACAGCCAAAGACGTCGCAAAACAGTTGTAAATATACTCCAGCTCAGCCTTGGAGTATGTCCAACACCAAACATGGACACTACAGGTTACTGTAACACACTCCTATAGAAGATAATGGAAGTAGGGAGTTAAAATAACACCCCATAGGAAGTAATGTAAACCAAACAAAACTGGCTCCAACGTCTCTGGCACCTCCTCGCTCATGAAAAGGTGGCATATGAGCTAAGAGGAGACACAACTTGCTTTAACAAAATGTGGGACTCAGGGTTACGTTATCTAAATGAGGATAACCGAGGTCCCTACTGTTACAGGGTGCGTGCAGAGACTAACAGTGGGCCCAACAGCGGTCGCCAGTAAAGACACACACACTCAGTGTCGCAGTGTGAGCCGGAATTCATGAGCGACCTCGGCCCGTTTATTTAAGCCCTCTGGCCACGCCCGGCCAGAAGGTGCTACAATGTGTGGCTTTGCTTCTGGGCCATATCCCGGTTCCCGCTTCCGTAGGACTCGGGGTCATTACATCCCTCCCCAAGTCAACAGATAAAGTCTTGGAGCCTCTGACTGGGAGGGGGGTGTGGTCTCAAGTTATACCTCCCTTGGCTGGACCGCAGACTCTGTGGTGATGGCATGACTGTGTCAGCGCTTGGTTGATGGCCGAGGCGGATGGTTGGGAAGGGTTTGTCTCACTCTGATCTCCAGTGGGGATGGATGACATTTCACCCGCAGCCTCATCTTCGTCTCGACCAGATGGTGGCACCCCCTTGAACCAGGAGACGTTTCTGGTTATTATGTCTGTACCCTTTTGGGCGGTAATCGCAGTGCCGTTCACTCTTAGGACAGTCCACAGCCCTGCTTCATAGGCTGTCTTGAACTTCCCCCCACTGCACCGATTCGGCACCAGCACAAAGCTCCCAGGCATGATGATGTGAGTCTTGGCTCCCAGCTGTCGACTGGCGTGGTCATTATTCCTTTTCCGATTAACCTAGGTGTTGTTTGGTTCATAGGGCTCTGGGGACCAGGCTTTAGCCACAGGGATGGCGTCCCTGTGATGTCCAGCAAGCATCAAGGACCACGGAGATCTCTGTGTTGTGCAGTGCGGGGTGCTGTGGTATTCTCGCAAAAAGCGGTGTAGCGCTGTTTCGGGGTCAGCTTGTTCGGCCACTGCAAATCGTAGGATCTTGTTTAGTGTCCTCATGAAGCGCTCAACTTCACCGTTGGTTTGTGGCCATTGTGGCGTGATGCGATGATGGCGTACCCCTAGTAACGTGAGCAGCTCTTTGAACTCTCCTCCCTGAAAGGGAGGGCTGTTGTCAGTTTTCAATTCGTGGGGTAAACCAAAAAGTGCAAATGCCTTTTCCAAGACGGGTTGTAAATGCGTGAAGGCACTGGATCACTTCCACTAGAGGATACTTGGAATAGCTGTCGATGATCACAGCTGTTACTCTGCCGTCCGGGAAGTTCCCAAAGTCGAGGCTGACTTGTGACCAGGGTGTGGTGGCCGGCGCTTCTGTGATTACAGGAGCAGGGGATTCCTGGCTGCTAGTGAGCTGACAGGGTCGACAGTTTCTGAACAGGTCGTCCACGGCTATCTCTAGCCCCGGATACCATACCTTCTCTCTCATGCGCGACTTCATGCGCATGGTCCCTTGGTGCCCTTCGTGGGCGAGGGCTGTCGCTCTTTCTTGGAGGCTCGCCGGAATGACGATTCGGGATCCTCGCAACACTAGATCTTCTGCTGCCGCGCTCAGCTCATGTTGCACCCTCCACAGTTTCCCTAGGCGCTCTCTTTCTTGTCCGTTCCTCTTGCTGGTGTCACGTAGAAAGTTGTCCCAGGATCCTTTCTGCAGGGAGGCCATCACTTTGCTTAGAACTGGGTCTTCTGTGGTCGCTGCTTTGATCTCTTCGATGGCGAGGGTGTGGGGACATGCCCACTGTGAGATCATGTCAACGTATTCTTCTGTCGTCTGGTCTTGATTGTTGTCTTTTTGCCTCTGACTGGGTGGATGCCTTGAGAGGAAATCTGCGGGGTTTTTCGCACCCGGGCAGTAAAAAATTCCATTTGGTAATGTTGCATTTGTATGGGCCACCCTTCAATCCTTGGTGGGGTATGAGGAGCTGTACCTTTGAATAAGGGAAGTAGTGGCTGATGGTCGGTCACAACTCAAAATGGCCGCTGATGTACAGATGGAAGTGGTTGCACGCTCATTTGATTGCAAGCGCTTCCCTCTCGATTTGAGAGTAGCGTGCTTTGGTCGGGGTAAGGGCTTTACTTGCGAAAGCAAGGTTGCCCATTTGCCTGGTTCAGTTTTCTGTGTTAGGAGTGCTCCGAGACCCACCGGGCTGGCATCCACCAGGAGTTCGGTCATTCGGGCGGCGTTGAAGTACGCCATGGTGGTCTTAATGAATAATGCTTCCTTCACTCTCTGGAATGCTCCGTCTTCTTCATGGCTCCATTTCCATGCAGCATCTTTCTTTGTCAGTGCTCGTAATGGCTCAGCAATCGTGGCAAGATTGGGTATAAACCGCCCACAGTACGTGGCCATTCCGAGGAAGCTGCGTACTTCGGATGCGGTAGTCGGTGCCGGTGCTTGCTGGATGGCATGAGATTTCCGGGGGTAAACTCGGACGCCATCTTGGCTGAAGACATTCCCGAAGAATTCAATTGTGTTTTGGAAGAATGAGCATTTGTCTCTATGGAGAGTTACTCCGTGGTCAGAAAGCCGCTGCAACGTAGCTCGAAGGTGTCGGTGGTGTTCTTCGATGGTTGCCGAATGTATCAGGATCTCATCACTTATATTTAGTACTCCCTGGAGGCCTGACAACATCTCACGCACTGCATTTTGGAATATCTTGGCTGTGGACGAAATCCCAAAGTTTAACCTGTTGTAGCGACGCAGTCCTATGTGGGTCGAGAAGGTCGTGATGTACCGGCTCTCCTCTGCCAGCTTCAACTGGTGATAGCCGGTATTGAGGTCCAATTTAGAGAACCATCGGGATCCGTTGAGATCGGCGACTATGTCATCGACCGTTGGGGTGATGTGTCTTTCCCTTTTAATCGCCTGGTTGGGCAGGCGCATATCAATGCGTAGTCTCAGTTTCCCGGGTTGTTTTGGCTTCTCGGCTATCACCATGGGCGAGACCCACGGGGTCGGCCCGGTAACCTTCTCAGTCACTCCTTGTTGTTCCAGACTGTGGAGTTCCTGCTCTACTAGTGGTCGTAGGTGAAACGGTATGCGTCTGTGACGCAGTGCTATTGGCTTCACCGCCTTGTCGATGTGTAATTTGACGGGCGGCCTCTTCATGCACCATAGTCCTCTGAACAGCTGAGGGAACAACTCCAGGATGTCTTCTGTTTGCAGCGCCTTGACGGCTTGGGCGAACGTGATGAGGCCGAGATCTTCGTCCGTGTGGCTACCTACTAGCGTGTCGGCTTCTCTGTCTACTATGTGGAACGTCGATGTGACATCCAGTGCCATTTGTCTCCTTCCTTCGAGGGTGGTTTACTTCCTCGTGCTCTTTTGTTCCTTGGACCACCTCTGCACGCGACTGCAAAATGGTTGGGGGTGCCACATTTGGAGCATGTCCTCCCTTGAGCTGGGCATTCTTCCTGCGGGTGTTCCTCCCTTCCACAGTATCCGCATCGTGAACCCGGAGTGTGTCGGCACGTTCTGTTTTAATGGTTGTGGACTTCTCTGGCCGTTGGATGATGGCCATATCCATTTCCGTCGCCCTTGCATCTGACAAGTCATGTGATCTTGCCATGATAAGGATCTCCTCCAATGAGATTCTGGGCTGACGGAGGATGAGGGTTCGAAGGTTCTTATTGCGGCATCCCTGTATGACTTGTGCCCTCACCTGCTTATTCTGATCGTCATCTACGCATGTGCTAGCTAGCTCCCTTAGGCTTGCATTAAATGTGTCAATGGACTCTACTTCTCTTTGCCGTGCCTGGCATAGTTTGAACCTCTCATAATTGACATTCAACTGAGGGTCGAAATGCGCATGAGGGCCCTGACAGCAGCGTTGTAATCATTCGCGGCTCCAGTTTTAGGCAGGTGCGCAAATATCTTGTATATCTCCTCACCCGCAAAATGCAGTAGTAGGGACCTTTTCTCGGCGTCGAGTGTCTCCCACGTCGTGAAATAGTTGTCTAGGCGGCTGATCCATATTTTCCACCTTGGAGACGCCGTAGACGGGTCTATCAGTTCGCTGAAGGTGGTCATTGATCTGGGTGTGCTGTGTGTTGGCCTGGATATGCTGCTGGCCAGCCTGTAGCCCTGGTTGTACCTGTTGCGGTGGTGGGGCTGCCTGTGCTGCTGCATCAGTCATGCTGCCTTATATGGTCCTGTTCTCCTCTTTTCTATACTTTGATAGCACACTTTGGTGTGGTGCCTTTATGGGCGGTCCCCTGTAGTTTTTGCTGCTGTGGTAAAGAGTGTCTCTTTTTATGTGTTTTCCCCTTTTTTTTTCTTGTTGCTGTGTTCCTCTGATGTCTGCTCTTTCTCCCCCAGTACCACGTGTTCTGGGGTTCTGCAGCGTCCTGCGCGTGGGCCTTGTGACAGAGGCTGTGCTGGGCCGTGTGCGATGCAGACAGCTTCACTCTGCTGCTGCTGGGGGCCCTGGGCCAGAGCGCAGACAGGCGCACACGTGGGCGGTGTCCCGGGCGGGCCGCTGCGTCGTTGCTGGCTCACGGAGCCTTGCAGCTAGCAGGGGGCGAGATGCGCGTGTGCACGGGCACTGCGAGCAGCGTATGCAGGCCGCTGTACCTTCTCCCGCTGACGCTGACACCACGCTCTTCAGGACGTCGTGCTACTGCGGGTCGCACAGTGTAGCAGGCAGCGTGTGGGGTGATCGGCAGTTTCGCGTCACTCCGGCAGCATGCAGGCAGGGCCGCCGGTAGCTCAGTGTGTCCCCAGCGCTGAGCAGCAGGGCAGGCATTGCAGGGTTCAAGCAGGGTAGACGGGGTGCTTACCAGCCACCACCCTCATAGCCAGTGTTACAGGGTGCGTGCAGGGACTAACAGTGGGCCCAACAGCGGCCGCCAGTAAAGACACACACACTCAGTGTTGCAGTGTGAGCCGGAAGTCACGAGCGACCCCGGCCCGTTTATTTAAGCCCTCTGGCCACGCCTGGCCAGAAGGTGATACATAGTGTGGCTTTGCTTCCAGGCCATGTCCTGGGTCCTGCCTCCGTGGGACTCAGGGTCATTACATCTACTATTTGACAAGATTACAAGCTCTGGGTTTATTGGACATTGGCCACTAGGCACTAGTACAGAGGGCAACATGCCTGAAAAGGAAGAAGGGGGGGAATGGCCTTACAGAGCACATGCACTCAATGACTGTCACTGGGGGTGGAGGGAAGGGCAAGAGGGCAGAGGGTCAGGTTGGGAAGAAATTTGTTGGGTAGGAGTTAGGACGGGAAGGCCAGTCTGAAGTTCTGTACTTATTTTTCAAAAGGCAATAAAAACTATTGAAACCGTAAATATATTTACATATTTACATTTAAGGCATAGAAAGACAATATCATTTGCTAAACGTAACATTTTTTTTGTGATAAACTAGGTCACAAGTAGTCAAGGACAGCATTTTACAACTAATCCAGGCCCACTGTCAGAACACCAAGTGATCTTTCTAATTTAAGAAAGATAATAGTGTTTTGGTTGGGATTGTGAGATTGGATTGATAATTACCTTTCCAGCCACCATTCCCTTGTTGATGGTACAAACTCCTGCTTGAACCTGTGTAAGAAAAAAAAGAAAAGAAGATGTCTGACTTGCATGTTTGCAGCTCGTCACTTCGTTTGTCTATAGATGAAATACAGCTGGTCAATTTCCAGTGCTCGGTAGTGAGGTTTGCATCTTCATGCAGTAAAATACTAGAGCTCCAGGACACAAGACAATTAACCATGATCTGGCATATAATTGAATCAATTTTGAAGAAATTACACTTACCTACAATGCAAATTCCCCTTGCTGCATGGCCATTTCAGATCTCTAGAGGCCAGAAGGGCTGTGCAACTATTAACAAACCAAAAGATGGAATGTCCCAGGCTCTGCTGGTGAGGGTGAGCTGTGGGGCACACTATGCAGCATTGAAATATTTCACGTGTGCCCTTTCGAAACCTACAATTGGCATTTTGGTTGTCCAAGGGACAGTGTGGTCTCAGGCAGTATTGTCTTCTGCCCTTTGACAGCCTTGGGTGATCAGACTCCTGGGGCCGCATTACACATGCAGCACATTTTCCTTCATTGTGCCGGGCGCACCAATGAGCCGCATTATGGGGGATGTGCTGCTCCCCAGGCAGCCGCAAACTTGTGCTGCCCTGGGGCAGCTCATTCATGTGAAATACAGAGCAGTTGCTTTACAGCCGCTCCATGTTTCACTGTGCAGGCGGCAACCTGCCTGTACTTTTAAAGGGGAATAGAGATTCCCTTGCAGGCGGGTCCAGTCAATGACTGCACCAACCTGCAATGGGATGTCTGGGAGGGTCCATAGGACCCCCTTTACTCCCTGCAGAGGGCTGCCCCCAGGAGGTGCACTGACAGTGCGCCACCTTTTTTGGTGGCGCACTGTTAGTGCGCCTCCTGAGGGCTTCTTTGCCTCTGCACCCGCATCTGTAATACGGCTCAGGTGCAGAGACAAAGGGATTCCCTCATTTTCATGGGGCCATGCCCCCTTGCAAATGAGGGAACGCCCCAGTGAAGATAGCGCTGGCGCTTTATGTGCGCCCAAAGCGATACAAAAGGGGATGATGGACGGAACGCTTGAGCCAATCAAACACTCACCCCCAGTCAACTGATCTGGGTTTAATCCATCATCATTCTTTAGCTCACTCCACCACCCCAGTTCAGACATGGCCATATGCAAATCAGTCTGACCCTGTGCCTCATGGGAACAGTCCAGCCCAAACTGCCAAGCCATGTCTTCCCTGGACCGGAAACAAGCATCCTAGGACCGGTTTCTGGCATTTCAGCCGTCATCAGCCAGGCTTGCTTGAATCCAGTGGCAAAGTGAGCAAGGGACCCACGTCTGGGCATACCCCCGCCAACTTAGGCGACCAAAGCGATACAAAAGGGGATGATGGACGGAACGCTTGAGCCAATCAAACACTCACCCCCAGTCAACTGATCTGGGTTTAATCCATCATCATTCTTTAGCTCACTCCACCACCCCAGTTCAGACATGGCCATATGCAAATCAGTCTGACCCTGTGCCTCATGGGAACAGTCCAGCCCAAACTGCCAAGCCATGTCTTCCCTGGACCGGAAACAAGCATCCTAGGACCGGTTTCTGGCATTTCAGCCGTCATCAGCCAGGCTTGCTTGAATCCAGTGGCAAAGTGAGCAAGGGACCCACGTCTGGGCATACCCCCGCCAACTTAGGGCGACCAAAGCGATACAAAAGGGGATGATGGACGGAACGCTTGAGCCAATCAAACACTCACCCCAGTCAACTGATCTGGGTTTAATCCATCATCATTCTTTAGCTCACTCCACCACCCCAGTTCAGACATGGCCATATGCAAATCAGTCTGACCCTGTGCCTCATGGGAACAGTCCAGCCCGAACTGCCAAGCCATGTCTTCCCTGGACCGGAAACAAGCATCCTAGGACCGGTTTCTGGCATTTCAGCCGTCATCAGCCAGGCTTGCTTGAATCCAGTGGCAAAGTGAGCAAGGGACCCACGTCTGGGCATACCCCCGCCAACTTAGGGCGACCAAAGCGATACAAAAGGGGATGATGGACGGAACGCTTGAGCCAATCAAACACTCACCCCCAGTCAACTGATCTGGGTTTAATCCATCATCATTCTTTAGCTCACTCCACCACCCCAGTTCAGACATGGCCATATGCAAATCAGTCTGACCCTGTGCCTCATGGAACAGTCCAGCCCGAACTGCCAAGCCATGTCTTCCCTGGACCGGAAACAAGCATCCTAGGACCGGTTTCTGGCATTTCAGCCGTCATCAGCCAGGCTTGCTTGAATCCAGTGGCAAAGTGAGCAAGGGACCCACGTCTGGGCATACCCCCGCCAACTTAGGGCGACCAAAGCGATACAAAAGGGGATGATGGACGGAACGCTTGAGCCAATCAAACACTCACCCCCAGTCAACTGATCTGGGTTTAATCCATCATCATTCTTTAGCTCACTCCACCACCCCAGTTCAGACATGGCCATATGCAAATCAGTCTGACCCTGTGCCTCATGGGAACAGTCCAGCCCGAACTGCCAAGCCATGTCTTCCTGGACCGGAAACAAGCATCCTAGGACCGGCTTCTGGCATTTCAGCCGTCATCAGCCAGGCTTGCTTGAATCCAGTGACAAAGTGAGCAAGGGACCCACGTCTGGGCATACCCCCGCCAACTTAGGGCGACCAAAGCGATACAAAGGGGATGATGGACGGAACGCTTGAGCCAATCAAACACTCACCCCCAGTCAACTGATCTGGGTTTAATCCATCATCATTCTTTAGCTCACTCCACCACCCCAGTTCAGACATGGCCATATGCAAATCAGTCTGACCCTGTGCCTCATGGGAACAGTCCAGCCCAAACTGCCAAGCCATGTCTTCCCTGGACCGGAAACAAGCATCCTAGGACCGGTTTCTGGCATTTCAGCCGTCATCAGCCAGGCTTGCTTGAATCCAGTGACAAAGTGAGCAAGGGACCCACGTCTGGGCATACCCCGCCAACTTAGGGCGTACCAAAGCGATACAAAAGGGGATGATGGACGGAACGCTTGAGCCAATCAAACACTCACCCCCAGTCAACTGATCTGGGTTTAATCCATCATCATTCTTTAGCTCACTCCACCACCCCAGTTCAGACATGGCCATATGCAAATCAGTCTGACCCTGTGCCTCATGGGAACAGTCCAGCCCAAACTGCCAAGCCATGTCTTCCCTGGACCGGAAACAAGCATCCTAGGACCGGTTTCTGGCATTTCAGCCGTCATCAGCCAGGCTTGCTTGAATCCAGTGACAAAGTGAGCAAGGGACCCACGTCTGGGCATACCCCCGCCAACCTAGGGCGACCAAAGCTGATACAAAAGGGGATGATGGACGGAACGCTTGAGCCAATCAAACACTCACCCCCAGTCAACTGATCTGGGTTTAATCCATCATCATTCTTTAGCTCACTCCACCACCCCAGTTCAGACATGGCCATATGCAAATCAGTCTGACCCTGTGCCTCATGGGAACAGTCCAGCCCAAACTGCCAAGCCATGTCTTCCCTGGACCGAAACAAGCATCCTAGGACCGGTTTCTGGCATTTCAGCCGTCATCAGCCAGGCTTGCTTGAATCCAGTGACAAAGTGAGCAAGGGACCCACGTCTGGGCATACCCCCGCCAACTTAGGGCGACCAAAGCGATACAAAAGGGGATGATGGACGGAACGCTTGAGCCAATCAAACACTCACCCCCAGTCAACTGATCTGGGTTTAATCCATCATCATTCTTTAGCTCACTCCACCACCTCAGTTCAGACATGGCCATATGCAAATCAGTCTGACCCTGTGCCTCATGGGAACAGTCCAGCCCAAACTGCCAAGCCATGTCTTCCTGGACCGGAAACAAGCATCCTAGGACCGGCTTCTGGCATTTCAGCCGTCATCAGCCAGGCTTGCTTGAATCCAGTGACAAAGTGAGCAAGGGACCCACGTCTGGGCATACCCCGCCAACTTAGGGCGACTAAAGCGATACAAAAGGGGATGATGGACGGAACGCTTGAGCCAATCAAACACTCACCCCCAGTCAACTGATCTGGGTTTAATCCATCATCATTCTTAGCTCACTCCACCACCCCAGTTCAGACATGGCCATATGCAAATCAGTCTGACCCTGTGCCTCATGGGAACAGTCCAGCCCAAACTGCCAAGCCATGTCTTCCCTGGACCGGAAACAAGCATCCTAGGACCGGTTTCTGGCATTTCAGCCGTCATCAGCCAGGCTTGCTTGAATCCAGTGACAAAGTGAGCAAGGGACCCACGCCTGGGCATACCCCCGCCAACTTAGGGCGACCAAAGCGATACAAAAGGGATGATGGACGGAACGCTTGAGCCAATCAAACACTCACCCCCAGTCAACTGATCTGGTTTAATCCATCATCATTCTTTAGCTCACTCCACCACCCCAGTTCAGACATGGCCATATGCAAATCAGTCTGACTCCTGTGCCTCATGGGAACAGTCCAGCCCGAACTGCCAAGCCATGTCTTCCCTGGACCGGAAACAAGCATCCTAGGACCGGTTTCTGGCATTTCAGCCGTCATCAGCCAGGCTTGCTTGAATCCAGTGACAAAGTGAGCAAGGGACCCACGTCTGGGCATACCCCGCCAACTTAGGGCTGACCAAAGCGATACAAAAGGGGATGATGGACGGAACGCTTTGAGCCAATCAAACACTCACCCCCAGTCAACTGATCTGGGTTTAATCCATCATCATTCTTTAGCTCACTCCACCACCCCAGTTCAGACATGGCCATATGCAAATCAGTCTGACCCTGTGCCTCATGGGAACAGTCCAGCCCGAACTGCCAAGCCATGTCTTCCCTGGACCGGAAACAAGCATCCTAGGACCGGTTTCTGGCATTTCAGCCGCCATCAGCCAGGCTTGCTTGAATCCAGTGGCAAAGTGAGCAAGGGACCCACGTCTGGGCATACCCTCGCCAACTTAGGGCGACCAAAGCGATACAAAAGGGGATGATGGACGGAACGCTTGAGCCAATCAAACACTCACCCCCAGTCAACTGATCTGGGTTTAATCCATCATCATTCTTTAGCTCACTCCACCACCCCAGTTCAGACATGGCCATATGCAAATCAGTCTGACCCTGTGCCTCATGGGAACAGTCCAGCCCGAACTGCCAAGCCATGTCTTCCCTGGACCGAGAACAAGCATCCTAGGACCGGTTTCTGGCATTTCAGCCGTCATCAGCCAGGCTTGCTTGAATCCAGTGACAAAGTGAGCAAGGGACCCACGTCTGGGCATACCCCCGCCAACTTAGGGCGACCAAAGCGATACAAAAGGGGATGATGGACGGAACGCTTGAGCCAATCAAACACTCACCCCCAGTCAACTGATCTGGGTTTAATCCATCATCATTCTTTAGCTCACTCCACCACCCCAGTTCAGACATGGCCATATGCAAATCAGTCTGACCCTGTGCCTCATGGGAACAGTCCAGCCCAAACTGCCAAGCCATGTCTTCCCTGGACCGGAAACAAGCATCCTAGGACCGGTTTCTGGCATTTCAGCCGTCATCAGCCAGGCTTGCTTGAATCCAGTGACAAAGTGAGCAAGGGACCCACGTCTGGGCATACCCCCGCCAACTTAGGGCGACCAAAGCGATACAAAGGGGATGATGGACGGAACGCTTGAGCCAATCAAACACTCACCCCCAGTCAACTGATCTGGGTTTAATCCATCATCATTCTTTAGCTCACTCCACCACCCCAGTTCAGACATGGCCATATGCAAATCAGTCTGACCCTGTGCCTCATGGGAACAGTCCAGCCCAAACTGCCAAGCCATGTCTTCCTGGACCGGAAACAAGCATCCTAGGACCGGTTTCTGGCATTTCAGCCGTCATCAGCCAGGCTTGCTTGAATCCAGTGGCAAAGTGAGCAAGGGACCCACGTCTGGGCATACCCCCGCCAACTTAGGGCGACCAAAGCGATACAAAAGGGGATGATGGACGGAACGCTTGAGCCAATCAAACACTCACCCCCAGTCAACTGATCTGGGTTTAATCCATCATCATTCTTTAGCTCACTCCACCACCCCAGTTCAGACATGGCCATATGCAAATCAGTCTGACCCTGTGCCTCATGGGAACAGTCCAGCCCGAACTGCCAAGCCATGTCTTCCCTGGACCGGAAACAAGCATCCTAGGACCGGTTTCTGGCATTTCAGCCGTCATCAGCCAGGCTTGCTTGAATCCAGTGACAAAGTGAGCAAGGGACCCACGTCTGGGCATACCCCCGCCAACTTAGGGCGACCAAAGCGATACAAAAGGGGATGATGGACGGAACGCTGAGCCAATCAAACACTCACCCCCAGTCAACTGATCTGGGTTTAATCCATCATCATTCTTTAGCTCACTCCACCACCCCAGTTCAGACATGGCCATATGCAAATCAGTCTGACCCTGTGCCTCATGGGAACAGTCCAGCCCGAACTGCCAAGCCATGTCTTCCCTGGACCGGAAACAAGCATCCTAGGACCGGTTTCTGGCATTTCAGCCGTCATCAGCCAGGCTTGCTTGAATCCAGTGACAAAGTGAGCAAGGGACCCACGTCTGGGCATACCCCCGCCAACTTAGGGCGACCAAAGCGATACAAAAGGGGATGATGGACGGAACGCTTGAGCCAATCAAACACTCACCCCCAGTCAACTGATCTGGGTTTAATCCATCATCATTCTTTAGCTCACTCCACCACCCCAGTTCAGACATGGCCATATGCAAATCAGTCTGACCCTGTGCCTCATGGGAACAGTCCAGCCCAAACTGCCAAGCCATGTCTTCCCTGGACCGGAAACAAGCATCCTAGGTGGTGGAGTGAGCTAAAGAATGATGATGGATTAAACCCAGATCAGTTGACTGGGGGTGAGTGTTTGATTGGCTCAAACGTTCCGTCCATCATCCCCTTTGTATCGCTTTGTTCGCCCTAAGTTGGCGGGGGTATGCCCAGACGTGGGTCCCTTGCTCACTTTGCCACTGGATTCAAGCAAGCCTGGCTGATGACGGCTGGAATGCCAGAAACCGGTCCTAGGATGCTTGTTTCCGGTCCAGGGAAGACATGGCTTGGCAGTTCGGGCTGGACTGTTCCCATGAGGCACAGGGTCAGACTGATTTGCATATGGCCATGTCTGAACTTGGGTGGTGGAGTGAGCTAAAGAATGATGATGGATTAAACCCAGATCAGTTGACTGGGGTGAGTGTTTGATTGGCTCAAACGTTCCGTCCATCATCCCCTTTTGTATCGCTTTGTTCGCCCTAAGTTGGCGGGGGTATGCCCAGACGTGGGTCCCTTGCTCACTTTGCCACTGGATTCAAGCAAGCCTGGCTGATGACGGCTGGAATGCCAGAAACCGGTCCTAGGATGCTTGTTTCCGGTCCAGGGAAGACATGGCTTGGCAGTTCGGGCTGGACTGTTCCCATGAGGCACAGGGTCAGACTGATTTGCATATGGCCATGTCTGAACTTGGGTGGTGGAGTGAGCTAAAGAATGATGATGGATTAAACCCAGATCAGTTGACTGGGGGTGAGTGTTTGATTGGCTCAAACGTTCCGTCCATCATCCCCTTTGTATCGCTTGTTCGCCCTAAGTTGGCGGGGGTATGCCCAGACGTGGGTCCCTTGCTCACTTTGCCACTGGATTCAAGCAAGCCTGGTTGATGACGGCTGGAATGCCAGAAACCGGTCCTAGGATGCTTGTTTCCGGTCCAGGGAAGACATGGCTTGGCAGTTCGGGCTGGACTGTTCCCATGAGGCACAGGGTCAGACTGATTTGCATATGGCCATGTCTGAACTTGGGTGGTGGAGTGAGCTAAAGAATGATGATGGATTAAACCCAGATCAGTTGACTGGGGGTGAGTGTTTGATTGGCTCAAACGTTCCGTCCATCATCCCCTTTGTATCGCTTTGTTCGCCCTAAGTTGGCGGGGTATGCCCAGACGTGGGTCCCTTGCTCACTTTGCCACTGGATTCAAGCAAGCCTGGCTGATGACGGCTGGAATGCCAGAAACCGGTCCTAGGATGCTTGTTTCCGGTCCAGGGAAGACATGGCTTGGCAGTTCGGGCTGGACTGTTCCCATGAGGCACAGGGTCAGACTGATTTGCATATGGCCATGTCTGAACTTGGGTGGTGGAGTGAGCTAAAGAATGATGATGGATTAAACCCAGATCAGTTGACTGGGGGTGAGTGTTTGATTGGCTCAAACGCTCCGGTCCATCATCCCCTTTTGTATCGCTTTGTTCGCCCTAAGTTGGCGGGGTATGCCCAGACGTGGGTCCCTTGCTCACTTTGCCACTGGATTCAAGCAAGCCTGGCTGATGACGGCTGGAATGCCAGAAACCGGTCCTAGGATGCTTGTTTCCGGTCCAGGGAAGACATGGCTTGGCAGTTCGGGCTGGACTGTTCCCATGAGGCACAGGGTCAGACTGATTTGCATATGGCCATGTCTGAACTTGGGTGGTGGAGTGAGCTAAAGAATGATGATGGATTAAACCCAGATCAGTTGACTGGGGGTGAGTGTTTGATTGGCTCAAACGTTCCGTCCATCATCCCCTTTTGTATCGCTTTGTTCGCCCTAAGTTGGCGGGGGTATGCCCAGACGTGGGTCCCTTGCTCACTTTGCCACTGGATTCAAGCAAGCCTGGCTGATGACGGCTGGAATGCCAGAAACCGGTCCTAGGATGCTTGTTTCCGGTCCAGGGAAGACATGGCTTGGCAGTTCGGGCTGGACTGTTCCCATGAGGCACAGGGTCAGACTGATTTGCATATGGCCATGTCTGAACTTGGGTGGTGGAGTGAGCTAAAGAATGATGATGGATTAAACCCAGATCAGTTGACTGGGGGTGAGTGTTTGATTGGCTCAAACGTTCCGTCCATCATCCCCTTTTGTATCGCTTTGTTCGCCCTAAGTTGGCGGGGTATGCCCAGACGTGGGTCCCTTGCTCACTTTGCCACTGGATTCAAGCAAGCCTGGCTGATGACGGCTGGAATGCCAGAAACCGGTCCTAGGATGCTTGTTTCCGGTCCAGGGAAGACATGGCTTGGCAGTTCGGGCTGGACTGTTCCCATGAGGCACAGGGTCAGACTGATTTGCATATGGCCATGTCTGAACTTGGGTGGTGGAGTGAGCTAAAGAATGATGATGGATTAAACCCAGATCAGTTGACTGGGGGTGAGTGTTTGATTGGCTCAAACGTTCCGTCCATCATCCCCTTTTGTATCGCTTTGTTCGCCCTAAGTTGGCGGGGTATGCCCAGACGTGGGTCCCTTGCTCACTTTGCCACTGGATTCAAGCAAGCCTGGCTGATGACGGCTGGAATGCCAGAAACCGGTCCTAGGATGCTTGTTTCCGGTCCAGGGAAGACATGGCTTGGCAGTTCGGGCTGGACTGTTCCCATGAGGCACAGGGTCAGACTGATTTGCATATGGCCATGTCTGAACTTGGGTGGTGGAGTGAGCTAAAGAATGATGATGGATTAAACCCAGATCAGTTGACTGGGGGTGAGTGTTTGATTGGCTCAAACGTTCCGTCCATCATCCCCTTTGTATCGCTTTGTTCGCCCTAAGTTGGCGGGGGTATGCCCAGACGTGGGTCCCTTGCTCACTTTGCCACTGGATTCAAGCAAGCCTGGCTGATGACGGCTGGAATGCCAGAAACCGGTCCTAGGATGCTTGTTTCCGGTCCAGGGAAGACATGGCTTGGCAGTTCGGGCTGGACTGTTCCCATGAGGCACAGGGTCAGACTGATTTGCATATGGCCATGTCTGAACTTGGGTGGTGGAGTGAGCTAAAGAATGATGATGGATTAAACCCAGATCAGTTGACTGGGGGTGAGTGTTTGATTGGCTCAAACGTTCCGTCCATCATCCCTTTGTATCGCTTTGTTCGCCCTAAGTTGGCGGGGGTATGCCCAGACGTGGGTCCCTTGCTCACTTTGCCACTGGATTCAAGCAAGCCTGGCTGATGACGGCTGGAATGCCAGAAACCGGTCCTAGGATGCTTGTTTCCGGTCCAGGGAAGACATGGCTTGGCAGTTCGGGCTGGACTGTTCCCATGAGGCACAGGGTCAGACTGATTTGCATATGGCCATGTCTGAACTTGGGTGGTGGAGTGAGCTAAAGAATGATGATGGATTAAACCCAGATCAGTTGACTGGGGGTGAGTGTTTGATTGGCTCAAACGTTCCGTCCATCATCCCCTTTTGTATCGCTTTGTTCGCCCTAAGTTGGCGGGGTATGCCCAGACGTGGGTCCCTTGCTCACTTTGCCACTGGATTCAAGCAAGCCTGGCTGATGACGGCTGGAATGCCAGAAACCGGTCCTAGGATGCTTGTTTCCGGTCCAGGGAAGACATGGCTTGGCAGTTCGGGCTGGACTGTTCCCATGAGGCACAGGGTCAGACTGATTTGCATATGGCCATGTCTGAACTTGGGTGGTGGAGTGAGCTAAAGAATGATGATGGATTAAACCCAGATCAGTTGACTGGGGGTGAGTGTTTGATTGGCTCAAACGTTCCGTCCATCATCCCTTTTGTATCGCTTTGTTCGCCCTAAGTTGGCGGGGGTATGCCCAGACGTGGGTCCCTTGCTCACTTTGCCACTGGATTCAAGCAAGCCTGGCTGATGACGGCTGGAATGCCAGAAACCGGTCCTAGGATGCTTGTTTCCGGTCCAGGGAAGACATGGCTTGGCAGTTCGGGCTGGACTGTTCCCATGAGGCACAGGGTCAGACTGATTTGCATATGGCCATGTCTGAACTTGGGTGGTGGAGTGAGCTAAAGAATGATGATGGATTAAACCCAGATCAGTTGACTGGGGGTGAGTGTTTGATTGGCTCAAACGTTCCGTCCATCATCCCCTTTGTATCGCTTTGTTCGCCCTAAGTTGGCGGGGTATGCCCAGACGTGGGTCCCTTGCTCACTTTGCCACTGGATTCAAGCAAGCCTGGCTGATGACGGCTGGAATGCCAGAAACCGGTCCTAGGATGCTTGTTTCCGGTCCAGGGAAGACATGGCTTGGCAGTTCGGGCTGGACTGTTCCCATGAGGCACAGGGTCAGACTGATTTGCATATGGCCATGTCTGAACTTGGGTGGTGGAGTGAGCTAAAGAATGATGATGGATTAAACCCAGATCAGTTGACTGGGGGTGAGTGTTTGATTGGCTCAAACGTTCCGTCCATCATCCCCTTTGTATCGCTTTGTTCGCCCTAAGTTGGCGGGGGTATGCCCAGACGTGGGTCCCTTGCTCACTTTGCCACTGGATTCAAGCAAGCCTGGCTGATGACGGCTGGAATGCCAGAAACCGGTCCTAGGATGCTTGTTTCCGGTCCAGGGAAGACATGGCTTGGCAGTTCGGGCTGGACTGTTCCCATGAGGCACAGGGTCAGACTGATTTGCATATGGCCATGTCTGAACTTGGGTGGTGGAGTGAGCTAAAGAATGATGATGGATTAAACCCAGATCAGTTGACTGGGGGTGAGTGTTTGATTGGCTCAAACGTTCCGTCCATCATCCCCCTTTTGTATCGCTTTATGTGCGCCAGCACTACTGGTATTACAGAAGGAGCTGCACAAGCGTCTGCGGCCTTTTCTGTAATACCAAAGTGCCCCAAGGCGCGCAAAGCGGGCGCAAACGCCCGTTGCGCCCCGTCACACTTTATATAATACGGCCCATGGTCTTATCAATAAGGTCACTGCTTCTGGATAAATGACCAAGTCTTGCATCTTCAATCTTCTCATCTGGGCTGGGCCTTACACCGCTTTAGCCTCTTAAAGTCAAGGATTACTTGTAAGCAGTGAGGACAGCAGCAGATGCAGCGTAATCATCAGCAGTGCTGATTTTTGGGAGATTTTAAAAGCCTGCAATGGAGAAGTGCTGAAACAGAGGACTTGATTCATAAACTGCATTTTGTAGTATGTGAGTAATATCACAGTAGTATTACATTTTGTAGTGCGTGAGTAATACCACAGTAGTATTACTCATGCACTACAAAATGCCATACACTAACCTACTTGCGGACACCTCAGCCACTACTAACTTTTCTGTGCAGAGTTCTTTGCGGCATTTGTGGAGCTCTCCGAACACGTTGATCTACATTTTTGTAGTAAATGTGGGTGGTGCAAAGGGCGTCGCTTCAAAATGGGGAATAATTACACATAAATTGGAGCAGCTGCAGGTTTAGGAAATAAGAGGGGTGAAGGGAGGGATATACAAATGCAAACCTTGTTACTACAGCCAAAAACCTCACAAAACAGTAATAAATATACTCCAGCTCAGCCGTGGAGTACCTCCAACACCACACATGGCCACTCACAGGTTACTATAACACACTGCCATAGACCGTAATGGAAGTATGGGAGTTACAATAACACCCAATAGGAAGTAATCTTAGCTAAACGAAACTGGGTGCAAAGTCTCTGGCACCTCCTCGCTCATGAGAAGGTGGCATACCAACTAAGAGGAGACGCAACTCATTAATAAATGTGGAACTCAGGGTTACGTTATCTAAATGAGGATAACCAAGGCCTCTACTGTCCGACAAGCTCACGAGCTCTGGGTTTAGTGGACATTGGCCACTAGGCCCTAGTACAGAGGGCAATATGTCTGTAAAGGAAGAGGGGTTGGAACATAGTCTAACGGAAGTCATGCACTCAATGACTGTCACTGGAGGTGGGGGAAGGGTAAGAGGGCGGAGTGGAATGCCTGTCTGCAGTTCTGTACTGATTTTTACAACGGAATAAAAGCTATTGAAAAGCTTAAATATATTTACATGAAACATATTTACATTTAAGGCAAAGAAAGACCATATAATTTGCTAAAAATAACATGTTTAAAAGAAACTAGGTTTCTCCAGGTAAATAATTACCTTTTCAGCCACCATTCCCTTGGGGATGGGACAAACTCCTCCTTGATCCTGGGTAAGATAAAAAGAAAAGGAGATGTCTTACATGCGCTGATTACAACTGGTCAATTTCCATTGCTCAGTAGTGGGATTTGCATCTTCATGCAGTATACCACCAGAGCTCCAGGACATAAATATGGAACAATGGCCTGACATATGATTGCCTCAAATCGTGAGTAATTACTCTTACCTGCAATGTGAATTCACCTTCCTGTATCACCATTTCAGATCTCTAGAGGGCAGAAGGGCTGTGCAACTATTAGCAAACCAAGAGATGGAATGTGCCAGGCTCTGCTGGTGAGGGTGAGCTGGCTGGGCACACCATGCATGCACTGGAATGCTTCACGTGTGCCCTTTCCAAACCTACAAGGGGCAGTTGGGTTGTCCAAGGGACAGTGTGGTCTCTGGCTGGGCAGAGGCTATTGTCTTCTGAGCTTTGACTTCCTTGGTTGATCAGACTCCTGGTCTTATCAGTAAGGTCACAGTTTCTGAATAAATGACCAAGTCTTACATCATTAATCTTCATATGGGCCGGGTCTTGCACCAAGTTAGCCTCTTAAAGTCAAGGATTACTTGTAAGCAGAGAGGACAGCAGCAGATGCAGCATAATCATCAGCAGCACACATTTTTGGGAGATTTTAAAAGTCTACAGCTCAGAAGTACTGAAAGAGAGGACTTTATCCACAAACTGCATTTTGTAGCATGTAAGTAATCCCACAGTAGTATTTCATTTTGTAGTATGTGAGTAATACCATAGTAGTATTACATTTGTAGTGCATGAGTAGTACAACAATAGTATTACTCGTACTACAAAATGATATTCACTAACCTACTTGCGGACACCTCCCCCACTACTATCTTTTCTGAGCAGAGGTGACCGCCACCTGTGTGGAGCTTTCCAGAACATTTTTTGTAGTAAATGTGGGTGAGACGGGAAGTAGCTGCGAAATAGGGATTACTTACACATAAATTGGAGCTGCTGCAGGTTTAGGAATAAAGTGGGGTGTAGGAAGGAATATACAAATGCAAACATTGTTACTACATCCAAAGATGTCACAAATTAGTAATAAATGTACTCCAGCTCAGCCGTGGAGTACCTCCAACACCACACATGGCCACTCACAGGTTTCTATAACACACTGCCATAGACCGTAATGGAAGTATGGGAGTTAAAATAACACCCAATAGGAAGTAATCTTAGCTAAACGAAACTGGGTGCAAAGTCTCTGGCACCTCCTCGCTCATGAGAAGGTGGCATACCAACTAAGAGGAGACGCAACTCATTAATAAATGTGGAACTCAGGGTTACGTTATCTAAATGAGGATAACCAAGGCCTCTACTGTCCGACAAGCTCACGAGCTCTGGGTTTAGGTGGACATTGGCCACTAGGCCCTAGTACAGAGGGCAATATGTCTGTAAAGGAAGAGGGGTTGGAACATAGTCTAACGGAAGTCATGCACTCAATGACTGTCACTGGAGGTGGGGGAAGGGTAAGAGGGCGGAGTGGAATGCCTGTCTGCAGTTCTGTACTGATTTTTACAACGGAATAAAAGCTATTGAAAAGCTTAAATATATTTACATGAAACATATTTACATTTAAGGCAAAGAAAGACCATATAATTTGCTAAAAATAACATGTTTAAAAGAAACTAGGTTTCTCCAGGTAAATAATTACCTTTTCAGCCACCATTCCCTTGGGGATGGGACAAACTCCTCCTTGATCCTGGGTAAGATAAAAAGAAAAGGAGATGTCTTACATGCGCTGATTACAACTGGTCAATTTCCATTGCTCAGTAGTGGGATTTGCATCTTCATGCAGTATACCACCAGAGCTCCAGGACATAAATATGGAACAATGGCCTGACATATGATTGCCTCAAATCGTGAGTAATTACTCTTACCTGCAATGTGAATTCACCTTCCTGTATCACCATTTCAGATCTCTAGAGGGCAGGAGGGCTGTGCAACTATTAGCAAACCAAGAGATGGAATGTGCCAGGCTCTGCTGGTGAGGGTGAGCTGGCTGGGCACACCATGCATGCACTGGAATGCTTCACGTGTGCCCTTTCCAAACCTACAAGGGGCAGTTGGGTTGTCCAAGGGACAGTGTGGTCTCTGGCTGGGCAGAGGCTATTGTCTTCTGAGCTTTGACTTCCTTGGTTGATCAGACTCCTGGTCTTATCAGTAAGGTCACAGTTTCTGAATAAATGACCAAGTCTTACATCATTAATCTTCATATGGGCCGGGTCTTGCACCAAGTTAGCCTCTTAAAGTCAAGGATTACTTGTAAGCAGAGAGGACAGCAGCAGATGCAGCATAATCATCAGCAGCACACATTTTTGGGAGATTTTAAAAGTCTACAGCTCAGAAGTACTGAAAGAGAGGACTTTATCCACAAACTGCATTTTGTAGCATGTAAGTAATCCCACAGTAGTATTTCATTTTGTAGTATGTGAGTAATACCATAGTAGTATTACATTTGTAGTGCATGAGTAGTACAACAATAGTATTACTCGTACTACAAAATGATATTCACTAACCTACTTGCGGACACCTCCCCCACTACTATCTTTTCTGTGCAGAGGTGACCGCCACCTGTGTGGAGCTTTCCAGAACATTTTTTGTAGTAAATGTGGGTGAGACGGGAAGTAGCTGCGAAATAGGGATTACTTACACATAAATTGGAGCTGCTGCAGGTTTAGGAATAAAGTGGGGTGTAGGAAGGAATATACAAATGCAAACATTGTTACTACATCCAAAGATGTCACAAATTAGTAATAAATGTACTCCAGCTCAGCCGTGGAGTACCTCCAACACCACACATGGCCACTCACAGGTTTCTATAACACACTGCCATAGACCGTAATGGAAGTATGGGAGTTAAAATAACACCCAATAGGAAGTAATCTTAGCTAAACGAAACTGGGTGCAAAGTCTCTGGCACCTCCTCGCTCATGAGAAGGTGGCATACCAACTAAGAGGAGACGCAACTCATTAATAAATGTGGAACTCAGGGTTACGTTATCTAAATGAGGATAACCAAGGCCTCTACTGTCCGACAAGCTCACGAGCTCTGGGTTTAGTGGACATTGGCCACTAGGCCCTAGTACAGAGGGCAATATGTCTGAAAAGGAAGAGGGGTTGGAACATAGTCTAACGGAAGTAATGCACTCAATGACTGTCACTGGAGGTGGGGGAAGGGTAAGAGGGCGGAGTGGAATGCCTGTCTGCAGTTCTGTACTGATTTTTACAATGGAATAAAAGCTATTGAAAAGCTTAAATATATTTACATGAAACATATTTACATTTAAGGCAAAGAAAGACCATATAATTTGCTAAAAATAACATGTTTAAAAGAAACTAGGTTTCTCCGGGTAAATAATTACCTTTTCAGCCACCATTCCCTTGGGGATGGGACAAACTCCTCCTTGATCCTGGGTAAGATAAAAAGAAAAGGAGATGTCTTACATGCGCTGATTACAACTGGTCAATTTCCATTGCTCAGTAGTGGGATTTGCATCTTCATGCAGTAGATCACCAGAGCTCCAGGACATAAATATGGAACAATGGCCTGACATATGATTGCCTCAAATCGTGAGTAATTTCTCTTACCTGCAATGTGAATTCACCTTCCTGTATCACCATTTCAGATCTCTAGAGGGCAGGAGGGCTGTGCAACTATTAGCAAACCAAGAGATGGAATGTGCCAGGCTCTGCTGGTGAGGGTGAGCTGGCTGGGCACACCATGCATGCACTGGAATGCTTCACGTGTGCCCTTTCCAAACCTACAAGGGGCAGTTGGGTTGTCCAAGGGACAGTGTGGTCTCTGGCTGGGCAGAGGCTATTGTCTTCTGAGCTTTGACTTCCTTGGTTGATCAGACTCCTGGTCTTATCAGTAAGGTCACAGTTTCTGAATAAATGACCAAGTCTTACATCATTAATCTTCATATGGGCCGGGTCTTGCACCAAGTTAGCCTCTTAAAGTCAAGGATTACTTGTAAGCAGAGAGGACAGCAGCAGATGCAGCATAATCATCAGCAGTACACATTTTTGGGAGATTTTAAAAGTCTACAGCTCAGAAGTACTGAAAGAGAGGACTTTATCCACAAACTGCATTTTGTAGCATGTAAGTAATCCCACAGTAGTATTTCATTTTGTAGTATGTGAGTAATACCATAGTAGTATTACATTTGTAGTGCATGAGTAGTACAACAATAGTATTACTCGTACTACAAAATGCTATTCACTAACCTACTTGCGGACACCTCCGCCACTACTATCTTTTCTGAGCAGAGGTGACCTCCACATGTGTGGAGCTTTCCAGAACATTTTTTGTAGTAAATGTGGGTGAGACGGGAAGTAGCTGCGAAATGGGGATTACTTACACATAAATTGGAGCTGCTGCAGGTTTAGGAATAAAGTGGGGTGTAGGAAGGAATATACAAATGCAAACATTGTTACTACATCCACAGATGTCACAAATTAGTAATGAATGTACTCCAGCTTAGCCTTCGAGTACGTCCAACACCACAAATCGCCACTCACAGGTTACTTCAACACACTGCCATAGAAGGTAATGGAAGTAGGGAGTTAAAATACCACCACATAGGAAGCAATGCTTACTTAACAAAACTGGTTCCAACGTCTCTAGCACCCCCTCGCTCATGAAAAGGTGGCAAACAAACTAAGAGGAGATGCAACTCGCTTTAACAAAATGTGGGACCCAGTTTTACGTTATCTAAATGAGGATAACCGAAGCCTCTTGTCATGTAGTTTCCACCCAGAAGTAGTAACTGTACGTTTGTGGATGGCATAACTGTTGGGATGGTGCCAGACTGAATCCATGCACCCCCTCAGGATATGTTGTCCTATAAACCAGCTAGCACACAGTGCCACCATAAGTACCCCTGAACTTAAGTGGGTAACAAATGGTTCAGGCAACCACTGAACATGACAACCCTGATCCCCACCAGGAATTGTGGTAACAGATCTAGGACCCTTCCGCTCAGTCACTTGTGCTCTCTTAATCTCAGAGAAATACACAAGGAAAACAGAGAGGAGCGTTTTCAATGTTTATTGAACCAACGTGATTCTTGTATAAAATATATGTGCTGCAATAATCAATAGACAGAAGCAGATGAAAGCAATTAGAAGCACCAAGACAATGAATAGAATAAAAAGCTTCACCATCGTGCTAATACAGTGTGTATATATGAAGGCATATAAAACAATATAGAAAGTTGGACGTACTTACTATGCAGTCCCTAACCTAAGTGTGTAGGGTGTGTGTGTGTATGTGTTCTGCCAAGAATCCCCGTACTGGATAATCCAAACCCGGTTACCTGAAGGGAAAGAATGTAAGTCCCTGTCTTGGTCACGAGCTGGAAACTATTGCAGAGATATCAGCAAGCTACTGGGCTGAAGCTTCAGCATGTAGAGAACTCGCCAATGACAGCAAAGCGCTCCTCTAACGAAACCGGGAAATGCTTGTTTATTTACAATGAAAAGCATCCTTGCGAGTCAAGTGCAAGCCAGTGTTGTTATGGTCTATAGAGAGCCATGTCGCCTTGTGGATGAAAAATAGAACGACATTTGCACAATGTCTGTGGAGGCCTTGTACGTGGTGTTCAAGGAGTCATGATAATGTTAAGCGAAGCAGAATTTGTAAGCGAAGCAGTTACAGAGAAACGAATCCTACATTGTCACGCACGCAAATGTGTGTAAAAAGTTATTGTGTGAAAGGGAAGGCAATGTTTGAAACGAGTTCACAGTAAAAGATGGCTGCGTTGTTATATGGGACTAACTAAGACACATAACACTCTACTGTCTGACAAGATTATGAGCTCTGGGTTTATTGGACATTGGCCACTAGACGCTAGTACAGAGGGCAATATGCCTGAAAAGGAAGAGGGGTGGAACATGGTCTAACGGAACTCATGCACTCAATGACTGTCACTGGAGGTGGGGGACGGGAATGCCTTTCTGAAGTTCTGTACTTATTTTTCAAAACGCAATAAAAACTATTGAAAGCTTAAATATATTTACATAAAACATATTTACATTTAAGGTATAGAAGAAAGACCAAATCATTTTCTAAAAATAACATGTTTTTGTTACACAGTAGAACACAAATAGTCAAGTACAGCACTTTAACGAGTAAACCAGGCCCACTGTCACAACACCAAACGATCTGTCCACTATAGAAAGGTATATGGGCCTGATTCACAGAACTAACTTACGTCAAAATCCTAAACTTACAACAATTTTGGTATTCACAGAATGAACTTACACATTTGGGTATTCACAGAATGAACTTACACATTTGGGTATTCACAGAATGAACTTACAGCAATTTTGGTATTCACAGAATGAACTTACACATTTGGGTATTCACAGAATGAACTTACAACAATTTTGGTATTCACAGAATGAACTTACACATTTGGGTATTCACAGAATGAACTTACAACAATTTTGGTATTCACAGAATTAACTTACTCATTTTGGTATTCACAGAAGGCACTTACTCATCAATGAGTAAGTGCCTTCTGTGAATACCAAAATGTGTAAGTTACACAAAATGTGTAAGTTACACAAATGAGTAAGTTACACAAATGTGTAAGTTACACAAAATGTGTAAGTGTCTTCTGTGAATACCAAAATGAGTAAGTTTATTCTGTGAATACCAAAATGAGTAAGTTCATTCTGTGAATACCAAAATGGTAGTAAGTTTAGGATTTTGTCGTAAGTTAGTTCTGTGAATCGGGCCCAAGGTGCTTTGGTTGGGAAGGTGACCCAACAGGGGTTTGTACTATAGAAAGGCAAAAGTGTTTTGGTTGGGAGTGTAACTCCGGGTAAATAATTACCTTTCCTGCCACCATTCCCTTGGTGATGGAACAAACTCCTCCTTGATCCTGGGTAAGATAAGAACAGAAAAGGAGATGTCTTACTTGCACTGTTTGCAGCTTGTCACTTCCTTCAGATATAGATCTCATACAGCTGGTCAGTTTCCACTGCTCAGTAAGTAGTGAGATTTGCATCTTCATGCTGTATATCACCAGAGCTCCAGGACACAAATATTGAACAATGGCCTGACATATGAGTACATCCAATTGAAAGTAATTACACTTACCTGCAATGTGAATTCCCCTTGCTGTATGGTCATTTCAGATCTCTAGAGGGCAGGAGGGCTGTGCAGCTGCTAACAAGCCAAAAGATTAAATGTGCCAGCATCTGCTGGTGAGGGCGAGCTGACTGGGCACATCACACAGCACTGGAATGTTTCATATATGCCCCTTCAGACGCTACATGTGGTGTTTGGGTTGTCCACGTGACAGTGAGGTCCCTTGTACATAGCTGCCAAGGTTTTAGACTGCTTATATGTGACAATTTCCTAATTTCAGTGTAATTATGAGTGACATTCAACAGCTATTAGTGACACTTTCTTGCGAGCAATGAAGGCGAAGAAAACATACAAATATCATTAATTACACCCACTGGAGCAGCGAGAAACTCTAAGATGATCTTAAACTGCTGCAAAGCACCAGAAATGGAAGAGCACTATCAGAAGTCTGTCAAGTTCTCCATGTGGGACCTCTATTAGTTAATGCACTGAACCAGAGAGCCACAGAATTGAATCCTGGTTGGTCCAGTGGAGAATAGTGACTTGTATGTGTTTAGAGCCACAAGGTCCCAGTCTGACAGAAAGCACTGTGAACATACAAGTAGGGTCTTTTGAAAGCACACACATCCCAGCTTAGCTGGTAGCTACCTTATAAAACCTCTCAAAAAAATAAATGTGTGTCATCAGGAAGCAATGTTTTTTTTTAACTGTCCTTTAAAAGCACACACTTCACAGCTGAGCTGGTATCCACTTTACAATATCTCTCAAAAAGAATAAGTCTGTGTTGTCAAGAAGCTTCAAGTGATTCCATCAATTAAAGTCAATACATTTGCATATTAACCGCTGTGCACATTTATATGTTTTTTAGTTAAGCAGGCACACTGGCCAGAAGGCTTCCCTCGGTTTCACAACACAGGAGACTCCCTGCCTGACACTTAAGCTGAAGCATTTCAACTCTCAGAATAAACCAGGACGGTTGTCTTTTCACAAAAAGCAGGGGAACTGTTTTTCAAAAAATAAAATAGTTTGAGCATGTGGTGCCCCTCAAACCTTCCCCTACCCCCGCATGGACCACTAAACATACCTGCCTGCATCTGCTTTCACACATTGCCTTTAGTTAGACATTGATTTTTTGTTTAAATTTCTTTATTACCCTTTTAGGTCTCGCCTAGCGTTGCTGCGCATATGCGCAGCTCGCTCGGCGAGATTTATTGTTAATGAGTAGTTTTAGAAAAGGGCTTTAAGCCCCGCCCCTTATTTCCATTGGCCGGCGTCACCGTTTATGGTAAACGGTGGCCTGCCATTGGAAATGAGGGTTTTTGGTGGACGCCCTTTGGCCTCCGAGCCGGACTCGGTGGCCTGCTTTGCGTCTGTCGCAAAGCAGTTTCTTATCTTTATGGGGCCATGTGTTAGAAACACATGGCCCCATAATGACAAGAGATCCCCATGCTCCGGCTGCAGCGCGGTCCTCTTTCACTTTCGGGACCGCGCTTGCATTTTTCCACCTTCTTGTACAGCCTGCCTCTTTCTCGTGTGTTCTGTGCTGGCACAATGCGTACCCCGTTACCAAATCTGCTTCCCCCTCAGATGCTCAGTCCTGACACCGCTGGTACGCTGATCTAGATCTGAGCCAGGCACTGAGGCGCTTCCCACTCGTGAGCCCGCCTCTCACTCAGTGCTCTGCGCCTTGTACCCACACTCCTCCTTCTCCTGCACAGCCCACGTCACCCCCAGAGACAGGAGCATGTGGTCCCTGCTGGATTACTGTCCCTGACAAGAGTGCACATCCCTGATAAGAGCGAGAAGCGTTAATCACATCGAGGCAAGTATCCAAGCAACATGAAGGCCACAATCCTGTCACTTTATTCCGTGGGCCAAAAATAACTAAGCAGCACCCCACGGAGGCACTGAAGGTACCCGGGAAGAGAGGGGAGGCTCTCACTCTTGCCCCATTGCTCTTCTCATCTCCCACCTAACGTCTGAGCAGGAGGGGTTGCCATAGGAACGGGAAGTTTCGTAGTGACCTCTCTAAACATTAACGAGCACGGCGCTCTGGACTTAGGTCAGGTCCAACAATAGACGTGCTGCTGTGGGTGGCGGCTGCGCAGGTCACCGCGGAGCCGGCGCGCCGCAGCGGCCGAGGGGAGGGGTCGAGGATATCAGAGGTGAACGGCCCCTGTCACTGCGGAGTGAGGGGCAACGGGGGTGCTAGGCCAGTGATCACTGGAGGGGGGGCAGATCAGCTGGGTACATATACGTTTACAGCGGTGTCCTCAGTGGTGATTAATATTACACCACGTGGTGGAGCTGGCGCCCTGCCCCAGCTATATACCATTAGTAGTCAGATTTTATTGTCTTTTTTTCCTTTTATTGATACCTAATGGCTCGTAGTTTAAATTATATAGAACGGTTAAACATGTTGGTGATATATGATGAAATACAGTGCAAATTAAAAACCAAAAATGTGTCTTTAAAACATTTGCATTCCAATTGAACCGCATGTTTCGATCAGGATATAAATGAAATGTTAGAGCAAACTCTGCATCGCAAGCTCCTCTAACACACAGGAAGACACGCTACCTACAGCAGAAATGCAAGCTTCCCTCACAACAGGTACATCACAAGCTTCCGCAGTGCAGACTTCGCCCTCTCTCTCGCTCACATTACCAATGCGAGCTCCGTTCACACACAGTATATAGAGGAACTCCGCATGTTACAGCAGTGCACACTTCCCTCCCATAAACATCCCCCATACCCCCCGGACAGTAGCAATTCAACTTTTCTCACACAAAGTATAAAACATCACTAGTTGCCAGTGAAAACGAGCCTGGCACACACCACTGACACTAGTATTGCAGCCTCCCATACACGGACCACACAAATGGTACATCGCATTTTACAGCAGTGCACACTTGTCTCACGCAAACATCACACACACGCCATAGACACCAGCAATGCAACTTTCCCTTCACACACGTATTGTGGTGAACCACAAGTTACAGCAGTGCAAGATTATCAGACACATCATATGTGCACTACGAACAGCTGTACGAGCTGTGTGTCCAACATAAGCCTAGAATGGCAGCGATCGAGGCTCACTAAGGAGGTAACACTATACAAACAAGCATTTGCAATGCAATAGGTCTCACAGTTACGTGAGTTTAAGCTATTGGCATTGTAAATGACAATGCCTTTTATTTATGTTTTAAAAACAAAAACAAAACTAAAAGGCATTGTTATTTGCAATGTCAATAGCTCAAACTCGCGTAAATGCGAGACCTATTGCATTGCAAATGCTTGTTTGTTTTGTTTTTGGGTTAATAACAGACAATAGACATGGGCGTACACCAGTGAAGGATACAATCAGATCACGTTAGCATTTTAGGTTAAAATAGAATTGAGCAGCAATACATATCATAATCTCTATCAATGTCTGGCTTCAATGTACAACGAAGCATCAACCGCCAAGTAGTGTGCCCAATAAGAATGATATCTTGCCTCTGACGTCAGTTCCCATGTCCGTGCGCAGCATGTGTGGTGCAAGCAAGGAAGGCTGGGTAGGAGGAGGTGAAGAGTCGGGGAAGGCGGGATCAGAGTATGAACAATATCATCTGTTGCCCAATTTAGCTCTGTATCGTTTCCCAGCGCTTATATTCCAGCTACTGATCGGATCAGGTTTAAGTCCCTCTTTTCCGGTCAAGTATTGTGTACTTGGAGTTTGCATGCGTGGTAATAAGGTATTAGATCATGCGACAGCCTGGCCGCTAGGTCATACTTGTGTCCCCGCTATTGCTTCGTGGCTCGTGATGGCTTGTGTGTCGTCAGTGCTCATGGTGAACACCTGGGGATCTACATTCTCCTGCCAGGCGGTACGGAAGTCTAGAAGAACTGTATCCCATACGGCCGCCGTCAGGAGCTTGCGAATCCCCAGGGCATCTTTATGGTGTAGAGCGACGCTCTCTGCTTGCGCCCAGGTCGTTAATGAGTGAAACCAAGCTATCTTGGGCAGGGGCTCCAGATGCTTCCAGCATCTAGTAATCAAGCGTTTAGCTGCAAGTAGCCCTAGATCTATAAACCTCGACGTTACTTTGTGTTTTTGGGATCTACGGTAGAGGCCCATGAGGCACACCTCCCAAGCGTTGCCCACCACATGACCAGTGCAGTTCCACAAATAAGTGACTACAGCCTCCCAGTAAGAGGTAATGGCCGTGCAGCTCCACATCATGTGTAGCAGATCTGCGTCTACCAGGTTACACCTGGGGCAATGAGCGTTGGAACGCCTAAAGTATTTATTTATTTTGGTTGGTGTCAGGTATGGATACACACAACAAGAAGCTACCCTGAATGAGTGTCTGATTCTAACAAAAAAAGAGGCGCACTATGCCTTCTTCTGTGTGGTGTTGGGCATATCAAAAAAATGTAAGGACTTTCCTCACACACCACCAGGTGTCATGCTTCCTCATCGGCAGTCCTAGCTCTCTACAAACCGTGTTTGATAGAGAACGGGCCTTCACCTGGAGATAGGGAGGCACTTCTACAACTAAGGGGCCAATTCCGATTCGGGCCGGAAACCTCTCCGACCGAGCCGGACCCGGAGAGATTTCCGACCGAATCGGACTCTGGCAGTCCGACCGAACGAGTACGATGCGCACGCATGCAATCGGACTCGAGTCGGTCGGACTCCCATTGAAGTCAATGGGAGCCGGTCGTACAACGCGTACGCGGGCTCCCATTGACTCAATGGGTGCGAGGCGAACAGGGGCGCCCCCTACAGCGGGTACGTGTCGATGCGCATCGCGCCGTACATGCACAGGTAGGGGGGACCCATGGGTCCCCCCTGTGTGCGACTCGCGCGGCCACGCTTACAGGGGGTCCGACGCGGACCCCCACAGTCCGGCTCCGACAGCTTTTTCGAGCCAGACGGCGCGAGTCGGTCGGACTGCTCGTGGCGTGCATCGTACTTGCCCGGCCGGGGAACGACTCCATCGCGCGGTGCGAGTTGTGTCCGTGCGAGTCGGTCGGAGCGTGTTGAAGCCGCATACGAGTCGGTCGGCGATTTCGCGGGCGCTTGCATCGTACTCGCTCGGCCGGACCCGCGTACGAATCGGTCGGGAAACAGGGCTCCGAATCGGATCCGGTAAAGCTGAATCCGATTCGGACCCCTACCGGCCGAGATCGGAATTGGCCCCTAAGTGGGGGCCTGTGCAGGAAGGTGAGTGAGTGATTTAAACATTAATGCAAACTCCACATGAAATTTTATTTAAGTGGGATTTGCTTAATATTAAAACTTAGGGTGGGGACACGGGGGTTTAGTACCCCATCCCCATCAGTGTTGTCAACATGTTTCTGCCGTCGTGGCCAGAAGGGTCCATGGCATTCATCAGGACGTGATAAGAGGGCTCCTATCTAGTCTCTAACAGACTAAGATAAATCCTCTTTGGTAGGTTGACGTTTGTCAAACTCTACTTTGAGACTTCGTAACCTGTAAAGATAAAGGTTTACCACAGTGTCAAAAAAAGGGTTTATAATACTGGAGAAAAGAGAAGAATCAGACTTATATCATGCAAAAAAACATTATAATGCATGTGGGTGTGAACACACGTGTCACTGCAAACGTGGTGCACATGAAGACGGATACTGTGAGTCCAGCTCACAATCTTACCCCAAGTTAGGGGTTGGGATGTCCCATGGGAAGGGAGGAATTGAGGGACCCCTGTAGTCACACTCTGAAATTAGAGTAAAAGGGAAGTTTTAAGGTACAGTAAATCAGGCTGTTAAATTTTACATCCACACATTCAAACTGATTTTGGAAACGAGATCCATGGGCTTGGAAACTATGTTTTTTCGCACATCCAGCACACTCAACCCCTTACTGCATCAAGGTGCGTCCCTCGTGGTGCTCCTATGATCTGTCCTCGCCTCTTCCCCGCTGGTAACTAAATGCCGCTATGCGTGCGGTTTATAAAGGTGCCCGAACTGCTACTTGATTGTTTTTAGGTGTGAGCAGGCACCGCCTTTGTTGCAAATTGGTGTCAGCTGCTCAGAGTGCCGTCTTAGGTGTGCGTGGCGCTTAAAGAAGCCGACCGGTTTCCGCTGTCCGGACGCACTGCCTGAATAAAGCATTACAGGCGGCAAACTACAGAAATGGAAAAGGTCGAGGGAGGCGCGACCCGGGAACGTCTAAGTGCGTCAATGTGCACTGTCCCCTATTAGAATTTTAACCGTATGCCTCCTCAGTACGCGCATGCGTAGCAGGTTAGTCATGCATGAAGGTCATGTTTGCTACCACCCAGGCGGATTTGATTGTAATTCAAAAGCGCCTAATTATGAGGATGGAAAAATATATAAAAATATAAGCAGGCATTGTTAAAAAGGTGCGAAAGACAGGACTAAGGACGGTTATATTGTAACGTCCCGAGGTTACATGTATAAGGGGGCTGGTGGCAAGTGTTAAGAAGTTTATAGGTGTGTGGTCAGGAACTGCTATATACTATGTTTCAACCATTTGGGGCAAATGGTGCATACCCTCCAATGGGTAGATGTTGTAGGTATATATACGTACACAAGTGTGGTTAGTTTCCAAATTCCTTTGTCGTAGGCAAGTAAGGGGGCAGTGTGTATTACCCAGTTGGTGTAGTTTTCTACAAAAACTTGTAAAGGTGCTGACTGAATGTCTGGTTTATCCGATATGAAGCTATGGGACATCATCGTTGAGGCCTATTTCCCATGATTTGAGATGGTATACCCAGCGTTGTTCCCGTATATGGAGTTTCTTTTGTATGTGTGGGATGCACGGGTGCATTTTCTCCAGGATAACCCATTCCAGATCTTTATCACAGTGGCCTTGCTCCAAATAATGGCGTGTCAGCTTGGTGTTATTCTTCTTGCATCTGATGGTGCTCCGATGTTCGTTGATTATTACTTTTATCTTCCTTAGTGTCATACCCACGTAAAAGAGGTTGCAAGGGCATTTGGTCAAATAAACCACATTCTCGCTGTTGCAGTTTGTAAGGTTCCTTAAAATCTAGGGTTTGCCCGTGTATATGTCAACTTCCTTGGTGTGGAGGGTATATTGACATGCCACGCAATTCCCGCATGGGTAGTGGCCAACTGGTCTTTGATGGTCCCATAGGGTTTGCTGGTTCTGGATCGGTTGCGATGATGTTTTCGCATGGACAAGTTCGTCACGGATGTTCGAGTTTCTGTTGAATGCGAACAGGGGTGCGGGCCATTGTTTCCCTGCCCCATTAAGTATGCGCCAGTGCTTTTGTATTATGGACTGGACTTTGTTGGAGATTGGGGTGTACGGAGTGACACATACAACCCTGTCATTCTCCTGTTTCTCATGATGCTCCAACAGGGCCTCTCGGTTGTTATTACGGGCCCTTTTTGTCGCCCTGGTAACCATTTTCCTTAGGTAATGGCGTTGAATCAATTTGTCTTCCAAAATTTGGGCTTGGTTGTCATATGCCTCTAAAGAAGAGCAGTTCCTCCTGAAGCGTAGGAACTGTCCCACAGGGAGGTTCTGTTTCAGTGCTCTCGGATGGAAGCTTTCGTACATAAGTAGGCTGTTTTTATCCGTTGGTTTGTTGTGAACTTTTGTTTAAATGCCCTCTTCTTCTAGGGTGATGACCAGCTCCAAAAACACAGCTTCGTTTTTGTTAATGGTGTATGTGAACTTGAGGTGCTCATCCCTGGTGTTCACCCATTCGGTAAATTCTGTTGCTTGTTGTTGATTCCCATGCCAAATGATAAGGACGTTGTCAATATATCTGCGCCATAACTTTAGCTGTTGTTTGAAGGGGTTTTCCTGGCTGTATATGTGGTCTTCCTCAAATTGGTGTACATAGAGGCACGCCATGCTGGGAGCAAAGGTGCTTCCCATGGACGTGCCCCATATCTGGCGGTAGATGGTGTCATCATATTCAAAAAAGTTCTCTGTTGTGCCATCTCCGCGCATTCCATGATGAAATTGCGTGGGGTGAGGAAGTGCCACTCTCTCTCCTGTAGGATGCGCTCCACTACTGCTAACGTCCGTCTTTGAGGGATACTCGTGTATAGGGCTTCTATATGCCCAACACCACACAGAAGAAGGCATAGTGCGCCTCTTTTTTCGTTAGAATCAGACACTCATTCAGGGTAGCTTCTTGTTGTGTGTATCTATATTACTTGGAGGCCAGCTCACCCTGATTACCCCGTAGCCTCTTGTTCCCTCCCCTAGTAAATATTAGGGTTATTGTGTGTATATGGTGTCAGGTATGCCCTGAGTATTATAAAATACTGTATAAGGCAAAATCTGGCATTTCTAGGGAAGTGTATGGGCCCTTCCTGTATGGCCGCCCATTCTTGGTCTGTACATGGCCTTTGAAGATCAGTGTCCCAGAGTTGCCTGAGAGATGTCAGCGGTTGCGCCGCATGTGTTCTCAATAAGTCAGCAAACCATTTTGTGAGGTTTTTCCCCTTTCCCATCACGTGCATATATTGGATGGTAAGGTGTGTTTTAGGCTAGTGTTATATGTCCCCCCATAATGTTAGCAGCGTCAAGGTTTGCAAGGTATATAGTAGGAATTGGCCCCGCGGCAGGTCATCTTCATCGGCTAGGACATCAAAGGGTGCCAACTGTCCGTAATGGTATAGGTTTCCTAGGGTCTGTAGTCCCGCCTCCCCCCAGGCAGAAAGTTCTGTTCCGGCAATGACATGCTGCCCTCTTGGTGTGCCCTGTATGGGCAAGGAAGGCGCGTATGGGATCATGCCTCTCGTGAGGCATAAACTGCGATGGAAGCATCTGTAAGCCAACTCCAGCATCAGTTGGACAGGGATTACCCCTTCCTCCCAGGGTGAAACAAGCTTATAATTGACAAGTGTGTCCTACCTGGCAGCTGTGTGGCCGTATCTGCCAAATATAGCCCACCAATCCATCTGGCTATCCATTGGAGTTGCGCCACCAGATAGTAATGCTCCATATTGGGTACTGCAAGTCCCCCCTGATCTGTCAGCAAAAAATAGCTTACATACTGCTACCCTGAATCATGTGCCATGCCAAATGAATTCTCGCATGGTGCACTCAAATGAGCGATAGACTGAAGGTCGAATATAGAGCGGCAGATTGGTGAAATAATATTAGAGCTGTGGAAGTACCACCATTTTAAGGAGCAATATGCAACCCATCCCAATCAGGGGGAGGGTGCGCCAGAAGGGCCATTTGTGACTTAAGTGCGCCGATCGCCCGCATAAGGTTCCCCTCCAGTAGATCTTCTGGTCGGTGATAGATCCTGACACCTAGGTAGCGGAACATATATGGCTGCCATTGCACCTCAGCGCCATTTACTCCAAGTGCTGGGTCATTGGGGGATGCAGCAAATGGGTTCAGGCACGATTTTGCGCAGTTTACTTGCAGGCCGGTTAAGGATGCACAGTCGGATAGGGTCTTTGCTATGTTATTGCAGGATGCTCTTATGTCTCGGAGACAGAGAAGCAGGTCATCGGCGTATAGGGAAACCGTGTGTATTCCATCGCCTAATGGGATCCCCCACTCTTCCCCACCTCGTCAGAGGGTTTCTGCCAATGGATCTATGGCTGGGGAGAACAGTAGTGGGGACAGAGGGCATCTTTGCCTGGTGCCACGGCTGATGGGTATCGATTCCAACATGTAAGGGCCTGTCTTGACCTTAGCGGTGGGACGAGTATAGAGCAGCCTGATAAGACTAATAAAATGGGTGCCCAATCCATACCTGGATAAAGTGGCGAACAGGAACTCCCACTCTAGTGTGTCGAACGCTTTCTCAAGGTTCAATACCGAGCGACCTCAATGCGGACAGAGCTCTGTAGTGTATTTAGCTACTCAAAAGAAACGGCTTATATTTAGGGATGTACTGCAGGCAGGTACAAAGCCATTTTGATCGGCGTGTACCAACCGAGGCACTAGAGGAGCCAAACGGTCTGCCAGTATTTTAGCCAGGATCTTGTAGTCAGTGTTTAAAAGCGCTAGCGGCCAATAGGAGCCCAACAGTTTAGGATTCCTATCCGGTTTTGGCAATGACACGGGTAGAGACGCGCAAAGCGTTGCTGGGAGGATGGACGCCTCTAGTGATTTTTCATATAACGTCAATAAGTGCAGGGCCAGTATTGGCGTATAAGCCTTGTAATATTCATCTGGCAGTCCATCTGGCCCAGATGTCTTACCCGTGGCCAGCGCTCTTATGGCTACTTGGATCTCGAGGAGCATGATTGGCTCCTCCAGTTCCATCCGCTGCGACAGGGTTACAGTTGGCAGGGAGAGAGGGGAAAGAAATGTCACTATCACCCCTGAGTCCTTGCTAATGACCCTTTCGTATAATGTTGCGTAGTATTTAACAAATTCTTGGTGTATCTCCTATTGAGTGATCAGTAGATACCCCAACATTGAACACAGTAAGAGGATTGGACGCCGTGTTTGTTCCTGCCGGATTAGACATGCCTGCAAGCGGCCCGCTCTGCCCGCAGCGGCATGGGTGCGAGCGGAGTGTGCATCGTAGGCATCACAGCTGTTCCAGCACTTACGCCTGCTCACGCCAAGCCTCATCTAGTTTACGCACGCCATCTGGATCCAATATCACGATCAACTCCAATTGAAGGAGCGAATTCTCGAGGCGTGCTACTTCTCAATCTAGTTGCCTACGAATGCTCCAATCCAGGCCTAGGCATTGTCCCCTCACTACAAATTTAAGTGCTTCCCATTCTACTCTTTTATTGGTGACCAAATCTGCATTTGTCTCGACGAAGGTGGTAATAGTGGTGCCAAATGACGCTCGTAAGGGCGGATCTTCAAGCGCTGCCGTCTGGAGGCACCATAGGTGACTGACCTGTCCAGTTCCTTCCCATCTTATCTGGAGAAGGTGAGGGTTGTGATCCGAGTGTGTCCGTCCTAGGTAATCTATTTAGCGGCAACCAGGAATCATTGCCGCTGATCCCACAAAGCCGGCGATACGGACATGTAGTCTGTGAAGTGGGGAATAAAAGGAATAGATCCACGCCGGTGGATTCATTGCCCTCCAGATGTCGGTTAAGTGCCAAAGGTGTAGCCCTAAAGCATTAGGTGTGGCAGCTGTTTGTGGGAGCGGCAGGACCCAGGTAAAGTTTTGTCAAGGACCCCATTTAAGTCTCCTCCTGTCAGCCAGGGGACCTCGCTCCGTGTATGTCAATATCTGACTCATCTACAGTGAAGGGAACCCTCAATCGTACCCAAATAAGTGCCCCCCTGGTGTATGAAGAGTAGCCGGTGGCGAATACCTGTCCCCGCCATCTACGCTGGAGCTTGTGGGCTTCCGGCTGTGTGAGGTGCGACTCCTGTAATAATGCTATGTGTGCTGCTCGCCGCTTGAGGTAGGAGTATGTTTGATACCTAGGCACCAGTGTGTGCATCCCGAGTACATTCCAGGTGATTATGTTAGTGGCAAACGTGTTACGTAGGTAGGAGCTTTGCACTAAATGAGTGCTGTTGTGCACGGGGGGCGATTTGATAGCCTGGTCCACAAACTGCAGGTGGGGGCTGCACCTGCTGGACCAATTGTTGAGTACAGGAGCGGCCACTCGTACTGTGAAGTGGTGACCCGGAGGGAGGGGGGAACACAAAAAAAGACATTTAAAAAATAAAGAAAATTGCACTTACCCTGCTCTGTCGGTCACCACCTTGCTTCCGATCCTCACGTCCCGTGGAAACTACTGCACACTGCGCTGGATTCCAGCTCCCAATCCCAGACCTGCTCACATGCTGGGAATTGTATTCCCAGCATGTGAGCAGTGCTGGGATTGGTCTGAGCACCTCGGTTCGGCACTCAGACATAGACTGGGAGCCTGTGTTGGTTTCTCCACCCAGCTGTACAACAAAGCTAGGTGGAGAAAGGCTAAGTGCGCATGCCCTCTGGGGCCGGCCAAACCATCATGCGCATTTAGCAGTGCCCACAACTCCCCCCTTCCCCCTGGTGCTGCAGCTGCAGCATCACTGTGGCTGTCCCCGCTCCTCCTTTGGCTCAGCTAGCAGGCAGCCTGCAGGACGTAAAATAAAATGATAATAAAAACGTTTTATTATTATTTCATTTATGTCCTTGTCTCTGCTGGCTTTCAGCAGGGGAGGGCGACACACACTCCTCCGTCATAGCGGAGGAGCCGCCACTGGTTGAGTAAGCATAAGGGATAACATGTCGAAAATTAAGTAAAAACGTTATGCGTTTGAACAAAGAGAGAGCAGAGGGACAACGTGTATCCGCCCAAACTACTAATCTTGCCTAGTGGCATCCTCAACTCTGCCCTCAGTATTTGCACCTGCGTTGCTGGATTCTGTATGTCTGTTGCTGTAGCCTTGGTGACAGGGCGAATCTCAGTCAGTTCGAGTGCGACATCGCGCACTTTGTCTGCAAGCTTCCGATGGTCAGTGTGTAACAGAGTGAAGTCCGATGTGATCTTATCTATGCGCCCCTCAAGAGAAGTGCGCGTCTGCGTGAAAGATGTTCCCAGCTTCTCTACTGCCTGCAGTACGGAGTCTAGTTTAGACTTCAATGTGAGGGTTGTTGTGGCATCTAATGCACCCCGGTCCTGTTCGGGCAGTCTGACGCTAGTAACAGGTTGCGAAGGCGAAGGCCCCGCCACAGCTCGCTGTCGGCCCATCACTAGGGAGTCCCAGGAGAAAGGCAGTGCCTGCTGTTAGTGTATTTGCGATCTTTAGTGCCCATGTATGGCGCTGTACTGGTCCTCTTCACTAGTTGCAAATAGGGGGAAGGGTTGCTGCGCACCTCCTGTAGTCAGTGGCTTTAGGTGTGATTAGAGACTAGAGTTTACTTAGGCAAGGAGATGTTTTAACCCAACAGAGACTCATGATTCTCTATTTACTTCTTGCAGCATTTGTAGGAGGTTGATGTGAGGCAACAGCACTTCTAGCTGATTCTCGGGATGTCTGTCATGCATGACTACGGCTCGTGAAGCGGTATCAGCCTTCCGATCAGTTCATTTATGTGCCAGAGGGGCGATGAGCCTGGGCCCTACAAGACCCCCAGGCCACTGTAAAGGTTTGCGGCCTGCCGCCTGACCCAGAGACTAATGCAGTATCGGGCTTGGTTCCAGCCCTATGTGCCCATCGGAGACCGCATGCCTGCCCCAGTATTGCTGTATAATTGTAGGGCCTGGTGTTGGTTTTGGGTCCTCGAATCAGGCAAACCCCGACACAGAGCCCTCCCCAGTACGTAGTACAATGGATCCCACTGCGATGTTTTGCGAGGCAAGGAGAGTGTTTCAGATGGTCTCAGCCATAGGTAGCTCTGTAGGGGTTGCGGGGACAAGACCGCCGCTCAGTCACAGGGGACCTCCAGCGCAGTTCTATTTCTGTGGCGGTGTTGGGAAAGGGGCAGCGATAGTGTACTTGCCCCAGAGTTGGGCAGTGACGCCGGCTCTTCAGGCTCCAATCTCGCGGTGCTAGGGTCGCAGGCCTGGGCCCGATAAGACCCCCGGGCCTCTGCTACGTTCGCCCACCCCTCTCCACACCTGGTCTGCTGAGTAGATTTCGATCGCAGTTCAGGCTCCTTGGGCCCATGGAGCGTGGCGCAGTCCCTCCAATGCGACTTCTGGTGCTAGGCCTTTATCGTAGTGGTGCCCACTGCGCAGGCCTCTCCGCGAGGCGTGTCCCTCACTGCGACTCAGGTCCAGACGTCACATCGGTTCGATCTGAATTCTTGAGCCGGTCCCCATATGCTCACTGCCCGCAGTAGGTGCAGGTCCCGGTGGGTCTCGCATTGCGTTTCGGGCTTGCTTCTCGAGCCCGGGCCATGCGATTCAAGCCCCCACACCAGGACCCGGAATCCCACTGTCCACAGTGTGAGATGCGCAGATTATTGCCGGGGAGGCTCCGCGTCTGATCTGTAGCGCATCTGCTCCGTGCGGCCTCCAGCGGTATCACGGCCCGCCCATCATGGGGGTCGGGCGTCAGTCGCCTCACCTCCACCAGGTTGCCGCTTTTTGTTTAATATTCGGTTCCACAGCAGCCAATCGCTATTTGGCACACGTGGTTTAGTTGGGCATGTGAATGGCGCTGCGGGCTAATCCACTGGAGCGGATAATGGGGCTGAGATGCTGAGCCTCTCTAGAGTGCATCCGCCATCTTGGCTGGCTAGCCACACCCACCTCTTTAGTTAGACATTGATAATCACTTTCAGGAGCACAACATTATTCTACACATGATTCATGAAACAATGTGATTGTAATTTGGGAAGTAAATAGCCAAATGAGCAAGCCGTCTGGCCGGAGCCTAATAGGAAGCACATTATTAATGATACAATTTAATAGAACATCAAAACAGTTTTTGAGTAATATTTTCTGAGGAGCAAACCATGGTCTTTCATGATTGTTTGAGAAATCAGATGCCTTATTTTAAGCACTCAACCGACACTGTGCGTGGATGTCTGCTGCCTCTGTACTAGATGTCGGCAGCATACGAACTGCGCCTTTAGACAACCAGAGTGCTCTCGGCCGGGCCTCCTGTGCCATCCAGCAGAAAGAGAGACAGTAACGGCTGGTGAAACCATGATGTCCATGGTCTGGTGCCTCAGCAGGTGGGCCCACCAGAGTGAACAGCCATGTAAATGGAGGTGGCAACATCATAGGCAAACATATCCTGCCGTGCTGCACCCGTGCACACATCCCTAATTTAACTACCAATTACCGGTCATGTACAGGATGAGGAAATCAATGGTTCAGACTCAAGCAGCCACCTGAACCCTCAAGTGTAGCATGCGCTGCATATCCCGATTGCCGGGGAAACCAAATATGTCAAGTGAGCGCCAGGCCAAGCCCACATGGATCTGGCTATGCCTTCTTTTGATTACTGCACTTTCTTTGGTACATCATATACTCTGCTGAAGTGACGGCAGACTCTCAGCACTGCAAGAAAGTAAAGTTGGACCAGCAATGGGCACCACATTAGCAGCGGCTTACCCACCCCAAAACGAGTTAGTGCTACTGAGACAGACGTGGCAACAGATGAAGAATGATCATGACCGTGCACTAGAAAGCTAATTTTATTAAGCATTAGCAGCATAAGCAACTAGGATAGTAACCTCACTCCAGGCACTTACTTCTTTGCAGCGAGTGAGGCGAGCGGCAATTCTGTAATGTGCCTGGTTGCCACATGACTCGGACGACTCTCCCAGCCCTGCCGTGGCAACGCCAGGCTGATGCTGAGGGCAACTGGAGTGGTCTGGGCTGCGGCTGCACCGTGCGAATTGCATTGCCATGATTGCTGCCAGCAGCCAAAACGCAATATTCTCATGAACTTCTGCCCACTCGCGCCGCAGGCAGCAGGACCGACCCGGCTATTAAAGTTGTGTGTCTTCCAACTCATGCCCTGACCACACTGTCTTGGTAGTAGCCACTGGCCACAGTGACTCCTGACGTCAGATGTAACAGTAATGCCCTTGCGCACAGTGTCGGGTGAATCCAATTATCAGTGTTACATTGTTAGCAGCAGCTAGAGCTCTGTGAGCAGCTGAGCCAGCTCCCAAGCCTATCGGGAGCAGCAAGCACTATGACCACGCTCTGCCACACTAGGTTAAATTCAGTCAGTAATGGTGCATTAGCAACGCTCCCGCTTTGACAGCTGAGGAGGCGCTATAATGCGTGACTTTGCATTTCAGTGCAGTGATGTGAACCACGAAAATGCGTTAGTCTAACGCCTGATGCGTGGTACTTGGCAGGGCTACTCATACGACAGAGCCTTTTGAGCTTTGACAGACTTGGGTGACCAGACTCCTGGCCTCATCAATAAGGTCACATAACTTCTGGATAAATTACCAAGTATTGTATCATTAATCTTCTCATCTGGGCCGGGCCTCACATAGAGTTAGCCTCTTAAAGCCACGGATTACTTGGGGACTGAAGTAAGCAAAGAGGTAACTGCACATGCAGCATATTCATCAGTAGCATGGAAGCAGGTAGTTAAAAATAACACTACATGGAAAGTAATGTTAAGTAAACAAAATTATTTAGACTTTTTAAATAAATATCTATATTTTGTTTGTTGTTAAAAATATATTTTTATAAATAATTAATAATATGAAATGTAATAACATACTTATATATATTGAATCAAAATACTTATTTTAAATGTACAAATAAATGAAACCTTTAAAATTTTATTAAGAAATAAATCCTAGGCTGTGTGGCCAAGATGGCAGACGTGTGAGATGCCTGACATGCTCCTCCATCTCCTGGAGTGCCAGAACAGCCATATTTGCCGTGGTGGGAGGACCAACATGCCTGGGAAGAGAGGAATGAAGTCTCAATGACAACTGTTCAGTAGGGTCCAGGCAGCAGGGTGGCTCCGTGTGCCCGCTATGGTTGTTTTGCCTCCGGCAACTCTGAGGTGGAGATCAGTCAAGATGGCATTCGCGGCCCAGTGAGGGGCTCAGAGCTGCCCACCTCATATTACTAGACGACCACCTGTGCAATGCGCGCTGCTACCGAGTGCCGCGTTGCCCTCCTTGAGGATCAACGGACCTGTGCTCTTTCGATTCTCCTCTCTCTGCGTCGCCTGAGGACGGCAGAGACGAAGGAGCGGTGGCATGCGAGGCCTCCGGGCTGTGCTGTACAGGAGTGTGGGGCCCTCGCGCTGTCCCCGGGCTCCGGGTATTGCAGCATAGTGAAGCACACCACAAGCCCATAAGAGGTTGCCACAATGGGTTAACTGGATGCCTAATCTTGAGTACTGCACCCCGATACTGGCTGGGACATCTAGGGCACCCCCTTCTATACTGAATGGAGTGTTGGGGGGTGCCACAGGAGCTACAACAGGAGCCTGTGATAAAAAGGACTGCCAGGGCTGCCTTTGGTCTGCCGGTGGCCCAGGGAGCTCATGCTGCTCCTGCGGGTTTGGGTAGCCCCTTGCCAAGGTGCTATTGACCCAGTGGGGGCTGACGCATATGGCGGTCCTCGGAGCTAGAAGAGAAGCAAAGGCCGAAGCAACCAACCAACACTGTGCCGCAACACACTCGCCCACCAGTGATTCTCATTAATAGCTGGCAGCCTCCGCACATGAGCTGATTGAACGTCCAGTGTCCCGGGGAGCTATGATAAAGACAGCCCCATACCTTTTAGGTGGCACCTCACTAGGGCTAGACCAGTGTACGACGCATGCAAAACTTGCCCGACTGCCTTCCACGAGTACTCTATAGTCTTGACAGGCTGGCATTTTCTCGGCCCATGGCCAACCCGCCCGGTGATGTAGGGGGCCCCCTTGCTGCCCAAATGGCAACCTCTAAAGGCAAGAAAGACCACAACCTTCATGACATATTAACGCGCTCCACCAAGGCCTCTTCCAAAGAGGTCCCCGTGCCTTCCTGCACCCCAGCCATTGAGGACAATGGACAAGATGCCATCCGATTAAGTGGACCTTCCTCGAATCCCTCTTTGACTCCCTCAAAAGGAACCTACAAAAAATGACCTGTCACAGGACCTACAGGCCATGAAACGTGACTTGGGCTCACTAGGAGACAGAGTATCCTCCTTGGAAGACAACGAGACTGCATGCGGTGAGGACGTTGAGATTCTTCAGTAAGAAGTGCTACGACTACAAGAATGCCAAGCAAATCTCCAAGTCCACACAGAAGACCATAAAAACAGGTCACTGCAGAATAAAGTTCAACTGCGCGGGTTGCAAACTAGAACTGAGGACAAGGACAATGCCGGCTACATGAGGGCCCTATGCCTGCACTCTTTAGGCCGTGAAGAGGGTAGTCAGTTACAACTTGACAGGGTCCACCAAGTTGGCCATCAGGGGGCAACAATGCATGCCCACCAGGCATTGAGGTGTGCGTACACAACTTTAAGCTGAAGGAGGAAATACTTAAGAAAGCTTCAATATCGGTGGCACCGGATTTCACTCTTTGAAGATCTATTGACACTCATTCTACACTGACTTCAAGCCAATCACAGAATTTCTGCACACTAAAGAGGTCTATTATAGCTGGGGCTACCCTTTAAGGGTAATTTTCTGCTGGGAGGTCCAACTGCACCAGCCCAAGACACCCTCGGAGGCTCGCTGAATCCTGAGCCTGCGGCCGGAGGATGGTCAACATTCGCTGGCAGGGTCCCTCTGGCCTCATACTGGTGCAGGCCCTCAAAAACAACTAGGCGCCTGTGCCCGGGTCCTGGCCTGATAGCACAGAGGCGCAGTCGGTCCTGGATAAACCCTCAAAAGAAACATGAAGCAGCTCGGACTAGCCTTGAGACTCCTCCCAAGGCAACTCCAGAAAACATGTCAAGTTGTGCAAGGCCTCTCTCCCTCCTGATTCAGACCGGGGGCGGGGGATACGTAGAAAGGACTCCTTCATCCATGCATAAGCGTTTTCCATGTTCCTGATCGAGCACCACTCGATAGCCTCAATTTTCTGTTCTCCATTTACTATGGACTTCATTGTGGTAATACTAGTTTTAGTTTTTGTTGGGAAATGTTTGCGTTTGACACTGTTGACACTAGGCCACCCACCCTGCACATTGCTATTCTAACAGGGGCCCCCCACACAATGCGAACCTCAAGGTCCAACACATCACCATCCCTTTCGATCACTCAATGTCAGAGCCCTAAAACACGGACCAAGCAGGCTGTGATATTGTCTCTCCCGGAGCACAGTGGAAGTCACATATGCCTGCTCTAGGAGACACACATACTCCTCTCCCAGGGTTTCAGAGGCAATGTGCTGAGGAAAAGTGTTGAAAGGGTCTCTTTCGTTCCCCATAGCTTCTATATATGCTCCCATGGAGCAATAGGAATGATTTATTGAGGAGGCCCTATCAGATACTATTCAGTCCCCGAATGCAGCTGTTCTGGTGGGCGACAACATAGCAGATTAAACCGATCGGGCCAGCAGTTTGATCAGACCTGAGCAGTCTCAGCAAAAGGTCTGAGGTGGCTCCAAGACTACGCCCTGGAAGACATTTGGAGACACGCCCAACTCAGAGACAGGGACTACACATAGACCACTTTCTGGGCATCCCCGTTATTCAGACCCGGTCCAGGAGGTGGGCAATGATGCCATTATCTGACCATGCCACCATTAGACTGGTGATGCGAGTGCACAGTATGCGCTCTGCCCCCAGTGCCTGGAGGCTACAAGACAGTTTCATCCAAGACACAAACCATATCAAGACCATAAACACTGCTCTCACTGCATAACTACAGAACCAGGATACTGGAGAGATGGCCATGCTTTGAGAAGCGCTGGAAACAGTACTCAGAGGGCAACTAATCGCTAAGCAGTAAAGGAACTAGAGACCATCTATAAGCGCACAGGTGCCTCCAGGGTATGGCGCTGGCTAGACAAGGAACGCGCACAGTCAAATGCTTGGACTTCGACAGGGTGGAATTCGCCCTCATGCGCCTTAAGCGCAAATTTTACACTGGTGGCTAAGAGGCAACAAGAAAGCATAGGTAAGATAAGGAATGGGAGGGGATCACAGAGGACAGACAAATAGCTGAGGTATTTCAAGAGTTTTACCAATCCCTATACTCTGACCAGGACCTCAATGATGACACTATCCCCTCATACTTAGATAAGGCCCAAATAACAAGGCTCTGCTTCGCACGAGCACAGAAACTAGAGGAGCCGAAGGGGTGATCTAGGCAATAGCCTGGCTGAAACTGATAAAATCCCCAGGCCTGGATGGCTTCTCACCTCTGTTTTACAAAACACTCGGAAACGTCCTTGCCCCAGTACTCACCAGACTATTTAATTCCTTCGCTGACACAGGGACACTCACCTAGAGTATGCTCAACGCTTCCATGACGGTACTACCCAAGCCCAGAAAAGACAAAATACTGTGTAGTTCATATAGACCCATCTCCCCCCAATATTGGTGCAAAACTCTTTACAACCATCCTAGCAACCAGAATTAACTCATATATGCCCGGCCTGACCAAGCAGGCTTCATGCCTAACAGACACTGCAGGGACAATACCAAACGCATACCACATATCATCTATTTGGTCCATCAATGCAAAAGCGAGGGTCTCCTGCTAACAATAGACACAGAAAAACATCTGACAGGGTTCACTGGCCCTATCTAATTGCTACGCTGAAGTGCTTTGGATTTGGAGACAGATTCTGCCTCTGGGCCCAGGGTGTCTACAGCTCCCCACGGACCAGGGTGAAGGTGAATGAGGTCTTCTTGGGTTTATTCCCTATATGAAGAGGAACACATGAGGGACGTCCACCATCACCACTCCTGTTTGCTGTCTACATGGAGCTAATCACACACATAATCAGGTCGGACCCTAATATTACAGGGGTCCCATTCAGGGGCACACCGCATACCATCAGTTTATATGCAGATTACATGGTTCTGACTCTCACCAATCCTATGTCCTCCCTGCCTTCTCTGGTGACGGAGCTGCACCACTTTGGAGCATTCCCAGGTTTCAAGGTCAACCTACAACAATCACAGATACTCAACCTGTCAGTGACTCAACACCACAGAACACTACTTTGCACCCATATCCCCTACCTGGGGGTCCACCTTCCACCCTTTGTCTCTCAGACCAAACACTGAAGTCAACTGCCAAAATCTCCTTATTCAAGTGCAAAACGACCTTATGAAGTGGTGTCATCTCTGCCTTTCCTGGCTGGGCATGGTGGCGCCGGTAAAAATTACTATACTGCCCAAGATCCTGTACACGTTCCAAGCCCTCCGGTTTTCACCTCCCTTCCACCCCACAACTCCCTGCAAACACTGCAGCTGAAAATCAACAAATACATATGGGATGGGAAGAAGCCATGCATGTAAAGGCAACTCACCTATAGATCCTCCGGGTAGGGTGCCTGGGGATCCCTCACATTGCCCGATACTTCCAGGCCGCCCAACTCCAGTTCTTAGTGGAGTGGGGTAGAGCCTCTGCCGAAAAACACTGGTGCTTCATTGTGCAGGCTGTGGTCGGTACACACATATGGTGTCAAGTGGGAAGCTGTAAGCATAAAGGCTGCTTATTTGATGCAGATGGAGTTATCCCCTATGAGAGCCTGAAAAAAGACCACAATCTCAATGAAGGAGAGTATCCACTACTTTCAAATCAGGCACTGGGTGACAAACTCCTCTGTCAAATCCCACGCACATAGGCCACTGACACCCTTTAAGAAGCGCATCCTCCTTAAACACAGTGATAGGTGCCTATCATAGAACTATACACCCACTTAGCCCTCCCCTACCACAAGACAAGAACGCAGGACCGAAGAGATGGGAAAGGGAACTAGAATGCACATTTAGACCTAAGGAGTGGGAAGATATCTACTATTAGGCAAACCACGCAACAGACACCTTCATATTGGTATTTGACAACCACCCTGGTCCAAAAATAGAACCCGGAACAAAACCGTAAATGCTGGAGGGGCAGTAGGAATACAGGCACTCTATTACACTCGCTATGGGATTGCCCAAAGCTGGTCCAGTACTGGGGAAAAGTGCTAGATGCTATTGACTCAGCCTTCGACACACAAATCCTGCGCTTGTCCGCGTCACCCTGTTGGGCTTACCAAACCCCTTGACATATCCTCTGAAATCCATGCAAGGCCATCAGTTGGCCTTTCCTTACGGTGCAGCCCATCAGGCAGTTCTCTCACTCTGGGACACCAATTGGGTTTTGGAGCTCACAACATGGCTACAAAAATGACAGGTTATACTGGGCATTGAGAAGCTGCCATTTGCAAGAAAGCTTAAGCTGGACACCTATCGAGAACTGTGGGCTCCCTTCATAAAGGTCTTATCAGCAGAATTTAAAGAATTGACCTGCCCCAAATATCTTAAATTGCTACATCAGATTCTTGATCCCTCAGGCATTTTGTTGGCCACATACTAATGCCCACAATCCGGGATCGAGGTACAGACCCAAGTAACTCATACTTAGGGCCTTGCGAGAAATAATGTGGTGGCGGTTATTTACTTTATGAAACCTTAAAAGTGTGAGTAGGGCCAGGTTGGCCTTGGTGGGGGTTGTTCTGTTTAGTGGTTTTTTTTTCCTGGTCACACCAATCTTGCGTGCCGCAGGCCTCCGGGTTGTGGGCAACAGTGCTGTGTATTGATTATGTGACTGTTGTTACCTGGAAAACCAAAAAATAGAATTGATCCCCAAAAAATGAATCTTACACATACCTTTTAGTAAATTTTAATGTGTATTAAATAAAAAACATTTTTTTTACAGTAGGTTGTGTAGTGTTCTCCCCCGCTTGAGTACTCGCCAATGAGTACGCCACACACGGAGCTTGGTATTACATGTCTTTATTCGTGTGGGTGTAACTGCGAACTCAACATTCCTACATTCATTTCACGACGCTCTAACACTTACATCACAGTTCTATGGAGTCCATCCGGAGCCAAAAGGGTTCAGTCATTGCTAACTCACACAACACTACATCTCCCCTTCTGTTAAATCAAAATTATATATTTTTTTACAAATATATATACAATCGGAGCTCTTTGATGAGTCTTCGTGGTGCTCTGATCACATGACCCGATGATGTCTTCAGAAACTGGGGACAAGCAATAGAAGTGTCCGTGATCTGCATTGGTGATGTAGGAACAACAGCAGTCAAGGGGTTTTCAATTGTCCTTTCAGACGCAGTCTCTACATTGACATCAGTGCCTGATGAGCGATGAGCCATACGTCGAAAATATGAGGAATCTCACGCTATGGACTTCCCAGGATGCTGGGCAGGCACCACATGTCCTTTGCTGGTACCAACATAAAACGGCTCAGCATCAAAAGGCGCATCAGGTTTTCATTTTCTAGACTGACGGACAAGCACTCGATCTCCTGTATTGAAAGTAACGTGTTTTTGATGTCGGCGCTTGTCTGCGTAGGCCTTCATTTTCTCTTTATGATCTAAGCATTCATACAGGTTTCTTCCTCAGTACTTGATCTTCTGTTGGTACACTGAGGTAACGTGGTCATCATGGCTCTCCCGCACATCAAGGTTGCAGGGTTTTCACCTGTGGTTGAGTAAGGGGCTGAATGGTAACCTAGAAGAGTAGAATTCAAATCAGTTTTAAGGTCGAGACATTCCAATACAGCACGCTAAACAGCTTTCTTAAGAGTACTCATATAACGTTCAACAAGGCCATTGGCCTGTGGCCAAAGAGGTGTGCCCTTCTGATACTTAACATTATGATGACTGAGAAAGTCTCTGAATTCTCAACTGTGGAAAGGTGGGCCGGTGTCAGATTTTAAGACATCAGGAACACCCCATGTCGCGAAGATTTAGTCTAATCTCTCAATGACTCTTTAATGAGAGATAGATAAGAGATCTTCTATCAATGGAAAACGGGACTATTCATCGACAATCACCATCAGGTGATGCCCATTGTCAAGAGGACCGAAGAAGTCAATGGCAATTTTTTCCCATACATACTTTGGCAACTCTGACATGTTTAAGGTGTTTTGAGTGGTTTTCGATGAAAGGCAGTTGCATGGGTGACAGGCCTTCAATTCTCTTTCAACTCTCTCATCGAGATGAAAAAAACAGACTCGGTCTTGGACAGCTCATTTTGTGGCAATGATTCCACGATGTCCTTCATGGGCCACTCCAATCATCTGTTGTCGCAGAGTCTCTGGAATAACAATTCTCGAACCTCTGAGGATAATGCCTTCTTGAGTAACGGACAGTTCATCTTTGACATTTTTAAACTTCTGGTATGCACTGCCACTGGTAAGAGGTCAAGTGTGCTGGTTCCAAGACTGATGTGTAATAATGTATTTTAGTTTTAACATGTCACTGTCTTGACTTGTGGCAGTGACAATTTGTTCAAACGAAATGGCAGCTGGTGTGCTTGATTTCACAATCAACTTTATGTAGGTTTCAGCCATCTTTGGAAGGGGTAGAATGTCACTGTAGAGGCACTATTGAGAACTATTCAGCAGGGTTTTCATCTTTCCCTAGATTGTGCACAATTGTGTAGTTGTATTCTTGTAATCGTAGACCCCAACGTTCAATGAGAGGGGGAATCTTGGCCTTGGGATTGCCAAAGATTGGTCAACAATACTTGATGATCCGTCACAAGCATAAAAGGCTTTCCATATAAGAATACGTGGAAATGTTCAAAAGCCCACACCAGTGCTAAACTTTCCTTCTCAAGTTGTGAATAAGCACGTTCAGTTTGGGACAAATTTCTGCTTGCATATGCCACAATATGTCTTCGAGCATTTGGGTAGCTGCTGTGCTGTGCAAGGATTGCGCCTAACCCGATGGGGCTAGCGTCAACAACAACCTCTGTATAAAGCTTTGGATCAAAGTATGCCATTTTGGTAGCATGCCCAATAACTTGTTTGATTTTCTTGAAGCTTTTCTTGCATTCATGTGACCAATGAAATCAAACATTCTTTTGCATCAAGTCTCTCAACGCAGCACTTACAGTGGCATTTCGAACAGTAGCAGGCCATGCCAAGGAATTAACGTAAGGTTGAAACATTGTGGGGGACTGGCAGTTGACAACACTTGCACTTCAGCTGGATCAGGTGTCGTACCCCATCAGAAAAGATATGGCCAAAGAATTTCAGCTTTGTCTTATGGAACTCAGATTTGTCAGCATTCACAGTTAAACCTGAATCAACAAGTAAACGACTCACTTGAATGAGAGCTTTATCATACTCCTTCCATGTAGCTCCGGAAACCAATATGCCATCACCATAATTGTAAGCATTCATGACAGGTTGTATGATACATCGAATGACATCTTGAAAAAACTCGTCAGCTGATGACACATCGAAAGTTAGTCTTTTATATCAGAACAGACCAATATGTGTAGAAAAGGTTGTAATGTACCTGCAGTTGTCTTCGAGTTACAACTGATATAATCCTTTATTTAAATCAAGGCGAGAGAAGATCTTCACACCATTCAATTGTGTTATCAAGTTGACAATGTATGGACCTTGATGTTGTTATCTTTCGATCACCTTGTTCTTTTGACGCATATGAACACAGATGTACACAGCTCCTTCATTGTCCTTTTTGGGTACTATCACTAAAGTAGAAACCCATGGTGCTGGACCACTGGAATGCTCAATGATATCATGCTTGAGTAATTATTCAAGTTCTTTTTCAACAGTTTCCTGTGAATGAAATGCAGTTCATCTGTGTCTTTTAGCAACAGGATGACCGTCCTCATTAATGTGTAATTGAACTTTCATAGTCTTGCATTTTCCTAGCCCATGAAACAACAAAGGGAACTGACTTACTATTTCGTGATGAGCATTAACGCACAAGTTACTAACTTGTGTAACGATATATCTGTAAGAGACAGTAGTTAGTGACAGATTCCTTACCTTAGAATATCCCCAGGCGTCAGGCTGATCCGGAAAGTTTTTTGCGTAGCAGTACCCTTGCGCTGTCGGTAGGCGGCGTCGTGCGGCTCCGCGTCCGTCGCCGGGCGTCGTGATCGCCGGGATGACGTCGCGGGCAGTACTTAGGCGCCGCCCCTGCGCGCTGACGCCAGTTCTGTACACGACTTTCCGCGCCAGGAACGCAGAGCCATGCAAGAAGCTGACATAGGTGTCTGAAAAATACTAGGGCCCTGAAAGGGATGTCCTTAACCCTAGAAATCAGTTCGCAGAACGGGGAGGATGGGTGGGCGGTAAGAATCTGTCACTAACTACTGTCTCTTACAGATATATCGTTACACAAGTTAGTAACTTGTGCATCTGAAAGAGACACGTTAGTGACAGATTCCTTACCTTAGAATAGATACCCCAGCAATACCAACCCCGGTGGTGGGTCTGCGAACAAAGATCAGACAAGGAAGTCCTGGAGGACAGAACGGCCAAAGAAGCCGTCCCTCCGGACCTGACTGTCAAGGCAGTAATGCTTTGTAAACGTGTGCAGCGAGGCCCACGTAGCTGCCTGACAGATAACCGGCAGCGGAACACCGCGGCCCAAGGCCGTGGTAGCAGCCGTTGCCCTGGTGGAATGGGCACGCAGCCCAACAGGAGGCTCCTTTTAGCCAAAGAATAGCAGGTCTTGATGCACAAGGTAACCCAGCGGGAGATGGTCCTCTTGTGCACCGCCCGACCTTTTGGCGCCCACGTAGCCAATAAAGAGCTGGTCATCCACCCGGAAGTGTTTTGTGCGGTCAATATAGAAGGAGAGCGCACGTTTTGGGTCCAGACGGTGGAGCCTCTCTTCCTCTCTGGAAGGATGCGGAGGCGGAAAGAAGGTGGGCAAAGTGATGGTCTGCCCAATGTGGAAAGCAGTAACCACCTTTGGCAAGAAGGACGGACGCGTCCGAAGAACAACCTTGTCTGGATGAACAGACAGAAAGGGAGGTTTGCAAGATAGAGCCTGGAGCTCACTCACCCGCCGAGCGGAGGTGATGGCCACCAGAAAGGCTGTCTTCAGAGTCAGAAGACGAAGAGGACAGTTATGTAGAGGCTCAAAGGGAGCGCACATTAAAAAGGTAAGAACCAAGTTTAAGTCCCACTGAGGCATCACAAACGGAACAGGAGGGAAGAGGTGAGTAATGCCTTTAAGAACCTGTTAACAACAGGGGACTTGAAAAGGGAGGGCTGATCAGGGAGCCTGAGGAAGGCCGAGATAGCACAAAGATAACCCTTGATGGTACCCAGGGCAGAACCCTGTTGGGCCAGAGAGAGAAGGAACAGAAGGACCTCAGAAAGAGGGGCAGAAAGGGGATCCACAGCCTTTGCTGTGCACCATGCCACAAATTTGTTCCACCTGCAGGCGTATACCACCTTAGTGGAGGGACGCCTGGCTGCCAGAATCACATCACAAACTTCGGGAGGCAAGTCGAAAGGAATCAACTGCCGCCGCTCAATCTCCACGCAAGCAGGTGTAGACTGGACAGGTTCGGGTGGAGGACCGTCCCCTGTTGCTGCGACAGAAGATCCTCCCGAAGAGGCAGACGGATCGGGGATCTACGCTCATATGGAGTAGCTCGGGATACCAAACTCTTCGAGCCCAGTCCGGAGCCACAAGAATGACTTGGGCCCGGTCGTGCCGAATCTTCTTCAACACTCTGGGTAGAAGTGGTATAGGCGGAAAGGCGTACAATAGACCGCAACTCCACTCGTGACGAAAAGCGTGCCGCCGAGCGAGTGCCGCCTTGGAAATTCCAACGCGCAGAACTGATGACATTGCGCGTTCTCTTCGGTGGCGAATAGATCTAACCAAGGCTCTCCCCACTGTAGAAAGAGTCCTTGCGCCACTTCCGAGTGAAGACGCCATTCGTGATCCATCATGCACCTGCGGCTGAGTTCGTCCGCCCTGGCGTTCAGGGAACCTGCCAGGTGTTGAACCACCAGGAACATGCCCTGGTGTTCCAGCCATGTCCAGAGGCGCAGAGCCTCCTGGACAAAGGGTCCACGACCCCACCCCGCCTTGTTTGTTGCAGTACCACATGGCAGTGGTGTTGTCTGTGAACACCTGCACTACCTTCCCTTTGACAGAGGGAAGGAATGCCTTGAGTGCAAGTCGGATCGCCCGGAGCTCCAGAAGGTTGATATGGAGCCGGGACTCCGCCGGAGACCAGAGGCCTCTGATCTCCGCCTCTCCCATGTGACCGCCCCATCCCAGAAGGGACGCGTCCGTCACAACTGTGTGCTCTGGCTGGGGAAGGAGAGGGATCTGCCCATGACCCATTGCCGGTTCGAGAGCCACCACTGCAACTGTTTTGCAGTCCCCTCCGAGATCTGGACGTGATCGGACAGGTCGCCCTGGTGCTGCGCCCACTGGAACTTCAGGTCCCACTGCAGAGCCCGCATATGCCATCTGGCATGAGTGACCAGCAGGATGCAGGAGGCCATGAGGCCCAGCAGCCTCAGGGTCATCCGTACCGAAACCCAGGATAAGGGCTGAAAGATCGGAATCATAGCCTGAATATCCCGGACTCGCCGTTCGGGAGGATAGGCCCGAAACTGCGTCGTGTCCAGAACTGCTCCGATGAAAAGGAGCTGTGGAGAAGGAATCAGATGCGACTTCGGCACATTGATGGAGAACCCCAGCGAGTGCAGGAGTTCGGCCGTAGTCTGGAGGTGGGAGACAACTGCCTGGGACGAGCCCGCCTTCAGCAGCCAGTCGTCGAGGTAGGGGAAGACTGAAACCCCTGCCCGGCGCAGATGAGCTGCGACCACCGCCATCACTTTCGTGAACACCCGAGGGGCACTGGTAAGGCCAAAGGGGAGCACGGTGAACTGAAAATGCTCGAGGCCTACCGTGAACCGAAGGTAACGCCGGTGGGCCGGCAGGACGGGGATGTGGAAATAGGCGTCCTGCAAGTCCAACGCTACCAACCAGTCTCCGGGGTCGAGGGCAGTCAAGACCTGAGCTAGGGTGAGCATCTTGAACTTCTCCTTCCGGAGGAAGCGATTGACGTTCCGGAGGTCCAAGATAGGACGCATGTCCTCCTTGTCCTTTTGGGCACCAGAAAGTAGTGGGAGTAGCAACCACGCCCTACTTCTGGGGTCGGAACATGCTCGATGGCCCTCTTGGCCAAGAGGGCCGTGACTTCCTTCTGTAGAAGCACCAAGTGATCCCCTGACATGCGGTGGAATTGAGGTGGCATGGCTGGGGGTGGTCTCGAAGGGGAGGGAGTAGCCCTTCGGACAATGTCCAAGACCCACTTGTCCGAGGTGATGGGACGCCAGTGGTGAAGGTGATGGCGGACCCTGCCCTCGACTGGCGTGCTGTGCACCTGAAAGGAGGGACTAGGAGGGCTTGGAGGCCGCGGACGGGTTGGAGGTGGTGGCCTGACCCGCACGCTGGTTGCCCGAACCGCCACGGCGGTATCCACGCCCTCGGCCACGCGAAGGCGCTTGCTGCGCGGGCCGCTGGCCGGGCTGTGGACGTGACTGGGCGCCCCTTCCGTGGCCACGAAAGGGGCGAAAAGCAGACGTATGCGGAGGGCGCACAACAGCAAGGCCCAGGGACTTAGCAGTAGCCCGTGAATCCTTGAAACGCTCCAGCGCATGGTCCGCCTTTGAACCAAAGAGACCGACTCCATCAAAGGGCATGTCCATGAGAGTATTCTGGACATCCCCTGAAAAACCAGTGGTTCTCAGCCAGGCGTGGCGACGCAGCGCCACCGTCGTTGCAAGCGATCTGCCCAGCGAGTCGGCGGTATCAAGGCCACAGCGGATGGTATACTTAGCCGCATCACGCCCTTCCGCAATAGCGCGGGTAAGCAGTGTCTGGACCTCCTCAGAACACTGCGGCAAAACATCAGCCACCGAATCCCACAGGGAGTGGGTGTATCGGCCCAAGAGGCAAGCGGTATTAACAGACCGCAAGCCAGCACTGGAGGAAGAGAAAGCCTTCTTCCCAAAGTGATCCAGGCGCTTGGATTCCCTATCCGGAGGGGCGGTAGGGAAGGCTGTTTGGGAGGCAGAGGCTTGGACAACCAAGCTCTCAGGGGTGGGGTGTTGGGAGAGAAACAGGGGGTCGCCCGGAGCCGGGCGATGGCGTCGGGCCACGTTCCTATCCACAGGAGCCCCTGTGGTGGGTTTGGACCAGGCACCCAAAAGAACGTCAGTGAGTGCATCGTTGAACGGCAGCACAGGCTCCGAAGAGGAGGCCGCCGGCTGAAGCACTTCAGTCAGGAGGTTAGTCCTGACGGCCACTGTAGGCAACTGGAGATTTAAGGCTCCAGCAGCTCTACGCAACACCGTTGCAAAATTAGCTCCCTCCTCCGTTGCCACGGGAGGAGACAGCATGCCAGAGTCGGGGAGGTATCCAGCCCACTGGCATCCCCAAGTTCCTCAACCCAGTCCGGGTCAAACTCGCACTGTTGTGTGAGAGGGTCGTCAGACCCCTCCCAGCTCTCCTGGTCCTCCTCAGGTTGAAAAGATGGAGGAGGAGGGACATAAGGGACCCAAGGCCTCATCGGCGCCGGAACCGGCGGTCGGGCGACGCCGGTCCGGCTCCATGTCCGGACCCGGGAGAACCGGGAACGACGCCGCCCGGAGCCCCGGACGGGCGTCGGAACGGCACCGGGGACATCGGGCGTCGGGCGGAGGCGTGGTTAGGTCAACCGGCGCCGATGGAGGTTGCGGCACCACCGGAACCGGGGTCGAGGCCGGGCCGGAGCCGAGGCCGGGACGAAGGCTGGTGGGACAGGCGACGCCGGGACCGGAGTCGACGGCGACGCCGGAGCAACCCCATCTGGACCCGCGGGGCCCGAAGGCGCACCGGAGGGGACCTCGAGGCCCGAAGAGGCGGGCCATGGCCGACAGGAATTTCTGCAGCTTCGGCCGGAGTCGCCCCGAACCCGGGAAGGACGGGTAATGCGGGGCAACTCGACAGGCACGTCCGGGGCCGCGGGGCGGGACGGTGCCGACAGGGACCTCAGCCGAGTCGCGCGACCGGCGAGGCGAAGTCTTAGAGCGATGACGCCGCTTAGACTTCTTGTGCTTCGACTTACCGGAGGAGCGCGAAGACTTGGATTCCGACGAACGGCGGGGACTCCGCGTCCGGCCCCTCGACCTCTCCCGGGACCGGGGCTTGCTGCGGCGCGGAGCCGACTGCCGGACTTCAAGGAGCTTTCGAGACCGCTCTCGCAAAGCCTTCGGATGAAGTTTCCGGCAGTCAGGGCACGACTTCGTGTCGTGGCCTCGGCCGAGGCAGAAGAGACACTCGAGGTGGGGGTCCGTGATGGACATCATACGACCACATACCTCGCAGGGCTTAAAGCCGGGCATCCCTACGACACCTTAGGAGTCGTGAAGACTCGTTGAAGAGAACAGTGAAAAATTTCACAAAAAGATAGTCAAAAAGTGACTAGGGCACTGCTCTTCCCGGATCTGCGCTACTGGCGCGGAAAAAGAAGAACTGACGCCAGCGCGCAGGGGCGGCGCCTAAGTACTGCCCGCGACGTCATCCCGGCGATCACGACGCCGACGACGGACGCGGAGCCGCACGACGCCGCCTACCGACGCGCAAGGGTACTGCTACGCAAAAAACTTTCCGGATCCAGCCTGACGCCTGGGGATATTCTAAGGTAAGGAATCTGTCACTAACGTGTCTCTTTCAGATATTATAGTTCACTGATATCAGTCCCATATAAGCAGCTGTTCTGATGCTGAGTAAACAGGCACTTGCCACGATACCTTGAAGCACATGAATGGATGCTTGTACTTTTGTTTTTTTGTGTTTCATCATTACAAATTAACCTTGACTTTTTAATGGCGCAGATGTAGCCTTTAGTTTCTGATTGGCGTAAGTCGTAGCAATGGTGATAGCTCATTGTATTTCTCCTCAGGCATATTGTTTATTGACACACCACTGTCAATAATAAAAGGTATTGAGCAATCGTTTATTTTTAGTGTAATCTGAGGACAATGTTTGAATGACTTTGGTGCTTTTTCATGTCAACTTTTCTTTGACTTTTATTTTTCTTCACACATGTCCAGTCCAACATACACACATTTTTATGAGGTAAACATCAACACTGCACAAACATCGTCTTCACTTCCACTTGATGTTGATACTGAAGAACCTTTTGACAATGATTTAGATGAGGATCGAATTTGTTTGGTGTCGATTTGCCTCAACTGGTGTTGTTACTTGACCTTGTGGGCATGCATCGAACGTCGCTTCTGGAACGTTCGGATGTCCATTTTGTCTTCACGCCGTGACGCCCTTACTTTTCCTTTGCCTTGCAAACCACTAGAAAATGGTACTTCTTTCCACAGCCTTTCAAATCTGTCCCATGGCGGGACATTTACCTTCGTGTGGAAATGAAAATCCACATCTGAAACACGACTTCTTTTTCCGGGGAAACATCACTCCATATGATGTATAGCATTAGGATGCGTAGTAGCGTGGTACCTCTCTTTGTTGCCTTACCAGCAGGTTCTTGGCCAAAGATGTGTTGAATTCTCAGTGAAGTTTTCGTTATCTTCAAATGCTTCCCACTGGCTGGAGTTGCGCTTTGACTCCACATACGCCAAATGTCGATTCCGCACTTTGACAGAAGCACACGTGGAACGCACTCGCAGTTTGGTGGACTATGGCAAACTCTCTGAGTTACTAATCCCCTATCTCGTTGCGAGTTGTAGCGTCCTCCCCAGCCTGGGCACTCACCAATGACACATGGATCTTGGTATTACACATCTTTATTCATCTGCGTGTAACTGCAAATTCAACATTCGAAACCTGCATTCACTTCACTATGCTCTAACACTTACGCCACTGTTCTACAGAGTCCATCAGGAGCCAAAAGGGTTCCGTCATTGCTAACTCACACGACACTAAAGGTGAGATTTTGTTTTTAATAATTTTTTGAAAATATTTATAAATTATATTTTGCATATTTAATACACATTTAAAGTTAATGTGATGTGATGTAATGTTTTAATTTATTAGTGCTAGGTTTAAAATAAATATTAAAAAAAAAAATGAATGTTTATATTAAATAATAACTTTTAAAAAAATGCAATGCTTTCCCAAAGGGAGACCTAGGCCAGGGTGGTAGATGTCTCCGCCTGGGTCGGAAAAGTTACGAGTACTAACTTTATATTTATATATCCTGGTGTAGGAGGTTTCTCTGGGGGTTGAGGTGGCGGGATGGACATATAGGTCCACACCTAGTTGTAACCTAGTCGTAACTTCACACTTGGAAATTGTAAATAGCAATAAAGTGTAAAGTTACTCCTAGGTGTAGTAGTAAATATACACATTAGTAAATCTAAATGTTATTTACATTTGTGAATTGGGCCCATAGTGCTCTTCACTGCAGCTTCATCTCCAGGGGGCAATAAAGCAATTCTGTGTCAGGACCGGAGGCTCAGATTATGCATTTCCCTTACATTTTAAGCTCATCAGCCCAATAAAACAGCAAGCAAAGAAATAAAGACTATATTTCCCATGAGCCTTTAGTTAAAGTCATCAATCTGGTCAACCAATGGCCTTGCACCAACACATATATCGACATCATCAATGGAAAGCACTTCCTCTTTCTTCACTGCTCGGCAGCCAGATAAGTGTTTTTCCTTGATTGCCTATTCGTTTGATGTGAAATTCCTTTGAGTGGTACTGCTGATAGATTTGAATTTTTACATTGACAAGTCCTTGCAGGTGCAACAGTTAAATACTCTGGTATTCCCCTCCGTCTTCCAGCGATGCAACTATTATCACATACAGGAGCGGATGTTTTTCTACTGCAGCCTGCAGGACCGTGTCGGAGCTCTAACCCTCGGAATCTTAAGGCAGAGCTCTGAGCGGGTTCCTGGAGCGACTTGGGAGCTGTGATGACGATCGCCTGCCTTTGTGAGCCGCTGGAAGTTCAGATGATGGCCTGCCTCTGCAAACCGCTGGAAGTTCTCTGGGACCCGCGGAGGCAGTGACTTTGGCGTCCTGCTTAGCCGCGGTGACTCTGAGTGCCACTAAAGGGCATGTGAGTGTGAGGAGGCCGCATGTCTCGCTGGTATGCACTTCTGCATTCTAAGGTGGTGAGCGTTATTAGCGGGTGCGCTGGACCTCCATTCCTAGAATAATTAGCAATCCAGTGTCTGGCCCTTTGAGACCGCAGAGTTTCCCTAGACCGATACTGTCTTCCTTATGACCCGTTTTTTCGAGGCTGAATTTTGGCAAACAAGCCTTGGCTAATTCCATCTACAGTCACTGCATATAGGTGTATCTCACCCATTATACATATCCACCTAACATGGGGCATTCCCAAGAGCAAATTCTGGAAGTAAAGGAAGACCAGGTATTTTTATCCTTAATGAACGGCTGGTGGACGTTTTGGACGCCTCTTTCCAAAGGGCCATATCCTCCATGCTAGAGCCTATTAATAAACAGCTACTGTTGCTGATGGCCAAAGCCAGCTTAAGTCCTACAGTACAGATGAGACCTTCCCCTCCTGGGGTCCCAAAAATACTCCAGCCCTCGTCCGGTGGTAAAGAGATAGTCCCTAAGGGGCACCAGGACCCTCCGCCATCTGACGCATTTGAAAGGTTGCGTCTGGCTTTCTTGAAAAGACGGGTGGCGACCCAAGATAGTCAGGAGGCTAAAAGTCCTGGGACTACCCCCAGTGATGACTCTTTCCTCCCTTTGGGAGATGATGCTAGGGAATGAACCAGGCCCCAGCAGACCATGGAGGCCGGAATGTGATCCCAAACATCCCAGGTATGACCCTTTGAGTACCTCGGGGTTGGTTGACCTCTCGGACATGTTTAACCCTGACGGTATCTTTCACCCCTTTCCTCGGACTGGAGCCCATGGGCAAAGGAGACTCAGTACGTAGCAAACTTCACCAAAGCCAACAAGGTCATGGACATCTCCCAATCCGGATTCCGCAGCAACCACAGCGCCGAGACCGCCCTACTCGCTGCCACCGACGACATCTGCTCCGTCCTCGACCAGGGCCAAACAGCAGCCCTCATCCTCCTGGACCTCTCAGCTGCCTTCAACACTGTCTCAAACCGCACACTAGCCACCAGACTCCACGACACCGGTATCTGCGGAAAGGCCCTGGACTGGGTATGCTCATTTCTCACAGGCAGAACACAGTGAGTCAGACTCCCGGCCTACCTCTCGGAACCAACAGAGACCAGATGTGGAGTGCCCCAGGGATCCATATCCTCGGCCTGCTTCAACACCCTCCGCATACTCCGAAAAACATTCAGATGGATCCCACCTGAATCCATAAAAACGGTCACGCACTCCGTCATCAGTAGCAGACTGGACTACGGCAATGCCCTCTACGCTGGAATCAACAAGAAACTACTCCGCAAACTCCAGATCGTCCAGAATGCCGCAGCCAGACTGATCCTAGACATCCCCCCTCACAACCACATCACCCAACACCTACGCGATCTCCACTGGCTCCCCATCAAAAGAAGAATAACCTTCAAGCTCCTCACTCACTCATACAAGGTCCTCCACAACATCAGACCAGCATACCTAAACAACCGCCTCTCCTTCCACGCACCCAAGAGACACCTCTAATCAGCTGACCTCTCTCTTGCCACCATCCCACGCATCTACGAGACCAGAACGGGAGGAATGTCCTTCTCCTACCTCGCAGCCAAGGCCTAGAACGACCTCCCCCTCCACCTCCGGCAAGTGCCTACACTGCTCCAGTTGAGGAAGGACCTCAAGACCTGGCTCTTCGGATGACCCCGGCACTCAACGGAGCCACCCCCTCTCCCCCCAGCGCCTTGAGACCCTCGCCAGTGAGTAGCTGCACTTTACAATTCCCTGATTGATTGATTGATTGATCGATTGTATGTGAGCAACGACTTTAGGAAACCCCTAGATAAAGAGTTTCGGGGAAGACTTAGGGCAGAATGTCCTAAACCATCTCTGTGGGGAAGGTCGCGATTACCCCCGAGATCGATCCCAAGATGGCCACATTCATAAAAAAAATTCATCAAGGACCCGAAGAGGGGCCTTGACCTCTCTTGGAAGTCCTGTCAAGATAAAGTTTTGGATGTCCTGGGGACCCTTACAAAAATGCTAGATATAGCGAAGGAAGCCCGGGAAACCGGTAACCTTGTTGACCCCGACATCCTCTCGGGGGGGCCCAATGTGCTCTGTGATTCCTGGGGGTTGCCAATTGTGCCCCTTTCCTTAGAGCACAGGAGATCACTTTTGATCAAAATAGATCCCAAGTTTGGAGAGCTGGCCACCTCGGAAGCAGGACAGATGGCAGGACGGGGTCTGTTTGGAGAACCTTTTATTAAGGATCTCTCCAAATTTGTTACTACGTTCTCCTCCCTTGACAAGGCACAACAATCAATGCATAAGGTCTTAGGTCAAAAGATTTTTTGAGGGGTCGGGAAGGCAAGGGGCACTCACTCGGCCAGTCCTACAGCGCCGCTCCCCACAACTACAGACCAAGAGATCCATGTAGTGGCAGGACCAGAGGAGTTCAGGGGATTTTTCCCCTCCCGTGGTACTGGGTGAGGCAGAGGCAGCAAATGCGTCTTCAGAGGAGCTTCCAACACCCGAGGAGGAGCTAACAGTAAGCAATACCTTTCTTTCTAGCAAGCGTGGGAGGCATATTCCACTTCTTCCTTTCCAATTGGAGAACCATAACGGGAAACGCTTGGCTTCTTCAAACAGCTAGGTGTTTCGGAGAGAATTCCTAGGAACCCCACAGCAGGGGATTCGTCCCCTGCCTTAGACCTTCTCAAGAGATGCCGATCAGCTGATAGATCGGGAGGTAAGCACCCTACTCGAGAAGGGAGCTATAACCCCTGCCTCTCTGCACCCAAGAGGCGGGGGTTATTGCTCCCTTTCCTGGTGGACAAGAAGGACAAAGGTGTTCCTGGTGAAAAAGAAAGACAAAGGCGTTCACCCTGTCATAAACCTGAGACAATTCAACAAATGGGTGGTATATCGACACTTCAAAATGGAGGGGATGCATGTGCTCAGGGACATCCTTCAACCGAACGACTGGCTGGTAAGGCTCGACCTCAAAGACGCCTATCTTGCAGTTTCCATTTTTCCCCCTCACCATTGTTATTTTCAATTTAAATGGAGGCGACAAATCGACAAATTCATTTGCCTTCCATTCAGTCTTTCGTCCGCCCCTTGGTGCTTTACCAGGATAATGAGACCGGCCATGGAATGGCACTGAGCACGAGAGATCATGCTCATTGTAACTTGAAGACATTCTTCTCATGCATCAGGACCCGACTTGCCTGCGAGAAATGCTCCAGGGGACAATCTCACTGCTGTGGAACCTGTGATTCATCATAAATTATGAGAAGTCAGAGATCAACCCATCTTAACGGATAGCCTTATTGGGGTTTTTCATTGACTCAATTTCATCAGTCACTGAGACTACCTCAGAAGATTTCTTTGATACGCAGGGAACTCCGGTGGACATTAGAGAAAGAAAAGATCTCACTCTGTCACCTAGCCAGGGTGATAGGCCTATTGTTATCCTCCATCCAAGCCATTTTTATGGGGCCCCTGCATACAGGTATTTTCAAAGACTGAAGGCAAACCATCTCAGGTGTGGCTGTAATTATGCCAAAGAGATTTCCCTCAACCGGGAAGCTTGTCTGGAGATCAAGTGGTGGCTGGAACACATGCAAGCCTGGAATGGCAGGGCCATATTTGGATCCGCCCCAGACATCATAATAGAATCGGATGCAAGATGTCTGGGCTGGGGACCCCAATGTGGGGATATTACCACTGGCGGTCCCTGCTCCACAGTGGAAGAAGCCTTGCATATCAACCGTCTGGATCTTTTGGCAGGCTCCTTGGCAGTGAGGAGTTTGGTATCAAACAAGGAGTCCTGCTCCATCCTCCCCAAAATGGACAATGTGTCAGCGGTGAGATATATCAACCGACTGGGAGGAACTCGCTCCAAAGTTCTAGTGAACCTAGCAAAAGATTTCGGAAGCAATTTACAGGTAAGCTGGTGATTTTACTATGTCTCATATCCTGCAAACATGTATCAGATGTTAGGGCTCTAGATATTACAGCCAGACTTGTTTACCTGGATGGGGCATCTTTCACTATTTTAAGGAGAACTAAGTCTAATACTAGAGCGGTTCACTGCCCAGCTTTTTCCCACCATCCACAATTGTGTGGTGTGCTGCCTAAAAGCGTATAGGGCCATGAACGAGGAGTTTCACCCTTCGGAGACGTCTCAACTTCTCATTGCCTTAAAGAAGCCTTTTAAGGCGGTCTCCTCTCCAACCATTACACGCCGGGTAAAGTGGGTCATGCAGGAAGCTGGTATTGATACCTCAGTTTTTGGAGCTCATTCTGCCGGGGCGGCGGAGTGGCTTCCAAAGCCTTTCACTTAGGTGGTCACTGGGAGGATATCCTGATCATGGCCGACTGGTCTTCAGATTCTACTTTTAAGAAGCTTTATTTTAAACCTGTTGTAAATGTGGCTTTGATGGTGGTTAATCAGCTTTAAACTTCCATAATCTGATCCCCCGTTCCTGACATATAATGTAAAATTTCCTAGCTAACATGAAGGAAAGTTTCAATTTCTATTAAGGACCTCCTGGTTATACTTCTGTATATCAAGTACCCACCCTTCAATCATAACTGATGCTTCGTAAGGATAAGTATTCTGTATTCAGTATGGTCCAACCTGTTATTATGAAGTGTTAAGTATTAAATGATCTGGTGAAATCCTAGGGTCTGGAAAGGCTGAATTACAACCTTGTTAATTTCCTTTAGGAGATGAACAGAGGCAAGAATTCTAATTGCAACGGATAGTGGTACATTTCGCAAGAAGAAAGAGGAAGTGCTTTTCCTTGATCATGTCGATATATGTATTTGTGCAAGGCCATTGGTGGACTGGGTTGATGACTTTCTCTAAACACTCATGGGAAATGTAGTTTTCATTTCTTTGCCTATTGTTTTATTGGGCTGATCAGCTAAAAAAAGAAAGAATAAATGCATAATCCTCTCCTCCCTGTCCTTAATGGAACTGAAACTTTCCTTCACATTAGTTAGAAAATTTTACATTTTCCAGCATCCACAAGTGCTGCTTCTTCTTGACTGAGTGTAAGGAAAATATTAAAATAATTCTTAGAACACTCCGCTTTTGTGTCATGCTAACCAAGGTACAAACTAGGTGCTAAACTTTCCATGAAGAAATTAAAGGAGAGATATACAAATGTGCAATAAGTTTCATTCATGCCTACCTATAGAATAAGTTAATAAGTGTAGAAAGTCAAGGCTGTTTGACGTGGGTCAGTAATAGAAGGATATTATGTAATATCCTGAAAAATGAAGTTCGCTTTTATGGGAAATGTAAATGATATAGTAAAAATGGCAGAATTTACCTAAGGCGTAATTTTAAGATGACAAAGTATTTATACATATCACAATGTGCTCCAGTCTTGTGTAAGAGGTGGGGGCTGGCATTACCTGAATAATTAGCAAGAAAAGTGGCCAGAAAATACTATACAGTGCTTAATTTGTAAAGCAATAAGTGCCAGGGCTCTCGTCAGTAGGCCACTGCAGCTTTCACCACACATTACCCCACCATGTTGCCAATGATAGTAACAACACAACTACTAACCATCACACTACTACAAGTGTGACAATTCAGACTATTCCAGGCCCCCAAAGCTATAAGAATGGCTTGGGCAGCAGGTAATAGTCAATGTTGATGTATATTGAATTAATAATTGACTGTTGGTGTGGTCATCTCTAAATTAGCCAGACAGCGCCACCTTGTGGGTGACTGTCACAAGCGCCTGTGTGGACAATTAATTGCCGGTGCCAAGCACCGTAAACCACCGGCTGGAATGACGCACTGCTATTACACTAAGTTGAGTATGGTGTATTTGGGACACTATTTATCAATGTGGTCCAGCACTCTTCATTGTAACAGATCACAATATTCCTTGTTCAAATGAATTCAGCAAAACAGAATACAATGCAAATTCAGTTATTTTCTTCAAATATGACATAAATGCAATAAGTGTATTCCGTAATCCATTTATTCGTGATTCTTTTTCTTCAAAAATTGATTAAAACGTAGCCAACGCGTTTCGTCCTCTTGGACTTCTTCAGGGCATTGGTTGTTGTTTTCCTAGCTTGACCACTGTCTGTGCAAGTAAGGTCCATTCAGAAGTGAAAGAAACCTCAAGAGATTGGTACGCTCTAAAACCAGTACGTCAAATAAATGAAAAGTTCATGCAGAAGTCAGTCTATTATTCGGTCTTCCTAATCCAGGCAAATCACTACAGTTGGTGTTGCCCCGTTTAGTCACTGTATAATGTGAAGCAAAGACTGGAACTCGGTCGCGTCTCCTCACTGGGACACTATAACTGCAAAATCAAAATGCCAAGTCAAAGGTACCCAAAATGGGTATACAGCCAGTCAGGGAAGTGCAGTTCAGTGCCATACATATTTGTGTTACAGTTATCAGTAGATCCTAGCAAACTGATACTTGGAAGTGGCCCAGAGGGAAAAGCTGAAACTGAGCTAGATGACAGGTTCTAAGATGCAATGTGAGGAATCCATGGAGTGTGTGTTATGGGGATGATATGAATGATGTTCAACACCAACAACCAAGAGTGGAATCCATAATGTAGTCATTACATGAAATGTGTCATCAAAAACACAGAATTATTAGTCCACCTTAAAGGCTGGAAATGTACTAGTATAAAGGAATTCAGTTTTTTGTAACTTGAAAGAGGTAGCCTTTAGCGACGGTCTTGGGACCCTGCCTCTTTCGTCTAGATGCCCTTTTGGTTTGGCATGTTTGGTTTTTCCATCGAAATCTGTAGCACAGACAGCTGCAGAGGGTATAGTGCCATAATTCACTATGCACTGTCTGGCCTGGGAAGTAGGTATCCTGCCCAAGACACTAGCTTCTCTCAGAGCCCAAACATGCTGGACAGGAATTCCATCTCACATAGGAGTTTATATTCATCAGCACACTGTACTTATGTTGGTCCTACATGTGCAGAAAATGTGCATACATGTGGGTCCTGCTTGCGTCTTTGTTCTGAGAACTTACACTATGTACCAGTATCCATGCTTGCTGGGTGTTGACTCAGCAGTTTCCTGGTGGAGTTTTTGGAGTTTGGCGAGTTGGTGGATGACTGTGAATGGTGGTGGTTGCCTCAAAGGGATAGTTCCTCATCCCCACGATGTCATCAGGGTGTTAAGCCATATTCCTAGTGTGAGTTCAGAGCAATCCAGCATGGCCCCATGTGGTGTGCTTCATCCTGTAATGTACTTCCTATATCAAGCAAATATATATCTAGTACTCAGGTAACACCTCGTTGTGCCCCAGCTCCTCCAACCTGCTTCATTTAGTCATCAGTTTCTTTAATCTCCTTTTTACCATCCTCATTATGCTGCTGTTCTTCAAGGTCCAGCCCAAGATACCACAGCTTTGAAAGCTCTTAATCTGCAACTTTAGTCCATATGTCAGCAACCTGGACATTGCTGGTTACCCTTGTGATAGAAACTACTGGAGCTAGGATCAGAAACAATACACAGATGAGGGGATAGGATTCAGTGGAGATGCCCACAAAATATATATGTTCAAAATTCAACGTCTGCTTATACTACAGGATCCATGAGACAGCAAAAGAGCGGAGCTTGAGCTTAGAATTTCTGGCTTCAACCATGGACGTCATTTAGGGCTGGCCAGGGGGTCGCAGCTGCAACCCCTGGCATGCCCCTTGTGACCCCTGGCACTGCATTTGCCACCCCTGGCCTCAGAGGTAGCACAATCAGTGCCAGGAACACAAGGGCATCTTGTACATATGGACATCGATTGGGGCGCTAATCTTTGTCTTTCGTCATTTGTTTTATTGCAGTATCAATGAATAATAACATATTATTCACTATTAATGTAATAAAAAATGGAATATAATTCTCCCTGGTAGTAGAGATAAGTAAATAATGTTTTTGAGGGGGTGCTAGGTGGCGCATGACCAACATGGCCGCACTACCGTGAGGCTCTGGCAGCCCAGCAGCAACATCCTCGCAAATGTCCTGCCCGAGGCTACCTGAATTCACATAGACATGAGTCGCATGCCTGTGAGTCCTGCTGCAAACCATTGCGACCGAAATTGCGGACCCGCGGAGCCCCGGGACTGTGTAGGTGCCTGCGGTCCTGGCGCAGCGAGATTGCTGCAGTGCACTGTGGAACGCCACACCGGCTCCTGCTACCAATTGAGCCCCTGGCGCCCACGTGGAGACTAGGCCGCGTCGGCACGGCCGCACCGTATGGCACCGCACCAGCGCACAAGTGGGTCCAGGACTGTCATCCCCTATACTGCTGCCTGTGACGACTCCCGTGCGCTGGGGACGTTAGGAAGCTGCCGGGTGTCGGGCGCTGAGGGAGCCCCGCTGTGTTGACCCGCGCCCGTTCTGGTTCCCGCGGCCCTGGCGTGTGCTGCCGCGGCCGCTGGCGTGGTGGCGGATCGTGCGGCCCCGGCTCTGCAGATTGACTGCGCGCTACTGGGAACTGCATTAAAGGGGACAAACGCGAAGCGACCCCGGAGGCTCCTGAGGGCACTTTTAATCACCTGCTCAACATACAGTGGCACTGTTATATCTGCGATGGCATATCTCCCCACAAGGTGCTGACTGTTACAAATTACCGCTGGTGACATACCTTTTTCGCGCACACAGCTCTGGGTAAACGAGTCTGCATCGGCGTCTACCAGAGACTAAATTGGGCCCCAAAGTCTGTGCACTTACTCCTGGCCCACCAATACAATTTGTGCGTTCCCAGTCAACTGCACACTTGATTGAGTGGTGCACCACACAGTAACCACCGGACCAGGATGACATACGAGCACACGACAGTGGGGACAGTAGCAAGTGTAGGGACGCACTCGCCTGGCAGTGTGGGAAGACTGCTCATTGCTGGACTCGCAGCTACTTCTACGCCCCTGGAGCGTGCCGTCTCTTTGAGTGTTTGGAGTATTGCGCCTGAAGTCACGACGTGTTCATTGTCATTCTGAGTGAGATCCACCATGGGGAAAACGGACGGTAAGCAATCAAAGTTGCCCTTTGAAGCCCGAAAAACTACCGCTCGCTCTAGTGCTGAAGAACCTGCTAATGCAGGGGCGGAAAGGCTACAGGACCCTGAGACCTCCTGAGACGATGATGTCAAAGCCCTCCTTCTTGTTATGCAACAAAGCCTCACCTCTATAGAGTCCAAAATGGACTCCATGAACACTCGAATGGACTCCATCGTCCACAAGCTGGACAAGCATGAAGAGAGAATAGTGGAAGCGGAGAGGCGCATTTAGGACGGCAAAGACAACGCGACCCAACAACAAAAACACGTCGCTCAAATGGATAAGGTCCTGAAGGTCATCGCCGCCAAAAAGGAAGATTTGGAGGCCCGCAGTAGGCGTAATAATGTACGCATTATAGGTTTGCCAGAAAGTACCAACGCTGGTAGGATGGAGGACTTCATCGAACGCCTACTGCGTGATACCTTTGGAGCTAGGGCCTTCTCACAGCACTTGACCATAGAACGAGCACACCGCTCCTTAGGCCCTAGACCTCCCCCAGGAACTCAGCCGCGCCCGATCATCGCTCGGTTCCTAAACTATCGGGACCGCGACGTGGCCCTGAAGTTGGCCCGGGAGAAACGATGCTTGAATTTTGAGGGAAATGACTTCACGATGTATCCCGACTTCACCCCAGAAGTGCAGGAGGCGCGAAGGAAATTAGTCCCAGTCAAGTTGAAATTACGCAACGCACAAATTGACTATGCCCTACTATACCCTGCACGCTTGCGCATCACGCATCAGGGCAAACAACACTTCTTCACTACTGTGCAACAGGTGGAAGATTTTCTTAAGCGTGTTAAACGACAGTCTTCTCCACGAATGTCACAAGATGCTCCGTCCAGATCGACCTCGCCAGCACGGGAATGAACAGAGAGACTTGAGTCCCTTGGATTCACCACAAGATGGCGCCGACGTCTACACTCCTTACTCGTTATGGGGGCCAAGGAATTTTCCATATGTCTTAGGCCTGCTTGCTGGCCTGCAAGCCCAACATCCACTGAATAGGGACAACATTGCTGTGATCCTGCCCTCAGATAAGTGGGTGGTGTGGTTGGGAGGCGGAAAGAAATGACACCATATTGTAGTTAATGGGACCACCCATGGACTAAGCTGGGCTACACCACCCCCCCCCCACTGCGGACTAAGTCTGGTCCAGCTACCAGCTGATGGGAGGAGGGAACCTCATGCGCCCCCTTTGTACCTCCCAAGGGCGTTCCCTCGCAACTTGGGACTTTAAGAGTTTTATGCTTTACTATGTTCTACGGGAGGTGGGAGGGCGTATAGATACCAGCATGTTGGGGTTGCTGTTGTGGGTGGGGGAGGGATGGGGATTGGGAGCGTTTGCTAACAATCTGGTCAGACACATGTTTATATGGAATGATTTGTTAAACCATGCACAGTGCACCTTAGGCAGTGGACGCTACATACACTCTAATGACACTCATTTAATGTTTCCCTATGACTCAAGGTACCGAAACTCTGAAAATACGCCTTTTGACGTGGAACGTCAGGGGTCTGGGGACACTCGTGAACGCAGGCAGATCCTGTCTTACCTAGACAGACACAGTATACACATCGCTATGCTCCAGGAAACCTACTTTAACCCTATGCTTTCCCCGGCTTTTGCCAACAAATGGGCCATGCCATGCCATACTCTAGGGGCACTGCGATCCTGATAAAAAAAAATCCCCGTTCATCCTGGAGGACATGTTTTCAGATAAAAACGGAAGGTACTGCCTGATTTGGGATAGGATGGAGTCACACTCTGTGATGCTGATATGCTGCTACGGTTCGAATACAGATGACCCGGACTTCTTTACCGCACTATGGGGGAAGATACTTGAAATAGGCTCTACCCATGTGATATGGGGAGGAGATTTTAATACGGTATTAAGCTCCATTAAAGACCGATCTAATCCTCTCCCACACCACTACACCAAGTTCCATAGTATACTGTTAGAAATGATGGCTGATAATGGCCTCATAGATGCCTGGAGGCATGTTCACCCGGAGGGCGCGCAAGGAACACATTACACAACAAAGCACTCCTCCTGGGCCAGATTGGATTTCTGGGTGGTCACTCGGGGTGTTGGCCCATGGATAGTTGATGCTACACATCTAGCCAGGATGTACTCTGACCACGCATCCGTCTGCTTGACGTTATCCCCACCTACGCTACACTCTGCCCCCAGAAGTTGGAGGCTTAGTCCGGAAACGCTACTAGATGAGGCCTTTAAATCCGAATTAGGACAGGAAAGCACTGACTTCTTTCACAGAAATTTGGGCTCTGTCATACATATCGGTGTAGTTTGGGAGGCCTTTAAGGTCACTATACATGGCTTTTGCATAGCCAAAAGCTCTGGTGTTTTGCGTGATATTCGGCGATATTTGCATCGCTTGGAGGAAGAGCTTAAGCGTCTGGAAAGGGAAATGGGGAATGATGTTAACGGCGAGATTCAGGCAACCTTCAGAGATACGCTTTCGGACTATAAAGATACTGCAGACAGGGAGACACGTTTCAGAGGGAAATATTTTACAGCGCGTAGATATGGCGAAGGGGAACGTCCAGGCAGGGCCCTCGCGGAAGGGATCCGCAAACCTCGCTTCTCCAATTACATTGCGGAACTAACGGATGAAGCTGGGGTGCAATATAGAGACAGTGGGGACATATTAGCCACCTTCACTTCTTTTTACACAGATCTATACAGTACCCGCAGACAATATCCACTAGACCTCTCTGACTACCTACAAGATGTTGCTATCGGATGGTTAGGGGATACCCAGAGAGAATTTCTTGCCGCACCTTTTGAGGCGGATGAAATACGTACGGCCATCATGCAAATGCAGTCTAGAAAAGCCCCAGGGTCAGACGGCCTTCCAATAGACTTTTACAAAACATACATAGACCAACTGATACCCATTCTTAAAGAGGTATACAAAGAAGCACATGAAACAGGCATTCTCCCGTGCTCTATGAGGGAAGCTCTCATCACTTCCCTCCTAAAACCAAATAAACCTTCAAAGGTGTGTGATTCCTATAGGCCGTTCTCATTAATTAATAATGACACAAAAATACTTGCCAAGATACTTGCCAATAGGCTGAGCCTCCTGATGGAGAAACTAGTACTGCCGGATCAGGCTGGCTTTATCTCGGGAAGGGCGACATCCCACAATCTCTGTACATTACTCTCCATCATGCACAATGTTGACTCCACCCTTCCACTTGCTGCTGTTTTTTTAGATGCCACAAAGGCCTTCGATTCAGTCGAATGGGATTATTTATTCAACATATTGAAATGTATGGGCATCCCCAAAGGATTTCTAGGCTGGATACGATTATTGTATAGCTCTCCCGTAACCAGGGTTCTGATCAATGGGCTAGTCTCCTCACCCTTCTCCATCACACGGGGCACTAGGCAAGGCTGCCCACTCTCCCCGCTCCTGTTTGCTCTTGCAATCGAACCACTTGCTGCCAACACCATCACGATAAAGCTCTACGCTGTCAACTGTGCCCCATACTCATCTCCCTCTACGCTGATGATATCACCCTGTACATTAGAGACCCAGATCAGAATTTAAACCCCATCCTGTGAGAATTTGTCCGATTTGATGAACTGTCGGGGATACATATTGACAGAAATCTCAAATTTTCCCCCTCACTACCTCCACATTATCATTCGAACCTGACTTCCCAATTGAATGGTGTGATACGGAGGTGAAATACCTTGGAATATACATCACCTTGGATCGGGAGGAACTAATGCGATTAAATTATGGCAGAACTCTAGAACAAATCGCTAGTAGCGTCACGAGATGGATCGCCCTTCCCCTGTCTATGGCAGGCCGAGCTTCCCTCATTAAAATGGTTATTCTCCCCAAACATTTGTACTTATTCATGAATATTCCATTTGATCCCGGTAGATACTTTTAAAAACTTTGCGCACAGGACTGATTAAACTGCTATGGGGCAGTAAACAACCTAGATTGCGATGGGATGTTCTTATTAAGCCCTATTCTCAGGGGGTTTGATGTGCCAGATTTGGAACTTTATTATTTGTGTGCGCAAGCCCATTATGCCCACTACTGGTTCCATCCACCTAAGTATATGCCGCAAGTGGCGGTGGAACAGTGGCTGGCTGCGCCTATACCTCTAGAGGGGCCATCCTAAGCACGCCCCATATTCGTGAGTCTGACCCTACGGCAGTCACATGCACAGTAAAAGCGTGGCAACACATAGCCAAGCGCATGTATGTTCCCATGTTATATTCTCCTAAACTCCCATTGGTGTATCATCCTCAAATGCCGCTATTACAGGAAGGGGTTTTTAAACAAACCCAAACTAAATTTGACATACATAACTGGGGTGACCTATACTTGAAAGGGAAATTGTGCACTGTGCAGCAGATGTTCACTACATCTACTCCCTCCCTATGGATATTTTCCTATATGTTAGGCTACGCCAAGGCATTAGAGAATACACACCGTCATGCCCACAAGAACCGCACATGCTCATTCCATTGCATACGTTTGTAATGACTGAGCAGGCCTCGCATGTGGTATCTACACTCTACCATAATATTTATACCAGTCAAAGCCCGCTACGCAGTGAGGCACAGGAGAAGTGGGGCGCGGAACTGGGCCACGCAATTACTGAAAAACAATGGCTCTACTGTTGCAAACAAACAGAACAGGTCTCAGCTAGTTGTCGCCTACGTATTATACACTATAAATTCTTACATCGTATCTATCTCACCCCTGTTAAAATGTGTCGATACAAGCTGAGAAACAACGACCGCTGTGATAGGTGCGGGGTGGAAAAAGCAGACTTTTTGCATCTTGCTTGGAGCTGCCCCAGCATCCTAGAATATTGGCAACAGGTGTTTGCAGCATTACAACAAACGACATCTCCCCTGATCCAAGCCACACCTTTGACCGAACTTCTAAACTACACAGAGACTGTAGAGGTGGGATACAGGCACTTTATTTCCCCGTGGACTACTACTGGCCAAACGAAAGGTAGCATGTCGGTGGGGTCGGGGCATGGCCCCTAAATTTAAGGATTGGCTCAAAGATATGTTATTCTGGCAAGATCAAAGACTCACATATTCGGAACTGCTACCACTAGCCTCGAGGCCCAGAGACATATAGGACCCCCTCAAATCTTATCTCCTTGCCCACCCGATTGATACTACTAATACTACATAGCCGCGCTGATACACATTATTGGGACATCGCCTATACACAAACTAAGAGACAGAAGAACAAAAAAAAAGGAAAAAACAAATGTTTGGGTATCCTCGAATGTATTCGCCATACTGTCATATATGACCTATGTGTTCAACTGGTGTATTATAGATCTCCTGCAACCTGATACTATGAAGGTTATATATAATGCTTTTCTCTCCACTGTTAAGGCCTACAATGTAAAAGTACTTACCTGCCTGTGCAATTCATATATCATGAATGTTCTTTGGTTTTTAAACGAATAAAAACAGATTTAAAATGTAAATAATGTTTTTAAATGTATGTTGTGTGCATGCGTGTATGTGTGATTCTGTGTGTATGTGTTAGCATGAGTGCATGAGTGAATGTAATGGTCAAATGGCATGTGGTGTCACTTCCGCTACCCCAGGCCTCTTGGTAGATTGACGTTCATGGCTTCAAGTTGAATATGCTGAAATATGTAATTCTGAGTCTAACTCGAAAAAGGTAAGGAAGGTATGGGAACTGAAATGGGCATTACAATCACGAGGGACATTTGGAGCAACTCCCCGTAATTATACAATGACACAGAAAGCATCATGCTTCCAATGAAAATTTCCTGGAACACAATCATAGGGATTCATAAGGGAGGCGCAGAAATTTTGCAATGACATCCTTCTGATAGCCAGAATGCAGCACACAAAGAAAGAGCAAAAAACGAGGAGAAATTAAACATTTCTCCTCATATCACCATTCAGGTATTACCAGGCCTTAGTTTTTGGCACCGCCCCAGTTTTGTCAATCTGGGGCAGCATCAAAAAGCAATGGGTGTTGCGGTGGAACGCCCACAGCAACACCCATTGCCCGCCCCGTTGCCGCAGCAGACTGCTGCGGAAAGGGGCATATTTACAAGGTGGCATTAAGCCATGTCAAGTGGCTTAGTGACAGCTTGTAAAAAGATCAAGGTAATGCATTGTACAGAAATTCATCGTGTCCACCAGCCTAACTGGGGCACTGTTGGACTTGGCCCTTTTTCCCTGAATTTTTCGCTTTTCCCCCAGACTTTTTACTGACATGGTGTGACTGAACTGAGAAGTAATAAATGCTGTGCAATGGTGTACGCACCTTTATTTCCACCATTGTAGAAATGCACCTTTGTAAAATGTCACTTTTAAAATGGACGCCATTTCTGTCTGCACATGTGCCGCCTGTCTGAGGTGGGTTGGCGGTCTAGTTGTCTGTTTCCCAGCACCCCCAGCTTTTGGAGGGAAGCCTGGCACCCAGGGTGCTCTACACCGCCCCCTAAACCAGTTGGAACCGGTTTCCCAGGGAACCTTCCAGAAGCTTCCAGCCCTTTCTAGTAGGTGGGGTGAGGGGGCTGTGCCTCCATGTGCTCAGACTGAGCGTGGACCTGAATGAGAGGGGACACTCTGCCAGGAGGTACCGCCACATTGGGCCTGTGTGCTGGCCCCTGTGCCCATCTGCACCCCTCCGCTGTCCACAGGGCCAGTGAGGGCCCTTTACTGGAGTGAAGACTGCTGTGTCAGGAGGAGTGCCACTTTATGGGAGATGACTGCTTCTAGGAGCTGCTGTCCTGTTCTGATGAGTACCCACTGCCTGCTGATCTTGCCCAGTATTGCCTGCCTGCTCTCCTGCCGTCCTAAGCCCAGCACCTGGTGAGCACTATATCTTACTGCCAGCTGCCTGCTGCCTAGCACCCTGTGAGCACGTGGTCTGCCCAGGAGAAGAGAGGAGCTGATGCCTGCAGCGCTGTGCTGCTAAAGCGCTATAACTGTGCCACAGGGGAAGAGGAGCGCTGCAACTTTATTTTGTGGGACTTAGCGCTACAACCTTATTCCTGCACCAGGAGAGCGCTGCCTCCAGCCCTGCCCAGGAGAAGAAGGTGCGTGGGTCCTGCAGCGCTGGGCTGCCGGAGTGCCATATTTGCATTGACTGTGCTCTGCTTGCTGCGAGAGCGCTATAACTGTGCCCAGCAGAAGAGGAGCGCTACATTTGAAGTGACTGACCATCCCTGCCTGCTGTCTAGCGCCTGGAGAAGAAGAGCGCTTTATCTCATTGCCCAGGAGGTGAGGAGCTGACATCTGCAGCGCTGTGCTGCGAGAGCGCTATATTTCCAGTGACTGTGACTTCCTGCCTGCTCCCTAGCGCCTCGGGAGGGCTATATTTCATTGTCAGTGAAGGGGAGCGCTACCACTTTATGGTGGCGGACCTAGCGCTTTGTGGGCGCTACAACTTACTTTCAGCCCAAGAACTTTCCTGCCGCCTAGCGCCTCGTGAGCGCTATATGTAAATTGCCACGGAGGAGTCCTGCGGCGGAGGGGGCCCGAGGCACATTGTCGGTGCCTGCCCCTCCGCGCTGCTGACGAGGAGAAGGCTCCGTTGAGGGTGAAGCCAGGAGAGGTCCCAGAAGCGGGACCTGTCGGGGCACATTGCCGGTGCCCGCAGACTGCAGAGACATCCAGAGGGGCCTCAGACTGCCGGTGAGTGGGGCTCAGTCATCCTGTGGTTGGGGGGTATGTCGGGGCACATTGTCGGTGCCCGCCCCCGGTGCCAGTATTCTTTGGAGGGCATTGGTTGTGTTTAGAGTCCCATAGGAGGGGGGCTCCAATGTGCCCAGTACTTGTTTCCTCCCTCAGCTGCACGACAGAGGCATTTTGGGAAATTCTAGAGTCCAAGAAGAGGGGCTCCCCCGTGCCAGTGTTCTTGTGGGCAGATTCCTGTTAGAGCCCGGAGTGGGGCTCCCATCGCTGCATTGTTGGCGCCAGTGCTTATTGGGTTTACCCAGCTACCCCGCAGGACAGGGGGCAGCTGCCACGCATTGGGGGCATTGGATTACCGAGAAGGGAAAGAGAGAGGAGTGAGGGACCCTCCTGCCCTAGCGCTTTGCGCACCTTTGTTTTCGCTGCCCTTGCAGCCAGCCCTGACTTTGCGGGAGATAGGGCTTCTGAGCCCCTGAGAGAGGCCAGTTGGCCTGGGCCCAGTTTCAGAGTGGTGTGCCCCTGATTGGGGGCGGCCGGGGCTTATGCTTGTGAGGCCTAGCGCCTCTTATGATTTATGTACAGGTGATTTATGCTAAGGCTATGCCTGCGCTAAGGGGTCTACGCTAATGCATTTATGCTGGTAATGTTTTCCCCCAAATTGCTAATGTGTTGTTCATGCTTTCACCCTAATGGTGTCGCCTCCATGCCCACATGTTCAGGCCTAATGCTGTGTCGCTAATGATGGTGGTGCCTCTATGCTCACCTGGTTTTGCGTAATGCTAATGTTATGTATGCACAGTGTGATGGTATGCCTAAGGTTGCATTTTATGCTAATTCCAATCTGAATATGCATGTTGCATTTCCATGCCTAACCTAAGGTTCTCATCCCAGGCCTCCTGTTAAAGTGATTTATACAGATGTGTTCATACCTAGGCTTATGCTAATGTGCCTAATGCTTTTCCTAGGGTGGACATTGCTGAGGTTTATGCCCCGCCTAAGGTGGCCTACCCCTAATGAGAGTGTCTCCTATGTTTCCATGCCTAATTGTTGCCCACAATGTGTTTTTATGCATATTGAGATGCCTCATGCAAGTTGCCTAATGTTATGCCCACAAGGATCCTGCCTGTAAGTGCGGGTTGTTACACAGTTACTGATGCTTGCACATTTATCATGTGTACTTGTGATGATTCCGGCAGCGGCCCGATTGGCCCTGCCTTGTAAATAGTCCCCCTCTGTAAATGACTACCTGGTGCCAGTTGGCTCCGTGTTCACCATGTGATTGCATCCTACTGTATTTGGTATAATACACAAGTTATTTTTCATGCAACCTGGTGTGGTCTCCTTTTGTAGGGTGCCTGGTGTGTCGCCTGTGAGTGTGCTGCGCAGATGCTTTACACATTTCCTCAGGAGTTTGGCCTGCCCGCTCTGCACCACGCTACCCGTTTCTAACAGGCACAGACCTAGGAAGAGTAATGAATGCTTAAGAATGGGAGTTACTGTGAACTGGGAAAGTTACCACTGTCATTTGATTACAACATAGAGTAATTTATTGGTAGATATTGTATATGTTGTATCCTGATGTCAGTTTCGTATCAGAACGCTGAGAGTGGAATGTAAAGGACTCCAAGGGAGTCAGTGGCTGCTGAATGGGGAGGCTGTTGGAGGTTGCATCAGCCTGTGAGTGAAGAAGATCCTTTTACCCACCGTACTTGGTCTTAACAGTGGGTAAGAGCGTTACAGCTTACCCAGATTCTACTATTTTAACCCAGGCTTCGGTGATCCAGGAAGTGCATTGCCCCTTACACTGGATGCAAAGGCGGCTGGTGACATTTGAAAGTGGTGGGACGTAAAAGCTAGGGATGAATGTTGCGCAGCAAGTGAGCTCAACCATCTTAAGGAGGGTTTGGGGGATTCTCCAGACACCCCCTCCCTCGTCCCCGGAAATTTTGAAAGTGTGTACTTGAAATATTTAAACATGTTACACTTTACTTTGCAACTAGTACATAAATATTACATGGTCTTTATAAGAACCTGTCTGAAATTTTCTTTATATAGTCTAGTTATCACATCAACATTACCCAAAGGTGTTAGAGCGCTTTACAATAAAACAGATTTTATTACAAGAGATACAATTTTCACAAACAGTTGCTAGTTAAGATCATTACAAATGCTCAAAGAGGCGGGAAGATGTTCTATAATTGCTTGCAAGTAGGATGCCACTTCTGCATCTTGTTTAACTTGTAAGGTATATTGATATAGGTCTATAACTTATAAGTTATACAGATATATGTATTCTGTCACTGTGTGCTGCAAATCAAGCTAGCTGCACAGCACATCTGCTAACTCCCAGGCCTGGTCACAAGAGCAGACTAGTGTGCATGATCAATGGAAACTGGGTCCCCCAGGGATTTCCTTCCCCAAAGATTATTCTCCAGCAGAGCAGACTACAGACCGAGGCCATCCGATCTGTTAACAGGCCCCCTGTGTTTTCGTTTACGTCCTGACACAATGGCTTGAATTTATTGCTTTCATTTGGGAGGGGCGGAAGATCCTGCTTTTGGTAAGCCAGTTTTATTATTCAAGCTGCAGCCATTTGTCAGGCCATAAACACAGGGCTCAGGATGGGCTGCAAAAGTATGTTGGTGAAGGAAATCCCAGGCGTCTTGCCTTTGATGTGCACAGACGATGACAGACCCGTTTGCGCTCGCTAAAAAGCATGGGCCCATGTACAAACACTATTTTGTGACTCGCAAATAAATTGCGACTCGCAAAATACTGTTTTGCAACTCACTATTAGGAAGGGCGTTCCCTTCCTAATAGCAAACACAAAGCTATGTACCAATGTTTTGCGACCGCAATTGCGGTCGCAAAACACTTGCAAATTACCACCTACTTCAAGTAGGTGGTAATGCATTCGCAAATGGGAACCCCTTCTCCTTTGCAAATGCATGCAATATTATTTTTTAAGGGCAGGCAGTGGTCCCAGGGACCACTGCCTGCCCTTAAAAATAAAACAAGCGTTTCATTTTTTTTAAATGCAGCCCGTTTTCCTTTAAGGAAAATGGGCTGCATTTAAAAAAAGCTGCTTTGTTTAAAAGCAGTCCCAGGTCTGGTGGTCTGCTGAACCCAGCAGGCTATCATCCCTGGGAGGGACTGTCATTCCCAATGGGCTCGAAAATTGAGAGAGGCTCATTAATATTCATGAGCCTTGCAATTTGCGAACCCATTGGGAATCGCAAACAGTGTTAAACACACTGTTGTACATGCCAAATAGCGCCTCGCAAATTGCGAGTCGCAAATGCGTCGCAATTTGCGATGCGCTATTTGGTAGGTCGTATATCTGGCCCTTCATTTCTTCATTTGTGCAAGAAGCAGATTACAAAAATCAAATAAACCGCAGTTTATTAACATTAGGAATAAATATGGTCATTCCTCTTTTGAAAAACTTTTACATTTTAGGAAGTATGACACAGATTGTGTTGATGGGCTTAGGGATGAGGGGTTCTACCTATGTTCTATGTTGGGTCGGATCGTTTACACTGGTCGCTTTTGGCAATTTATTTCAAGAATTGTAATAAAATGGTGACAGAACATCTGCCTTGGCAGGCCATCTAAAAGAGACAACTATTGGCAGACGCAGAGTCTCTTTGCCCCCCAATGCTGAGTTTATTGTCCTGCCCCTCCTAACACAAAAACGCGCTATGACGTGGCCGGCGCTGGCCGCATCATAGCGCTTTTTCAGTGACTTTCAGCCATGCTGAAAAGCTGAAGTGCTGCTAGACATCATGGCTAAAGGACATTCACATTGACCAGGCCCATGGCAAGACGGAGGAGAGAGTGAATGCTCCAATACCATTGGATTGTGCAAAACAAATAAACCGTTGCTCTTCATGTTTTAACAACTTTTTACGAAATTCATTTGTGTATGTACATGCGAATGCATTTTAGTGGTATGTTTGTATGTGCACAAAGGAGACTATGGCAAGACGGAGGACGGAACGAGCGCTCCAATACCGTCGGATCGTACAATTTTTTTTTTAAAAGCAGCAATAAAGAGGGAGGTAGTGGGGAGACGGGTAAAGCGGGGAGGCAGAAGGAGATGGGGAAATGGACAAGCACCGATGGTAGAGGGCGGGAGAAAGCAACACTGATGCTGCCTTTGAAATGCAACCCAGGCATGTCCAGATAGCGGAGGATGCCAACCCCCCCCGTCCTGCTCCACAGTTGGCAGGAGGACAGGAGGAAAATTAGTTAGATTAGGAGGTGTGCTCACATTCAACCAGCACCACCCTTAAGGTGGGGCAGGTGATGTGGACACTACTTTTCTTGAGATGGCAGGAATTAACCTATCAGGGCTAGGGTAGTGCCCCTTTCCACAGGAAGGGGTCACTTAGAGGGTGTAGACACCCTAAAGGTAAGTAGCCCATTGGCTACTACTTGTCACTCCCTTAAACGCCCCTAAATTTAGTATTTAGGTGGCATCCCTGGACCCTGAACTTAGATTCAACAGATACAAAGAAAACACGAACAAAGAAGAGCTGCTGACCAGAGAACCGAAGACCTGCTGCAGAATTTTGGCGCAAAACCCTGCCTGCTGCTCCCAGAACTCAACCTTCGTGGTGTGCTGTCTCGTCGTGGGAATGTGAGGCCTCCAAGAACCCCAGAGCACCTCCACCCCTTCGCCAATCACCAGAGAACTCCCTTGGGGTAGAGGAGCTACTCCCCTCCAGTCAGCAGGCACCAAACCCGCAGAGTCTGGTTTACCGACTTGTTGCTCCCTGGCATCCCCGACGCAGGATCCAAGAAAAAAGAGGTACATCAGCTCCAGAGGATCAGATCTGTCTGCCCAACGAGTGTGAAGAACCCAGGACCATGCTGCACCAATACCCAGGTTACCAGACCACCTGCCTCCTGCACCAAGACGAAGAGTCCAATCCGGACTCCAACTGCCCAGAAAGCAAGCACCCATCGAGGGACATCAAGACCCATGAGATCTACTTCGTGAGTGGCCCAGCTGTCCCGGAATCATCCATGCAATCTGCCTGCCCCTGACTGCGACAACATCTTGACGCATGCCGCCCAGCTGACCTATCTGCTCTGCAACCAGCCCGCCTGGCCAGATACCGACGAACCAGCTGTGCACCCATGGTCCTGAGGCCCTTGTGATCTGCTCCCTTGAGTGGGGCCCCTTGGACTTACCTTTAAGTCCCATTTTGCAGTGTGTTTTCTGATTGCCCCCTTCTCCATAGCGTCTGCTACCAGCAACCTCGGCACCCTGCTCTTGGCCGAATCCCAGACGCTCCCGACAATCTGCTGGTGGAACATTGGACCTGGTCTTGCTACTTACCTAAATCCAGAAGGTGAACCTCGAGATCCAACTGTATGATTTTATATGCATTTTCCTATTTTGTCCCATGGACTTCTATGGTGCATAATTGCGCCCAAGAGTGTGTTATTTTGTGAACTTTGAAAATTCATATCTTAAAAAGTACTTACCTTAGAACAAAGTTCTTGGTCTAAATGGTATAAAAATCGATGTTATTTTTACAAATTGGTCTTGGATTTATTCTTCAGTGTGTGTTTCATTTATTGACTCTGTGAGTACAACAAATGCTTAGCACTACCCTCTGATAAGCCCAACTGCTCACCCACACTACCACTAATAGAGCTTTATTATTATCTACTTGTGCCTCTGTATACCAACCTGGGATCCAGTGGACTCTCTGCACAGTGTACTTTGTTTTAGTGCACTATATAGAGAGCCAGCTGCCGACACACTCTATCTTTGTCTTAGCAGTTTGAGGTTGGACAAGGTGGGGGGGGTATGTCTCGATGCTCTTTCTTTCTTGCCTACCTGTTTGTGTATTTGTTATGTGTATTTGTAAAGTGCACTATCACCCACAAGGATATCCTAGCACTGACCAGGTGTGCGTTCCTAGCCCTGCCCAGGATGGGTTGGTTAATTGAAAAACCAGGTCTTCTATGTCTTTTAGAATTCAAGAAGAGAGGAGGAGGCTCTGATGTGCAGTGGGAGGTTGTACGCTTTACGAGCAATCTAAGAGAATGCTATTCCTCCTGCTCTGGTTTTGTGTATGCCTGGGATGTGTGCGAGTAGGAGTCCTGAGGAGCTGAGATGTTTGGTGGAAGGAGATGCAACTGTTCAGGTTAATCAGGCCTAAGTTGTTTAGTGCCTTGAATGTGAGTGTGAGGAGTTTAAAATGAGCTTTTTGTCTATCGAGACCCAGTGGAGCTCCTTGAGGTATGGTGTGATGTAAGTTCTGTGTGGGAGGTTGAAGACGAGTCTGGCTGCTAAGATCTCGATGGTTTGCAGTCTTTTGGCGAGTAGCTTGGTTATCCCGGAGTAGGGGTGTTCCCGTAGTCCAACTTGCTGGTGACTAGAGCATGAGTAACGTGTTTTCTGGTGTTGCTTGGGAGATATTTTAAGATCTTTCTTAGTATTTTCAGGGTGTGGAAACAGGCTCTAGTGACAGTGTTGACTTGTGCAGTCATGTCCAGTTTAGTGTCGATGATTGATTCTGAGGTTCCTGGCGTGGATCCTGGGTGTAGGTGTGCGTCTTATTTTGGAGTCCCATGGCGTGGTGTTGTTGCCGAAGATCGCTACTTCTGTCTTGTTAGCGTTGAGCTTGAGACAGTTGGCTTTCATCCAATTTGCGACTTTGGTCAAGCAGGCGGTGAACTTGTTTATTGTGTTGAGGGTCTTGTCTGAGAGGGAGAGTATGAGTTGCGTGTCATCAGCGTTGGAGAGGATGTTGATGTCACGTGCATGGATGACGTAAGAGAGAGGATCATGTATGCATTGAAGAGGGTTGGGCTCAGCGATGACCTGTGAGCCACTTTGCTGATGAGTTTGCAGGCTTACGAGGTGTAAGGTGTCAGGCTGACAGCTTGTGTTCTATCCATTCATTCTATCTATCAAGAAGCAGCAGATCGAGGGGAAAGCAGGTACTTGAATGCCAATCTCTTGTAGGTGCCTGATGGGGATGGGACGGGAGACCGTGTCAAATGCTGCAGAGGGGTCCAGGAGAATGAGGGCTGCTGTGTCCCCTCTGTCAAGGATAATGTGGTTGTCGTCTGTGGCAGTGATGAGTGCTGTTTCTGTACTGCAGTTAGGCCTGAATGAGGACTGCTTGGAGTTGATTAGCTGGTGGTTGATGAGGTTGTCAGTGAGGCATCAGTTGGATATTTTCTCTAAGACTTGACTAGGTATGGGAGGAGGGTGATTGGTCTGAAGTTGGAGAGCGTGGTTAGGTCAGAGGATGGTTTCTTGGGCAGGGGTGTGACAGTGGCATGGGTCCTGGTGTCTAGGAATGTGGCTGAGTTGATGGCGGCATTAAGGATAAGTGTTAATGCTTCGCCGATCGGTGTGAGACCTTTGGTGAAGGCGTGGTGGGGGAAAGGGTGAGATGGGGCCCTCGAGTAATTGATCTTCTTTGTAGTGGCGGTTTTGACAGTGGTGATGTTGTGCCACAAGGTCAGGGTTCATTCATCGGCCGTGATGGCAAGTTAAGTTGCGACGGTGATGGGGTACGGTTGAGGGCCTCAGTTGGCATATATGAAAGTGGTTTTGTTACAGAAGAATTCTGAGAGCTTGTTGCGAATGTCTTGTAAGAGGGTGATGTGGCTGGAATGGGTAGGAGGCGTGGTGAAATCCTTGATGATGGAGAAGATTTCCTTGCTGCTGTTTGTGCCAGCGCCAATGTGGTCTGCAATAGCTGTGCAGTTGACGTTCCATATCTGCTGGTGGTAGCATCTTTGGGTGGATTTGAAGATGTCTTTATCTGTGGTGTCTTGACGTATACAGTTTTATGCTTGTATGGCACCCACATGATACCACGGCCAGCTGTGGAATGGGATAGGAGTCATGGAGGACCCATACAAAATATGGCCCTCCTCTTACAGATTACCTGCGCATCAGAGCTTCCTGTCTTCCTTTCCTTGGAAACCACTTGTAGCAAAATCTTCCTGTTTTTCTGCTGCCCTCACCCACCTCCTTGAGGTATTCCTCACTCTTATACTTCGCTCTCCTCCCTCACCCTCAGGCCATCTCTGCATCTCCTGGACTTAGTATGTTCTTTCGCCTTCCCTCTCGGAGAGAAGGAAGCAGCAGGTACCATGCTCAGGAGCTCCAATGCTCCACCACATGAAGCTGTAGCCTAGGACAGCAAAGATCTGTTGTTCCCTGTGGATTTGTGAAGTCCTACGAGAAGCGTAGGTTGTGGGTGGTAATGCCATGTATACATTGCCATCCACCGTTCTCTCAGGTCTGTGGAATCTCTGGCAAGTGACAGACCATTACCTGATGCTTCCCCTGTGTCTCAGGAGAGCTGTAGGAGGTGGCACAAAATATAGGAAGGAACCATTTTACTGGTGGCTAGGGGTGTGAAAAGCGATGTATCATTGTTATGACGTCATATGAGTGATTAACTGGGAACTGGTTCATCACTACAAGCCAATATCATCCTAATGCACCCATCCAAAGCTTTAACCTTTATGTGTCGGATACATAAAAGATTTGCATAATGGAAAACGTTTTACCTGCGGGGGCCTTTGGTAGGGCCACCGGCCCCTACAGCAGGGGTCATCTAGTGTTGCGACCTTCCAGTCAGGTAACTTGGGACCTAAGCACAATTTTGGTTCTTTGGGCGCAGGTGTCTTCGTGTTGTCGACTTTGGTGACTTCTGAAAAGTAAGATGAGGAGCAGGTTAGAAAGGCTCAATCATGAAGGCTATAACAGAACATCTTAACATTGTAAGGAATGGTAACAGCGTGGCAACTACATACAAGTCCGTAAAAGGCTTCCCCATTAAAAGCTACTTGGCACGTCAACAGGGCTGCAAGGATGGTTTTGAATCGCTTTTTTTTACTTTTGACTTTTGGATTTTGGGAGTAATTCTCATTCCCAATGGGAGTATTGTTCATCTGGTTAAACAACTTAAATATATATTTTTAATGTTAAACCATGGTTAGTATCTATGCAACCTTTGCTGCTGATCCAGCGCTAACAATAAAAATACTCCTCCTATATAACTCGGTCATCCAGGTACAACTATCTCTCCAATTCACAGACTATATCCATATGACGGTGGGGCCCATTGACACCGCATATACATTCACTTACTCATTTATTCCCTGGATTACCTCCGTCCTTAACCTAGGAGAAAAAACATGGAAGACGATTCGCTGGAAGGAGACGGGATACCTCTTTTTAACACGACATAATGTTTCTCATTGCTTTTAAGGTATTCCGCTCATTGGTCGATGGACCAACAAGTAGGAATCAGTTGATGGTGATTAAGACCAGCTCAATCACAATAAACTCTTTAACATTTTACCTTAATTATTGAGCTAAAGAATCACTGAGTCATTTGTTTAAAGATAATAAAGTTTATATAAAGTTTTTAGAAACAATGCATAAGTTTAAGTTTATCACTCAGATTATTACATTTATCATCATTATAAGAATAAATTGAAATTACAATGCATACCTATTGGATGGAAGATAAAGTTTGTCACAGCAATAACTCCAAAAGATCAATCTATCTGTCTTGGAAAATTTAATAGCTCTAAATGAAAAATCTATCAGGAGTAAAAAGGTTCTCCAAAAGCAGCATCTTATACTCAACTAAAAATATAAAATAGCAGCAGCAGCATCAGCTCGTCAGCATCAGCAACCGCAACTTCACCCATCTGCAGCATCCACTCTCTCCAGCATCTCACCCCTCCCCACCAAGAGTAGGTCTTCTTATACCCTAATTCTAGCTTACTAAATAAAAATGTTGCATCTTTATGGCGTGATTCTCTCTCATTGGTTCATTCGAGTCCATATACATTTTTATCAAACTTCCTTGTCTTAACCAGTTCTTTGTGGAATGTCCATGCTTGCATCGTTTCCCACAGTTCATGACATTACTCATCAGTTTCGATCAGTCCAATTTGTATCATTTTCTGATACTTTTAGGTTCCACTGTTCCGTTTGTCCATTTATTCATTTTGACTTCTCACGCTTCTTGCTGATCATCTTGGCACACATTTGCTCAGTAAGGTCACAATAGCCTTGACCATACTTCCATCCTAGGCTCTCAGCACGAACACGTGGTCATTCTTTTTCACAGCCTTTCTCCTTTTTCCACACGGCTTCTTGCACATGCGTACTCTAGCTCATGGCGGCCATTTTATATCGCTGCTCAACAGGCCTAAGCGCACTATTTTCAAAGATAAATAAAATAAAGTTAAAAAAGAATATAAACCCTTTCGTTTCCCTCCCGTCTTTCTACGTACCCCAATTAGGTATTACCTAGCAAAAAGCAACATATAAAGCCGTCCCTTACTTACCATCGCTTTATTTTGCCACCACACATTTTATTTTCAAAGCACAAATCATGCGTTTATTATTTTATTAGTACGCAAATATTAGATTATGTTAGTCACGTCAACAATTATAAGTAGATTTATTTGCACATAAAATAGCGTGTTACCTTTAACCCTTCACATGTAACATACATTGTTGGTTATTTACTTAAACGAACATGTTTATTAATTAATTTACGTAAATTATTAGGAGGTTAAAATTTTTCATTTATCCTGCTCCATCAACTCCCCCTTTGGTGATTTTTAATATCACCACAAAACCCAAGTTATACAATTCTCTCAGACAGCATATTTCTTTTATCCGTTTGCTTTTGTTAGTTTACACAACTGTATCCCTTTCAACTTGTCTCTTGGTCTTCTTGTACATGTTCTCTTTTATCTCTTCTAGCTCTATTTCACCCATTTCTCTCTCTCTCTCCTTGTTTATCATGTTTTCTTTTTCTATTTTATTCTGTCTTCTTCTTTTCTTTATACATGTAATTACAAGCTTCAGCACTAAAATTATTATTATTATCATGGTTGCTATTATTATAACTTTCCCTATTATTAATCCACTCATTCTTGTTAACCAATTTATTACTGAAGAAAACCCTTTACCAAGTTTTCCAAATGCACTTTCAACCTCCAGTGGAACAAGTTCTTTGTGCAAACTTGTAATATTCGTTATATACTTTTGTATATTTTCACTTTTATCTGGAATGTAAGTGCAACAATGTTGGACTTTCAGCATTCCACAGACTCCACCCTCTTTTGCCAAAAGAATGTCAAGGGCAAGTCGATTTTGCATCACCATAGCTCTCATGGCAACCATCTCGGTATTTACCATCAAGAACCCTCCAGCAGTATCTGTAGATAAACGATCTACCACTGTGGATAATTTCCGAATTTTAAATGCATTCAAAGATATTCCCACTGCTGGTATCAATGCACCAAAAATATCACCTACTATTTCTGAAAAACTTTCCCTTTTTCTACGTGTAAAGGTATTTATCATTTTGTGTGTTCCTTTCTCTTTTCTATCCATATGAAAAATCTTTGGAAAGACCAGGCCTAAATAACATGACCCATACCAATGGTCCGGCAACCTGTAATAAGCTCTATTACCGCAAACATAATAGATCCCTGGAAATATTGGATCTTTTCCCCCTTTGAATCCCCATCCGCCTAAAATTTGATAATTGTCATAGCAAATACTGGAACCCACAAAATAATTGTCATATCTTGTTTTATTTCTTCTAATGCACAACTTTCCCTGTTGGGGCCAATCCAGAGTCATAGCTGCATTTGTCTTTTTCTTGTCATGATTGTCTTCCTCAAACGCCCAGAGAGGTGTTTTTGTCTCTTCTATCACTTTTCTTTGAAATTTCACTCTTCTTTCTTCAACCATCTCTAAAAATACTTTTTCTTCCTTCTTTAACTCACAGGTAAGGTTGTTTTTAACTATATTATCTAATGTTAAAATCTTATCTTCTATAAAATATTCACCAAACGTTTTTCCCTCTTTTATTTTGTTTAGCTCGGGAACTACAGAAACTTTCGCAAAAATCTTATCTATGTCAGTGTAATAATATTCTAATCTACCTGTTTTATAAAATAAACGTGCTAAAACACTACGGGGCCGATTCCGATTCGGGCCGGAAATCTCTCCGACCGAGCCGGACCCGGAGAGATTTCCGACCGAATCGGACCCTAGCAGTCCGACCGAACGAGTACGATGCGCACGTATGCCATCGGACTCGATTCGGTCGGACTCCCATGAAGTCAATGGGAGCCGGTCGTACAACGGGTACGCGGGCTCCCATTGACTCAATGGGTGCGAGGCGAACAAGGGCGCCCCCTACAGCGGGTACGCGTCCATGCGCATCGCGGCGTACATGCACAGGTAGGGGGACCCATGGGTCCCCCTGTGTGCGACTCGCGCGCCTACGTGTACAGGGGGTCCGACGCGGACCCCAAAAGTCCGGCTCCGACAGCTCTTTCGAGCCGGACGGCGCGAGTCGGTCGGACTGCTCGCGGCGCGCATCGTACTTACCCGGCCGGGGAACGTCTCCATAGCGCGGTGCGAGTCGTGTCCGTGCGAGTCGGTCGGAGCGTGTTGAAGCCACGTACGAGTCAGTCGGCGATTTCGCGGGAGCTTGCATCGTACTCGCTCGGCCGGACCCGCGTACGATTCGGTCGGGAAACAGGGCTCCGAATCGGATCCGGTAAATCCAAATCCGATTCGGAGCACTACCGGCCGAGATCGGAATCGGCCCCTACATGTTATTCCATACGTCAAAGGAAGGTGATGATAAGTCACACCCTCTGCTACAGACGCAGGCAATTGCATACAAACATAGCAATCTCTTACATCCATTGTTTCTACATACTCATATAATAATTTAGTAAAAACATTCTTTGAAAAATCTGTTATTGATTTGTCTTTATGTAACTCTGCACTACTTTTTAATATAACTGGTTCTTGAGTGTTAGCTCCTTTTTCTTTCTCTGTGTTATTAGACGTTTCTACTACAGCTAAACTAATTGGAATAGTGATTGCTAAAACCACCAATACTGTCATTAATAATCCTGTACAAAAGAAGCACATCTTACACCATCTACTTAAAAACTCACATTTACATTTTCTATCTCTAGTATCCTCCATTTTGTTTTATAACCTTATTTATTTATTTTCAAGAAAATTGTGTCACTACACCTCAGAAATGACTTATTAGCCACTCTGCACTCCAATGTTTAAGTCTTTGCTTGGTACTTTCTTTTAATTCTTTTCAGAATTCTTTCTTTGTCAAATCCAGTATTTTGTCAAATCCGGTAGAAATTCGTCAGATCCAGTATTTTGTCAAGTCCGGTAGAAATTTGTTTAAATTTCTTCAAGTTTGTTGCACTTCACCTTCACCCATTAGGTTTCTTTGTTCTGGGTTCTCGTGAGTGTTCTTTTCTTCTTTGATATCAGTCAAAGCAAGATACAACCATTCAGGTGATCTATACTTCGGATTTACCTTTTTTACTCTTTTCGTTTTCTGCAAATGTTTTCCACCTTGTTTTTCTTGCTCTTTCTGACTTGTTATTTCATTCACTTGTTCAGCACTTTTTCCATCTAACCTTATGATCCTGTATCTTAATTTTCTTACTTCGTTGGGCCAATTGTCTCCTTTTCTTGACCTTTTTGCCTCACTTCCTTTTTCCTCTCTTTCTGTTTTCCAAGTTCTTTTTCTTGACTCTAGTTTTTGGTTTCTTTCTTCTCCACTTTCTTCAGACTCTGTTTCATTTTTCTCTTTATTGTCTCTTATTTTGAATCTTATAATTTCATTTTCTTCCTCTACTTGTGGTTCTTTTCTTATCTTCCTTCGTTCACCTACTTCTGTCCCTCCTCGAGGTTCTTCCGAATTTGTGTCAATCTCTCTATCTGCTTTTAAATTTCCCTGTTCTTTTGTTTGGCTATCTGTCCCTATTGCTCCTCGGGGATCTTCCGATTTTTCTAACTTTCTGTTTGAAACTCTCCCTTCTTCATCTATTAATATTATCTCCGAAGGATTTTTACCACAACTTGTACTTGGTTGCTCACTGTTACTATCTTCGTGCTCAGTTTCTTCTCTTATGCTTTCAAATTTCCAATTTCTTTTCAGAATTTCCTCACAATCCGAATGATCTGTATCAGATTCTGAACTGGTATCTGATATTTCCAGATGTCGACTCACATGTCGATCTTCAGGTTCTGGAACTTCCACTATTTCCTCTACTTCTTCTGTCGTTGCACTTGTAGTTGGGTCTTCCAGCTGTCGACTTACAGGTCGATCTTCAGATTCTGGCACCCTGTTTGTTTCTTCTTCTGCTTCTGATGCTGAACTGTTATCCAATACTTCCAGATGTCGACTCACATGTCGATCTTCAGGTTCTGGAACTCTGATGGTGTGACTGGCATGCACCCAGTGTTTCACTCCTGCACATTTGACTGCAGTGGTTGTCACCAGGATCACCTGTCGTGGTTCGTCCCAGCGAGGAACCAAACAGTTTCTTCTCCTGTGGACTTTTATGCGGACCCAATCTCCTGGATTCAAGTCGTGAGCTGGTTTTCTTTCAAGAGTGGTCGCATCCGGTCCAACCTGATGAAACACAGAACGCACCACATCAGCCAATCCTTTGCAATAATCCAGCACCAGATCATCAGTTATAGTCAGTAGTTTGTTGACAGGTACATGTGCTTGTCTCATTGCTCGTCCCATAATTATCTCATGGGGACTGAGTCCAGTTTTCCTTTCCGGAATACTTCTGATTGTCATTAAAACTAATGGCAAGGCATCTGGCCATTTGAGTCCTGTGGCTTGACACATTTTTCCTAACCTGTTCTTAATTGTTCCATTCACTTGCTCCACTATTCCAGAAGCCTCTGGTCTGTATGCACAATGCAGTTTCTGTTTAATACTAAGTGCTTCACAAATCAGTTTAATTAATTCGTTTTGGAAATGTGTTCCTCTATCTGTTTCAATCGTGACTGGAAAACCATACCTCGGAATGAATTCTCGCAGCATAAGTTTTGCTACCGTGATTCCATCATTCCTTCTGGTCGGGTATGCTTCCACCCAACGGGAAAACAAACAGACGACTATGAGGACATACCTTAGTCTGTTGCTCGGGGGCATTTCTATAAAATCCATTTGCATTCTAGTGAACGGACCTCCTTCTCGTCCTATTGTTCCTAGACTCACTACTGTCTTCCTTCCTGGATTTAACTGTTGACAAATAAGACATCTTTGACAAAGACTCTCAGCTATGGCTCTAAATTTTGGATTATACCATGTTTGTCTAAAAAGTCTGATCATTGAATCTCTCCCATATGGGCTTGTCCATGGTACATCCGTGCCATGTCAGAAATCATGCTATCAGGCATAACTGGTCTTTCATCTCTGTAAATCCAAACATCATTTTCCTCATGTTTTCTACATCCTGCTTTTATCCATGTATCTTTTTCCTCATCATCTGCTGCTTCCTGTAACTGTCTCACCTCATCCCATGTCTCAACAGGGTTAGTAAAAAGCAAAGGACAAGAAATATGCTCTCTTTCTCGGTTCCTGTTCAAAGAAACCACATTCTTTGCACAGTACTGTGCAATCTCGTCAGCATATTTATTGCCGACAGTTATGTAGTCTTCCCCATTTTTATGTGCATTACACTTTACAACAGCAATCTGTTTAGGCAGCTGTATCGCCTCAAGCAACTTTTTCACAAAATCTCCATTTCTAATTGGTGTTCCTGCAGACGTCAAGAAACCTCTTTGTGACCAAATCTGACCAAAATCATGCACCACTCCAAAACCGTATTGGCTATCTGTCACAATCGTAACCCGTACATTTCTTCCCAACTTGCAGGCTTGAATCAGAGCTATCAGTTCTGCGACTTGGGCAGACCGTATCCCTTTCAGACAAGATGCTTCCATTACAGTTGCTACTGTGCAAACTGCATATGCTGCACTTAGAACTCCATCATTCGTTCTCAAGCATGAGCCATTCACGAACAGAATATAATCTGATTCCTTTAAGGGCTCATCTCGTATGTCTGATCTCGGTTTTGTACAATATTCAAGCACATTCAGACAATCGTGATCTACTTCATCCATTTCAATCACACTCTCTTCATCTGGCAATGATGTCGAAGGATTCACATTCATACATCTGTCAATGGTCACATTATCTGCACTCAAAATTACTTTTTCATACCTAGTCAGCCGACTATGTGTCATGTATTGTGTTTTCGTTCTTGTCAAAAGAATTTCTACAGAATGGGGAACATATACTCTCAGTGGATATCCCATCACTATGCCTTCACTCTGTTCCAGACTCACACAAGTAGCAGCAACTGCTTTCAAACATCCAGGCAACGCTTTTGCTACAGGGTCTAAAACAGCTGAAAAATATGCAATGGGTCTTTTCATGGTTCCATGTCTCTGTACCAAGACTGAAAATGCACATCCATCCCTTTCACTGCAATACAACTCAAAGTCCTTCTCATAGTCAGGCATTCCCAATGCTGGAGCTTCACACAATTTCTTTTTCAGCTCTCTGAATGCTTTCATTTCCTCATCATTCATTTCAAAAGGATCTTTAACATCCTTTTTTGTCAGTTTTTGCAACGGATTGGCGATCAACGAAAAACCGCTTATCCATTGTCGACAATATCCAACCATTCCCAGAAACATTCTTACCTCTCTTTGCGTCATTGGAGCTCTCATTCCTTGAATCATCTTTATTCTTTCAGTCGTTACCTTTCGCACTCCTTTCTCAATTTTATGCCCTAAATATTGGACTTTTTGTTGACAAAACTGCAATTTTGATGGGGACACTTTATGTCCTCTTTTGGCTAAATGATTCAGCAAAGCAATTGTATCATTGACACATGCTTCCTTCGTTTTTGATGCCACCAGTAGGTCATCAATATACTGAACCATCACTGACTTTTCTGGCATTTTTAAATCTTCCAAGGATTTCTTTAGAATCTGATTAAAGATTGAAGGGCTTTCTGTGTACCCTTGAGGAATTCGGCACCATGCCAAAATACGCTCTCCAAACCGGAACGCAAATAATGGCTGGCTATCTGGATGCAATGGAATAGAGAAAAATGCATGACATAAATCAATTACTGTGTACCATTCTGCTTCACGTGGAATCTGGTATAGAATCACAGCAGGGTTCGGTACTATTGGGCAACAAGGCACTACAATTTTGTTTACCTTCCTCAAATCCTGTACAATTCTATATGTTCCGTTTGGCTTTTTCAGTCCCATTATTGGCAAATTACATGGACTGCTCATGATTTCTTTTAGAATCCCTTGTTCAACCATTTTATTTATTACTGGCGTTATTCCTTCAATTATTTCTGGTGTCAATTTATACTGGGGCGTATTTGGGTAACACGTTCCCTCTTTTACGGAGATTTTAACGGGATCTACTTCTTTCATTAATCCTATATCTTCTCCTGTAAAGTCCCACACTTCTTCCTTCACTGTCTTTTTCAGTTCAATTGGGATTTTCTCTGCATCAAATACAGGAAACAAATCATTTACTTCTGGTTCTAAATTCACCAGTGTCATTTTATACAATACATCTTCATCTGGGGTCTGAAATGCAATTCCATCTGGAGTACAATAGATAGTGCAATTCATTTTGCACAATAGATCGCGTCCTAATAGGTTCACGGGACTACAATCGCATACCACAAATCGGTGCATTTCACTAAATGGACCAATCTTTACCTCCACTAATTTAGTAAGAGGCGTCTTAATTTGCTGATTTGATACTCCAACTACTTGGATATGTTCACCTGAGAGAGGAAGGTTTGGAATTTCAAAACACACAAGATGATGGACGGAATGCTGCACATTGTCAAACATTCACCCCCAGTCACAGATCTGGGTTTAATCCATCGTTATTTTGCTTCACCACGCCACCCCAGTTCAGACATGGCCATATGCAAATCAGTCTTGACCCTGTGCCTCATGGGAACAGTCCAGACCAAACTGCCAAGCCATGTCTTCCCTGGACCGGAATCAAGCATCCTAGGACCGGTTTCAGGCTATCAGCCTTCATCAGCCAGGATAGCTTGACTCCAGTGGCGTAGTGAGCACGGGACCCACGTCTGGGCATACCCTTCCCACTTAGGGGCGAAATGCAAAACACACAAGATGATGGACGGAATGCTGCACATTGTCAAACATTCACCCCCAGTCACAGATCTGGGTTTAATCCATCGTTATTTTGCTTCACCACGCCACCCCAGTTCAGACATGGCCATATGCAAATCAGTCTTGACCCTGTGCCTCATGGGAACAGTCCAGACCAAACTGCCAAGCCGTGTCTTCCCTGGACCGGAATCAAGCATCCTAGGACCGGTTTCAGGCTATCAGCCTTCATCAGCCAGGATAGCTTGACTCCAGTGGCGTAGTGAGCACGGGACCCACGTCTGGGCATACCCTTCCCACTTAGGGCAAAATGCAAAACACACAAGATGATGGACGGAATGCTTGTGTGTTTTGCTTGGAATTTCCACTGACCTAACAGTAGAACGGGTAGCTCCAGTGTCCACAAGGAATGTTACATTTGCACCATCCACTTCTCCATCCACAAATGGACCAGACTGATCTACCTCTAGAGTTGCGCCAAGCACGCACTCTTCCCCCTCTCCTAGGCACCGTCAGAAGCTTTCATCCATTTCATCCTCATCCTGTCGTAACCAATATTGAGAAATGGCAGCTGCACGCGGCAACTGTGTTACCTGCTCTCCTCCGTAGAATCCTGTTTCTGCACTGAATTTCTGTTGGTTAACACTCTTGGGAAGTGGTGGTTGTGGCACCTGACTCTGTTGAGTAACTACCTCACTCTGCACCTGTGGATTTAATGATTGATTTTCCACATTAAGTTTTGGAGGAAATTTACACTCGTTTCTCCAATGCCCTAGCTTTCCGCAGTTGTGGCATGGCCACTTTTTCTTTGCCTCATCTATGCTCATTTGTCCTTTTCCTTTACCTATATTTGGTCGAAATCTAGCCTGTCCTGCTTCATTACCTGTATTACTCAATTGAGCTTCTTGTTTCTCTGCAACTTTCACCTGTGCCCACATGGCTTTTTCTTTCAATTTACGCTGTCTACTCTCAATATCATCACTGCATTACTTAGCATATCTCAAAACTTCATCGACTGTGCTATTCTGCCAACAAATCATATGCTGTTTAATCATCTCACTTATCTCTGGTTTCAACCCATAAACAAATCTATATACAAAATGACTCATATCCTTCTCATTTAGTGTCTCATAACCACTATACTGTTTGAAAACTAACAACAGTCTTTCATAGTAAGCATGCACTGATTCTTTACTTTCCTGCGTGGTTCTGTCTATTTTTACCCAATCTGTTTCTTTAGGTGGAATCTTATTCTTCAAAAAGGTAATTACTTGATCGTACTTTCTCATCACTTCTGGTCCTGGCGCTCCTGTTTTAGCATCCCTTGGATATTCTACAGTTGGCCAATCAATAGTAATCTTACATTCTGTCCACAAATCAGCTGGCACTACTATATCAAACAATCCATCCAAGTCTATCCACAACACCTTTGAAACTTTAACAAATCTCTCCACTTGTCTGTACCATTCTACTGGCTTCTCTCTCAACTTGGGGAAGTCATTTGTAAATGACAGTATATCCTGTCTAGTCCATGGAACATGCACATAACTACCTCCTGGAGTTTCTCTCATCGGGTACTCCCTTACAACTGGTTCCTTATCTGTCACTGCAAAAGCCAAAGATGCTTTATCTGTTACTTTCTCATTCTTTTTATCCATCTACTTCTCCATCTATCCACATCACCCCATTTTCTCAGTAAAACAATTAACTCTTTTATTTGGGTCAATCTTCCTGATGTGTTCAGATTCTCTATATCTTTCTCACAAAAATCTACTCTGTATGGTTTCTGCAACGTTCTCACTTTTGCAAATTCTACTCCCAGTTCACTTGCTGTCTCTTCTAATTTGTCATGTAAATTTCTAGCTCTCCATGTAAGACTTTTGCACAAAAACATAATCTCATCATCCTGATAATTTTTTAATTTTTCTGTACCAATCGTTCCTAAAATCAATTCTTCCATGTCTATTTTTAACCTAATTACATCTAATGGTTTTACTTCTGTTTCTTTCGTTTTTAGCGTTTTCATCCATTCATTTAACTCATCTTGATTCGGACCTACAGGCGTACTATTTAATTCTATCCAATTGTTACTTCTTTCTGGTGTCCCTGATGCAGACTCCGTTACCATAGGTATTCTCCTGAACTCATTCTCATTTATCGTCAAATTAGTAGGTGGGCTTGGTATATAGGTACTAACCAAATGGTGTGCACCTTCATTATTCAGTTCCATCCCTTCTCTTTTTCTTTGCAAATGTGAATTCATGGGAATCACTAAAGAACGTTCATCAATTTTCTGATTCTCAAAAATTGGCATTACTGGACCTATCGTTACTGGTACAGTTACAGCTTCCATATTCTTTGTCAATTCTCTTATTTTCTCAGTCAATTCTCTTGTGGTTATTGCTAATTCAGTTGCATTGTCACTTTCTATCTCTTCATTCTGTGAAGTTTTTAATTGATCTTGTGACCTATTTATCTCATCTCTTCGTTCGGGAATTTTATTCCTCCCAGTTTCCATTAGTGGTGCATTAGGTGTCACCACCGCAGAAGTCTGTTGGTATGGAGGCGGGTTTCTGTTTAAAATATCTTCCAGCAATTCATCTTCCGTTTCACTACCACCATACCCATACTTTTCTATAACTACATGTTTCTTTTTCTCTGTACACTTTCTCTTTGCTTCTTCCTCTACTGTAAAAGCTGGAAACAAACCTCCTGTCATATTAGCACATCTCCAACGCTTTATTCTGTCCTCATGATTTACTCCCCATAACCTTCCAGGCACAAACTCATGATTCTTTAATCCTCTGAATCTCTCTCGTTCATACATCTCATCTTCCCATTCAGTTAAAGCTTCAAAATGTGTCGGTCTAGGTCGAGGTTCTAACATTGCCATCTTCTCTCTCAAATTCCGTAGTACAGCTACATTAAATGAACCATTCTCAGGGAAAGCCAATGCTCCATCATTCTTGGTATATTTTGTCCAATTTTCTAACCATATGCATGTATGATATCCATATTTCAGCATCATGTGCGAAGCTGGTGATTTCGGCGGAGGAATTACTTGTCCCTCTCTAGTCACTACCTTTTTGTCTTTCTTAAAGAAGTTCTTAACTTTCGACATCCACGACGTTTTCTCTCTACCATATTCATAATACGACATGATTCACAATCGCTTTCTCTCCTCAAACAATCCACAATTCAACACTGTTCTCTATGCGTTATTCCAACCAATACTAGCGCGACTCACACCAACACTCCAATCATAAACTTCCATGTCACTAGTCTATTCGACCAATACTAGCGCGACTCACACCAACACTCCAATCAGAGCGGTTTCTGTCTACAGCGCACTGTCCAATCCCAGCACGGCTTTTGTCTACGTCAGTTCTGCTCTTGACTCTCGTATGACTAGCGCACTGTCCAATCCTAGCGCGGCTTTTGTCTACGTCAGTTCTGCTCTTGACCCCTCCTTTACAAAATTTATCGGCAATTTCTTTTTCAACAATTCTTCGTTAGTTACAACATTTAAAACACATTTCCATTGTCTGATTCACTAAAGAAAAGAGATAGCTTTGTCCATTTACACAAGAATTCTGTATTTTCCAGTAGGCAGCGCTTACCTCTACCCTACCACAGAATTTTCCCGTTTCGCCGATAAAGTAGCACTTCCCTCTACCTTACCCTTCTTTCAAGCAAGCGGTAAACCCGTTTCTCTGGGGATAAAACACCTGTGGAGACTATACTGCTCCTGAGAATTAAGGCCAGAGTTTCACAAGAAAACCGGTCACTATTTCTCTTACACACCTTTCATGCGGAAAATGTCCCTATCATAACACAACCTGTGTTATCACCAATATGAACTCAGACAATGCACTATTCCATGTGACTTCTCTTGCCACACGTGTTCAACTTCCTCCTTCCCGGAAGCGTGAAAACTTACATATAACATAACGCGACTCAACATAAAGTGTTAGACATGAACTTATCAATAATCAATAATCACCAAACTAATCTATAGTAACCATAACTCTGCTACCAAGAAATCTGATCCAGCGCTAACAATAAAAATACTCCTCCTATATAACTCGGTCATCCAGGTACAACTATCTCTCCAATTCACAGACTATATCCATATGACGGTGGGGCCCATTGACACCGCATATACATTCACTTACTCATTTATTCCCTGGATTACCTCCGTCCTTAACCTAGGAGAAAAAACATGGAAGACGATTCGCTGGAAGGAGACGGGATACCTCTTTTTAACACAACATAATGTTTCTCATTGCTTTTAAGGTATTCCGCTCATTGGTCGATGGACCAACTAGTAGGAATCAGTTGATGGTGATTAAGACCAGCTCAATCACAATAAACTCTTTAACATTTTACCTTAATTATTGAGCTAAAGAATCACTGAGTCATTTGTTTAAAGATAATAAAGTTTATATAAAGTTTTTAGAAACAATGCATAAGTTTAAGTTTATCACTCAGATTATTACATTTATCATCATTATAAGAATAAATTGAAATTACAATGCATACCTATTGGATGGAAGATAAAGTTTGTCACAGCAAGAACTCCAAAAGATCAATCTATCTGTCTTGGAAAATCTAATAGCTCTAAATGAAAAATCTATCAGGAGTAAAAAGGTTCTCCAAAAGCAGCATCTTATACTCAACTAAAAATATAAAATAGCAGCAGCAGCATCAGCTCGTCAGCATCAGCAACCGCAACTTCACCCATCTGCAGCATCCACTCTCTCCAGCATCTCACCCCTCCCCACCAAGAGTAGGTCTTCTTATACCCTAATTCTAGCTTACTAAATAAAAATGTTGCATCTTTATGGCGTGATTCTCTCTCATTGGTTCATTCGAGTCCATATACATTTTTATCAAACTTCCTTGTCTTAACCAGTTCTTTGTGGAATGTCCATGCTTGCATCGTTTCCCACAGTTCATGACATTACTCATCAGTTTCGATCAGTCCAATTTGTATCATTTTCTGATACTTTTTAGGTTCCACTGTTCCGTTTGTCCATTTATTCATTTTGACTTCTCACGCTTCTTGCTGATCATCTTGGCACACATTTGCTCAGTAAGGTCACAATAGCCTTGACCATACTTCCATCCTAGGCTCTCAGCACGAACACGTGGTCATTCTTTTTCACAGCCTTTCTCCTTTTTCCACACGGCTTCTTGCACATGCGTACTCTAGCTCATGGCGGCCATTTTATATCGCTGCTCAACAGGCCTAAGCGCACTATTTTCAAAGATAAATAAAATATTGTTAAAATAAAGAATATAAACCCTTTCGTTTCCCTCCCGTCTTTCTACGTACCCCAATTAGGTATTACCTAGCAAAAAGCAACATATAAAGCCGTCCCTTACTTACCATCGCTTTATTTTGCCACCACACATTTTATTTTCAAAGCACAAATCATGCGTTTATTATTTTATTAGTATGCAAATATTAGATTATGTTAGTCACGTCAACAATTATAAGTAGATTTATTTGCACATAAAATAGCGTGTTACCTTTAACCCTTCACATGTAACATACATTGTTGGTTATTTACTTAAACGAACATGTTTATTAATTAATTTACGTAAATTATTAGGAGGTTAAAAAAAATTCATTTATCCTGCTCCATTACTGCACATTCATCTAAATGAAAAAATGTATCATTCATCTTAATGTCTTTCACATTACAGTCCCTCCTTGATGTCGCTGACCTGGTCGTTGGACCAGCACTAAGCTTGGGCAATGTCCATTACTCCGTGTCTGTCTCTTCTGGGGGTAACAGGCTGATTATAATAAACAGAAGCCTAAAGCCAGGCACAAGGCCTACCATAATGCATAAAAGCCTGGAATATATGTCTAAATATGTAAATATGTATATGTACATGCATGTATATATATGTACAAACTCCAGTCCCCAATTTATTTATTACAGTTTAGTTGTAAAATCACTAGACAACTGTAATATGAAAATGACATAACTAATTTACAGTAAGAACTTATTACAGCCAAGTAATAATGTCAACATGTGGGCTGCCAGAGCCAGCAGGCAGTGGGAAGGCAGGTCATGGGCCAGATGTATAACTTCTATTTACATAATCAACACGCTTTTTAGCTCTTTCGCGCTATATTTCGTTGAGATTATATGTTTATATTTTGCATGGCTAAACTTTATTACCTAGAACAAGGAATCTCAGTGAATGATACCACACATTCTGAACTACAACCGCGTTTGAAAGTGATGTACATTGCACTGCTTATAACATATTTTTGCAGCATATTACTTGCTGCTTATTGGTGAGTTTAATTTCATATTACAGACTCAGCATTTATTCTACATGCCCACAACCACACTTCAATCTGTTCCCATATCCAGGAGGCAGGTTGATGGTTGAAGGAGAAATATTGATAAACACAACAGAGCTTCCTAAAAGATATTCCAATGTACCAATAGAAACTGCACAGTGCACTGTTGGACAAATTAGACATCCATTTCTTGGTGTTAGGCAATGAGCAGGAAGTAATAAATTGAATAGGTGCAAAACAATTAACTGGCTAGTGGTACCAGGGGATAAACATCCTCGCCTCCATTAAGGCTGCAATGGACGGTTTTAAATACCTGATGTCAAGCTGGATCTGGAGCGTCCCAGCTGGTGACCCTACAGAGTGACATGGCTGGATGGTGGAAGCTCCCCTTGACACTACTCGGCAGAGCAACCATACTCAAAATGATCATCCTTCCAATACTCCTGTACGAATACGCCATTTCTGATCCCGGAATCCTTCTTTGCCTGACTTGACTAATAGATCCGCTGCCTCTTCTGGGATGTAGTGGCCCCACTGATACCTCTGGGAACCCTCTACCAATCGGTGTACAGTGGGATTACTCTCCCATACCACAGGGCGTACTATTGGGCCTCTCAAATCCAGGTGAATAATGATTGGGCGTATGCCCTTAGGGAGACCCGGCAGTCCGTCTGGATAGGTGCTCCATGGTTTAGCCCACTTGGGTGCACCATGTCCATGATGGGAAGGCTGACCTGGCACATTGGCTGAGGCGCAGGAGGTTATGATTACCTGGGACAGAGCAGGACCCATGTGGGATGAAAAGTCACAAAGGGTATGCTCTACGGTAGGGCACTGTGTTAATAGAGCTCAACAGACTGCAGGTCTTCACCAACTGGGATCTTATTGGCATTTCCTCCCTGGGGGGATTGTGGAACACGGGATTATCAAATATTTTGAACGATTGCAAGAAGAATATGGGCTTTCACATACGCAACTCAATAAATACACCCAGCTCAGACACAATCAACACATGAGCTACTGACTTTTCTGACCTGCCTGATTTGTCACCTTTTGAGAGCCACCTATTGGGAGGCCGGCGGGGGAGGGCGGTCTCCATGATACATAAAGCAATCATTAACAACATTCGCAAAGGTCTTGAGAGTCTCAGGCGGCAATGGGGGCACAATGTGGGTGACATAAAAGATGTGGACATGCACTGATGTGCCCTTGTGAAGTTGCTATCAGGACATGTTTCCATCTAATCCAACTGAAGAAGATCCTATACAGGATATACATTGCCAGGGACAGACTCCACAAGATAAGGGAAAATCCCTACGACTGATTGCTTGAGATCTCGTGACGCCAATGGGTCCTTCTTCTCCACGCTATGAAAGCGCCCAGAGATTCAAATATACTGGGAGAGTATACTGAGGGAAATGGGGGACATACTAGAGGATGACATCTCCTGCCATCCCCAGTTTGTTCGCTTGGGAGTCCTCAGGGACATTGATCTGCCGTGTAGGAAGCTTGTGTTTTGCTCATTGGGCCTAGGGAGTCCGAAGAAGGACATAGCCAGGTGTGGGGTGCACTCACTGTGCCTGCCCAATGGGTTGTTGATATATATGTATGCATGGGTGGTGTACACAGCCAGAGGGTGCCCTATAAAATTTGACAAAGTGTGTAGCCGGTGGAGGGTCTACTACAGCACTGGACTTGATGGCTCACACTAGTCTCCGCGACAAGATAAGGACACTAAATAACTAGCCAGGTGGGACTGGCCCAGTGGCCAAGGTTGTGGTTCCCCTCCCCCCGATCCCAGGGTGTAGCTCGATGGGGCTCCCAAGCCCTGCCTAACCCTGTTCAGCAAGAGGGCTCCTGTTAGTATGTGATGGTATAATGTTCTATGCTCATTATGTATGTTTGTGTACAAAATGTGTTAATACAAACAGTTGACAAATAAATTAAACAATTAAGAGCATGTAACTTTGGAGATGTGGGCTTCAGTGCCATGCCTTATGATTCAAGCAGGCTGGTATGGTGACAGAATATAATTGCCTAAATATCACCTGACATACAAACTATGTCTTAAATATAGTTTACAAAAACATTGCCCCATTGGAGGTAATAATAGGACTGCTACACCCACTAGAACTATGTTTTTGTAGATGATATTTAGGTACAATATTTATGTCAGATGAAGTTTTGGTTAACGATATTCTGACATATAACCTTTAAGCTTACGTGATAAAACCTTTCCTTGTTTATGCACTGGGATAGACAATACAGCAATAGCAATATTTATAATGGAAGTGCCTATTTACCTGGCCGCCAGCCAGATTGCACAAAATCTCTGCTATTTACCCAGCAGCCAGCAAAATAGTACATAATCTCTGCTGTTTAGCTGGCCATAGACTAAGGCCCTGATTACAAGTCTGGCGGTCTGAGGACTTCCAGACTCGCAGACGCGCAGCGGTGGCGGTCCAGCCACCGCCGCACTGGCACTCCGACCGCCCCATTACAAGTAGGGCGGTCGGACCGCCATTGCAGCGCGGATGTCGCCAGGGAATCGCTATTCCCTGGCGGTAGTGTAGAGGCAGCAATATGCTTGGCGAGACAGCCGTGGTCCCGCCAAGCATGTTAAGAGTTTCCTCTCTGCCACGGTTTTCATGGCAGTTCCTCCTCCATGAAAACCGTGGTGGAGAGGAAACAAAGGGAGCCCTACTGGGCCCCCTTGTGCCTCTGGGCCCTGGGGTGCATGCAGGGGGGCACAACATGTGCCCCCTGTGTGCATGCACCACAGTTCCTGCACAGCATGGACTTAATAGTCCATGCCGTGCAGCACCTTTTTTTGGCATTCCCATTGCGGTGCCCATATTCAGAGGCACCGCCAAAAAAAGCCCACCAGACACAAGAAACACTTGTAATATGGCATGCAGCCCGACCACGGATTTGGCAGTGCGGGAGCAGGCCGTCGGCATGGTGGTCCACTCCTGCACCGCCAAACTCGTTATCAGGCCCTAAATAGTAGAGATGATGTACTAGTCACACAAGTGATGTGAAGGAGACCTTTCTTTAGCCAGCCATAAAGGAAAAAGGGACTCCAGGCAATGGAAGTGTGGTGGCCATCTTGTAATGGGGATACAACATGTGTGAAACTTTTGAAAGAAAGTGCATATACAAATGTACAATAGTTTGTACAAAGGTAAGTGCATGAATGAATTAAGCTAAGCTGTTTACAGATGAAAAAACCATAAAATCAATTTTGAATAAAAATATTTATGCTATTTTAAATTTGATCTTCAAATAAGATATAGAAATCAAACAGAAGCTTCAGGATATGGCACACGGCTATTTTGCGCTTCAGTCAGGGAATATTTGGCTGTTGTCAATATTCATGCCAAAATTTTAGAAGAGGAAAGCTGGAGATTTTAAAGAATGTATTTCTCCCATCGACTTCTATTGAGGGCGAGGCCTTAATCGGGTCTGTTGTCATGTATAGGACTTGCAAGTGTGCTGCTGCAAGGTTGGCAGGAAACCAAAAATACATTTTTTTTTACCTATCAGGAGCACAGAAAAAGCGCTATAGCATGCAGAGAGAGCGTGACAAAAATGTTGTCCACTGTCCTGTGGAAGCAGGTTACCAGCAATGCATGCTCCGAGTTACACAAGACCAGTCTCTGTCGGCAGAAGCCCATCGAAGAAACAGGTTTTTGCATGTAGGAATCGGGAGTCGGGTGACTAGCCTTGAAATCGGTCGTCTCCCGTCTGAATCGGAAGGGTTGGCATGTATGCTATAGAGTATGGTTTTAAAGCATGTCAGATACATTTTTTATACACTCATGAGAAAACGTTGTTTTGTTAATGTTCATGATGCTCCTTTTGATGATTTTTTAGGGCTGGGCTCTTTTTGGGCTTCTTATGGAAGGCATTGTGCTAGCTTTAGGCTTCTGTTTAAGGGGCATTGTGCTTGCTTATTATTTCGACTCTGGCAACACACATCAGTCAACAAGCAACAGCAAACAGGGATTGCAGACAGATAGGTGGTATCTGGGACCCAGAGGGAGGGGTACATGCAGTAGGTAATTGGTGTTTGGGGGCACAGTGCTTTGAGGCACTTGCAGGAGGTAACTTGAGTGAAACACCGTAATAGGGACACTTTGTAATGGGAAAGTAAAAGCAGGAGAAAGGTAATTAATGCATCTGGGTAATTTAGAGGAAGAGTTCATCTGTTGCCTGTGAATAAACACACTTGTTCATTCTATTCACCCAGCAGAGTCGGTTTAGGGCAGTGGTTCCCAAACTTTTTCGACCTGCGGCTCCCTTGACCTAATTGGACGTTGGCCGCGGCTCCCCATCATGTCACTTTTTTTCGGGAGGGGGGATGTAAACCAGACCTCGCGAGTACTCACATTGTTCTCCCTGAAATTAATTGGGATGAAGCCGATAAAGGTATTATAACCAATTGTGTAACAAAAGAAAAATATAGCAGTCGTTTAATAAAAAACTTGAATTGGTCCGTATAGGTTTGCTGTTTGCGACCTGCGCCTGTAGGTTGTAAGTTCTTGTCCTGAGGTGTAGCTCTCCTGCCTGAAACCTGCACCTGGAGGTTCTGAGTTACCTATAGGGAAGTACCGGAAAGACGCTCAATGTTAACAGTGCCAGCCGAGAGGTCAATGAGTGGATGAGCAGGGAAGCTACTGCAGCCTTTCACATTCATAGCAGATTTGACATGTACTGTACAGCGTCAGAAGCTTGGACAGCACTATAAGACATTAATTAAGTGCCTGCACTATTTATGTGGAGCCCTTACAACATCCCCAAATTTAAACCTTAATTACCCAGAGCTATTGCGTTTGCCCCACATACAGCTCACAAAAGCATGCTCACTGCTGGTCAGCATTCCATCCCCAAGGTAAGTTAAATGATTTGGAAGCTGTACCCTCCTGTTATTGTCAGTGCTTATAAATTACAGAAGCGCTACTACACAAAAACAAGTTATGACTCCAGTAATATTTATGATTATTGTCCTTAATATTCTTAACAAAAAAGGAGTAGAGACATGGTTAAGAAAAGACTCTTTGGAAGCGTGGCAACTTGGAACACGTCACTGTGACCCAAGACCACCCAACTTCTTCCCTACAACCCTCAAAGTGTCAGTGAGTGCCCTGTAGGTGGTAGCCATGCGTGTAAGAAAACAGAGGCCACTTACAGGAGCTTACGGTTCTCTTTCCTCTGCCATGTTGTGCATGGTTCGGGCAATGGCTTCAGCAAGGGACTTCCAACTTCAATGTGTCTGCAAGCAGCCTTCTCTTTCTTCATGGCACGCTCAGTGCAACACAGAATTTGTTACTACCACGGGAAGAAGGTTAGACAGAGAGCTTTGGCTTTGCTAATAATGAGACACCACCTCGGTCACAAATGCCGACCAACTGCCTGAGAATAGAAGGAAAAAAGACAGCAAGGGCCTGTCAAAACTTCACACCCTCCACTGCATTCGTTTCTGAGGCACACCGTCCCTGGTGCTTCTCTGTGAGTATGCATTTCTGGGAATATTTTAGGGGTTACTCGGGGCCACAAAAGATTCTTAGGTTTTAAACTCTGCACATTACAAAATTCTTCAGCAGAAATACCTTTCCCACGTTCCAAAGACGTGCACGGCGCCCCTGGCTAGTTGTAAAGGCGCACCGGGGTGCCGCGGCGCACAGTTTGGGAACCACTGGTTTAGGGCATTGATGCTTAGTGGTTTCATGTCATGAGTGGCCCTTCAGCGACACTGACATTTTAGTCACTTGCACAACGCATTTTGGGAATGGTGGTTTTGATTTTTAACATTTGAAGCAGTGTATTAGGTGGGCAAGCTCAGGTCTCTGCTGAACCCTCATTTCTGTACTTGACAGTGCTGTCTCAGTAAAAGAAATCTGGAAGCCAAAAAATATAAAACATATGTGACAGCCTTTCGAGACTGTACCTGGCTAAAGTCATTGTGGAGGGGGGCTGGGGAAGGAAGCAGTAGGAGGAGAAAGAGGAGAAAGAGGAGGATGAAAAGTAGGAGAATGAGGGTCAAGAGGTGGACCACTTGGAGGGCTAGGATAACCAAAGCCAGGAGGACCAGGCCCAGGGAGACCTTATCTGTGAGGACCAGGTTTACCAATGCCAAAGGGTACCAGAAACAAATAGACGATGAGGAGCAGGACAATGAAAAACAGCAGTAGGGGGGCCAGGGTGAAAAGGATCATGGGGGACAGGAGGATGTGGAACCGAGGGATCTGGACCCAGTGGACAAGGGCCAGAAGGAACAGAAGGACCAGAGGTAAAAGGAACAACAGGCCCTGCACCATGATGACAAGGCAGGCTGTGAGGGCCTGTGCGCACCGACTAGGACCAGAGGTACCAGGACAACCAGGTCTAGGTGTAGTAGACCCAGGTAGACAGACCAAAGAGGACCAGTACCAGGAGACTAATGGAAAGAAGGGCCAGAGACAGGAGGGCCAAGACAACAGACATCAGATCAAGGAGGACCAAGGGGCCAGACGCAAAAGGACCAGGATGACTACAACCAGAAAAGACCAGGGCTATCAGGACCTGGAGACCGTATATTAGAATGACCAGGGGGGTTATAAAGGATGAGGAAGTCTAGGCCCAGTGGGACCAGGATTAGAAGGTCCAGGAGGGATCCTAAACCAGGGTGACAAGAACTACAATCCCCCAGGGTGACCCGAAACATAGGAACTACATGGACCAGTGCCAGAAGGATGAGGAATACCAGGCCTAATAGGACCATTACTCGGAGAACCATGATAGAGGGGCCCATGGCCAGATGGATGAGAACGAGGTGGAACAGGCAAACCAGGTGACCAGGAGGACCAGTAGGAGTAGGATGAGGCAGGAGGGCCGGCGACTAGGAGGGCTATGGAAACCAAGGCCAGTGGAACTAGCACCAGAAGACCAGATACATGAGGATCAGACAAAGGAGTACCAGAACTAATACCAGGACTACATGGATCAAGGTGATCAGGATCAGAAGAATTAGGAACACGCAAACAAGGGGACTATGTAAAACAAGGGAGCAGGACCAGGAGGACTGATGGACGAGAATTAAGGTGAGGTGGATAAAAAGGCCCACGACTGGGAGCCTGTGAAACAGGAGACCCAGGATCAAAGTAACTAGGGGCAGGGGTACATGAGAATGGCGACCAGTCAAATCAGAACCAGCGAGTACAGGGCCAAGAAGTTCTTAGACTAGCATGGACCAGAGGTCAAGGAACATCAGAACTAGGAAAGGCAGGATGATCTGTAACAGGACAAGTTATTACAGAGTCATGTGGGGAAGGAGCAGGAGGACGAGGGCCAGGAGGATCAGGACCAGATTGAAGAAGACTATAAAGACCAGGACCTGAAGGGCAAGGGTCAGTTTGTCCAGGATACTAGGATAAGCAGGACAGGAATTAAGAAGGCCGAGGGGTAGTACCAAGGGCACCCAAAAAAAACAGAGCAAGAGGCCGAGTAAACTAAAAGGATCATGACCAGCAGGACTGGAAACAGAGCTAAGAGGGCTCGGATTTCCCAGTGAGGTAGAGCAATCATTACAAGTAGCAGGACCAGGATGAGGAGGATCTGAGGTGAGAGGATCATCCAGCATCTGGAAGACTAAGTGGAAAGGACAGTGGCGGGCAGGAGGACCAGGACCAAAATGACATGTCTCAGACGGACCTGAACAAGAAGAACCTGAATCTAGAGGACCTGGATCAATGGCAGAAGTGCCAGTAGGACTAAATGGACACGGAACAGATCCAGGAGAACAAGGACAACCAGGAGGACAAAGTCTAAGAGTGCCAGGACACGAGAAGCAAGATGGACCACGACCTGTGGTCCCAGAATAGGAGGTTGAGGCTGAGGAGAACCAGGACAAGGAAATTAGGATCAAGAGGACCACAAAGAAACAGGGCCAAATGGGCCAAGACTGGGGGAACCAGGAAGGGTCATGATGGCCAAAAGGCAAAGTTTATGATAACAAGCACAATACGACCAGGATGACCAGGACCAAGGAGACCAAGACTAAGATAGCAGGTGGGTCAGGTCCAGGAGAACCCAAGAGGGCCAGGGACAGTGGCCACGGAATCACAAAAAGGACAAGCACTATGAAAAACAAGAAAACCATGACCGTGGCCAGGAGTGCCAGGTAGCTGAGACCAGGGACATAGATGGCCAGACTCAGAAGGAAACGTTTTAAGAGGACCAGGAAACAAAGGAATAAGGGAACCAGGAAAATCAGGGCACAGAGGATCAGGACCAGGGTGAGGAGGAAAATGAGGATCAGGACCAGGGACATCAGAACTAGGTTGATCACAGCCTGGAGGTTCAGGCCACAGGGCTAGGAAAAGGATGGCCAGGAAGATGAGCAGCATGATGGCCAGGCTCAGGAGGGCCAGATAAAAGAGGACCATGATGAGTTTGTGATTCAGCACGAGGACAAGCAGCAGGAAGATCAGGGCCAAGAGGATCAGAACCAGATCCAGGAAGACAAGATCCAGGCCAATAGGACTGGGGGCCAGAATAAGCAAGAGTGATGAGGGGGTCAGTACCAAGAATACCAGAGGACCAAAGCCAAGAGGACCAGGTCTAGAGCAAGGAGGATTATAAGGATTAGCGCCAATAGGACCAGGAACAGGTCTAGGAGTGCAAGGGGGACCATGACCATAGGGCCAGGGCCCACAGTACCAGATGGATCAGAAAGACCAGAACCTGGGAGTAGCTAGACCAGGGTGAGGAAGATCTAGAGATCTAGAGAACCAGAAAGACCGAGGGGATTGGACCTGGATGTCCAGAAGGATCTGGACTAACATATTGAGTCTCAGAAGGATTCAAACAAGGAGAACTAGGACCAAGAAGTCCCAGACCATTGGGGGAAATGCCAGAAGGACCATGAGGACAAGGCACAGAGTCAGGAGGGAAAGGATGAGCCAAAGCAAAAAGACAAGAGCTAAGAAGGCAAGGCCTAAATTGGGAAGGACACAGGAGGACAGGTAGAATGAGGGGACTAGCAGGACCAGGAACTGATGTACTGGGAATCAGATGAGTGGGGGAGAAGGATCTGAAGGACCAGGTTATATGGACAAGGGTCAAGAGGAACAGGAAAGAATATAAAGAGTTAGGAGAAGGGGGCCTGAAAGGACCAGGGTAGCCAGAAAGACCAGAAACAAGAGGATTAGGCATATAAAGACCCACACAAGTCTAGTGGGCGCAAAACCAGGAAGAGAACATGGACTGTGAGGTACAGGAATGGGAAGACCATTACTAGGCAAACCAGACTGAGAGTGAGAAACACTAGGAGAACAGGGCCTGAAGAATTAAGACAAGATGACCAGGCAACCAGAGCCAACAGGACAAGAGCTAAGATGACCAGGGCAATGAAGACCAGTGGGACCACAACCAAGGGGAAAAGGAAGCTCAATTCACAGAGGCCCAGGAATATCAGGACCTGGCATACAAGGACAAGCAGGACCCAGATGAGGAGGAAAATGAGGACAAGGAAGGCTAGGATGACACAAGCCATGATGACCAAGCTGGGTAGCTAAGTGCGGCTAAGAACAGGAGGACCTGAACAAGGAGGATCAAGATAAAGTGGACAAATTAGCCCTAGCGAAGATGGTTCTATGTTACTAAGAAACAGCATTTCCATTTCTCTGTTTTGCTTTTACAAATCATCCTGTTAAGGTGTTGTAGTCTGATTTGTTTAATTGAACTGAACCAGAATTATTATTTCCAGAATGCACTGATTTGCTGCAGAAAAATAGTTGGTCTCATAACATGGCATTAGGGGAGCACAAGACAGCTCCATAAAGGGACTCTCAAGTCCCTATGTCTTAGCCCACAGTGTAATGGAGTGTCATTCTGTGCCATGTCTGTCAAAGTAACTTCAAAACATTCAAATACTTGGGACCTTTAGAGCTATAAATAAGTGCCTGCATCTAAGCCAGTTTTAGCACTGGATGCCTCATGTCACAGAACCACAAACGTACTTATCAAAATATACAAAACCCTTTTTGTGAGTTGTAATTTTTTTAGATTATTAAAAGGACTTCATTATATTGATAGTTTGTGACTGCAATTGCTGTAGCAAACCCTTGATGAGCTAACAACCCCCGAGTTGGGGTGGTAACTAATTTGCAAAGGGGAAGGGGTCCTCTTAGAACAGGATATTGGCAGCCTCAGAGGGAGAGAAGTTTTCCAAAACCATTTTTTTTAAACAAAAATTGGTTCCTTTAAGGAACATGCGCTGGTTTGGATAAAAACATTGTGCTTTTTGGGGTGCAGTCATACTTGGTGTGCTGTCCCTTGCTGTGATTGATTACAGCCAATCAGAGAGGGTCGCAAATTGTCAATTGCATAATGAATATTTTTTAGGCAGGTCGTGCTGCAACCCCTTGGCATTCGGTATTTTGTGAACTGACCAAACAGTACATAGGTCGGTTTGCAAAATAATATTCCATTTGCACAAAGTATGTGGGGATTTTTCAACCATTTTTTGCAAATGACCTAATAATATATCGGGACCCTAACTTTCATAAGGAGATGGATACCAATGGTGTTCAATCCTTGTTTTCAGTTCTACCTGTTGTAAGTACCTGTTGAAATCTGTAAAATAAAGCAATTTAAGCTGTTTAGACAGTAGCCAGGTAAATAGTGTTGTTCCTCTGATATGTGCACAGCTAATGGCTAAGTTGTGCATACTGTCAACTATTTATCTAGCCACCAGGTGAATAATGAAGTTTCTTTTATTTGCAAGACAACCCGCAATACAGTACATAAGTTATGATTTTTAGCTAAATGAATATTGCCAGGCTACTGGTAAGATAATATATAATTTCTACTATTTATTCAGTGGCCACATAAATAATTACGTTTATTTGCTGTTTGCATGGCTGCTGGCCTAATTGTACATGTCTGCTGTTTTGCTAGTAGCTAGCTAACGAGTGAAGTATTTTTGTTTGCTTGACTGCTGGCTAAATAGTACAGTAGCTGGGCAAATAGTGAAGTTTTCTGCTATTTGCACGGCTGCCAGATGAACAGCGCAGAATCTCTACTAGTCATCCAGCAGCCGGGTAAATAATGATGCTTTTCTGGTATTTGCACGGTGTTAGAAATGGGGGTCTCTAGTTGGCAATGGTTTGCACCGCTGTCCAAGTTGGGACCCTTCATCCTAGTCACGGTAAGGGGGATACACTTCTAAAATAACCCCTGCTCACCCCCTTGGTAGCTTGGCACGAGCAGACAGGCTTATCTCAGAGGCAGGGTGTAAAGCATTTGTGCACACATACAGTAATACAGTGAAAACACTACAAATAGACACCACACCAGTTTAGGAAAATAAGTGATCTTTATCTAAACCAAACAAGACCAAAACGACAAAAATCCACAATACAGTTATCAAAATAAACTTCTTAGAAGGTAAAAACAGTTCTGTCCATAGCAAACTATAGATGCAACACATTTAACACAAAGTACCTTGGATGCGTGTAAAATCAAAAACAAGAACAGCTGCAGGGAAGATGATGTGTCGGTTCCTTACGTGCAGGGAAGGTGATGCGTTGGTTCCTTACGCCAGGGGAGGTGATGCGTCGGTTCCTTACTGCCATGCAGGGGAAGTGATGCGTCGGTTCCTTACGGAAGGGGAGGTGATGTGTCGGTTTGTTACTGCATGGGGAGGTGATGCGTCGGTTTCTTACTACAGCCCCGGTGTCCTTGTAGACTTGGCACCCCGGTACAATGCGTGGGGTTCGGGGATGCGTCGGTTCTGGATGTGGCAGCGGCGCTGTGTCGGTTTCTTCAGCCGCGGTCCCACGATGCGTTAGTTCTTGCAGCCGCACAGCAGGGCCTGCGTCAGAAAGGGTGCGGTGATCTCAGACTCGATAGATCGGTGCACTCGATGCGGCATGCAGCGATTTCTCCAGCTGTGGGCAGGCGATGCCTCGGTTTCTTCAGCGGCACGGCGGCGATGCGTCAGAAACAGGTGCGGATGCATCGCATTTCTCTTAGTTGCGTCTCTTTTCCAGCTCCCAACAGCAGGAACAACCTCCATAGGCTTAGTACAGCAGCAGGCACCTCTTGGCAGGTCAGAACTCCCAGCAAGGAAGTTCAGGGGAGCTGAGGGTGAAGTCTTTGTGCTCCTGAAACTTCAGAACAGGAGGCAAGCTCTAATTCAAGCCCTTGGAGATCTTCCTCAAGCAGGGGACACAGCGCACAGCAAAGTCATTGTCCTTTCCTTGGCAGAAACAGCCACTGCAGGCCAACCCCAGACAGCACACAGCAAAGGGGCAGTACTTCTCCTTCAGTTTCTCCAGCTCTTCTCCTTGACAAAGGTTCCTCTTGAATTCCAGAAGTAATCTAAAGTTCAGGTGTCTGGGCCCCAACATTTATACAGCAATTCTCTTTGTTCTCTGGTGGCAGAGAAGCCCTGTGCTCAGTCCAAACCAGTTCTGTCCTCTCTGGTGCAGCTTCCCGGCAGGAGGTGGAGACAGCATTGTGTAAGGCAGACCAGGCCCATTGAGGTGAAAGGAAATCTCCTCCCCCTACTCTAAATGCAACCCAGGTCTATTTAGCCCAGCCCTGACTCATCCAGGAAAGGCAGGACACACCTCAAACCCCCCCAGTGGCTGTCTAAAGTGAATGCACATCCCCAGCCCCTGTCACTCCAAAACCAGACAGTCAATACACAACCCAGCAGAGGCACACGGGAAAGCTAAGCATGAAAATACCTGCTTTCTAAAAGTGGTATTTTCAACCACAGAATGTAAAAATCATCCTTACTAAAGGATGCACCTTTATATTCTGAGTTCAGGCATACTAAACTTTATCTTCATATCTTGTCCCAATGGAAAGTTATATTTATAAGATGTTATAAACAAACTCCCATTCTATCCTATACCCATAGCCTTTCAATAGTGAAAAACAAAATTCACTGTAGTTCACTATCAGGACATGTTACCCACCTCACAACATGTCCTACCTTTCACAAACATTGCACCCTGCCCACAGGGGTACCTTGGGCATACCTTAGGGGTGACTCACATGTCAGAAAATGGAAGGTTAGGGCTTGGCAAGTGTGTGCACTTGCCAGGTTGACATGGCAGTTTTAAACTGCGCACAGACACTGCAGTGGCAGGTCTGAGACCCTTTTGAAAGGCTGCTTGTGTGGGTGGCACAATCAGTGCTGCAGGCCCACTAGCAGCATTTGACTTACAGGCCCGAGGCACACACAGTGCACTGTACTGGGGACTTAGTGGTAAGTCAAATAAGCCAATCATGGAAACATCAATCCATGTACACAATTTACAGAGGGAGCACTTGCACTTTGGCCCTGATCAGCAGTGGTAAAGTGCCCAGAGTCATAAAACCAATAAAAACAGGTCAGAACCAGGAGGCCAAAAAGCAAAATGTCTGGGGGTAACACCGCTGAAAAAGTCAGGTCTAACACACGGACGCCAGCGGATCAGTGAAGAACATCTACTATTCAGCCAGGAGACCAGAGAGGCCCGAGGAGGTCCCGACCCATTCTAAAAGAAACAAAGATCAGGGAGTTACTTCAGTATTTGCATGTAAAGTGTTCAGGGGGAAGAAGGCAGGAGCCTAAAAGCCTCAGTACTGCTTGCGGCCGTCGCCGCCAATGCCCCTGTCATTTTCTTGCCCAGAGGCGCTACATCTGCAGCTCGGGCCTCCTGCAGCGCGGGGCGCCATCATCGCCGCAGGTGGAAGAAGGCTGGAGCCTACAAGCTTCAGAACTACTCGAGGCCTTCGCCGCCAACACCACCGTCCTTTTCGCACCCCGAGGTGCTACATCTGCAGCTCAGGGCTCCCGCAGCGCAGGACGCTCGTCATCGCTACAGGGGGAAGAAGGCAGGAGCCTACAAGCCCCAGAACTGCTATGGGGCCATCGCCGCCAACGCACTTGTCATTTTTGCGCCCAGAGGCGCTACATCTGCAGCCTCTGTCCCTGTGTTCGAGCACCTTTAAAGGGACTTGGAAACTGTGAAGCTCCAACGTCCTTACCTGGGCATTGAGCCCGTATTCCCCCTGAGGTATTGTATTTCACCTTTCTTCAAGTGCTTGGAGCGGTTTCCTTTTCTACCCTTGGCCCGTGCTGGCTTATTACTGTTTGCACAGTTTTTTAACTTAAATTCTGAAACAATTGTCAGGATCATGGGCAAAAGAAAAGAGGGTGTTTGTGGTACTATTTCATCTCCTGCAGTCAAGTCTACCCCAAAGTCTACACCAAAGCCTACTTCTATTGATTGGATGCTCGAACGAGCAGTTAGTGCTATTAGCAATGAAATTGCCAGAACCGAACAGAGGCTTTCCATCAATGCAGATGGCCTCAGTGGGGGTCTCCCGGGCCTGTCCCCTTGTTTTACATCGGACATACTCACAGACACACCCCATAACAATGCTGAGCCTTTTTCCACTCACGGCCCTTTAACAACCAAACACTGACACCTCTATCTGCCCCTCCCTCTGATTTCTCTAAAGCTCCAATCAATAAGATGGCGGCCGCACTGCTGGCCGAGTGAGCTGACCAGGCAACCTCTTCACCACTAATCTTCCCTTCTGGCTGCTGATTAAGAATTATGCTGCACGGCAGTCAAGCTGACATTTTCTTGCGCCACTAAATGATTTGGCGCTTGTGGCTTTGGCTGTGGGGGATTCCATTGCCCTCTAGACTGGCGTCGGGAAGCACATCCATTCGGATTCCTCCTCCTGCTCCACTCACCTTTTCGCTTCTCCCGATGCCGCCGAAAGCGTCTACCAGGGGCAGCAAGGCTCGCAGGCCCCCAATAAGCTCAGGAAGTCCAGGGAAGCCCACCGTGGACGGCGATGGAAGGATGCAAGAGACGGCAGCATCCCGATCTGCCGTGGGAACACCGGCCGGAGTATCGGGGGCAGGGGCTCAAAGCAGGAAAAATAGTGTTTCTGTTCAGGGCGAGGGTCCCTGCTCTCTTTAAAGCTCAAAGCGTGAAGAGCAGGTCGCTGCGGGACCCGGCGATTCGAGGAAGGGTGCCCGTTACAACAACTGGTCCGCCATTACCTGGTACTGTAGACCCCCACATCTCTGGTGGATGCCACACGGAATGTGGACGCTCTTGTCGCTGAAACCAGCGTGACTGTAGAGTCGGGAGATGCTTGTGAGCCCGGGAGGGAAGATAGCCTGTCTGGTGGCAGCGGACAGACCGACGGACGAGAAACTCTACTGTCTAAGGATAGCCCTCCGGTGGCAACTGACGGTACAGCTTTTCAACAGCAAGACCAATGCATTATGGGAGATGGAGTACTTACCAGTATTGGCCAGAATAATACTGATTCAGAGGATGGCTGCTTGGAAATTAACGTGCACACATCTCATGATGTCTACGCCGCCTCAGGATTAACTAAAGAGGAGGAATTGATGGACAAATTCTACTCAATGTCGGATCATTCTAACTCCTCAGGTGACGACAGCTGTGGTAAAGACTGGGCCGAGGAAGAGAGCGACATCAGCAGCTTGCATTGGGAAGAGGAGAGTGAAAAGACAGCGTATAATCTTGGGACTGTCCGTAAATTAAAAGATCAAATCACTATCCCTGAGCGGATTCCGGTTGCCGGTGGCTCAATGACATGGGATTATTCTTTCTCACCAGATCTGGATGGAAAGAAAGCGCCGGATGGGAGTATACTCTCTGGAATGGCTAATGTAAACCCCAGTGGACCTAAAGAAATTACACTCACTACGGTATATCAGAGTATTATGGCCCATCGTGAGGAGACTAGAGCTGAAAGCTCACGTACCCAAGGTGCGTGTCGTAAACTTCAAAATTCCATACGTAGAATTGCAAAGACTTGCTCTAATGTTGCGGTGAGAATGGGCGAAGCCGAAACCAGAATTTCCTTGTTAGAAGATGAGCTGACGGCACAAAAAACTCAGGCCGAGTCGATGAAAGCCTTGAGAGATGACACAGCGTGGAAATTGACCGACCTGGAAAATCGGTCAAGGAGAAATAATCTACGAGTCTTGGGTATACCCGAGGGGAAGTAGGGCACGGATGCCCGTCAGTTTGTTATAGAACTTTTTGAAGAGGCATTCCCAGAGCTCAAACATTGGGATTGGAAAACTGAATTGCAGAGGGCCCACCGATTCCCTTTCAACCCACGGGAAAAAAGGGGGGAAAGCTGACAATCGGCCACGGGCTAAGTTGATTTGTCTTAACAATTTTTTGGCTCGTGAGGCATTATATGACTTGGCCAGACCTGACCGAAAAAGGGTGGGCAAGGGCTGCGATTTTTTGTCCGGCCGGATTTCTGTCAGGCGACTGTCGAGAAAAGGTGGCAATTGCGCCAATTAATACCTCAGTTCCAAGCAAAAGGGGTTCAGGTTTTTGCTCAACCCTGCTAAATTGAAGGTGGTATCTCAGGGGCAAGCACACTTTTTCAGTCTGAAGTGCTAGCTAAAGAATTTATGTTATCATTGTAGCTGTAGTTGAAGTTGCAGGAAAAGGTGTGGTGATTGTAGGTTTTAGGATTTCAGACGGGGGTGTGCAGCATTCTTTGTTCTGGATATTTCATTGAAGGGAGGGTTAGCTGGGAGGAAGGGGGTATGGTCTAGCTCTCCATCACCAGGGACCTTGGTCCCTTTGCCTCATGTGGTGGGTGGTTGGGGGGGGGCAGGGTGGAAGGGGGGAATGAGGGGGGGTTTCAGTGAGGAGGGGAGCGGGGGTGGGGGGGATGGGAGTCACTATTTGTGTTTCATCTGTTGGGTCATGGCAGTCACTTTTTGGCGGAATGAAGGTATTTAACAGTGTCCTGCGGAACACTCTTAACTGTTTTTTGTGGGATGTTTTTCTGAACCGTCTGCATGATTGTGTGAACAGCGATAAAATGCTGGTAAATCATAAAGATCATGGATAGAAAGGGCAAAATTCGAATTTGTTCCTTAAATGCTTGTGGTCTCAATGACAGGAAGAAAAGAGTCTTGCTGGCCAAGCTTATTAGATACATGAAGATAGATGTGCTTTGTCTGCAAGAAACCCACATCACTTGGAATAATCGGGGGTGGTTAAAGGATCTGGGACTGGAACTACTGGCTAGTACCCGACATGGTACTAACACACGGGATGTAGCTATTTTAGCTAAGCATGGTATGATAACTTGTAATCGAATCAAGGAGGATAAACTAGGGCGGTGGGTGATTGTGGAGGGAGCAATTACTGGGGTAACTACAGGCTCCCCGTTTTCAATCTGTTCATTGTATGGCTCGAATTCGGATGATCCTGAAGTTCTGAATTTTCTAAGTATAGAATTGGCCCTCTGGCCCTCCCCTGCTAGTTCTGTGCGGTGACTTCAATATTCATCTTGATAGCAGTTTTAATCTTTTTAGTCACCTCCCGTATCAGTGAAGAAAGGGTAGGACTTTTAAGGCATTACAGGGGCTTATCAGGGAGCATGGACTAACCGATGTTTGGTTTAGGCATAGGCAGGGGGATTTAGGGTACACGTTTTTTTCGGCTCCTCATAATAAACTCGTCCGTCTGGACTACTTTTTATCTCTAGCCAAACGGCTGAACAGGTTAGTATAGAGCTGCATCCGAAGATTATATCGGATCATAATCCATTAATTGTGGAATTTCCAGTAATTGGCTATTCCCGATCCCAGACGACATGGTCGTTTGAACGGAAGCTCCTACTAGACCAGGAATACTGCATGCACATGGCTAAATGGATAATGGAATTTTTAACATAAATAGAGGCACCTCCTCTGAAATTATAGTATGGGACGCTTTTAAAGCTGCCGTGAGGGCGAGACCCTGAGTTTCTCACTGTATAGACAGAGGGCGGTACAGGAAAAGATTAAAGGCTGGGTGGAACAGCTTAGGTTGGCTGAGGCAGAGCTTATGAGGGAAATAAGGGATGCTCAAAACACCGATGACTGCCTGCAGCTTATTGCGGTAATAAAAGCCAGGATACATCAATATTTTGGGGAGGAACTTGCTAGCAAATACGTACAGTACCGGGCGGAGATATATGAATATGGGGAAAGCATGGGGAGACTGCTGGCAAAACGAATACAACAGAGGGAGTCTCTAATAGAATCTGTAGGATTAAAGATCACGCGGATCAGGTTCAGGACTCCCCGGACGCAGTCTTGAAGGTATTTCAGGCATTTTATCAACAACTATATTCAGAGGAGGGGGAGGTGGCAGCAGATTTGGTGGAAGATTACTTTAGGGATCATGAAACAGTTAAAGTCACGCCGGAACAGAACGAGACTCTTTTAGCCCCGATCACCTGGGAAGAGGCCGAGCTTGCAATAACCTCATTAGCTGCTGGCAAGGCGGTGGGTCCGGATGCATTACCCTTAGAATTTTACCGGACATTTCGCCAAGCACTTCGAACTGACTTTGTGTCAATATTACAACTGGCTCAAAAGGGCCAGACGCCTGATTCTTGGCGGGAAACTACCATAGTTGTTTTTAAAAAAAAAGATAAACCCGCATTAAGCCCATCATCTTACAGGCCTATCTCGCTTATTAATGCTGACAGCAAGATCTTTTCAAAAATCATTGCTTTACGGCTGGGCGCGATTATTACCCCATTGGTCTCTCTGCGGCAACATGGGTTTATCCCGGTCGGGATACCACTGACCATGTTAGGCGAGCCATCTCCTTATTTGATTGGGCTCAGGCCACGGGGTCACCTCTCCGGATGATCCTGTTGGACGCTGAGAAAGCGTTCGACAGGGTCTCCTGGAGGTTTCTCTGGAGCCGCCCTTCAATGGAAGGGATTCCCCACCGACTTTATTCAATCAATACAGGCACTCTATTCGTCCCCTAAAGCACGAATACGTATATCTGGACAAATATCTAATGTATTTAGTATTAGTAGAGGTACCAGGCAGGGATGCCCTTGCTCTCCGTTGCTATTTTCGCTATATATTGATCCCTTCCTTAATAAACTGGACGCTAACACGGATATTAGAGCAGTAACAGTAAATAACTGCGAGTATAAAACATTAGCATATGCTGATGACATTGCGATATTTACGACCAATATAAATTCCGCTCTTCCGGCAGTGAAGCTTGTGGCTCAACAATTTGGCTTGGTTTCGGGGTATAAACTAAACATTGATAAAACTCAGGTTCTACACACGGGAAGTGTGCCCTCGGTAGATGTCCCCACTGTCTCAGTAGCCACTTATCTGGGGGTGAAGATTTCGGCAGAAGTGGCATGTATACCGGAGCTAAATATTTTGCCAGTAATTGGAGAGGTTAACAAGACATTGGAGAGACTGGACCATTTACATTTATCAATGCATGGTCGCTGTAATGTCATTAGAATGTCAATCTTTCCGAGGTTTTTATATTTGTTTCGGACTATACCTCTGGAATTTCCGACACTTTGTATAGCAAAAGCAGAAAGGGCATGCTTTAGATTTCTATGGGGATACCGGAGATGTAGAAGGGCTAGTAAATGGATGACCTTACCAAGATTGAGGGGCGGGTGGGGTGTGCCCAGCCTTCTTCTGTACCATTGGTCAGCACTTTTACAACATATGGGGATATTGCTGGTAGGGGCTAAGGCAAAAGTGCCGGCTGTCAGTTAGGCCAACCATTTACGAAATAGCACTCGGGGTGGATGCTAGGCAATGTTTAGTCAAAATCTTAGAGCCAAGCTACTATAAAAAGACCAAATTCAAAATAATTCTGGCAGCCTTCTCGACCTGGAGAAAGATACGACGCAGGTTTAGGATCCCTAATATCAATGCATATACTCCTTCTCCTCACCCGGTCTTTTACCACCGATATTTCAAGATCAAACTACGCTTAGGTGGGGGAATTTAGGCATTAATTCTCTCGGGGATATGTGCTGCGAAGGCCAAATTGCCCCTTTTTCTAATTTACAGGAGAGGTTTGGACTTTTCAAAAGAGATTTTTTAAGTTCTTGCAGATTCGTAGTTTTTTGTGCAAGGCTATGCACCAGTCGCGTGTAAATGTGGGGAAAATAGCTTTAGTGGATGCAATTGAGAACAGATCCCGGATATGGAAAATGTATCAAATATTTCTGGAAGGTCTCCCCGATGACTTGAGTATTCAAAATACTAGATGGGAGAGAAAGCTTGGTTTAGACTGTGTGGATCTAGAGGGATCATTGGAACTAGCCAATCAGATTATAATAACTGGTAGCTTGAGGACCCAACATTTCATGTCTGTCTTCGACTTATACTACACTCCTGTCAAGGTTTCCAAATGGGGGGCTCACGGGGCAGTGCGTGCAGTAGGTGTGGGGCATGGGCAGCCGACACCCTACACATGTTCTTTAATTGCCCCAGTCTAATTAAATTCTTACAGGATGTCGAATCCTTTTTGAACCTGATTCTTGACAGTCCTGTAACACTAACTCCCCATTTAATCATCTTGGGTGTAGAAGGCAATCTGCAGGGTAATGCTCGCTCTAGCTCGGAGACCCGATTTGTATTCATGGCAATGGCTACTATAAGACTATGCATAACTTCCCTGTGGATAAGCTCTGATTCTCCTACGTTTGTTAATTGGCGGGCTAGGCTATTAGCCATATACAATATGGAATTTGCTGTGAATAGGGTGAGCGGGCGCAGGAGGCGAGAATTGGGGGGAAAATCTGGACTCCCATCATCCGATGGTTAGAATCAAATTAAGTTGCAGTTCTGGCTTTGGTTGTCAGGGCTTGGTTTTCTTTTCTCTGGGCTCTTCGGGATGTTGCTGTTTAGGGGCCTTCTTAACTTTTTCTTTTTTTCTTTTTTTTTTTCTTTTCTGTGGCCAGTTTTGGTAGTGTAGCATGCATTGTCAGGGCCTCTCTTTTCTATTCCTTTTTTTTTTCTTGTATTTTTATGAACATTATGTGAAGAAGAATCGAAATGTGGATGTATTATCTGTATTGCTTTTTGCCATGACACTGTGACAGAATTTATCAATAAAA